>JAVIAB010000073.1:109323444-110045944 GCA_032433765.1 Megaustenia siamemsis | reverse complement strand
ATATAGTGTTGTCATTTGTGTGAAGTATTTATGAGTGAAGTATTAAACTGGCGTAACTAGACCACAGCATTTGAGAGTGATCGGAGCCAATACGTCTGTCTCATAATACAAAACCCAATACAGAGAATCGCGTACCTAATACTCGAAGATTAATAGAGATAAGACCAACATTATGAGAATTAATGCAGTTGGCAATAACCAAATAAAACTAGGAGAAATACCTCTACTAGACGTACAATCTTATATATATCTGGGCAGTAATATAGATAAAGAGGGAGGAACAGAAAACGATACCAAAATAAGGATATCAAAAGCAAGAGGAGCTTTCATTGCACTGGGAAACATATGGAAATCCAAAGAAATTAGGCTAAATACAAAAATACAAATTTTCAACTCCAATGTTAAGTCGGTTCTATTATATGGCTGTGAAACATGGAGAATAACAAAATTGACAATCACGAAGGTACAGACTTTCATTAATGGATGCTTGCGCAGAATAAAGGGATGGAAATGGCAGGACAAAGTCACAAACGTGGAATTATGGAAATGTACCGGTCAAATACCAGTGGATAAAGAAATACAGCGAAGACGATGGCGATGGATAGGACACACACTACGGAAACCAACTGAGAGTATTACACAACAGGCCCTTTTTTGGAATCCCCAGGGGAAAAGACAAAGAGGAAGACCAAGGAATTCTTGGAGAAGACAGATTGAAGCAGAGATGAAGATGATGGGGAAGACATGGAATGATCTTAAAAGAATTGCAAAAAACAGAACGACTTGGAAAGTGTTTGTTGAAGACCTATGCTCCACTGGGAGCTAAAAGGTAGAAGAATCTTCGGCTGCCATTATTTTAAAAAATGTATAAAGGATGTCCTGTATATAGTGTTGTCATTTGTGTGAAGTATTTATGAGTGAAGTATTAAACTGGCGTAACTAGACCACAGCATTTGAGAGTGATCGGAGTCAATACGTCTGTCTCATAATACAAAACCCAATACAGAGAATCGCGTACCTAATACTCTTCAGCCGGTATAGAAATGAATGTTAAATTCAACTAATTAATAATTAATGGATGGACAGGCGCAGGTTCGGTATCCCACAATCGTGACTGTGAGTAGGCGTAAACAGAAAGAAATAGGGGAGGCTTGTCGTTGACATCAATGACGATGTAACAGCGACACAGCGGTTTGCCACAGTAGAAAGGAGGGAATGAAGGAAGGAAGGAAGGAAGGAAGGAAGGAAGGAAGAAGGAAGGAAGGAAGGAAGGAAGGAAGGAAGGAAGGAAGGAAGGAAGGAAGGAAGGAAGGAAGGAAGGAAGGAAGGAAGGAAGGAAGGAAGGAAGGAAGGAAGGAAGGAAGGAAGGAAGGAAGGAAGGAAGGAAGGAGGAAGGAAGGAAGGAAGGAAGGAAGGAAGGAAGGAAGGAAGGAAGGAAGGAAGGAAGGAAGGAAGGAAGGAAGGAAGGAAGGAAGGAAGGAAGGAAGGAAGGAAGGAAGGAAGGAAGGAAGGAAGGAAGGAAGGAAGGAAGGAAGGAAGGAAGGAAGGAAGGAAGGAAGGAAGGAAGGAAGGAAGGAAGGAAGGAAGGAAGGAAAAAAGTAAAATTCGTTACATCACGAAAGTATTCTCCCCTAATTATTACAATTTTAAAATGTGTAAGCATCCTGAAAAATACATAGACATTAAATCTTAAGAGACAAAAGCAATAGGCAATAAAATCATGTAAAATAGAATCAAGCAAAAATAAAGAAAATGAAAGAAGTTATAAAGTGCTAAAAATGCACACATATTTTGTGAAGATCAAAAATATTTATTTCAGGTGTCTTTCTGTGTATAATTTGACTGTCAGATATTGGAATTCCTTTTTTTTTCCTGTTGCAACATAAAACATCTTGATGTCAATAAAATCTAAATATGAATTTATTTTAGTAACAGCTTAGTTGACGGTTTTAATGTCACATTTTACATGGGAGTTTGTGGTCAAATAAATCGGAAATACTTGACAATTTTCGCTTTTCAGTATAGCTGAGATTTCTCCCCAGCAAAGCTGAGATTTAAAAGTGCCATATTGTCCCGGTTGGTATGTCTTGGCACATAATTTGACATAAAAAATGTGAAAATGCCCCGCATGAATAATAAGTGGTTTAAAATACCATATTGACAGGGGCAGACCAGACTAACATGGACGAGTAACATCAAAAGATAGACAAATCAGCCTATGACAACCTGCAACATCAAAGCAAGAGACAGAGCAGAATGGCGCACCATGGTAGCCAACCCTCGTTGCGGAGACGGCACTCGATGATGATGATTGATAGGGGAATTAATAGTTGTTTACAAGCAGCAGATACCACCAGCCACGACATTGGTTTTGGGCGAGTACACACAGCTGTTAGGTTTATAATCACAAAGTAGCATTTTCGTGGCATCATGGACAGTTTGCAGCATTTATGGACGAAGAAGTCCCGAGTCTAGTACATTGCACTCATTCTTTAGATGGATATTGTATGCAAGTGGTTCCAATTTGTAACACTAGACACACAATGTAAAGTTTTTAGTTACAATAAATATTCACCTCTGCATGATATGTCAGTAAGCATTTGTAACAAAGGGACCAAAGAATTTTGAGTTTTTAAAGAAAGTTAACATTTGAAGATACAGCTTTGAATGTATAATAGAAGAGGCAAGACGACAAAAATAAGGAAATCAACTAAGGCATCAGTGATAAACAACTACGAGAATAGCATTTAGCGAAAATCCATTGGCCCACAGATACAACACTACAGACAAAACTATATGGGCCACTGCAAGAATTACAAAAGACCGTAAAATTTATACAGGAAATGACATTGCAGATATAGACAATAATTCAGGCGAACGAAAGATAGATAGATAGCATTTAGCGTGAATTCTCAGCATAAACAATGATAATGTGGGCAGCACAACGCTAGATCGTTTTAAGTTGCCAGAGACAATCTGACATCCTCATTTTAAATGGTAGCTGGGTAAAATATGAAGACACCAGTCAAATTTTTTTTTTTTATACAAAATTGCCCATAGTAAGGAGCCGAACCTTTGACCTTGTGGTTAACAGACTCGCTTTTTTTTCTAGGTCGAGTTGTTATTTCATTCTTTTCTATTTCTACCTTGCTCTCCCTGTTAAAGTGCTACAATCTTGCTTTGCCTGTTAAAGTGCTATAATCTTGCTCTCCCTCTTGAAGTTGTATAATCTTGCTATTCCAGTTTAAGTCCTGTAATCTTGCTCTCCTTGTTAAAGTGCTATCACCTTGCTCTCCCTGTTTAAATGCTGTAATCTTGCTCTCCCCGTTGAATTGCTATAATCTTGCTCTCCCTGTTTAAGTGCTGTAATCTTGCTCTCCCTGTTTAAGTACTGTAATCTTGCTCTCCCCGTTGAATTGCTATAATCTTGCTCTCTCTGTTGAAATGCTATATTCTTGCTCTCCCTGTTGAAATGCTATATTCTTGCTCTCCCTGTTGAAGTTGTATAATCTTGCTCTCCCTGTTTAAGTGCTGTAATCTTGCTTTCCCTGTTTAAGTGCTGTAATCTTGCTCTCCCTGTTTAAGTGCTGTAATCTTGCTCTCCCCGTTGAATTGCTATAATCTTGCTCTCCCTGTTGAAATGCTATAATCTTGCTCTCCCTGTTTAAGTTCTGTAATCTTGCTCTCCCTGTTTAAGTGCTGTAATCTTGCTCTCCCTGTTGAAATGCTATAATCTTGCTCTCCCTGTTTAAGTGCTGTAATCTTGCTCCCCCTGTTGAAGCTGTAAAATCTTGCTCTCCCTGTTGAAGCTGTAAAATCTTGCTCTCCATGTTTAAGTGCTGTAATCTTGCTCCCCCTGTTGAAGCTGTAAAATCTTGCTCCCCCTGTTGAAGCTGTAAAATCTTGCTCTCCCTGTTTAAGTGCTGTAATTTTGCTCTCCCCGTTGAAGTGCTGTAATCAATAATCTATGTACTTCACCATGGTTCGACAATGTTGACAGCACTTCCACATAATACATTGTTGCTCTTTGCTGTAACTCTTCACGACAAAGAGAGAAGGTCGCCTCGTGTCATGGCATGGGAAAACAGCCAATAACATAACTGAATCGATGCACTGTGGATCTCAAATTGTGGAAGAACGTGACCGCCCACGCCAACCGGTATCGCACATGATGATGATAAATCTTCAGTGACGCCAACGTCTTTCTTATGGTAGGCGTCACATTGCACACGCCCCAATCTTCTCCACACTGCTCTCTTTACCCTAAGGTCAAGGCAAACAAATGCACCTAAATGCATCAAAATGCGAAGCTGCAGTGAAGCTAATAAAAAGTTATGAGATTATCCTCATAGAGGGAGTATTTTATTCTTATTGTCCTATTTTTCTTTTCATTTCTCCATCTTGTTCGAAATTATTGTACTTTTTTATTATTTTTATGTTAAAAATATATTTCAAGAAAATCACTGGTCGTCTGTTGCACTGTGGTTTTACAGAAGAGTGTTGAGAGCGCCATAGACAGCTAAGAAGAGTAATGAAAACGTCCTGAAAGAGGCCAAAGCAATAAGAGGGCTAATTTCCAATATTAGGAAGAAACAATCATCATTTTTTGATCATGTAATGAGAAGAGAATAGCTGAAATATATGTGACATCTGGGAAAATTGAGGGACGAAGAGATAGAGGGAAGCAAAGAGAAAAAAATACCAGACAGCTTAAGAGAATGGCTTGGCAGAAGGTCAACAACAGAAATGATAAATAACTGTCGAAATCGAAGTTGTGGAGAGCCATGATCACTTACACCAGAAGGCATGCTACTTGATGCTGATGATGTTTATTCCAGCTGAAGGATTATTGCGCCGAAGCATTGCTCTGTTTTGTGTTGCTCACTTGTGACGTGAAGGTGACCATTGGTAACCATACTTTTTTTTTATTTCTTGTCTTTACCTTACATTTTTCCTATAGTGTAAAGGGTTTTGCCGATTCCTTGAAGTCGCCACCTCGACTCTGTACTAGTCATCGCTGTGTGTGTGTGTCCTGTTGGTTGAAGCCGTCTTGGCTGCTAATTTGATTTATTTATTATCGCAGCAAAATTAAAGAGAATGTTCTTGGGGCCGGTTAAATGAAGCGATGACTGTGTTCTTGCTCTCTGTCCTACAACAAGAATCAGACCCAGACAGCAGAAAAGAAAACAAATAAATTCTTCGCTGATTGTGTGTACTGTACTGAGGTGACCTCCAAACGTTTCATTTATAAGCACTACAGATGGTGATAACCGTAACATTTTAGCCTGAGTTTTATCTTCCGTTAAATGTAACAATTCCGTGCCCACAAACCTATTGCTTGTCGCCCTTTATTCTAAGTAATAAAACTTCCCAGGAGATCTTCCGGTCTTTTTTTTACTTCATCTAAACACAACAAAAAAAAAAAGCAAATTAAAAATATCGAATTTGCATATAAAATGGAACTACCTGTACAGTTAACAGAACAGTTAATTAAGAAAGTTTAGAATTGAAGCGACTACACTGTGCTCACACCCAAACGTTACTAAAGTGTACTATTTAGTTCAAGTCTTCATTTTAGTTGATGCCATTTCTTGTCTTTACTGTAAATCTCAAAAGCGCTCAATATGTTAGTCTCGTTTGCTTATGTATATGTTTTTGCTTACTCTCACATTCTAAAATTGTCGCCGTTTAATATGTTGTAGATATATTTTCTGACTGATATTAGATGGATATTTCTTTCATTATTTTTCATTATTTACCATATTTTCTCACTGATATTAAATGGATGTTTCTTTCATTATTTTTCATTATTTACCATATTTTCTCACTGATATTAGATGGATGTTTCTTTCATTATTTTTCATTATTTACCATATTTTCTCACTGATATTAGATGGATGTTTCTTTCATTATTTTTCATTATTTACCATATTTTCTCACTGATATTAGATGGATGCTTCTTTCATTATTTTTCATTATTTACCATATTTTCTCACTGACATTAGATGGATGTTTCTTTCATTATTGTTTATTATTACCATATTTCTCCTTCAATTCTATAAGTGAATTTGTGAGTTGAGAGTCTGCATATTAGAGTCACATACAAGTAGAAAACAGACGCTTAGTTTAGTTCATCTATCTTCTTCATTGAACAACATACAACCCCATAGTGTTCAGATCTCCTCCTTAGCACGTTCCCCGAGATAAACCACGCCCACCATACACTAACGAAAGCACTGAAGATGGCTTCAGCTCACATGCGCTAACTCGTAGCACCAGCGGGTGGCTGGGTGGCCTCTGGGCAGGAAGGTTCCGGGTTCGATTCTCACTACAGGCGGTGGTAGTAAAAAAAATAAATAGAATCCGTGGTGTCTTAGTAGCTTTATCCTCCCCTGGTCTCTAGGTAATGAGATCCGATGTCTAGTTCTCTCTAGGTAATGAGATCCGATGTCTAGTTCTCTCTAGGTAATGAGATCCGATGTCTAGTTCTCTCTAGGTAATGAGATCCAATGCCTAGTTCTCTCTAGGTAATGAGATCCGATGTCTAGTTCTCTCTAGGTAATGAGATCCGATGTCTAGTTCTCTCTAGGTAATGAGATCCAATGCCTAGTTCTCTCTAGGTAATGAGATCCAATGCCTAGTTCTCTCTAGGTAATGAGATCCAATGCCTAGTTCTCTCTAGGTAATGAGATCCAATGCCTAGTTCTCTCTAGGTAATGAGATCCAATGCCTAGTTCTCTCTAGGTAATGAGATCCGATGTCTAGTTCTCTCTAGGTAATGAGATCCGATGTCTAGTTCTCTCTAGGTAATGAGATCCGATGTCTAGTTCTCTCTAGGTAATGAGATCCGATGTCTAGTTCTCTCTAGGTAATGAGATCCGATGTCTAGTTCTCTCTAGGTAATGAGATCCGATGTCTAGTTCTCTCTAGGTAATGAGATCCGATGTCTAGTTCTCTCTAGGTAATGAGATCCAATGCCTAGTTCTCTCTAGGTAATGAGATCCAATGCCTAGTTCTCTCTAGGTAATGAGATCCAATGCCTATTCTCTCTAGGTAATGAGATCCAGTGCCTAGTTCTCTCTAGGTAGTGAGATCCGATGTCTAGTTCTCTCTAGGTAATGAGATCCAATGCCTAGTTCTCTCTAGGTAGTGAGATCCGATGTCTAGTTCTCTCTAGGTAATGAGATCCAATGCCTAGTTCTCTCTAGGTAGTGAGATCCGATGTCTAGTTCTCTCTAGGTAATGAGATCCAATGCCTAGTTCTCTCTAGGTAGTGAGATCCGATGTCTAGTTCTCTCTAGGTAATGAGATCCAATGCCTATTCTCTCTAGGTAATGAGATCCAGTGCCTAGTTCTCTCTAGGTAGTGAGATCCGATGTCTAGTTCTCTCTAGGTAATGAGATCCGATGTCTAGTTCTCTCTAGGTAGTGAGATCCGATGTCTAGTTCTCTCTATGTAATGAGATCCAATGCCTAGTTCTCTCTAGGTAATGAGATCCAATGCCTATTCTCTCTAGGTAATGAGATCCAATGCCTAGTTCTCTCTAGGTAATGAGATCCAATGCCTAGTTCTCTCTAGGTAATGAGATCCAATGCCTAGTTCTCTCTAGGTAATGAGATCCAATGCCTATTCTCTCTAGGTAATGAGATCCAATGCCTAGTTCTCTCTAGGTAGTGAGATCCGATGTCTAGTTCTCTCTAGGTAATGAGATCCAATGCCTAGTTCTCTCTAGGTAATGAGATCCAATGCCTAGTTCTCTCTAGGTAATGAGATCCAATGCCTATTCTCTCTAGGTAATGAGATCCAATGCCTATTCTCTCTAGGTAATGAGATCCAATGCCTATTCTCTCTAGGTAATGAGATCCAATGCCTAGTTCTCTCTAGGTAATGAGATCCAATGCCTAGTTCTCTCTAGGTAATGAGATCCAATGCCTATTCTCTCTAGGTAATGAGATCCAATGCCTAGTTCTCTCTAGGTAGTGAAATCCGATGTCTAGTTCTCTCGGAAAACTGCGAAAATTAAGAGGTCCCGTGTGTACTCGCGCACGTTAAAGTCACTCATGCCGCACTAAGTTGGACATTATTGAAAAAGTTTAAGAACCTCTGCAAATTGTGTACATGTACTGTTATTTCAAATGTTTTTTTTTTCTGTTACAGTTCATCCATTTAGCGTCTTCATAAAATATTTCTTTACCTTATGTATTGCAATGGCGTTTTTAAAAACTAGTAGAGAGAATAATAAACATACAAATGAATATGGAGTAAGCCAACATCTAACCAACCTAATTAAAAGTCTCTACATCAACAGCAGCTGCAGGGTCAGAACAGCAACAGGCTACACGGACCACTTCGAAGTTAGATCAGGTGTAAGACAACGGTGCGTAAAATCCCACCTACTGTTCATTACATACATAAACTATATATATATATAAGTTAGCCAACACATGAGGGACAGAGGAGATCAACGAGCTTTTATTTGCAGACGATCAGGCACTAATATATGAAACAATAGAAGACCTACAAGAACACTTAAACAAAACTCAACATCTCAGGCACAAAATACAACATGAAAATCAACATCAACAAAACAGAAGTCATGAATGTCGCCAAAAATAAATAGAACATCAACTTAACTATAGAAGACAGGCAACTAAAACAAGTAGAGGAATTCAAATACCTAGGAATTTTAGTGACAAGCGATAATTCACAAACAGCAGAGATAGAATCAAGATGCTACAAAGCTTGTCAAATCATTAGACAGTTATCACCACAATTGTCCAACAAGGAAATAACTCTAGATGCAACGAGCACTATACAATACAATTTTCATCCCAGCGTTGTGCTACCAATGCCAGACCTGGAACCAAGATGCAAGAACAATAAGACAAATAACCTCTACAGAGATTAAATGTGTTAGACGAATGACAGGAAACAGTCTGAGAGATAAGATCAGAAATGAAGAACTGAGAAAAAAGCTAGGAGTAGCACCCGCCATAGAATATATAAGGAAACAAAGGATACAATGGTTTGGCCACGTGACAAGGCAGAAAGATCAAAACACAACACAACGAGCCTTCAACAAACGTTGTGAGAACACCAGACCCAAGGGTCGACCACGAAAAAGATGGGTCGATGGAATATTAAAAGCACTAGGAAACATAACAGCCGCAGAGGCGAACAGAAGAGCAAAAGACCGCAAATTACATCTCCCCTGGACGCTGATAGGCAAATGAAGAAGGAAAGAGGAAGAAGATACAAATGATAAACTTTCTTTATATTTGTTGCAAATTAAAATGAGCTAATGATGACTGCACTTTTGAGCAATACATGTAATTAGAAGACGAAAGGCGCAGGAGAAAGTAGCCGAGCTCAGGCAACAAGAATATATCTTGTTCGTTCTGCTGATGGATCTGTCTGACCATTATTGGCAGATTCAGCCAAGAGAGAAGCTGTTCAGGAAAAACAGCATCCTGCATAAGACACTAGATTTTTACCAAACTACAGACTTATGATTGATTGCTACTAACCGTCTGTCAAGGCGTCAAAGGCCATACTAGAGATGTATTAATATGGATCACTTTTGAGCTATAGGTGTACTTAGACTTGAATTGAGATAGATCATTGTTGCGCCATATGTGTATTTAGACTTGAGTAAAGATAAATCACTTTTGAGCTATATTTGGACTTGAATGATGAGAAATGTACGTGCTCTAACTATCGGCATGAGTAACTAAAGAATTACTGTCAACGAAAATACAACAGAAAAAAAGTACGGCACGGGTATGATATAATATATCATCATCATCATCATCAAGTACCGGGCCTACTGGCGTAGGTGATCATGTCTCTCCACAACTTTCGATCTCGGCAGCTATTTATCATTTCTGTTGTTGACCTGCAAAGCCATTCTCTTAAGCTGTCTGTTATTTTTTCTCTTTGTTTCCCTCTATCTCTTCGTCCCTCAATTTTTCCAGTTGTTACAATATATTCCAATTGTTCTCTTCTCATTACATGGCCAAAAAAATGATGATTGTTTCTTCCTAATATTGGAAATTAGCTCTCTTTATGCTTTGACAATGTATATATAGGCTTCACTAAAACCATGTTACAGTAATAGCGAAAGAGAACAAGGCAAACAAAGTAAACGATGGGAAGATAACATTAGAGAATGGGCATGATTAACTTTCACCTCATCTTAGAAAGCAGCTCTTAAATGTGAATTGTGAAATCGACGCCATGAGACGACCATTACAGATTATCTTAACACGGTCGTTATCATAGTCGTCTGTACAACACGATGACCTACTTCTTGAATCTTGGGGACAGTCACTTTTTTGTAACTGAAGGATCGCCACACCTGGTTAACTAGAGGATCACATCACTTGGTCAACTTGAGGCGCATTTCACTTGGTTAACTGTAGGATCACCTTACCTCGTTATCTGCAAGAGCATCTCACCTGGTTAACCGATAGGATCACCTCGCTTGGTTAACTCGAGGATCACCTCGCCTGGTTAACTGGAGGAGAATCTCACCTGGTTAACTTAAGGAGCATCTCACCTGGTTATCTGGAAGAGCATCTCATCTGGTTAACCGATAGGATCACCTCACCCTGTTAATCGATAGGATAATTCCGCCTGGTTAACTCGAGGATTACCTCGTCTGGTTAAATCGAGGATCACCTCACCTTGTTAACCGATAGGATCACCTTAACTTGTAATTTGAGGAACACCTCTTCTGATAAGTTGGGGATCTTCCTCTTCATGTAACTTCGGGTTGGGTCAGGTTTGTGGTCACCTTTTATTGCACCGTTGAATGGGATGATATATGTGGTCACCTTTTATTGCACCTTTGAATGTGATGATATATGTGGTCACCTCTTCTCTTCTACTAATTCGGGGAATCATCACTTCTTCTAACAAGTTGTCGACTTCGGGGTGAGAGGAGGGATTGTCACTGCTTCAGATAACTTAGACATCACTACTTCAGGTAATATAGACATCACTGCTTCAGGTAACTTAGACATCACTACTTCAGGTAACTTAGACATCACTACTTCAGGTAATATAGACATCACTGCTTCAGGTAACATATATATCACTACTTCAGGTAACTTAGACATCACTACTTCAGGTAATATAGACATCACTGCTTCAGGTAACATAGATATCACTGATTCAAGTAACATAGATATCACTACTTCAGATAACATAGACATTGCCGCTTCTGATAACTATCACACATTTTGGTAATAATATCTTACGCGGCGAAGCTGAATTATTTATCAAACATCAGCACAACTCGTTCAGCTTTATAACACGCATCCAAACATACACACACGAACATACATGCATGAACGCACACGCACGAACATACATACACGAGCGCACACATAGGAACATATATACACATACGAAGATGCACACAAACAATCATACACACACGAACATACAAATACGAACATACAAATACGAACATACAAATACGAACACACATACACAAGCAAACATACACACACGAACATACAAATTCGAACATACACACACTAACACAAACATACACACACGAACATAAACACAATCAAACCTATGCACACAAACCTTACCTACCACTAACACACATACAACCCCTCCCCCTCCCTCCCCCCCCCCTCCCCCCCCCACACACACACAAAGAAACTCACCGTCCGACGTTCATTCCTCACTTAATGAAACCTCACAATTTTCTCGTCCACTCATCTTTCTATCCTCAATTACTCTTTACTTTTCTCTACAGGCGCCTTTTCCTTCTACAATTTACAAATCCATATTATCTTTCAATTATGACCTATTTGACATCTCGCCATTCATCTCTCCTCTGCTTCATGTGTCCTTAAACTTTTCTGTTATAATCATTTTTTCCCCCCAGTTCTTTCATTCTAAGTAAATATTCGAAATAAGTGATGGTAACATCATGAATGAAACTAGGACACAAAGAGAGCTTGTGAAGCGCGATAGGCAACACGTAGTCTACTTTCTTTGGTTACGTTAAAAGAAAAGACATGACGGTTGAGAATATTTGAATTGCGGGAAGAGGAATCAAGGGCTGAACATTCTATAGCATCTAGAAGAAGAGGAGAGGTAGAAAAAGACAGAAAAATGGATGAAGATAAAGAACGCTAAAGACAAGAAACTAAGAATGGCAAAATGTTACATCTTCTCAATATTCCTGTATGGTGCAGAAACATGGACATTAGACAAGAAAACAGAACAGAAAATTGAAACCTTTGAAATGTGGATTTATAGAAGAATAGGTAGAGTTGGATGGAAACAAAGGATAACAAACGATAAAGTTTTAAAGCAATTGAAAATAAAAAGAGAACTACTAAATACAATTAAGACAAGACAAATGAAATTTTTGGGGCACGTTAAAAGACACAACAGCCTACTAAAAGTAATATTAGAAGAGAAAATACAAGGTAAAAGAGGTAGAGGCAGACCAAGACTAACATGGACGAGTAACATCAAAAGAAGGACAAGTCAATCTATGACAACCTGCACCATCAAAGCAAGAAACAGAGTAGAATGGCGATCCATGGTAGCCAACCTTCGTTGCGGAGAAGGCACTCAATGATGATGATGAAAGACAAGAATCCATCAAAGGGACATCATCGCCTACACTGATGGGAGTATGTACACATTTTTACCTATGACGTTGTACACATTTATAGTGTTACTTGAACTGGACCACGATGGACAACAGGTCGGGTTCGATCCTGATCGACGGGTCCGGGTCCACCCAGTCCTAATTAGGAACCGGATTTTTTTTCTGAGAAATTATAGCGGCACTGGCGTAATAACGACCACATTACCCCAAAAATCATGTGCGGAGTTTCTGTAAAAATGATGGCCACTAACACCGTATTCCTTATACGTCACGTGGCATGACGGGGCTATTTACTTTTTTTTAAAATAATGTTATTCTACATCGATTAGAAAAAGGGCAAAAAAAATCTTTACAGCATTTTCCAATTACTGGAGTCTACCGGGTGGGTGGGGGGAAAGGGGGGGGGGGAGGGGTGTATTTGTAGGATCGGAGAATAAAGACCGCTTGTCCTGTCCATTCATCCATTTATGATATTAGTAATATTCCATGTTTTTCCATTTGATTTATTTCCTCGTTCTTACTACTAAACACCAATGTCTATTATTTGCTAACTTTTATGTATTTCTTGTGTTTATTTTGTCTTTGAGAAAGTGTTAAATACACCAGGCTATGCCTTACTTCTCAAGACAACGCCCAATATCAGATGACGACAATGAAAAATAATTCTGGAAGCGTACGGACTATCTCGAAAGAAGGTGGACGAAAAGCTAAATTAGTAGACTAGATAAGATTTGTTGTTTGTTTTTTTCTTCAAATTTACACATACACAAATCGTGAAACAGTTACTGCAACGACAAAATGGTGGAAACAACAACAAAATTAAAACTCAGCCATACACAAAGAGAGGTAACTCATTAAATATTAAAATTGATAGAGCACTTTTGATACCACAAGTTATGAACCTTTCATTTGGAAAAGAAAGGAATTAGACGTGTGAAATTTATTTCACGAAAACAAGTCAAAGGTGACATTTGACAATATAGGAAATAGATTAAGCTAAATTGTAAAGGTATGTCTACTGTTATAGAAAATTTATTACGACTTTACTCTAGCAACCGTTTTGGAGTTCTCGCCCTCCCCGTATCCTCGGTTACACTTTACAAATGACAAAAGCGAAAAGAATGACATTTCATGTGAATAAGAAGTGTGTGTAGGAGGATTTGCACAAAGTGTGTGGGAAGAACAACGAGAGATAGTTAAGACCGTGTTCGTGGGGTGGGTGGGGGAGGGAGGGGAGAGAGGCAACGACAAAGTCGCAAGGTGTGGGGATGGGGGACAACGAATGATATGCAAGATGTGGGGGTGGGGGGAAGAGAAAAGGGATAAACAAGACGTGAAATGTGGGGATAGGGGAACAACGATAGATAGACAAGATGGGGGGGGGGGTGGTCTACGAGAGTTAGACAAACGTGTTCGTGGAGGGGGACAGCATTAGATAGACAAGATGTGTTTGTGGGGGGGGAGGAAGGGGGCAAACGACAGATTGGCATGATGTTTTTGTGTGGGGGGAGGGGGGCAAACGCCAGATTGGCAGGATGTGTTTGTGTGGAGGGAGGGGGCAAACGACAAATTGACAGGATGTGTTTGTGTGGGGGTGGGGGACAAACGGCAGATTGGCAGGATGTGTTTTCTGTGTGGGGGGACGGGGACGAAAGATAGAAAAAAAGACGTGGGGGGGGGCAACGAGAGATATGCAATGGGGATGGGGCGCAACTGTAAACGAGGAAAGTGATATTACACTTAGTAACGGACACACCAGGTGTGTCCATGGTGAGTGTGATTAAAAAATGTAAGTTATAGTCAAGATCAACAGACCCCATAGGCGTAATATTTAGAAAACTATACTACCAGATCTGTTCTGTCGCCAAATGTGTTTTCACTTTACAGCGAACATATTGTGAGATCAATCATAGAAACGAAAGGAGTTGAAGTCAATGGTCACAATATAAACAATTTGCGATATGCGAATGACACAGTCTTAACCATAGAGACAGAGAATGAGCTACAAGAAATGATAAACACAGTAATAAAAGAAAGCAACAAGAAAGGTTACAGTCTGAATGGTAACACAGATGTAATGGTCACACCGAAGAAACAATCATCACCATCATGTTGCATAAAAATAAACAGAAGATCTGAAACAAATGCAACACTTGAAATACGTGGGCACAATAATAACATTAGATGGAAGATGCACTACAGAAATAAAAAGCAGAATAGATCAGGCCAAAATAGCATTTCAGAAAATGAAAAACGTCTTATGCAACAAGTCTATGTCATTAGTAGTGACAAAGAAAGGTCACCTGTACTATATACAACCAATTCTGACCTATGGAAGCGAATTATGTACAGTAGAGAAACAAATGAAAATACGATTAGAAGCCACAGAGATGGGATTTCTCAGAAGAATGTTGAACGTTCCCTGGACAACTAAAAAGCCAAACGGGGAAATTCTCAAAGAGGCCGACACAAAAGGGAGCTCCTAAAAAGCATCAGAAGAAACAATCAAGATTTTTCGGGCACATCATGAGAAGTGGAAAGTTGAAATACTTGGCTAAAACTGGCAAAATACAAGGAAAGAGAGAGACAAAGAGAGAAAATACAGGGTAGCTTGGTGTCATGGCATGGAAAACAGTCAACAACAGAATTGATACGATGAACGATGGGTAGAAGGTTGTGGACGGACATGATCGCCTAGACCAACCGATATGGCACATGACGATTGTGTGAGAGGACAGGCACACAGTTAAAACATTTTTGACGAAATATTTATTAACAATCACGTTGACGGGTAAAAAGAGAGTGTCCCATGGACTCTCACTCTCCGACCCAAGG
Organism: Megaustenia siamemsis; assembly: GCA_032433765.1. Classification (NCBI taxonomy): domain Eukaryota; kingdom Metazoa; phylum Mollusca; class Gastropoda; order Stylommatophora; family Ariophantidae; genus Megaustenia; species Megaustenia siamemsis. Next base: position 110,030,466 of record JAVIAB010000073.1, on the reverse strand, counting down.
AGATCATTACAAAACATTAGAGAGATTAGAAAGCATTATGAGATTAGAGATTATTATGAGATTAGAGATTATTATGAGATTAGAGGTTATTATGAGAGGTTATTATGAGATTAGAGAATTATGAGATTAGAGATTATTATGAGATTAGAGGTTATTATGAGATTAGAGATTATTATGAGATTAGAGATTATTATGAGATTAGAGGTTATTATGAGATTAGAGGTTATTATGAGACGAAGATTAGACAGAAAACCGATCAGAGACACAAACCTTAGAGTTTAACAGAGAAAGATAGAGGTAAGCACAGGTTAGTGATAACGAGCAATAATTATTAGCAGAGAACAGATCGTACGGCCACGCTTACTAATGAGCAGTTAAATAGCTGATGTAGTCAGCCCGCAAAAGGACTGGTACTTCAACATCTAGAAATGTGCTTATTGTGTCCTGTGATTCCAGGATTATGTGAGCTCGGCGGTTATCCATACCGCCCGATACATATATTATAACATTATTGTCTGTACTTTATTATGTGAAATAACTGATATGTTATATAACTTGTGACTGTTGATATGTAATCATCATCATCATCATCAAGTGCCATCTCCGCAACGAAGGTTGGCTACCATAGAGTACCATTTTGCTCTGTCTCTTGCTTTGATGGTGCAGGTTGTCATAGGCTGGTGTGTCCATCTTTTGATGTTACTCGTCCATGTTAGTCTTGATCTGCCTCTGCCTTTTTTACCTTGTATTTTCCCCTGCAGGATTACTTTTAGCAGTCTGGTGTGTCTTTTAACATGGCCCAAAAATCGCATTTGTCTTGTTTGAATAGATATGTAATAACAGTACGTAAATATGTTTTTCGTGTGATGGAACACCACAAGAGGTTTGTTTGACTGTCAAAAGTAGATGTTAATTGAAAGTGTAAAGAAAGACGAACGGCCTATATCAGTATATAAAGTAACGTTAAGTGCGAACAAGTATTACGAAACAGATTACACGATATTCGGAGGCGAAGGCGCGCCCCCCAGCACCAGAGCTGGAAGTCGTCAGCGACTCATAACTGATGGCTTGCGCCAGGATCGGTGAACCAGAACCATCCAGACCCTGCTACACCTCTTCGTGGTGCCTCTAGAAACAGACTAACCAGTCTAGTCTGGCCAAGCGAGCAGGGATCGAAGTGGGAAGACGAACCCGGTACACAAAAAAGCGTCGGCTGAAATCGGATGTGTTGGGCCGAAAGGCGCAGATATCACAGTGTTACACTGCAAACTTCAACACAACGTAACTACGTCCACTTAACGTCCTTTTAAGGGCGGATGACGAGGAGGAAGTCTACGGTTCGTATCCGTTAGAATACCTCAAATCATCGGACGAACGCATCATCATCATCATCATCATCAACACGATATTCAAAAGTGCAAATAAGAAGATAAACCAGTCTTCGGTACAGCGGTGTAAACCAGCGGTTTTATAATAAAAGCTTTTTGGAACAACGAGAGTTAGACAAAACGTGTTGGAAAAAGGGGGGGGGGGAGGGTGGAACAACGAGAGTTAGACAAAACGTGTTGGGGGTGGGTGGTGGGGGTGCGGAACAACGAGAGTTAGACAAAACGTGTTGTTTTTTTGTGGGTGGGGGTGGAACAACGAGAGTTAGACAAAACGTGTTGTTTTTTTGGTGGGGGGGGGGGGGGGGTTTGAACAACGAGAGTTAGACAAAACGTGTTGTTTTTTTGTGGGTGGGGGTGGAACAACGAGAGTTAGACAAAACGTGTTGTTTTTTTGGTGGGGGGGGGGGGGTTGAACAACGAGAGTTAGACAAAACGTGTTTTTTTTTGGGGTGGGGGGGGGGGGGGGGTTGAACAACGAGAGTTAGACAAAACGTGTTGTTTTTTTGTGGGTGGGGGTGGAACAACGAGAGTTAGACAAAACGTGTTGTTTTTTTGGTGGGGGGGGGGGGGGTTGAACAACGAGAGTTAGACAAAACGTGTTGTTTTTTTTGTGGTGGGGGTTGAACAACGAGAGTTAGACAAAACGTGTTGTTTTTTTGGTGGGGGGGGGGGGGGGTTGAACAACGAGAGTTAGACAAAACGTGTTGTTTTTTGTGGGTGGGGGTGGAACAACGAGAGTTAGACAAAACGTGTTGTTTTTTTGGTGGGGGGGGGGCGGGGTTGAGCAACGAGAGTTAGACAAAACTTGTTGTTTTTTTGTGGGTGGGGGTGGAACAACGAGAGTTAGACAAAACGTGTTGTTTTTTTTGTGGGTGGGGGTTGAGCAACGAGAGTTAGACAAAACTTGTCTGTGGGGGGAGGGGGTGTGCCAACGAGAGATTTTTACACGGTAGCTGTTGTGATTGTGCTGATGCTAAACGTCGTGTAGATGATCATGATAATTATGGTGGTAGTTTATCTGTGTTAATGAGGAAGATGTTACAGAAGTTAATGGTGAAATTACTGATCAGAATTTTATTAATGGTAAAGAAAATAATGATGATATTACTGACGACGTTGGTGAGGACAATTCTGAAGACTATTGCGATGTTGATAACGATGGTACTAACAATTATTGCGATGTTGATAACGATGGTACTAACAATTACTGCGATGTTGATAACGCTGGTACTAACAATTACTGCGATGTTGATAACGATGGTACTAACAATTACTGCGATGTTGATAACGATGGTACTAACAATTATTGCGATGTTGATAACGATGGTACTAACAATTATTGCGATGTTGATAACGATGGTACTAACAATTACTGCGATGTTGATAACGATGGTACTAACAATTACTGCGATGTTGATAACGATGGTACTAACAATTACTGCAATGTTGATAACGATTACTGTACAACAATTGCTGCAATGTTGATAAAAACAAGCGATGATGTTGATAACGATGGTACTAACAATTACTGCGATGTTGATAGCGATGGTACTAACAATTACTGCGATGTTGATAACGATGGTACTAACAATTACTGCGATGTTGATAACGATAGTACTAACAATTACTGCGATGTTGATAACGATGGTACTAACAATTATTGCGATGTTGATAAAAACCAGCGATGATGTTGACAACAAATTATATGTTGATTTGATCAAATCCAACATCAACACAACATTAACACAATGCTCCCAAGAGGTAACCAGAAAAAAAAAAGAAAGATGAGATACTGGAACTCACCTTTCCCCTGATCACAACCAGGTTTGATTTTCACATCCTCATCATCCTCATCGCCGTTATTATCATTTGCGCCTCTCTTCTTCATTACCCCCTGATTGCTACGGTGATGGTCTTCTCTGTTGCCCATGTTCTGAAAGTCGAGACTCTGCCGCATGACGTGATACTGCATCAGAAGGTCTTGCTGCATCCCAGGGTACATCGCGATGTCCTGGTCTTTGGCTGAAAGAACATTTTACAAGAACAATGAAGAACCTATCTTGTGTTGCTGGAAGAAAAATGATTTCTTCCTTCATATTTCGGTAAAGTGCATTAATTTGTTTGTTGTGTTGTACATTCTTTGTTCATTTTTCGGTAAAGTACAGTATTTTGTTGACTGTGTTATGCATTATTCTTTCTTCATAAATCTAAGTATTCATTTGATATTTCTATGTATTCATTTAATAACATTTTTATGAATTCATTTACTAATATTTCTATGTATTCAATCGATAATATTTCTATGCATTCAATTGTACATAACACACCATTTGTTGTTGTTATTTCAGTAGTCTTGGTAATTAGTTTCATTTCTGACACTTGACTTGGGTATAATTCTGATTTGGTGCATTAAAAATGATCATAAGAAGCGCTATAACCTAACACGTGTACAATATTTGCGGTTAAATTATATTATCTTACACTAGAAAGGGTCAAATTAGTCACATTTTGACATATTTATTTTCATAAATGTTTTTGGATTAAAATCTCAGTAGTTTCAAATGAACTATTCCCGAGAATTCATATCTGTGTTTAGTGTCACAAATATGAACCGTTTCAATAAAATACCAATCTCTAGCATGAGAGGAATGTTTGATTCCTCCTGACATCGTCCTTCATACGCGTTACAGCGGTGTTTTTTTTAAAAAATGATTATTGTGGAACGCAACTTTGAGATTAAAACAAACAACTGTTCATATATGCATTCATTAAAACATACAACTGTTCATATATGCATTCATTAAAACAAACAACTGTTCATATATGCATTCATTAAAACATACACAAACCTGATAAGCGTTTATTTGTTCACATCGGGGATAAAATGTGTTGGTTTTATTAACATTTCATTTGCATCCACCCTACTAGCTTGTTCCTGTTGGAACTTGCCTCTCATGCCAGTCACTCTCATATCTTCTATACCATGTGCGATATGTCTACATTCAATTCTAGCCCTTCTGTGTTCTCTTGCACCTACTTTCTATTTGGTCTTCCTCTCACTCTCTCTCTCTCTCTCTCTCTCTCTCTCTCTCTCGTCTACCTGCATCATGCACCACATAACGATTTTATTTTGATCAATCATGTCGTTTTAAAAGACCAAATTACTGTATTCTCCTATTATCTTTTATTCTTTAGCAACAAGTTTTCTGAAATTATAATTTATTTCAAAATGCCCATGTGTTCATCTTTCTATCCGTGACATTATGAGTATTATTATTATTATCTTTTAAAACGCTTTTGAATGCATTTTCTTTTTTTCGACAGGTTTGTCGATTGTCCACTTTATACTTTATAAGTTGTAAAGGAGAAAATACAGGCTCTTAGAAATCTAAGTTGTGTTGCTGTATCAGTTCAGTGCCATATGTTGCACCCGTAGTGTTATTGTTTTGTTTTATGCATAGCTCTCGTCTTCCTTTGAGCTCCCTTGAAGCCTTTCCGTCGTTTGTGAGAAATAATCCAAGATATACTCAACTATTTACTCTTTTCAATTGCCTCAGTTAATACACATATTAGTGTGTACAACTGTTGCATTCTTGGTAAAAATGTCCGGTTGTTTTGTCATTGTGCTATAGATGTTGTTTGTTGAATGCTTCACTGAAATGATCTTTATCACACTCTCAGTGTCAGTTAGTGAGGTGGATCAAAGTAATGCATCATCAGCGTTTCCTATCTCTTGTAATGCATGACCTCGGATCGTAGCAGTCGTCTTTTTTTTTTATTCACTTCTATAATCTTTATTGTGGCATTCTCAGCATACATTACAAATATATATAAAATATATCCACCAGTTTATATTGAAGTGAATTAATTTGTATTCATTTTGAAGTGTATCCATGTGTTCATATTTCAGCGCACTCAATTATTTTTACTTCAGCACTTTGCAGGTATTGGGTGTCCGGTTAGCGCAATGGATAGGCGGTTGGCTTACCACGGCAACAGCCGGGGTTCGTACCCTGGCGAGGACACCTGGGTTTTACTAATTCCCTAAAAATTAGTGGGAGCCGCGATAGCTCAGTGGTTAGTGAACTGGACTACTACGGACAAGGGGTAGGGTTCGATCCCAACCGACGGCTCCGGGTTCACCCAGCCTTAAATGGGTACCGGATTGTTTCTGGGAAAGTAAAGCAGCACGGGCGTAATACCGACCACATTACCCCAAAAAATCATGTGCTGAAGGTCTGTAAAATATAGGGTCACTAACACCATATTTCCCTATACGCCACTTGGCGTGACGGGGGGTACTTTACTTTACTTTTTTACTTTGCAGGTATTCAACAAGCTGCTGGAGCTAGAAAGGGGATTATAGAATTGTAGCGCTGATCCCTACCAGGCATGTTCGTAAAAGGAGACTAAGGAGGGTTGGTCATGGGACTGTCCCATTCTGTACTGTAACAAAATAAGCCGAAAAAACTTCACAAACATGGACAAGTCAAGGAAAAGAAAAAAGTAGATCCGCCATCCAGGAAATATGAGTGCTTTCTGTCAAAGCTGTGTATGATGCAAGCCAGAGAGAGCTACAAAGAGCCAGGGTCGCCAACCCACCTTAGGTCTACCAGGAAATCCTCGAGAATTGGCACCTGGAATGTGTGTACTCTAAATGAGCAAGGGAAAACTGCACAAGTAGCAGCAGAAATAGCAAACTACAAAATAAATCTCTAGGAATGTGTCTAACAAGATGGTCAAGAACAGAAAGAATGAAACTAAACACATGAGAGATGATTTTATCATCAGGACACCAAGAACCTGGAGCACTGCATATTGAAGGGTTTAGCTATAATGTTAGAAAAGGAAGCACATAAAATACTGATAGAATGGGAATCAGTAGGGCAAGATTAATAAGAGCAACATTAAAACAGCAAAAAAGAAAATAAAAATACACATTACGCAGGGCTATGCACCAACCAACGATATTTGAAGATTTAGTTAAAGATGAATTCTATAAATAGCTGCAATGTCAGATGACATACCAAAGATATAATCTTGATGGGAGATCTAAGGACAAAAGTAGGATCAGAAAACCGAGGCTTCTTTTGTTAGCAAAACTTAAACTCAAAAGATATATTACAAAACATAAAGATAGATAGTATTTCAATGTAAGGTTTCTTAAAGAGCATGGAATTAAGAGAAATTGACAGTCAATAATCCCAAGTTCCACAACAACTAGGAAATACAATACATATAGATGACCATTAGAAACAGGTGAAGGATACATGGAAGGAGACACGTGGAGAAATTCTGGGAAAAAGAGAACGCCAGAATAAAGGCATGGATGACAGCAGAGACCCTGGAGAAAATTAAAGAAAGAGAGAATAAGATAGCAGACATAAATAAATAAAAACGAGAAGTACTAAAGCCAAGGCACAGGAAAATTACACATAGGTGAACAAATAAATGAGAAGACGCATTAAATGGGATAAGAGGAAATATATAGATGAACTAGTTAAAGATACAGATAAGCGGCAAAGAAAGGAAATATGAAAGTGTTGTTCAGCAATACGAAGAAATTAAGCGGAACATACACACATATAAATATTCTTTATTAAAGATAAGAAATGAAATCTGCTTAGTAATATAAGGGAACAAATGGAGAGATGGAAAGAGCACTTTGAAGAACGTTTGAACAGACCTAGACTAAATAGCCCTCCCGATATACTACCAGCATGGTAAGAGTTGCACGTTTTTTTTTTTTTGGAAACCCAAGCAAAGAAGAAATAATGAAAGCCATCAAGCTATTACCAAATGGTAAAGCTACATGACCAGACGACAATTCTTTAGAAGCCATCAAAGCAGATATTAACACCTCTACCAAGATGTTATGCTGGCACAATGGCCACAGATAATCACAGACATAAAATATATACCTCGGACCCACATCGAGCAACCTTGACATTCTTTGACACGGATAATAATATTTGTGTTTTTTTTGTTATTCGTTGTCGCGTTTCTAACGAAGGCCATGGCAGAAACATCATAGTTTGTCTTGTCTATCTGTACGTTTAGCTGTTTGATACCGATGTATGTCCATGCATGTTGATTTGCTGGTATCAATTACTTCCCACTTCCGTTCTGTTCAATGTAGCCAATATTTCTACACCTACCAAATAACCTCCTGGATGTCTCAAATGAACTCAAGCACTTATAGACCCCTTTTATGGGATTAGTATTTTTTATACACCAGATATGTAGATTGATTGTTTTTTTCTGAAGCTAGCCTGTTCTTCGCCAAAGATATGTTATATTTGTAATTTACATAAAGGTAGTTGTTTTTAGTTTAGTTTAGTTTAGTTTAGTTTAGTTTAGTTTAGCTTAGCTTAGCTTAGCTTAGCTTAGCTTAGCTTAGCTTAGCTTAGCTTAGCTTAGCTTAGCTTAGCTTAGCTTAGCTTAGCTTTGCTTAGCTTAGTTTAGTTTAGTTTAGTCAGTCAGGTTAGTCAGTCATTCAGTCAGTCAGTCAGTCAGTCAGTCAGTCAGTCAGTTAGTTAGTTACTTAATCTCTCTTCGTTGTCCGCTAAATTCGGCACTCTCTTCAGACTCGGTTAACAATATAATTGTTGTGTTCTTCAGTGTGCCGGGTAGTAAAATGTTGCGGCACGTCAAACAAATGTTCTTCATGTTTACTATGGTGGTCACAAACTCAAGTTCACGTATACGTCCCAATTCGTGAATGAATCAGGTTTGTATAGAAACGTCGGCGATAGAGGATTATAAATAATGGTGTATAGTCTTTTGACATAATTTTGACATAATTATACTAAACAATATAAGAAGGTAGTTCGCCATTCCTTTCCTTCCTGGAAAAGATTGTACTTGTCGGAGATCTCAGCCATTGTCTCTATAAATGATATCCTCTGCCTGCCATCAGGGAGTTTGGACTATAACTGGCACTACATATGGGGCTGCTCCCACAACACATCCACAACCTGCCCACAATGGCTTCACGTAACCCTGATTTGGGAAGGGGGTGGGGGACTGAACAGGCGCTCCACCTTGCCCAAGGGTGTCCCGAAGACTAGCGGGGGAAAGGAGATGTCTTACCGTTTCCTATGTTACGGGATAACTCTACCGCGTTAAGCTTCTTAATACTTGGTTACAATTAGTGTGCTGGCAACACAATGCAATTTGCGATGGGAGTCAAATTTAAATTATAAATGAATTTCAACGCCCATTGTAACAAAAAAAATTCAAGTGTTCTTGTGTGTGATTCGAACGGGTTTATTTGTGATAAAATTCGAACGGAACACGAACAAAGCCTCCCAAATCGAAACAACAACTTAAATGATTGGGCCACCTGGTCAGAATGAATCCTCACCAATCAACCATCAAGGACGTTCTTCTCGAGAATGCATGGAAAAAGACCAAGAGGAAGACCTAGAAGAAGACTGATAGATGCAGTGACAGAGACATGTAAGAACAAAGGAAAATCACTAATTCAGACAGTTCGAGCAGCGCAAGAGCGACAAATGATATAACCACGACACCTTTTCGGTACCAGCAAGGAAGAGAAAAGAAGAAAGAATGAAGAATTGGTAAAATACAGTGAAAGAGAGATCGCGGACAACAAAGAGAGAAGATACTTGATAGCTTGGTGTCATGTCATGGAAAACAGTCAACAACAAAACTGATACGATACACGGTAGATAGAAGATTGTGGAAGGACACGGTCGCCTGCACCAACCGGTATGGCACATGATGATGATGTATAGACTGAAATTAATTTAAACTACATAATAAAAGTTATTTTTCTCAATAGCTGTTCTTAGATATACCAATCTCTGGTTATCTGGCTATTGTTACTTGTCTGTTCTTAGATATACCAGTCTCTGGGTATCTGGCTATTGTTACTTGTCTGTTCTTAGATATACCAGTTAATGAGTATCTGACTATTGTTACTAGTCTGCTCTCAGACATTCCAGTTAATGTGTATCTGACTGATGTCACTAGTCTTGTGACATAAAACAAATTACGAAGGGGGATGGCGTTGGGGGGGGGGGGGCGGGGAAGAAGACAAATATCATGACACCCTCCCTCAATTTGAAATGTAGGACCCTTGTACCAGAAAACATCCTGTTTTAAAACACATGTTTGCTGTAATCTTACACGCATTTGCTTGTTTCCTTCTACGATGATAAATCTACACTGTGTTATTTTTCATGTCTAAGTAAGACTAGGACTGAGAGACTGTAGTGAGATTTTAAAGCTAAATATTGCCCAATTTAGAATCAAACAAACAAGATTTTAAACATTTAAAAAAAAAGTAATTTTAAGGGAGAGTAATTATTTCAAAAGACTTTATTTTTTAGAACTAGTTTAATAATAAAAGTTTCAAATTATTTCTTGCAGATTAATTCTACAAAGCACATGTCAAGGAATTGAAATATTACAAATGTCAAAAAGTGATTTTTTTAAAAGGAAAAATAGTATTTTGTGTGTTCTATGACCCCTCAAGCAATAAACCTGTTCATGAAGAACAATTTAGCTTTAAGTATTGTCTATAATGGATCTTCGTGCGACACGTTATCATCGCGCGCAAAATTCGGGTTTTTTTTTAATTGCGCAAATTGTTTGAAAATACGGCAGTTTCTTTTTCTGTTTCTTTTTCCCTCTCTCTGTTTCTCAACAACAAAAAAAAAAAAAAAACAGCAGCAACAACATCCTACTTCATTTCTAATTCATCATCAGGCAAAATTAACGTGCCGAGTCTGTTTATATTTGGAAGTAAACATATTTAAATGAGGTATTTTAGGACACATTTGGTGTAAAGATGAAAACAGAATGGAATAACCGGATCCCTTTGAAGTAGAAAACACCACTCCGTCGTGTCAATGAACAAACTTTATCTACAATCAAAACTTCACTGGACTGTGAACATTTTATTTCAATAAAACAACATTAAGATATCTGAACGGATACACTTGCTTCTGTTGATTCTATCTCTTACTTAAATGTGCACGTATATTGTATTCAAGCGAATTAATTGACAGAAACATATTTATTGATCGTGTTTATTCTTTTAAACATTTTTTCCTTAGACATTTCGTATAAAAAGAGGGTCTCCTGGGATTGTAAACATTCTTTAACAATAACAGGATACGAATGATATTGTGTGATGCTTCGTGACGCTTGTGGTGATGGATCGAGCCGTGGATGACGTGTAATGCACACGCCCTCTTTGGTTGCCGTCCTGGATGAATCTGATTTTTGTTTATTACGCCAAGATTTGTATTTTGACATGATTTATGTTCTCTGTAACTTAATACATATAACGAATCACATAAATAAATATATATAAAGGTAGCAATTGAATATATAAATAAACAACAGATGATTTGGCCACGTCGTAAGACAGAATGATCAAAACTGAACACAACGAGCCTTCATTTAACTCTACCACAACGTCAGACTCAAGGGTCGACAAAGAACAAGTTTGGAGGTAATAATTAGCGATAGATCAGCGATTAACTTTAGGGCAAGAGGTATATTTACAACACAAGAGGTATATTTACAACACAAGAGGTATATTTACAACACAAGAGGTATATTTACAACACAAGAGGTATATTTACAACACAAGAGGTATATTTACAACACAAGAGGTATATTTACAACACAAGAGGTATATTTACAACACAAGAGGTATATTTACAACACAGGAGGTATATTTACAACACCCGGAAAAATCACAAATAATCAACAGCAGAAAAAAAACCAATAGATGGTCCTAAGCTGGATCGAAACCGTCCTGAGAGGAGGAGTACAACGCGATCAAGTTTTCAAAGAAGTAGTCAAAGTTTCAAAAACATAATTCTTCTTCTATCCTTCCTCATTTGCTTTTCAACGTCGTGGGGAGATATAATTTGCGGTCATTTGCTTTTTTGTTTATCTCTGCTGCTGTTATGTTTTCTAGTGTTTCTAATATTGTGCCAATCCATCTTTCTCGTCGTCGGCCCTTGGGTTTGGGTTCTCGCAATGTTTATTGAAGGATCTTTGTGCTGTGTTTTGATCTTTCTGCCATATCACGTAGCTAAAACATTTTATCTGTTGTTTCTTTCTATATGCTATGTCGGGGACTTTTCCTAGTATTTTTTTTTTAATCAGTTCTTCATTTCCAATCTAATCTCTCAGGCTGTTTCCTGTCATTCGTCTAACACATTTCATCTCGGTAGAGGTTATTTTTCTTATTGTTCTTGCATCTAAGTCCCATGACTGGCATTGGTAGCACAACGTTTGGATAAAGATTGTATAGTAGTATGCCCGCATTGTTTCTAGTTATTTGAGTCTATTTCTGCTGTTTGTGAATTGTCGTTTGTCACTAGACTTCCCATGTATTTATATTCCTCTACTTGTTCCATTTGTCTGCAGTCAAAAGTGATGTTGCTGTTCTGTTTTTGTTTTGCGATATTCATGACTTCTGTTCTGTTGAAGTTGATTTTCATGTTGTATTTTGTGCCTGTGCTGTTAAGTCTACTTAAGTGCTCTTGTAAGTCTTCTATTTTTCCATGTATTAATGCCTGATCGTCTGCAAATAGAAGCTCGTCTACTCTATATCCGATGGGTTGACTTACTTACAATGTAGTCCATGTATGTAATGAACAATACAGGGGATACTTACGCTCCCTTGTCTTACTCCTTGTCTAACCTCGAAGTGGTCTGTGTAGCCCGCAACCTTTCTAACTGTGCTGCTGCTGTTGATCTAGAGACTTTTAATTTGGTTGTTAAGATGTTGGCTTACTCTGTATGTTGTTAATATTGCCCACAGTTGTTTTCTGTTTACTCGGTCGAATTCTTTTTCCTGATCAATGAAAGCTATGTACAAATTTTGATTGTGTCTTGTCTTCTTTAATGTCATCTGTTTTAGGGTGAATAGAGCATCAGTATATCCTCTATTTTTTTTTTTTCGGAGCCCCATTTGACAATCACCTAACTGTAGTTCTATTATTGGCATGAGTCTTTTTACCATAATTTTGGCGTATAATTTTCCCAGGTGACTGAGAATAGAGATACCTACCTCTATAATGATTGCAGTCTCTCTTGTTAAATTTCTTTTCCATTTTGGTTCGATAATTGCCTGTTGCCAGTCCTGTGGGGCTTTTTTTGGTGATACGCAGCATTGAATATTCTCTGCAGCCATGTAACTCCTGTTTCTCATACCACTGCTATTATTTCTACTGGTATGTTATCTATCACCGGTGCTTTGTTTCGTAGTGCATGTATGATTACTTCTTCGATTTCTTCTTTCATGATTTTGGGTTCCGTTTTTGTACGTTCTTGCGTAGTTTTTGTTGTGTTAATGGTAGCTGGTGCTAGTTTCAATAGGCCTTCGAAATATTCTGTATTTCTATGTTGCATATGTTGGTTATTTAATTTTGGCTGTCCGTCTTTGCCATTTGAGTTCAGTGAGATGGTGATTTTCTTTTCTCCCTCTAGTTGCTTTTAACGCTTTGTAGAAGAATCGTGTGGCTGGCTTGAAGTCCCTGCTCATTATCTGACCAAATTCTGTCCAATTCTTTTGCTTAGCTGCTTTGATAACAATTTTAACTTTTTTTCAGAACTAAGGCATTAAAAAATATTCTTCTTCATTCTTCTTCTCCCTCCAATTTTTAAACAGTTTCTTCTTTTCTTTAATTGCTTCTCTGATTGCATCGCTCCACCATGGGGTGCTCTTTTTCCCCACTTTTGTTCTTAGTTTTGTTCCACATACTGTTGTTGAGATGTTGGTTTTTGTTTTCTTAAACTGCTTCCACTCTACTTCTACAGTGCTTACATCATTAGGGAGTTTTTATTTAATTCCTCTGCTACTTTTTCTTTTAGGGGTTTCCTTGATTCTTGATCTTTTCATTGTTTTATTTTTATCGTATGTTCTATTTGTTTCTTTTGCTTGTTTGCGTATCTACTCTTTGTTTTTAGCTGTCTGAGTGTAATCATAACCATTTTATGGTCGGTGATATTAGGAACAGCTCCGATACAGGTTACTCTTGTTTTGTTCTGTTTTCTTGCTAGTATAACATCTGGCTTCTACATGTCATGTCATCCCACTTGTACCGGGTGTATAATTGCTACTTTCTGTGTTTGAAAAATGTGTTGGTGATAAATAAATTGTTTTAATTACATAATTCTGGCAGTCTGCTTCCATTTCCATTTATTTCAGTTGTCTTATCTCCATAGGGCCCCAGGATATCTCCTCTTTCGCTGTTGCATTTCCCAAGCCTTCCATTAAAATCTTATATCGTCCCTTTTATCAGTCTTGTTGACAATTTTATTTAATGTCTCATATAACTCTTTCCTGTCTTTTCCTTTGTTGTTATAGGATACATAGATTTGTATGTAGTTTGCTTTTTAATGGCCTTCTAGTAGTCTTACTAACGGTAATTCTGCTTGATTATATTATGTTTATTATTATGTTTATTATTATGTTTATTATTTATGTTTATTATTTATGTTTATCGTCTAAAATCTTTACATTCTTTGCTACGCCCTAACCATTTTCTTCCGCACTGTTCTTTCCTCATAATTTCAATTTCTTTATTGTTATCTTCCTCCCTTCTTCCATTCATTTTATCCCCTTCTTTACTCTTCTATTTCTTTTCTTTACACTTTACATCACCACTGTTCCGCATCTCCCTTTTCTCCACAGTTGGCAGATGTCCCCGTAGAAAGGCGACGTTCTCTGACAGCACCAATCCCTTCACATCAGCTCTTAACCAGTCCTATCAATCAAAATCTCTATAGCTGGGCAGGCCAGTCTCTAAGGATTGAAACTGACAAACTGTTATAATCGTATTGGCAAGTCCACTTTCCTATATTAATCACTGAAGCAATTTCAATCATTTAAAAGCTAAAAAAACACATTTTCATTTTGCAATACGATTATATGAACAACGTTATTATTAAAAGTCAAAGCCACAAAGAGAAACAAATTTCAAATATGATGGACCACACGCAGCACATAAGGCATGTAGACTGCCAAGCATGACACAGCAGCTCTATTTGGTAAACAACTAAACAAATAAAATAAATATGAAGTGAAATCAAATCCAGAAAGCACACTCTGATAAAACAAACGGCCGAGCAGAAAGCCCAGTAAATTTAATTTTAGTGGAGCATGATAATCCGGGTAAACAATGCAAGTTTCGAAAAAATAAAAGAATAAAATATGATATGTATGTAGAAAGGAGTCGATAGTTTTGTGCGCTCTCTATTCGAGAAACAAATCTGAAAATTTGTACGTCACACCCCCTACCATTTGCTCCTTGCTACCAGCTTTACCGCAGCATTGCAATTATTTGTCTGCCCCCCCCCCCCCCAATCCCTGAAACATAACTAACTTTGTGAAATGATAAACGGTGGTGCAGTAACACATAGTACATTGGAGAGTGGAGTCTTAAAGCTTACCGTGTTAAGCTACAGCATTTTGAGATAACTGGGCCAGTGATTCTGCTCGCTGACATTAGCCAGGTATCATCCCTTTCTCATCTTGGTCATGTCCGGAACGTCAAGACGGTATTGAGCTTAAGTTTCACTTGATTACTTATTAAATGCGCTACCACAACGCTGCTGACACTTTGATATAGTGGGGTCTAAGAAAGCAAAACGCTACAGTCTCTTTGAATTAGTGGGGTCTAAGAAAGCAAAACGCTACAGTCTCTTTGACATAGAGTGGTCTAAGAAAGCAAAACGCTACAGTCTCTTTGAAATAGTGGGGTCTAAGAAAGCAAAACGCTACAGTCTATTTGACATAGTGGGGTCTAAGAAAGCAAAACGCTACAGTCTATTTGACATAGTGGGGTCTAAGAAAGCAAAACGCTACAGTCTCTTTGACATAGTGGGGTATAAGAAAGCAAAACGCTACAGTCTCTTTGACATAGTGGGGTCTAAGAATGCAAAACGCTACAGTCTCTTTGACATAGTGGGGTCTAAGAATGCAAAACGCTACAGTCTCTTTGACATAGTGGGGTCTAAGAATGCAAAACGCTACAGTCTCTTTGACATAGTGGTGTCTAAGAATGCAAAACGCTACAGTCTCTTTGACATAGTGATGTTTAGGCAAGCCAAACGGTACTGACGCTTTGAAATAGCAGGGTCTAGGAAAGCTGAAATGTACTGACGCTTTGAAATAGCAGGGTCTAGGAAAGTTGAAAGGTACTGACGCTTTGAAATAGCAGGGTCTAGGAAAGCTGAAAGGTACTGATGCTTTAAAATAGCAGGGTCTAGGAAAGCTGAAAGGTACTGACGCTTTGAAATAGCAGGGTCTAGGAAAGCTGAAAGGTACTGACACTTTGAAATAGCAGGGTCTAGGAAAGCTGAAAGGTACCTACGCTTTGAAATAGCAGAGTCTAGAAAATCTGAAAGGTACTGACGCTATGACATACTGGGGTCTAGGAAAGTCAAACGGTACTGACGCTTTGAAATTGCAGGGTCTAGGAAAACCAGACATTTTGAACTCCGTCACGCCAAATGGCGTATAGGCAATATGGTGTTTGTGATAATAATTTTTATAGACCTTCGGTATATGAATTTTGGAGTAATGTGGTCGGTATTATGCCCGTGCCGCTTTAGTTTCCCAGACAAAACCGGTACCCATTTAAGGCTGGGTGAACCCGGAAGCCGGCGACATAGAAGGGTTTGGGAGAGCCACACGTTTCAGACGTAACATAGTGGGGTCTAGGAAAGCCAAAAGCTACTGACGCTTTGACATAGTGGAGTCTAGGAAAGCCAAAAGCTACTGACGCCTTGACATAGTGGGGTCTAGAAAAGCCAAAAGCTACTGACGTCTTGACATAGTGGGGTCTAGAAAAGCCAAAAGCTACTGACGCTTTGACATAGTGGGATCTAGGAAAGCCAAAAGCTACTGACGCCTTGACATAGTGGGGTCTAGGAAAGCCAAAAGCTACTGACGCCTTGACATAGTGGGGTCTAGGAAAGCCAAAAGCTACTGACGCCTTGACATAGTGGGGTCTAGAAGAAAGCCAAAAGCTACTGACGCCTTGACAAAGTGGGGTCTAGGAAAGCCAAAAGCTACTGACGCCTTGACATAGTGGTATCTAGGAAAGCCAAAAGCTACTGACGCCTTGACATAGTGGGATCTAGGAAAGCCAAAAGCTACTGACGCCTTGACATAGTGGGGTCTAGGAAAGCCAAAAGCTACTGACACCTTGACATAGTGGGGTCTAGAAAAGCCAAAAACTACTGACGTTTTGACATAGTGGGGTCTAGAAAAGCCAAAAGCTACTGACGCCTTGACATAGTGGGATCTAGGAAAGCCAAAAGCTACTGACGCCTTGACATAGTGGGGTCTAGGAAAGCCAAAAGCTACTGACGCCTTGACATAGTGGGGTCTAGAAAAGCCAAAAACTACTGACGTTTTGACATAGTGGGGTCTAGAAAAGCCAAAAGCTACTGACGTTTTGACATAGCGGGATCTAGAAAAGTCAAAAGCTACTGACGCCTTGACATAGTGGGGTCTAGAAAAGCCAAAAGCTACTGACGCCTAGACATAGTGGGGGTCTAGAAAAGCCAAAAGCTACTGACGCCTTGACATAGTGGGGTCTAGAAAAGCCAAAAGCTACTGACGCCTTGACATAGTGGAGTCTAGAAAAGCCAAAAGCTACTGACGCCTTGACATAGTGGGGTCTAGAAAAGCCAAAAGCTACTGACGCCTTGACATAGTGGGGTCTAGAAAAGCCAAAAGCTACTGACGCCTTGACATAGTGGGGTCTAGGAAAGCCAAAAGCTACTGACGCCTTGACATAGTGGGGTCTAGAAAAGCCAAAAGCTACTGACGTTTTGACATAGCAAAGTCTGGGAAAGCTAAATGCTAAGATAGCAGTCTTATATAATGGTGTGTTTAAGGCAACTCCACGCAACTGCAAGGTGTAAAATACAGTGCAACACAATCAGCTTGACTGTAGAATTTTGAAAATAATGATATTGGTGGTGACAAACTGAAATAACCATTAAAATATACAGCATAAACTTGTGTCAACATTATCATCATGACGAATTTCCTTTGCAGAACGTTGCATTCACCACAGCCCGTCAGAAAAAAAATGTCTGTAGTCAGATCTCCCACTGAACGTTGCATTCACCACAGCCCAGTCAGAAAAAAATCTCTGTCTCTAGTCAGATCTCCCACAGAATGTTGCATTCACCACAGCCCAGTCAGAAAAAAAATCTGTCTCTAGTCAAATCTCCCACAGAACGTTGCATTCACCACAGCCCAGTCAGAAAAAAATCTGTCTCTAGTCAGATCTTCTAGTGAACGTTGCATTCGCCACAGCCCGTTTGAAAAAAAAAATCTCTGTCTCTAGTCAGATCTTCTACAGAACGTTGCATTCACTACAGCTGTAAGCAACAAATTATGTCTTTGGAAAAATGATCTCCCACGTCTGTTGTCACTTGCAAGATCTCCTAGATGGCTTGAAACCACATTCTTCTTGTCTGTCCCTGATGCGTCGCCCAGGAACCATATTTTCCATTATTGTTCTTCACAGCCCGCTGTGTATTTTGACGTGGACATATTATTTTAATTTCCTTTGTAGAATGGCGTTTATAAATCAGTTCTTTTTAGTGTCTAAATAATTTTATATGTCTTCATTGCCCTTTATTATTATCCAAGGTAATGTGATGATTTTTCTTACTGAATCGAGTTTTCACCCATGCTGTTTACAAAATTGTCCGTTATTCACAACCTTATTTTGTTATCGAGAACATACATATAAATAGTAATTTTAATGTTACTGCCTTGCTGGTAGTGTGTAACATATGCTTAGTGGCGTTTAGCTTTTGTGTTGCATATGCAAACACATATGCATATCTTGAGTGGTTTCGCAATTATTTGAGAAAGCGAGAACTACTAGAGGGTCTGTACTAGGAAAATAACAGGACTGCACAGCTGGAGAAGGTAGCTCGTCCTAAAAAGGAAGAAATGAATACAACACGAGTTGTTTACCTTGGTGACATTGTGCCCTTGATGAAGGAGAGAAACGATCAGAATTTGGCGTGTGATGTTTTATTCACGAGAGCCACCCAAACATAATTTGATAGAACAGGTCTTTCAATGTAAGATATAGTGTTCTAATTTAATGTGATAGAACAGGTCTTTCAATGTAAGATATAGTGTTCTAATTTAATGTGATAGAACAGGTCTTTCAATGTAAGATATAGTGTTCTAATTTAATGTGATAGAACAGGTCTTTCAATGTAAGATATAGTGTTCTAATTTAATTTGATAGAACATATCTTTCAATGTTTAGATATAGTGTTCTAATTTAATTTGATAGAAGAGGTCTTTCAATGTAAGATATAGTGTTCTAATTTAATTTGATAGAAAAGATATTTCAATGTAAGATATAGTGTTCTAATTTAATTTGATAGAAAAGATATTTCAATGTAAGATAAATTTTTCTAGTTTAACATAAAGAGAGATCAATAAGTAAATGATGATATGTGGATGTATAAGGTATCTAATGAGATCCAGATTTAATCGCAAGAATAGACAACGAATAAGTGAACTCCGGATGGAGGGGAGGAAGACATTTTATTGACGTAGAGTTGAAGTAGAGATTAGTAAATGGGTTCACCCATACAACACCTTAGGGTCACAGCCATCACGAGTAAATGAACTTTGTTCACCATTACAAGACGCCACTCGGCGCGAGGGCCAATAACCGCCTTGAGGGAGTGTGTCCAAGAAAAGCAGATGATGAAGATATCAGATAATGTAAGCATGCAAATGTTTATATTTGCTTTCATGGAGTGAAGGACAGTTATGACCGCCCGTGAAGGGATAATAGCGAAGTGATTATTGTGCGCGGGTCGATCCTAGAGGTCCTAATTCAGATTTCAAGACTACAAATTTTTCTTCTGATGAAGTCATGTCTACCGGACTCACCTTCTATCTGAAATTTGGATAACAGAAACTGTATCTTTAGAAAGTATGACCACTTGGCGTAATATTGGCCACAATAAGCATATACATGTGAATGATCAATGTTGGACACCAACACCATATTCCACATAGACTGTTCTTTAATGAAAAAAGCTTTATGGGTGGAATGTTCTGTCTCCGGTACCAGTATAAAGTATTATAGTACAATTCTATTACGCTACACAGGTATCTTCATCATTCGGAAACATCCTTACTTGTCACTAGAATGAGAAAGCAGCAGGAGAGGGTAGTCAGTGAAGAGGTCTATTGTGGACAAAAGGCCCGATCCATTTCTCGGACCGACCCGTTTTTTTTTTTTCAGGTTCAATCACTCGTAAATGGGTAATGGAGACTTTTTAAAAAAAAAAAAAAAAAAAAATCGACCTGGCGCTGTGTTGGCCACATTACCTGTAAAAGTGCAGGACGTTTAAAAAAGTCATGGTCACTAATGCCATATTGAACACACAAAGACGATTCGGGATTCTTGTTTTTCCCTTCACTAAAATGAACAATGTATAAAAATATATAGTTATCATTTGACTACAATAACAAGAGAGTGTGGTGTAGTGGCTGGCGTCCTGGCACTGTTAACAAAATGATCGCGGTTCCATCCAAGCTGGACGATCCCGGGGTGAGGTTTATACCGAGTGATGGCTTCTATGTTCACCAAGCCATAAATAGGTACCGGAATTTTTTTTTTTTTAAAAGAAGCACGGTATTGATAAAATGCTGACTATCTTGCTCCCGACATGCGTCGAGACGGTCCAAAAACATGCCCTAACACCATTTTTCATAAACCAAGTCACGGTCTGTGGAGGATTTCCTTCCCTTTAATTTCTGACTTTCTCCAAAGTACCCCAGTTCTGGTTTAAAAAAAAAACAAATGAAGAGAATGGAAATAGGTTCTACACGAAGAAAATAATATACACAGAGGACGAGCACTGACCCTCTCGCCAAGAAATAGTGTGGCCTACTGCTGTAAAGTTTAGTACCTCGTTCCAGATGATATTATACAAATATTTTAAACAGCATACTTTACCATTACAAGAAACCAAAAACTTCAGTAAAATCAATAGAGACAAATAACTGATATATTCTTATAATGGTTGTAGCCAACAGCATCAAATACTATGGTTATGCCCTTTGCTTCAAATCTAATTTACAAGGTCATAGAAAAAGTACCTGTTGAAGTCTCCATGTGGTTTGTGATCTTACCATACCACAGAAGTGTCAAAACTACTGTGGTGTAAAGGACAATTACTCCCATATAGCTGTGTTCATTACAAAGACTTGAGAACACAGAAAGCCATGTTATTATATTCAACAAACCACGACGTGAATATAACTTATTCTAGAAGCTAAACCCACAATACACAAAGAACCAACAAGTACTCTGTAAACCAAGCTTGAATAAAAATGTTTATTATGGAACCTATTGCGAGCATCTAGAACAGCAAATATCCCGTTAGAATGTCTCTTAATATTTCTTTTATGGTCCTGCAACCTTTGTGAATGCCTACCCATTAGATTGTTCCTTCACTAGTTTGTTATACGACACTCTACCGAGAGGTGCCTCAAAGAAAGTCGCCAAACTAGCAGGCACAAGAAATGGAGCCTTAATTAAAACAAGCTTTGCAAAACAAGAACAGGAAAATAAACGAACGAAGGTCTTTAATTGAGAAATTATTGCGAGCTTTTTTTGGGGTGGTGAGTTATAAAGTCACAGCTAAGGGGAATAACAGTTTACAGGAATTAAAGTGTGGGTACTTCAAGTGTGTGGGATCTGAAAGTCCGTTTACGACAGACGAGTTTTAATATCCTCCAGTTCCCAGGTCAATAAAGGAAATCTTTACAGCTTGGATACGTCGGGGCCTTCCTGTGTTTATTTGTACAACTTCCTGGCCATAACAAAAGGGCTTTTCCTTTTACTTACATATTTATGATTATTTGTATGTTATGTGTATATGTTTTATGCATGTATCAAATACATATGAACAATACTGATAAAATAAATTGAACAAGTAAAGATATTTTCTGCTGACAGTTTTCACAAATATACACACATGCTTTGTGGTACATAATGCCCTCTGGTATATAATGTTCTATAGTACATAATGCCCTTTGGTACATAATGTTCTATAGTACATATTCCTTCTGGTACATAATGGCTTCTGGTACATAATATTAACTAGTACATAATGCTCTCTGGTACATGTCCTCTGGTGCATAATGCTCTTTGGTACATAATGTCCTCTAGTACATAATGCCCTCTGATACATGATGCCATCTGGTACATGATGCCATCTGGTACATGATGTCCTCTGGTACATATCGTCCTCTGGTACATAATGTCGTCCAGTACATAATGGCCTCCGGTACATATCGCCCTCTGGTACATAATGTCGTCCACTATATAAAATTCCTCCGGTACATAACGTCCTCTGGTACATAATGTCATCTGGTACATGTCATCAGGTACATAATGTCCACCGGTACATAACGTCATGTGGATACATAATGTCCTCCGGTACATAATGTCCTCTGGTACACAATGTCCTCCGGTACATAATGTCCTCCGGTACATAATGTCCTCCGGTACATAATGTCCTCCGGTACATAATGTCCTCTGGTACATAATGTCCTCCAGTACATAATGTCCTCTGGTACATAATGCTGCCAACAAAGATCAACGCTATTATATGTCCTGAACAAAAAAAAGAGTACATGACAGCCATATATGTTACACGATCTTTTAATTCTTTCAACCTCTATTCTTCTGTACCGTCCTCACTTGTGGGTTACAGCATGTTCCTATAGTTACCTTTACACCTAAAACATCCAATCTCAGAACGGCATTTTTTTTCTGTTCTCAAAGAGGCCAACACAAAAAGAGAACTAAAAAGCATCAAAAAGAAACAATCGACATTCTTCGGACACATCACGACAAAGATGAAAGTTCGAGTACTTGTCTACAACTGGCAAAATATAAGGAAAGTGAGATCGCGGGAGACAAAAAGAAAAGATACTAATAACTTTTCATGGCATGGAAAACGGTCAATAATAGAATTGGTACGATGCATTGTGGATAGAAGATTATGGAAGACATGATCGTCGACGCCAACTGGTACGGCACATAATGATGATGATGGTTTTTTTGGGCACCGTGTTCGATGCCCACCAGCTTGGTCAGACTAGCCTGTTTCCTGATCTCCTACTGAATGTCTGAGATATCTGTCCTGTCTTGATAGTCAAAGCTCAAGAACACGGAAGACGGTACTTTCTTTTGATTCGATCCTGCTTCGAAGCCACTAAAATTTCTTTTCTTCTCTTGTTGATTATTTGTGATTTTTTTCCCCGAGTGCTGGAAACATACCTCTTCCCCTGAAATGATTCACTACTCGGGGGTAAACCGATTTTAGGGCTGAAAAAACGTGAACCCGGTCAAAGAGTATGCCATCACATCGGACCGAAAAGCCCAGATATCGTAGCTCTGACAGATCGCGATAAATTATCTTGTTTATAGCGAAAGAAGAGGGAGCCGCGATAGCTCAGTGGTTAGTGAACTGGACTACAAAGGACAAAGGGTAGGGTTCGATCCCAACCGACGGCTTCCAGGTTCACCCAGCCTTAAATGGGTACCGGATTTTTTTCTGGGAAAGTAAAGCAGCACGGGCGTAATACCGACCACATTACGCCAAAAATCATGTGCTGACGGTCTGTAAAATATAGGGTCTCTAACACCATATTTCCCTATACGCCACTTGGCGTGACGGGGCTACCTTACTTTACTTATAGCTAAAGAAGCAGCAGTACAAGTTGCAGCAGAATGGAGAAGAAAGAGAAGAAGAAACAGAAGAAATATGACAGTTCTCACACTGCTGAATGTGTCTGCGAAAATTTTGGAAAACCTCGGTGTTTTTTTAAATTAAAGCCAAGTGTACTAACCAATGGCAATGATTTATATCATGTCTGTGGTAGAGAACAGTTGATCCCATTGGAAGAGACTCGGAAGTGTTGTATAACATGACATAACGAGAGGGAATATGTCATAAACCTAGAGTATGCTACATGACATTGTGAGAGTGAACACGTCAAAGCATATTACCTGACATATTGAGAGTTTACACGCCAAAACATAACATATTCTACAAGACATAGTGAGATTGAACACCCGAAATTTAATACTGCTCTTGTGTATATGGAAGCTTAACCCGGAATTATGAGATTTACCAAAAACAATAAAGGGGGGGAGGAGAAAATCTCTGTCAACAGGGCACAAAACAGATCCTACAAGACGCCCCTGGGATTAAATGTAATCTCAAAACAGCCTGCTGAAAAGCAAGAACTAAAACGTCAATTTTGTAGAAAATAAACGAGCGTTATTATCAAGACTTTACAGAAAAGAAAACGAAAGTCGCAGAAATATAGATTTATCGAATAGACTTACTGGATAGACTTATCTAATAGACTTATCGAATAGACTTATCTAATAGACTTACTGGATAGACTGAGAAGAAAAATAGCGAAGTCCTTAAAGAGCAGCAATTGGGAAAGAGCTAAGTACAGTTCTAGAAAAGTAATTCTTGATTAATGATATAAGTGGAAAAACATCATGGACAAGTACGTGTTCGGGAACGTACGAATGAACTAATAATATTAGGAGGTAGACATAGAGACAATTGGTGAAATCACAAAATCCATCATCAGTGAAAACAAAGGATTAGACACACAGTGTTCATTGTAGAGATGATGTATGATGGCAATAATCAGAAAAGAAGACAATTACTGATGGCAAACGAACGAGAAGAAGATGGAGAGAAAAGGAAAGGGAGAAGAGAGTGTGTAAAATTGCTGATAATGATCTTAAAGAGAGTGACATCACTGGGGGGGGGGGGTTTGATACATTGTCATAATACACACACATACACAGTAATGATGATCTGTGTTGACGGCTTCTCAGCCAAATGATAGAGAAGATTATAGAGAATGACGATATTGACGACAACACATTAGTTAACAAACAACATAATAATAAATACGCGTCTTTGTTTTGTAAGACACTGATTGTAACGGCTTTCGCAGCTCAAACTTAGGGGTTGGGATTTGTCAAAGAAACAAGCGAAGCGGTTGCCTTAGCCACAAGTAGTTTGAGGATGGAGGTCACGGAAATAACTATTGCTTGGCTTGAGAAACAAACTTGTTTCTCAAACTTTCTGCCGGAGCTACTGGGTTTAGTGCTCTGTGCATACAGTGAACTGTGTTTTTCATCCGAATCGTGTTGGGATATCCCGATTGCTTACGATGAATGTTGATATCGTATCACGAAGGACAGTTAAGCCGCGTTCACTTTCGACACCGCTTGGCCTTATGTCTTTTGACGTGTGTTGTAGCTTAATGATGGAAACTGCAACTGCTTTTCTTTGTTTGGATCCTTCAATGAGATGAGTTTTAACTCGGATGATTCCTTTTACACGGGCGGTTGAGCAATTATGGATTTTAATTCGTTTGCAGTCATACCGGGGCCTTCTAATAACCATTACCATAACAATCCTGTATCCGTGTATCTTTCTCATGGACTTGAGTATGCTCAAGAAGATCGAAATTTGACTTTGTTCGAAGGCAGTGGTTAAAGAGGACAAGGCTGATTAAAATCTGCTTAATTTTTGAGTCAAGATATTCCAGTGTCAGCGAGAATGAAGGAGCAGATTTGCCAAATTGGCTGCTGTGTTGATTGGACAAGAAATGGACCGAACTGACAGTCTAAATGTTGTCAATAGGGCAATAAGTGATTTGTGCAGTGAATCAACAACCTTTTGTAAACTACGAGAGCATCATGTCAAAAGTGGTGTTGCTAAACGAGAGCTTTGCACAAGGAACTAAAGTAGGCTGATAAGTCAACACAGAATGGGGATTGTCAATTGTTATTCGTTGTGAGATATACCGAGAAAAGTATCCGAGCTCATATGGAGGTGTTTGATGTGCAGTGAGAATGATCTGTTGACTGACTGACTGATTAACTTTAGATTGTCTGTAAAGTGTATTCCTAGTAAGAGTATTTTGTATGGCGCTTTGCTTAAACCGGTTCAAATGGAGGACCGCTGTTGCACAAATAGCAGGTCCTCCCCCCCCCCCAATCTACCAACTACCTGTTCCACGGGAACGGTTTGGCCGGTACAGTTTGCCACAACAAAGTATGTGGTGGGAAAAGACAGGATGTTGAATGCAACGACAAACTACCAGTCTTGGACTCTTAATTGGATCTCAGTCTTTACTCCCAAAGCTTTCCCTAAAAATGGGGATAGCTCATCAAAAGAGTGAAGGTTTCAGAGATGAGTTTTCTTTCGTCTGGACCGACTATCCACGGTAGCCAAATAGCCACATTCCTCCAGTGCAGCCAACCACAGTATCGGTATGAGGTGTTTAAATAATAAGTTAGGGCATTCACGGTAATTCCACCAAAAGAAATCATACAGCAATCGCAGCACAATTTACAAAAGCAATATCTCAAATGTCTTTCAGAAGCGTTGAAAAGTTTTGAAAATAAAAACTCATTAGCACAAAAACAAAACTTTGACTATTCAAATCAAACGTGCTATCAAATCTTACATATGCATGCGAGAGCTGAAAAACAACAAGAGACGTATAAACAAAGTTGAACGTATTTGAAAATAAATGTCTAAGTAAAATACTTGGTATAGCGTGAACGAACTCAAAGCAAATGAGGAAATTAGAGAAATCGAAAATCGACCACTAATATCATCAGTAATCAAGAAAAGTCATTGGACATGTGATGAGATGAAATAATAACCGAATAACAAAGCAAGCCCTCATGTGGGAAACAACAGATAGGAGGAAAAGAGGTCGACCCAGAGAAACACTCAGAAGAACACTGATCAGAGAGGCAAAGGCAGCAGGAATTTTCTCCCTCAATGAAATAGAGATGCTTGCACTGAACAGAGACAAACGGTGGGATCTGATAAATGTTTTTTGCAAGGATTGGGATTGCTAGAAAGAAAATTTAGAAAAAGAGAAAAAGTATCTGGGTCTATGCCCTATGGGCCGCCCACGGCTCGAAAGATCAATAGATAGATAGATGGAATCATAGTCTGCAATAACGAATTCAACAATGTAGACAAAGACTAGGGTAAGTATTCAAAAACTGCGTATGTCAAACAAATGGAAGCAAAAACCTTAAAAATCTTCTCTCTACAGGTGATAATGTACTAACAGCAGCAACAGCAAACTATAGCTTGTTTCATAACTCGTGCCCAACTTTTAAAATCGATAGCTTTTTAACCGCTTGTTGTAAGTTGTTCAAAATTTGCATGTAAAGTTATAATGATTAGAACCCAACAAAGAATTAATTTCATTTTAAAAAAACATTTGGTTATTATTGTTGCTTATTTGATTTATATAAATTTATAACGACCCATTGATGTAGTCAAAACTTAATGTTTACAGTATTTTAAGTTAAAAATAGCGAGTAAAAATCCATACATGGTAAAATTGACGTGTTTGCACGCTTTCGCCGTGGTTTTTTTGACACAATTAGACACTTGAGAAATTGTGTGTTCCATTTCCGTTCATTCATAGGTGTAGACATGGAACGATAACATTTATCATGAGTCTTAAAATGAAATTCTGCAGTTTACAAAACATCGCAATAAAAATGTATGACTATTTTTGCAAAGAGGCTAAACGAGGAAGATTATTTCATTCTTTAGAAAACCCTGAGAATAGGACAAGACACATTTTGGATTTATCTAAACGGGCATTTAATCGCTGGATTCAAGCACGTGACCGTCAATGTTCAAAATATACAAAATCACAAGGAAGAGCAAAAATGTTGGATAATTTCGACAGTGAACTTATTAGAAGTGAAATTCGCAAAATGTTGGGTATGAATGAAATAGTTACAATAAGAAAATTAGAAATTTCGCTGAAAAAGAACAACAGTATTGAAATATCAAAGTCTACATTATGGAGGAATGTGAGAGCTGCAGGCTTTACATTCAGAAAGTATTCCAATGGACGAAACATCATCTGTGAGAAGCCACATATAGTAGTCATGAGAAGCAAGTACTTACGTGAAGTAAAAGAGGTGCGCAAGCAAGGTTATGATATTGTGTACTTGGATGAAACATGGATCAATGCTCACCACACTAACCAAAGGGAATGGCAGTCATCAGATGGACAGATTAAGAGATTAATACCTAGCAGCAAAGGACAGCGCTTGATAATTGCTCTTGCAGGTAGTCGACAACATGGACTAATACAGAATGCAGAGCTCATTTTTCTTTCAAAATCCATAGACAATCGGGATTATCACTCTGAGATGAATGGTCACATATTTAGACATTGGATTGAAAATTCTGTTCTCCCATCACTAGATCGACCATCTTGCCTAATAATGGACAATGCAGCGTACCACAACATTGTTGCACTTGAAGATAAAGTCCCGACGTCATCCAGTACAAAAGATGCTATTAAGATATGGCTCACAAAGGAGCACATACAATTTAATAACATGTACTTAAAACCTGAATTACTATCTCTAGTAAAGCAAAAACAAGGGACAACGATTTTTCAAATAGATAAGATTATCCAAGAGCACGGTCATATAAGTTTGAGGCTGCCACCTTACCATGCTCATTTAAATCCAATAGAACTAATCTGGGCAAAATTAAAAGGACAAGTGGCAGATGAAAATATAACATTCAAAATATGCGATGTAAAGACTCTTGCTAATCTCGCTTTATTAAATATAGACACAGATTATTGGGCTAAATGTGAAGACCACGTCTTAAAACAGGAAGAGGAATATTGGAAAAATGATGGTTTGTGGAATGTTCAACCCCAAACTGTTATTAATCTTTTAGACTCGTCTGATTCAGAATGAAAGTATATAGCCCCCACAATGTTGGCCCCTATATTACCTTAAATTAGTTCAACAAACGGTCCTTTTCAGGACCACACAACTATGAAAATTGGACATACAGGTATACCTTGATATTATCGTCCGTCTTCGAACTGACTGAGAAGACAATAATTCTCCTGGTATTTCCCCATTACGGCCACGCCTTTACCTAGTGAAAATTAATCATAGACCAGCAACTACGGTAATTTCTATTATTTAGGGGTTCACAATTTACAATTTTGACAAACATCAAAGAAATTCGCCGCTTTAAGAAAACTGCAGCTGCAAGATATTTGTTAAATATACATTTAAAGGGTCATTTGCATTCTAATAACATTTGGAACATTTCAACAGTTTTTAACAAACGGTTACTGAGCAATAGCGTTTTGAAGTTGGGCAATTGATTTGAAACGAGCTATAACTAAAACTACATTTGGGCGATTTAAAATAAAGTTTGGGAAAAATGAAAAAAAAAAAAAAAAAAAAAAAAAAAAAAAAATGTAGATATAGCTTGTCCTTGTTCGAACATGGTTCCCATGACAACAACGAGGCATCTTCTATCCTTGATGACTCTTCCACGTTCTATATAGCAGGCACTCTCAGCTTGTCTGTAATATTTCCCATCCACCTTCTTCCCAACCACACTCTTCCCATCCACCTTCTTCCATCGACCTTCTTTCCCCATCCATCCACCTTCTTCCCCATCCATCCACCTTCTTCCAACGACCTTCATCCCCATCCATCCACCTTCTTCCTCATCCATCCACCTTCTTCCATCCACCTTCTTCCATCCACCTTCTTCCCCATCCATCCACCTTCTTCCCCATCCATCCATCTTCTTCCATCGACCTTCTTCCCCATCCATCCACCTTCTTCCATATACCTTCTTCCCCATCCATCCAACTTCTTCCATCGAACTTCTTCCCCATCCATCCACCTTCTTCCATCCACCTTCTTCCTCATCCATCCGCCTTCTTCCCCATCCATCCACCTTCTACCATCGACCTTCTTCCCCATCCATCCACCTTCTTCCATCCACCTTCTTTCCCATCCATCCACCTTCTACCATCGACCTTCTTCCCCATCCATCCACCTTCTTCCCCATCCATCCACCTTCTACCATCGACCTTCTTACCCATCCATCCACCTTTTTCCCCATCCATCCACATTCTTCCACCCACCTTCTTCCCCATCCATCCACCTTCTTCCTCATCCAACCGCCTTCTTCCATCCACCTTCTTCCCCATCCATCCACCTTCTTCCCCATCCATCCGTCTTCTTCCATCGACCTTCTTCCACATCCATCCACCTTCTTCCATCCACCTTCTTCCCCATCCATCCACCTTCTTCTATCCACCTTCTTCCATCCACCTTCTTCCAACCACCTTCTTCCCCATCCATCCACCCTCTTCCATCCACCTTCTTCCCCATCCATCCACCTTCTACCATCGACCTTCTTCCCCATCCATCCACCTTCTTCCTCATCCATCCACCTTCTTCCATCCACCTTCTTCCCCATCCATCCACCTTCTTCCCCATCCATCCACCTTCTTCCATCCACCTTTTTCCCCATCCATCCACCTTCTTCCAGTTATTTCTTTCTCTTGTTTACCTCAAACTACACCCTCCATAATTATCTTCTCTATGTCATTATGTTGTTTCACGTGACTAAAATATTTTATTCGTCTTGTTTTTATGTGTTTTTTTAATTAACCGGGTTTGTGAAATTTTAATTTCATGCTAAATTGACATTTTTGTTCTTTCACCGTCTATGTTATTCTGAGTATATGGAAATCAGCACAAAATAAAACACAATTTATGATAATAACAAGAATGACACACACACACACAAATTGATAGAGATTCCAAAAATATAAACAAGCGACCAAAACACCTAAGATCAAGGGACTGAAAACTTCAAGCCGAGATCGTCAATAGTTGATGTGAAGCCAAAAAGATGTGATCAAATTACTTGCTCTAAAAGTTCAAAGCAAACATCAGATATAATAGTAATACTATATCAAACAGAACTCCTTCCACAACTCTGCTAACAATGTCTAACGTGGACATTAACAGTCACAGAGAAAGAACAATTGTCACAAAGGAAATAAAGGTGTCTGGGACAAAAATTGAACCTGTAAAACAGGGTGCGAAATCATGAATTACGACATAAGAAATGAGTTGGGGGTTAACATCAGCGCTGGTTCATATAAAGAAACAAAAGATTAAATGGTTTGGATATGTGACACGATCACTACAAAATAGCTTCCCCACGAGCACATTAACATAGAGAGACATTGGGCAAAGCAGGAAAGGCGGACTTAAAAGACAATGGATCAATAAAGTAGACGAGGCGCACAACGCATTAGACAGACCACAGTTCAGTGGCTCGAATAAAGATTGGTCCGCTACGCTGAAGGGCAACAGATGTGGTGGAAAGTAAAGCGACTTCATCTCGTTGTCTTTCTTGATGAAGTAACCTTTGGCACACCGTTAGGATTGTCACTAAAATTGTCTTTTTTTTTATTCGAAAAGCTGTTTCCATACAATTATCATAATAATTTTTTTGTATTAAATATCATTTGTGTTTTAATTCTTTTCTTTCCACTATCAAAAATGCAACCTTTGGTAGCATCTGAAGGTTTGCAAGCTTCATTTCTTCTGTTGATGTATATCTTACATTAAAAAGAAACTTTGGTTGCACCAGAAGGTTTGCAAGCTTTATTTCTTATATATATATATATATATATATATATATATATATATATATATATATATATATATATGCATGTCTTAGACCACAACAAACTTTGGTAGCACCTAAAGGTTTGCAAGCTTCATTTCTTCTGTTGATGTATGTCTCAGGCTACACAAAACTTTAGTAGTAAATCACCTTGCAGGTTTGCAAGCTTCATTTCTTCTGTTGATGTATGTCTCAGGCTACACCAAACTTTAGTGGTAAATCACCTTGCAGGTTTGGAAGCTTCCTTTCTTCTGTTGATGTATGTCTCAGGCTACACCAAACTTTAGTAGTAAATCACCTTGCAGGTTTGGAAGCTTCCTTTCTTCTGTTGATGTATGGCTTACATTAAAACAAATTTTCGTAGTACCTGAAGGTTTGCGAGCTTTGTTTTTTTTTATTTATGTATGTCTTAGGACACAACAAACATTGGTAGCACCAGAAGGTTTACAAGCTCCATTTTTTCTGTTCATGCATGTCTACAACAAACTTTAGAAGTAGCCAAACCTACATGTTTGGAAGCTTCCTTTTTTCTGTTGATGTATGTCTCAGGCTACACCTAACTTTAGAAGTAAATTACCTGCAGGTTTGAAAGCTTCCTTTCTTCTGTTTATGTATGTCTCAGGCTACACCAAACTTTAGTAGTAAATTACCTGCAGGTTTGGAAGCTTCCTTTCTTCTGTTGATGTATGTCTCAGGCTACACCAAACTTTAGAAGTAAATTACCTGCAGGTTTGGAAGCGTCCTTTCTTCTGTTGATGTATGTCTCAGGCTACACCAAACTTTAGAAGTAAATTACCTTGCAGGTTTGGAAGCTTCCTTTCTTCTGTTGATGTATGTCTCAGGCTACACCAAACTTTAGAAGTAAATTACCTGCAGGTTTGGAAGCTTCCTTTCTTCTGTTGATGTATGTCTCAGGCTACACCAAACTTTAGAAGTAAATTACCTGCAGGTTTGCAAGCTTCCTTTCTTCTGTTGATGTATGTCTCAGGCTACACCAAACTTTAGAAGTAAATTACCTGCAGGTTTGGAAGCTTCCTTTCTTCTGTTGATGTATGTCTCAGGCTACACCAAACTTTAGAAGTAAATTACCTGCAGGTTTGGAAGCTTCCTTTCTTCTGTTGATGTATGTCTCAGGCTACACCAAACTTTAGTAGTAAATTACCTGCAGGTTTGGAAGCTTCCTTTCTTCTGTTGATGTATGTCTCAGGCTACAACTGTAAATATTTCAACATCACTACCACAAACCCCTAACCAGACGCAACATTCACTGCTGCACTTGCTGAAGTAAAGATGACATTTCTAAAAGAAAGCTAAGAAAGGCTATAAAAATATAATACGCCAAAATAACAAGATTCTATTACTCATCCGAACTATTTTAATGTACCTCTGAACTCTTGTTAATGGAGCGCCGAATTATTTTTATTGGATTTCCTAACTATTTTATTATTTTCTTGTACACCCCTGCACCGTACTCCAGCACAAAAACGCATTCATCTACGTGAAGTAGCTCCGATTCTTATGGACTAGGAGGACAAGAGACCTCCTCAACACGCACACACACACACGTCAACATTTCAAGTGTTCCCCGTATCCCAGGTTTCACAAGCAACACTAGCGCCCCCTTCCATCGTTTTATCCAACACGCGAGTCCTTGGCGCCAGACACGGAGTTCTGCTATTCCGGTTGAGTAAACATGCAAAATAATCTTTTCTCCGATACGACTGCACGGAGAATAGGTCGTTGGTCGCAAAAAAGGTATTACTGCGTGGTGGATGTTCATAATTAAGTGCAGTTGCTGGCGTCGGGCTGTTCACTTTAATAACTGTTCATTCGTGAAAATATTTCAGCGGCCGTTGTGTTGAGAACTTAGAAAGAGGCGCGTGTATATGACCTCAGTAAACAGCAGGACCGGGTCGCGATGGCGGATAATTGCTATGGTCGTTGAGATTTTATATTAAACCCCTGTGTTAGGTGACAAGTGGTGGAGCATTTGACAGACAGAAAAGCTATGTAGAACACAACATTATTATCATCAAGTACCGGGTTTACTGGCGTAGGTGATCATGTCTCTCCACAACTTTCGATCTCGACAGTTCTTTATCATTTCTGTTGTTGACCTTCTGCCAAGCCATTCTCTTAAGCTGTCTGGTATTTTCTCTCTTTGCTTCCCTCTATCTCTTCGTCCCTCAATTTTTCCAGTTGTTACAATATGTGTAAAACCACATTTCTACAGACTCCAGTGATTTCCTTGTCTGTTGTCCTATCGTCCATGATTCACATCCATATGTTAAGACTAGCTCTACATAACAATTAAGAACTCTTTTTCTTGTTTCTATTGTCAAAAATGGATTGCATGGTATATTCAATATAGAGGTGTAGCAATGATGTAGATACAACACCGATGTAGATATAGCAAAGATGCAGATATAGGATTGATGTACATATAGAAGGAATATAGATATACCACTTATGTAATTATAGCAATGATGTAGATATGTCGTGGACATAGATATAGCACTGATGCAGATATAGCATTGATGCAGATATAGCACTGATGTAGATATATCACTGATGCAGATATAGCACTGATGTAGATATATCACTGATGCAGATTTAGCACTGATGTAGAAATATCGCTGATGCAGATATAGCACGGATGCAGATATAGCACTGATGTAGATATATTCACTAATGCAGATATAGCACTGATGTAGATATATTCACTAATGCAGTTATAGCACTGATGCAGATATAGCACTGATGCAGATATATTCACTAATGCAGATATAGCACTGATGCAGATATAACACTGATGTAGATATAGCACTGATGTAAAAAGAGAATTGATAAAAGTAAAGAACCTATGCTGATGTCGAAATGATGCAAGAAAGCAAGACAAAGGACAAAACATATCAAGTAATCTAAAAAAAAGTGCAACAGAAATGGAAAGAATATTTGGAAGCTTCATTGCACATGAAACAACTACTCGAAATATAACAAAAACCACAAAAGAATGAGGAGACACTGAACTTAATCAAAGAAGAATTCGAAGAAGTCATAAAACATGAACAAAGAAATAAAATGCCAGGGATAAACACCATATAGAAATAATAATAACTGTAGGAGAAACTTGAGTTACATGGCTGAACAGAATATTCAAGGCAGCATGGCAACAAGAGAAAGCTCCAGAACATTAGAAACAGGCATCATTTACCAATATTGAAAATAAATAGTAGTAAGAGACTACAGCCAGTACAAAGATGTCTGCCCCTACCCAACCATGTGAGAAAGATATACGCTAAATTACAAAGAAAAGATTACCACAAATTACAGAACAACATACCAGCAACTATCAAATGAGTTTCCTGTAAAATGGAGTATGTACTGACGCACCATTCACTCATAAAAAAAGACAGTAGAAAAGACGACAGAACAATATACACACATATATATCTATATATATATATATATATATATATATATATGTGAGTGAGAGAGAGAGGAGGAGGAGAGAGAGAGAGAGAGGGAGCGACTAGTAATAATGACACTAGGACGAAAATATTACCACATTTTAACATATTTTTTTTTTCCGTGACCATGGTTTAGAGGTAGGTGAAATTGAGCGCCTAGTTCTATTGGAGACGAATGTCACATTTTAAGCACATAAATAATTCCTGACATTAGAAAATCGAAAAGATTAGGCTGCATATCAGGCAAACTAATTCTTTAATAAAAAACAATAAATGTCCAATTAGTAAGTTAAATATCTTTTGTGAACTCACACGGTGGTGAAAATGGGATGTGTGGGACTCGCACGCTCTACGGGGCTCATGAGCAGCTTTGAGATCTGAAATCTAGTACCAGAGAGTATACAAATATAGCGATGATGAGTGTAAGGCAAAGGCAAAGATTAGTAAGGACAGTGTTAAAAGAAAGTTCCTTATGTGACTGGCTTTACAATGTGCCGGGGATAGGCCAAAGAAAAGGAGATGAGATGAAGGAGTGGGAGCTCAGAGCCTAAATCTCGCCTCTGGGAGCTGAAATTAGAATGATAATGTAAATTTTGAAACACGACCCTAGATCAAATGTGGATGCCTCATTTACATCCCGAGAGAAACAGTGGGAGAGGTAGAGAGAAAAATAGAAAGTATTAGAGAGAGAGAAACAGTGGTAGAGGTAGAGAGAGTATTAGAGAGTGAGAGAAACAGTGCTAGAGGTAGGGAGAAAAATAGAGAGTATTAGAGAGTGAGAGAAACAGTGGTAGAGGTGGGGAGAAAAATAGAGAGTATTAGAGAATGAGAGCAATATTGGTAGAGGTAGAGATAAAAATAGAGAGTATTAGAGAATGAGAGAAACAGTGGTATAGATAGGGAGAAAAATAGAGAGTATTAGTTAGTGAGAGAAATAGTGGTAGAGGTAGAGAGAAAAATAGAGAGTATTAGAGAGTGAGAGAAACAGTGGGAGAGGTAGAGAGGAAAAAAGAGAGCATTAGAGAGTGAGAGAAACAGGTTAGTGGTAGAGAGAAAAATAGAGAGTATTAGAGAGTGAGAGAAACGGTGGTAGAGGTAGAGAGAAAATAGAGAGTATTAGGAAGTGAGAGAAATAGTTGTAAAGATTGAGATAAAAATAGAGAGTATTAGAGAGTGAGAGAAACAGTGGGAGAGGTAGAGAGAAAAATAGAGAGTATTAGAGAGCGAGAAAGAGAGAGAGAGAGAAAGAGAGAGAGAGAGAAAGAAATACATTCTTATGTGATTCAAACTTCCCAAAGTCAACATATTTATGATTCAATGGTACCACATATTGACTGTAAATGTGTTGTTGAAAGAGAACTACGGTTTCCTTTCTACATAATGCTCATGTAACGTTCATAATGTGGCCAGTACATCTGCCTAGTACTCGTTTCTTCAAACAATAATTCATGTATAGTAAACGCGTAGTTATCATTATGTGCCATACCGGTTGGCGTAGGAGAGCATGTCCTTCCACAATCTTCTATCTACAGTGCATCGTATCAGATCTGTTGTTGGCTGTTTTTCATGCCATGACACCAAGCTATCCAGTATTTTCTCTCTTTGTCGTTCGCGATCTCTCTTTCCTTTTATGTTGCCAGTTGTAACCAAGTATTCCAACTTTCCTCTTCTCATGATGTGCCCGAAAAATAGTGACTGTTTCTTTCTGATGTTTTTAGGAGCTGCCTTTTTGTGTTGGCCTCTTTGAGAATCAAACGCGTAGTTACAAATTTCAAATCACTTCACCCCATGCCTGGAAACTGTACATTACCTGGACCATTTTCCAGTTTTAAAAAAAAAACGTTCAAGAGAAAAAAAAATACTGAGAGCTGCAGCTGTTGCTACAATACTTTGATGTCGCAGATAGTATCAGCTGTCAGTTGATCAAATATTTTAGCAAGTGTAACAATAAATTCTTCCGTAACAAGATTACACGTTTGACCAAATAAGAGTTTTTAAAATGTAAATTTGCCCCGTCAGAGGAGTGCATATTTTAACAATATAAAAATCAGATTCAATTAGCGTCAACTGTACCGTCAAACAATATAATGTGTACAACGCAATGTACAATTGTTATTTATCCCAACAAAAGATTACATGCTTCTCGAAGGGAAATACCACAAATGACAAATAATTAAATATTGTGCCAAGAGAGATATTACACATGCTAAAAAATGTAATATTTTGTCATGAGGAATATCATTATCATTATCATCATCATCATCAAGTGCCATGCCTGCAGGTATATGTGACCGTGTCTCTTCACAAGTTCTATCTCGCCAGCTATTTATCATTTCTGTTGTTGACCGTCTACCAAGCCATTCTCTTAAGCTGACTTGTATCTTTTCTCTTTGCTTCCCTCTGTCTCTTCGTCCCTCGATTTTCCTAATTGTCACAATATATTCCAGCTGTTCCCTTCTCATTACATGGCCACAAAATGATGATTGTTTCTTCCTAATTTTGGAAATTAGCTCTCTTTTTACTTTAGCCTCTTTCAGAACGTTGTCATTACTCTTCTTAGCTGCCCATCGTATTCTCAACATTCTCCTAAAAAACCACATTTCTACAGCCTCCAGTGATTTTCTTGTCTGTTGTCCATGATTCACATCCATATGTTAAGACTGGCTTAACATACCATTTAAGAACTCTTTTTCTTGTTTCTGTTGTAAAAGATATTTTACTAAAATTAAAACAATAAATTTGAATGCAGCAGTTCTTTACACTCGGTCGTCATTTCACGTCTTTGACTCACCACTTCCTCGTTCCTTTAATGATTCACTGGCAAAAGGTCATTTCTATTAATTTCTACTCGTATTTAAAATACATAAAATGAATGTCGCCAAAAATAAACAGAACATCAACATAACTATAGAAGGCAGACAACTAAAACATGTAGAGGAATTCAAATACCTAGGAAGCCTAATGACAAACGATAATTCCCAAACAGCAGAGATAGCATCAAGATGCAACAAAGCTTGTCAAATCATCGGACAGTTATCACCACTATTGTCCAACAAGGAAATAACTCTGGAGGCAAAACGAGCACTATACAATATAATCTCCATCCCAACGTTATGCTACCAATGCCAGACCTGGACCCTAGATGCAAGAACAATAAGAAAAATAACATCTACAGAGATGAAGTGTGTTAGACGAATGACAGGAAACAGTCTGAGAGATAAGATCAGAAATGAAGAACTGAGAAAAAAGCTAGGAATAGCCCCCGCCATAGAATATATAAAGCAAACAACTGATAAAATGGTTTGGCCACGTGACAAGGTAAAAAGAACAAAACACAACACAACGAGCCTTCAACAACGTTGTGAGAACACCAGACCCAAGGGTCGACCACGAAAAAGATGGGTCGATGGAATATTAGAAGCACTAGGAAACATAACAGCAGCAGAGGCGAACAGAAGAGCAAAAGACCGCAAATTACATCTCCCCTGGACGCTGAAAGGCAGATGAGGAAGGAAAGAAGAAGAGGAAGATTTAAAATACAACCGACTATTTCCAACTTAATCTATGTCAATGGAAATGAGAAAGAGAGTTCATCGGTGCTATATAGAACTAATTCTGACCTATGAAAGCGAATCATGGACAGTAGACAAACAAATGAAAAGACGATTAAAGGCCACAGATTTCTTAGAAGAATGTTGAAAGTTCACAGCGAGTGAAGAACATACGCAAACAATTGCGAAAACCACAATTGTTTACGATGTATCCTTACTTTGTTTTATACGTTCTTCACTGTTTCTGTTTCTGTAGTCGCTTAATTGTTTTAGTTGTCCAGTCTTTGGTATAATTCATCGATTTTCTCCTTTCTTCATCTATAGGCAATACTTCTTTTACTGTTGTCTATAACATAGCTAAAAAGATCAACAAGACATTTTTACAGAGGCCAACACAAAAAGAGAGTTCCTAAAGAACATCAGAAAGAAACAATCAACATTTTTTGGGCACATCATGAGAAGAGTTAAGTTTGAATACTTGGTCACAACTGGCGAAATATAGGGAAAGAGAGATCGCGGACAACA
This sequence comes from Megaustenia siamemsis, assembly GCA_032433765.1. NCBI lineage: Eukaryota > Metazoa > Mollusca > Gastropoda > Stylommatophora > Ariophantidae > Megaustenia > Megaustenia siamemsis. Next base: position 109,991,892 of record JAVIAB010000073.1, on the reverse strand, counting down.
AGGAGGGAAGATGCTGGATAGCTTTGTGTCATGGCATGGAAAACAGCCAACAGAATTGATACGATACACTTTGGATAGAAGATTGTGGAAAGACACGATCGTCTACGTCAACCAACATGTCTCATGATGGTGATGATAACATATCTTTGGTCAGGTAATTAGATCTTGTCATACTACGTCATATATCATTAACAAAAAATTGCTCATTAAAGAAGAATTAGGAACATTTTTTTGTAGTCCTGCGTTTAAGCAGAATACAAGTAAGTGGGACAAATCTGAAACAAGTTCAGAGAGACAAATAATTGAGTATTAGATAACATCAGACGCACAGAAAATGAACCACAGAAATAAAAGGCAGAATAGCTCAGGCCAGAAAATGAAAAACTTCTGCAACACATCTATGTCAACAGAAGAGAGAATAGAGTTAATTGGTGCTATATAGAGTCAATTGTGACCTCTGCGAATATTGAGAATAAACAAGCGAATCATAGCGAGTAGACAAACAAATGAAAAGACTATTAGACCACAGAGATGGGATTTCTCAGCAGAATATTGAGTTTCCTTGCACCGCTAAAAAGACAAAAGAGGACATTCTCAGCGAGGACATTCTCAACGAGGCAAACACAAGAAGAGAGCTCGAAATCACCGAGGACAGCAATTTGTAGAAACACCTAATCGCCTATGCCAACCGGTAAGGCACACAATGATGATATACTTTGAGATGATTTTACAGAAGGTTTTTTTTTAAAAATAATTTTATGAGGTCTATAAACAAGTCTAGGATCTTGCCGGTAATTACCTAAATTTGATAATTTGCATTTTCCTTTCGAAATTTACATTTATGTGTAGTGTCCGAAATACTCTGTATAAAAAGAATATTGAAATTACGGGTGAGGGAACAATCTATTCTTATATTCTTGGTTAATTGATTTATCTTTTCAAATTCAATCTTTAACTTGCTAATGAAATTTCGACAGCAGAATTCATATATTGATTTTTATTTTTGAACCACAGTTATTGATAATTGATCCCAGATAATCTGAATTGTATTATTTCTATAGATTATCATTGTAGCGTGATTTAAGTTTTTATGGTGTGTGTTTTTTTTTTCTGGTTATATTATTTTTGTCGTCTCTGCTTTGATCTTCCGGCCGTATTCCATTGATATTTAATGTCGTTCATTTATTGATATATGAAGTGCTTCACTCTACGTTTAATATCTGTTTAAAACCAGGGCTCCCAAACTGTTGCTGCACCCACACGGGGTCGTCTAATGTTTCCTAAAGAGTCCATGAGAATATTTTTTTTATTGCAACTCTTCAACAAGAAATATCATTTTTGATGTTTTCTCAACTATCTTAAAGCACAATTGGCCGTTACAAAAGTGATCACAGGTTACTTGTCTAACAGAGAGGTAGCAGAAGACTAGAAGTTTCAAAATGGAGCTCTAGGATACTTGACTGTTCTAAATGGAGCTCAAGGATACTTGACTGTTCTAAATGGAGCTCTAGGATACTTGACTGTTCTAAATGGAGCTCTAGGATACTTGACTGTTCTAAATGGAGCTCTAGGATACTTGACTGTTCTAAATGGAGCTCTAGGATACTTGACTGTTCTAAATGGAGCTCTAGGATACTTGACTGTTCTAAATGGAGCTCTAGGATACTTGAATGTTCTAAATGGAGCTCTAGGATACTTGACTGTTCTAAATGGAGCTCTAGGATACTTGACTATTTTAAATGGAGCTCTAGGATACTTGACTATTTTAAATGGAGCTGTAGGATACTTGACTATTTTAAATGGAGCTCTAGGATACTTGACTGTTCTAAATGGAGCTCTAGGATACTTGACTATTTTAAAAGGAGCTCTAGGATACTTGACTGTTCTAAATGGAGCTCTAGGATACTTGACTGTTCTAAATGGAGCTGTGGGATACTTGACTGTTCTAAATGGAGCTCTAGGATACTTGACTGTTCTAAATGGAGCTGTAGGATACTTTACTGTTCTAAATGGAGCTGTAGGATACTTGACTGTTCTAAATGGAGCTGTGGGATACTTGACTATACTAAATGGAGCTGTAGGATACTTGACTATTCTAGATAGAGCTGTGTGATACTTGACTATTCTAGATAGAGCTGTATGATACTTGACTATTCAAGATAGAGCTGTATGATACTTGACTATTCTAGATAGAGCTGTATGATACTTGATTGTTCTAAATGGAGCTGTAGGACACTTGACTGTTCTAAATGGAGCTCTAGGAAACTTGATTATTCTAAATGGAGCTGTAGGATACTTGACTGTTCTAAATGGAGCTGTGGGATACTTGACTGTTCTAAATGGAGCTCTAGGATACTTGACTGTTCTAAATGGAGCTATAGGATACTTGACTGTTCTAAATGGAGCTGTGGGATACTTGACTGTTCTAAATGGAGCTCTAGGGTACTTGACTGTTCTAAATGGAGCTGTAGGATACTTGACTGTTCTAAATGGAGCTGTAGGATACTTGACTGTTCTAAATGGAGCTGTAGGATACTTTACTGTTCTAAATGGAGCTGTAGGATACTTGACTGTTCTAAATGGAGCTCTAGGATACTTAACTGTCCTAAATGGAGCTGTGGGATACTTGACTGTCCTAAATGGAACTGTGGGATACTTGACTGTCCTAAATGGAGCTGTGGGATACTTGACTGTCCTAAATGGAGCTGTAGGGAACTTGACTGTCCTAAATGGAGCTCTAGGATACATGACTATACTAAATGGAGGTGTAGGAAACTTGACTGTCCTAAATGGAGCTCTAGGATACTTGACTATTCTAAATGGAACTGTAGGATACTTTATTGTTCTAAATGGAGCTCTAGGATACTTGACTGTTCTAAATGGAGCTCTATGATACTTGACTGTTCTAAATGGAACTGTAGGATACTTGACTGTCCTAAATGGAGCTGTAGGATACTTGACTGTTCTAAATGGAGCTGTAGGATACTTGACTGTCCTAAATGGAACTGTAACATACTTGACTGTTCTAAATGGAGCTCTAGGATACTTGACTGTTCTAAATGGAGCTGTAGGATACTTGACTGTCCTAAATGGAGTTCTAGGATACCTGACTGTTCTAAGTGGAGCTCTAGGATACTTGACTGTTCTAAATGGAGCTGTAGGATACTTGACTGTCCTAAATGGAGGTCTAGGATCCGTGACTGTCCTAAATGGAGCTCTAAGATACTTGACTGTTCTAAATGGAGCTGTAGGATACTTGACTGTCATAAATGGAGCTCTAGGATACTTGACTGTTCTAAATGGAGCTCTAGGATACTTGACTGTTCTAAATGGAGCTCTAGGATACTTGACTGTCCTAAATGGAGCTCTAGGATACTTGACTGTTCTAAATGGAGCTCTAGGATACTTGACTGTTCTAAATGGAGCTCTAGGATACTTGACTGTTCTAAATGGAGCTGTAGGATACTTGACTTTTCTAAATGGAACTGTAGGATACTTGACTGTTTTAAATGGAGCTCTAGGATACTTGACTATTCTAAATGGAGCTGTAGGATACTTGCATGTCCTAAATGGAGCTGTGGGATACTTAACTGTTCTAAATGGAGCTGTAGGATACTTGACTGTCCTAAATGGAGCTGTAGGATACTTGACTGTTCTAAATGGTACTCTATGATAGTTGACTGTCCTAAATGGAGCTGTAGGATACTTGACTGTTCTAAATGGAGCTGTAGTATACTTTACTGTTCTAAATGGAGCTGTAGGAGACTTGACTGTCCTTAATGGAGCAGTAGGATACTTTACTGTCCTAAATGGAGCTGTGGGATACTTGACTGTCCTAAATGGAGCTGCATGATACTTGACTGTCCTAAATGGAGCTGTGGGATACTTGACTGTTCTAAATGGAGCTGTAGGATAAATGACTGTTATAAATTTAGCTGTAGGATACTTGACTGTTCTAAATGGAGCAGTAGGATACTTGACTGTTTTATAAATGGAGCTGTAGGATACTTGACTGTTCTTAATGGAGCAGTAGGATACTTGACTGTTATAAATGGAACTGTAGGATACTTGACTGTTATAAATGGAGCAGTAGGATGCTTGACTTTTATAATGAGGTCGTAGGATATTAGACAATTCTAAATGGAGCAGTAGGATACTTGACTGTTATAAATGGAGCAGTAGGATACTTTACTGTTATAAATGAGATCGTAGGATATTAGACAATTCTAAATGAAGCAGTAGGATACTTGACTGTTATAAATGGAGCAGTAGGATACTTGACTGTTCTAAATGGAGCAGTAGGATACTTGACTGTTATAAATGAAGCAGTAGGATACTTGACTGTTCTAAATGGAGCTGTGGGATACTTGACTGTTCTAAATGGAGCTCTAGGGTACTTGACTGTTCTAAATGGAGCTGTAGGATACTTGACTGTTCTAAATGGAGCTGTAGGACGCTTGACTGCTCTAAATGGGATCGTAGGATACTTGACTGTTCTAAATGTAGCTGTATGATACTTGACTATTCTAAACAGAGCTGTATGATACTTGACTATTCTAGATAGAGCTGTATGATACTTGACTATTCTAGATAGAGCTGTGTGATACTTGACTATTCTAGATAGAGCTGTATGATACTTGACTATTCAAGATAGAGCTGTATGATACTTGACTATTCTAGATAGAGCTGTATGATACTTGATTGTTCTAAATGGAGCTGTAGGATACTTGACTGTTCTAAATGGGATCGTAGAATACTTGACTGTTCTAAATGTAGCTGTATGATACTTGACTATTCTAGATAGAACTGTATGATACTTGACTATTCTAGATAGAGCTGTATGATACTTGACTATTCTAGATAGAGCTGTAAGATACTTGACTATTCTAGATAGAGCTGTATGATACTTGACTGCTCTAAATGTAGCTGTATGATACTTCACTATTCTAAATAGAGCTGTATAATACTTGACTATTCTAGATAGAGCTGTATGATACTTGATTATTCTAGATAGAGCTGTATGATACTGGACTGTTTTAAATATGGAAGAATACTTGACTGTTCAAAATAGAGCTCTAAACTACTTGACTGTTCTAAATGGGATAGTAGGATACTTGACTGTTCTATACTGTTATAGAAGGATGTAGTAATATATAGCAAATAACCGATACTAGCATGTGCCGTACATTTAATTAACTTATAGCAGTCAGCAACCCATAGCTGATTGATAGTTTCAGATCAATGAGTCAGGACTGACCAAGGACCCAATCCCTCTTTCCGCAGTGGTCCCCAAAATAGGCTAACTAACAGTATGATAACGTAACTGGGATTTTTATTTTTTTTTTTTTGCAAAAAGGGGACTTAAACCTGGTTCAGATACGTTGAAGTAAAATAAAACTATTTGGATCGAAAGACAGAAGTATCGTAGCTCGCAGTAAACAATGACAAAAGGCAAACACCTTTTTCCGAAAGAAAAAATGAGAATGTAAACACCAAGGGAAATATTATTGGCAATACCAACAAATCTGTACGGTAAAGATTTTCTTTTTCAAAATAAGCCCACAGTTGTTACCTCTTCTTCGCCCTTTTTTTCATTTTATTAAAAGCCCTGGTAGAGATGTTGGAACGATCTTCTACAGACCAGGTCTAGACTAGTTTCCCCAACTGTTGCTCCCTTTTTATATGGATGTGTATGGCTACCACCTCACGCAACCTCCGAATATACAAAATGATTGGACAATTAGGGCGGCCTGTGTTGATGCTGAACAACGCAACACAGTAACGCCTTCCTTATGGTGTGTAGAGAAAACGGTATTATTTCTCACCATTTTTGTAAAATGTGCAAATATTAGATAAGATGATCAGCATTACGCCAAACCGCTGCTCTTTACAAGAAGAAAAGTCTATGGTACCCATTTAAAATATTTGAGTAAACAATATGAGCCTAGAATAGGGTACGCTGTCTACAACAGACCAGGTCAATCATCACTACTTCGCCTCGAATTATTCTTGTACTCGAATATCAACTTTTGATATTTCCTCCTGATGAGTTTTTAACACACCACAACACGACACACATTTTCCTCGTATCTCTTCTATTGGGCTATGCCACACAATTTCACCTGTCAAGGTGGAGTGAGGAATAATTATAATTTCACGTGAAATGTGAACTAAGTACTTTTGAAACCGAATAGTGCACGCTATCTTCAACACCACAGCGGTCGGGTACAGCCAGACATGATAGAGATTTGAAAATGGACAACGATATTTCCCGGATACTTCAAGTCAACTGTGACAGCCAGAGCGGATCCGGTATATTTGTTATTTATTTCTTGACGCGGTTTACTCTTCTCTGCTCAATAGTGTGGCAAGGTAGAGCTGAAGCCTCACTTAAAACGTCAAGATTGCACGCCTGGTTTCCGACACGCTCTACTTAATCTTGCTCAAAATTGGTACTTGAACTACATAGATCAACGGAATATATCACTCAACAACATATTCTCTTCATCTTAACAAGGCGTTATATGATCGTAGATTATATTGTCTGTTTCAGCACGCTCCGATATATATATGTATTCCATGATGATGATAGCATCTTTGATACGGGAGATATATTGATATCATGAAAAGAGCATTCTATTTTACACGGGAGATATATAGATAGCATAAAAAGACTCGCTTATTCTAGGCGAGAGATATATCGATAACATGAAAATACTATCTTATCCTAGGCGAGAGATAAATCGATAAGATGAAAATATTATGTTATCCTAGGCGGGAGATATATAGATAATAAGAAAAATCACTTTATATTAAAATAGCATATTTAAACTGTGAAATTTCATAGTTTCAACACAAAGTAAAACCAATATTGTTTACAGTTGTAGTAATAGTACGAAAGGCTGTAGCATTATCAACTATATTATATTCTGGTAGTAGAAGCATTAGCACATGTAGTAATAGTGGTTGTGGTACAAATAAACTAACAAACCATAATATCCATCTCAACACAAACTAACAAACCAAATTGTTCATCACAACACAAACTAACAAAGCAAATTGTTCATCGCAACACAAAATAACAAACCAAATTGTACATCTCAACACAAACTAACAAACCAAATTGTTCATCTCAACACAAACTACCAAATCAAATTGTTCATCTCAATACAAGCTAACAAACCAAATTGTCCATCTTAACACAAACTAACAAACCAAATTGTTTATCTCAAAACAAACTAACAAACCAAATTGTTCATCTCAACATAAACTATCAAACCAAATTGTTCATCTCAACACAAACTAACAAACCAAAATGCTCATCTCAACACAAACTAACAAACCAAGTTGTTCATCTCTACAAAAACTAACAAACCAAATTGTTAATCTCAACACAAACTAACAAAACCAAGTTGTTCATCTCAACACAAACTAACAAACCAAGTTGTTCATCTCAACACAAACCAACAAACCAAGTTGTTCATCTCAACACAAACTAACAAACCAAATTGTTCATCTCAACACAAACTAACAAAAACAAATTGTTCATCTCAACACAAACTAACAAACCAAATTGTCCATTTCATCACAAACTAACAAACCAAAATGTCCATCTCAACACAAACTAACAAACCAAGTTGTTCATCTCAACACAAACTAACAAACCAAGTTGTTCATCTCAACAAAAACTAACAAACCAAATTGTTAATCTCAACACAAACTAACAAAACCAAGTTGTTCATCTCAACACAAACCAACAAACCAAATTGTACATTCAACACAAACTAACAAACCAAATTGTATATCTCAACACCAACCTACAAACCAAATTGTTCACCTAAACAGAATCTACCAAATCAAATTGTTCATCTCAAAACAAACTAACAAACCAAATTGTCCATCTCAACACAAACTAACAAACCAAATTATTCATCTCAAAACAAACTAACAAACCAAATTGTTCATCTCAACACAAACTACCAAATCAAATTGTTCATCTCAAAATAAGCTAACAAACCAAATTGTCCATCTCAACACAAACTAACAAACCAAAATGTCCATCTCAACACAAACTAACAAACCAAGTTGTTCATCTCAACACAAACTAAAAAACCAAGTTGTTCATCTCAACACAAACTAACAAACCAAATTGTTCATCTCAACACAAACTAACAAAACCAAAATGTTCATCTCAACACAAACTAACAAACCAAATTGTTCATCTCATCACAAACTAACAAACCAAAATGTCCATCTCAACACAAACTAACAAACCAAGTTGTTCATCTCAACACAAACTAACAAACCAAGTTGTTCATCTCAACACAAACTAACAAACCAAATTGTTCATCTCAACACAAACTAACAAACAAAGTTGTTCATCTCAACACAAATTAACAAACCAAATTGTACATCTCAACACAAACTAACAAACCAAATTGTTCGTGTCAACACAAACTAACAAACCAAATTGTACATCTCAACACAAACTAACAAACCAAATTATTCATCTCAACACAAACCAACAAACCAAATTGTATATCTCAACACAAACTAACAAACCAAATTGTATATCTCAACACAAACCTACAAACCAAATTGTTCACCTAAACAGAACTAAACAAACAAATTGTAAATCTCAACACAAATTAACAAGCCAAATTGTAAATCTCAACACAAATTAACAAACCAAATTGTACATCTCAACACAAACTAACAAACCAAATTGTACATCTCAACACAAACTAAACAAACAAGTTGTTCATCTCAACACAAACTAAACAAACAAGTTGTTCATCTCAACATAAACTAACAAACCAAATTGTACAACTCAACACAAACTAACAAAGCAAATTGTTCATCTCTACGCAAACTAACAAACCAAATTGTTCATCTCAATACAAACTAACAAACCAAATTGTTCATCTCAATACAAACTAACAAACCAAATTGTTCATCTCAATACAAACTAACAAACCAAATGGTTCATCTCAATACAAACTAACAAACCAAATTGTTCATCTCAAAACAAACTAACAAACCAAATGGTTCATCTCAATACAAACTAACAAAGCAAATTGATCATCTCAACACAAACTAAACAAACAAGTTGTACATCTCAACACAAACTAAACAAACAAGATGTACATTTCAACACAAACTAAACAAACAAGTTGCTCATCTCAACACAAACTAAACAAACAAGTTGTTCATCTCAATACAAACTAACAAACCAAATTGTACATCTCAACGCAAACTAACAAACCAAATTGTTCATCTCAATACAAACTAACAAACCAAATTGTTCATCTCTACACAAACTACCAAATCAAATTGTTCATCTCAATACAAACTAACAAACCAAATTGTCCATCTCAACACAAAATAACAAACCAAATTGTTCATCTCAACACAATCTACCAAATCAAATTGTTCATCTCAATACAAACTAACAAACCAAATTGTCCATCTCAACACAATATAACAAACCAAATTGTTCATCTCAACAGAATCTACCAAATCAAATTGTTTATCTCAATACAAACTAACAAACCAAATTGTCCATCTCAACACAAACTAACAAACCAAATTGTTCATCTCAACATAAACTATCAAACCAAATTGTTCATCTCAACACAAACTAACAAACCAAATTGTTCATCTCAACACAAACTACCAAATCAAATTGTTCATCTCAAAATAAGCTAACAAACCAAATTGTCCATCTCAACACAAACTAACAAACCAAAATGTCCATCTCAACACAAACTAACAAACCAAGTTGTTCATCTCAACACAAACTAACAAACCAAGTTGTTCATCTCAACACAAACTAACAAACCAAATTGTTCATCTCAACACAAACTAACAAAACCAAAATGTTCATCTCAACACAAACTAACAAACCAAATTGTTCATCTCATCACAAACTAACAAACCAAAATGTTCATCTCAACACAAACTAACAAACCAAGTTGTTCATCTCAACACAAACTAACAAACCAAGTTGTTCATCTCAACACAAACTAACAAACCAAATTGTTCATCTCAACACAAACTAACAAACAAAGTTGTTCATCTCAACACAAATTAACAAACCAAATTGTACATCTCAACACAAACTAACAAACCAAATTGTTCGTGTCAACACAAACTAACAAACCAAATTGTACATCTCAACACAAACTAACAAACCAAATTATTCATCTCAACACAAACCAACAAACCAAATTGTATATCTCAACACAAACTAACAAACCAAATTGTATATCTCAACACAAACCTACAAACCAAATTGTTCACCTAAACAGAACTAAACAAACAAATTGTAAATCTCAACACAAATTAACAAACCAAATTGTAAATCTCAACACAAATTAACAAACCAAATTGTACATCTCAACACAAACTAACAAACCAAATTGTACATCTCAACACAAACTAAACAAACAGGTTGTTCATCTCAACACAAACTAAACAAACAAGTTGTTCATCTCAACATAAACTAATAAACCAAATTGTACAACTCAACACAAACTAACAAAGCAAATTGTTCATCTCTACGCAAACTAACAAACCAAATTGTTCATCTCAATACAAACTAACAAACCAAATTGTTCATCTCAATACAAACTAACAAACCAAATTGTTCATCTCAATACAAACTAACAAACCAAATTGTTCATCTCAATACAAACTAACAAACCAAATGGTTCATCTCAATACAAACTAACAAAGCAAATTGATCATCTCAACACAAACTAAACAAACAAGTTGTACATCTCAACACAAACTAAACAAACAAGTTGTACATTTCAACACAAACTAAACAAACAAGTTGCTCATCTCAACACAAACTAAACAAACAAGTTGTTCATCTCAATACAAACTAACAAACCAAATTGTACATCTCAACGCAAACTAACAAACCAAATTGTTCATCTCAATACAAACTAACAAACCAAATTGTTCATCTCTACACAAACTACCAAATCAAATTGTTCATCTCAATACAAACTAACAAACCAAATTGTCCATCTCAACACAAAATAACAAACCAAATTGTTCATCTCAACACAATCTACCAAATCAAATTGTTCATCTCAATACAAACTAACAAACCAAATTGTCCATCTCAACAGAATCTACCAAATCAAATTGTTCATCTCTACACAAACTACCAAATCAAATTGTTCATCTCAATACAAACTAACAAACCAAATTGTCCATCTCAACACAAAATAACAAACCAAATTGTTCATCTCAACACAATCTACCAAATCAAATTGTTCATCTCAATACAAACTAACAAACCAAATTGTCCATCTCAACACAATATAACAAACCAAATTGTTCATCTCAACAGAATCTACCAAATCAAATTGTTTATCTCAATACAAACTAACAAACCAAATTGTCCATCTCAACACAAACTAACAAACCAAATTATTCATGTCAATACAAACTAAGAAATCAAATTGTTCATCTCAACACAAACTAACAAACCAAGTTGTTCATCACAACACAAACTAAGAAACCAAATTGTCCATCTCTACACAAACCAATACATATCTATTCATGCACCCCTTTTTCCCCTTTTTTTCCAACCCTCCATAAATATTTTTGAAAATAAACTCCACAAATAAAATTACAAATGTTAAACAAAGCAACAAATGTTAAACAAAGCAACAAATGTTAAACAAAGCAATAAATGTTCAACAAAGCAACAAACACAAATCAGACTATTACTTCTACAACCATTACCTCTACTTCCTTTGCCTCTGCAACTATTACTTCTACAACCATTACCTCTACTTCCTTTACCTCTGCAACTATTACTTCTACAACCATTACCTATACTTCCTTTACCTCTGCAACTATTACGTCTACAACCATTGGCTCTACTATCATTTCTTCTACAACCATTACCTCTGCTTCCTTAACCTCTGCAACTATTACCTCTACAACCACTACGTCTACTTCCTATACCTCTGCAGCTATTACATCTACAACCATTACCTCTACTTCCTTTACCTCTGCAACTATATATCTTCTACAACCATTAGCTCTACTTCCTTTACCTCTGCAACTATATATCTTCTACAACCATTAGCTCTACTTCCTTTACCTCTGCAACTATTACTTCTACAACCATTGTCTCTCCAACTATTACCGCTGAAACTCTTATCAATGCAATCATCACCTCTACAATTACTATAACTACAATCATCACCTCTACAATTACTACAACTACAATCATCACCTCTACAATTACTACAACTACAATCATCACCTCTACAATTACTACAACTACAATCATCACCTCTACAATTACTATAACTACAATCATCACCTCTACAATTACTACAACTACAATCATCACCTCTACAATTACTACAACTACAATCATTACCTCTACAATTACTACAACTACAATCATCACCTCTACAATTACTACAACTACAACCATTACCTCTACAATTACTACAACTACAATCATCACCTCTACAATTACTACAACTACAATCATTACCTCTACAATTACTATAACTACAATCATCACCTCTACAATTACTACAACTACAACCATTACCTCTACAATTACTACAACTACAATCATCACCTCTACAATTACTACAACTACAATCATCACCTCTACAATTACTATAACTACAATCATCACCTCTACAATTACTACAACTACAATCATCACCTCTACAATTACTACAACTACAATCATCACCTCTACAATTACTACAACTACAATCATCACCTCTACAATTACTACAACTACAATCATCACCTCTACAATTACTACAACTACAATCATCACCTCTACAATTACTACAACTACAATCATCACCTCTACAATTACTACAACTACAATCATCACCTCTACAATTACTACAACTACAATCATCACCTCTACAATTACTACAACTACAACCATTACCTCTACAATTACTACAACTACAATCATCACCTCTACAATTACTACAACTACAATTACTACCTCTGAAACTCTTAACTATGCTTCCATAATCTCTGCAATCATTACTTCTACAACCATTACATCTACTTCCTTTACCTCTACAATTACTACAACTACAACCATTACCTCTACAATCATTACCTCTAAATCCATCGCCTCTGAAACTCTTAACTATGCATCCGCAATCTCTACAATCATTACATCTACAACCATTACCTCTGAAACTCGTATCTATGCAACCATCAAATCTACAACTACAACCATTACCTCTGAAACTCGTATCTATGCAACCATCAAATCTACAACGACAACCATTACCCCTGCACTGTACTTCTTATTTCCTTCTTTACACTCCCGCTCAAACCTAATAACCTGATAACAGCGAAAATGAGATCCGGTAGAAGAGATATAGCCTTGACCGAGACAGGGCAACCAAACAAAAGAATCGACTGTAAATCAAAAACTCTGTCGTCAAAAGCGACGCAAGAGCTTTTGATTTTTCCGAGCGCTAACGTCCTTGTTGGGCACTTCTCAAGTTGCGTACGGGGGAATCTGTGAAATTCTGACAAAGAATGCACCGCTGCATCGGCGCTGAGAGGGTCAGGTAGTTCTCAGGTAATCAGCCATGAATAAGTCAGGATTTACTTGGCCGTTGGAGAATACTCCTGATATTTTCAGTGTTTTGGTTTGGACTGACGGTGCATGATGCCTATTTTGTTCTTTGGGTTGTTTTGTTGAATGTCTATTCTTGATGATGCTAATTTAAATCCGACAATTCAATAGCTGATTACTGATTAAAATAACTGACCTCACCGCACTCAGGAAAGACTCATGGGTGCGCAGTCCTTCCTAAGAATGACGTAGATATCTGAAATAGGCGGGAAAACAAATAAAATCACGCAGAGCCGAGTCCGAGCTTGTTTGGGGACATGGAGAAAATTTAACCTATCAATTTTGATACGCGGAGAAATATAAACATTTAATCTAACAGTTTTTAATCACGGAGAAACATAGAAATTTAAGTTGAAAATTTTGATACACGGAGAAACATAGAAATTTAATCTGTTTTCAAACACGGAGAAACATAAAAATGTAATCTAACAGTTTTTAATCACGCAGAAACAGAAATTTCATCTGACAGTTTTCATACACGGAGAAAGATATACATTTAATGTGACAATTTTCATACACGGAGAAAGATATAACTTTAATGTGACAATTTTCATACACGGAGAAAGATATAAATTTAATGTGACAATTTTCATACACAGAGAAAGATATAAATTTAATGTGACAATTTTCATACACGGAGAAAGATATAAATTTAATGTGACAATTTTCACACATGGAGGAACACATAGATTTAATGTGACAATTTTCACACACGGAGGAACACACAGATTTAATGTGACAAAAATTCATACACGAAGGAGCGATTACATTTAATGACAATTTTCACACACGGAGGAATACATAGATTTAATGTGACAATTTTCATACACGAAGGAACGCTTACATTTAATGACAATTTTCATACACGGAGGAACATATAGATTTAATGTGACAATTTTCATACACGAAGGAACGCATACATTTAATGTGACAATTTTCACACACGGAGGAACATATAGATTTAATGTGACAATTTTCATACACGATGGAACGCATACATTTAATGTGACAATTTTCACACACGGAGGAACATATAGATTTAATGTGACAATTTCGCCGATAAGCGTAGACTGGTCTAACCAACATTTCGACTCTAAAGGTTTTCAACAGAGAGCAAAGTCAACGAAAACATTGCACATTCAAAAATGAAAGTGTATCATTTTATTAGTGCTTTATCCCTACCACGCCCCTCGTCAACTCTACATACCCCACCTAAAAAAAAAGCCACCATTTCACGTATGAGTGAGATGTCGCATTGTTTCGTATTTCGTTACATTTTTCGACGAATTCATTAAACCCTAACTCACAGGACAACCTATTTCTAGTTGTTTTTCCCTTTCTTCTGCGCATCGATAATAAACGACGATGTCACTGCTGCCTAGGAAGTGTATATGGGATGGAAAAAGGAATGGGAGAAAGCAGATGACGTATACAATCTGATATCCACAGTATTTGATTGTTCTTGTTTTACCTCTCCTTCATCTTAAATGGACTTGTTTGTTCTTTTATACCATGTGATACATTGTATTTTATGGGCGGAGAACTGAAGTGTCATGGCATGGAAGACAGTCAACAACAAAATTGATACGATGTACGGTGGATAGAAGATTGTGGAAGGGCATGATCGCCAACGCCAACCGGTATGGCGCATGATGATGATGATAAATGAAGAAACATAGAAATAACTATGTTACATACCATCAGACGAAACAGATAATCAAATCAATCAGAAGACCACAAGTCTCACCAAATCAGGAAGCCTTTCACAACAAGAATAGAGGGGGGCAAATAATAATTATACGCCACAGAACAGGACACAGTCGACTCCACAGTCACATGTATACAAAATTCAAGATCGGCACCTCAACTACATGTACACGTGGACAGGCGCCCCAGACTGCTGAACACATACTTCAAGACTGCACTGAATATAGAAGACTAAGGAAAATCCATTGGTCAATCAGAAACACTACAGACAAAACTATATAGGTCACTGCAAGAGTTACAAAAGACAGTAAAATGTATACAGGAAACGACATTGCAGATATAGACAACACTTCAGTGGAACAAAGGATGGATAGACTATTTCATTTTACCAATCGTTATCGCTAATAAAGAAACAGCATTGACTTTACGTATTATCTAGATTCATGTTTCTCAACGATAACATAGTTGATTTGCTCATCTGTGTCTGTCTATGCAACTACAAGACACAGACTTCTTCTTTACATATAAAGTGATTACAAGAAGCTGCATATTACATTAAAAAAAACTGTTGTAGCAAAATGTCATCACCCGCGGACTTCCGGTCAATATGACGGATAGGTGGCAGGAACTATTGAAGCTCAGTCTGAAAAGTTGTCCTTGTTGCAGCTTCCTCATATTCCAAGTCCGGCTTACTCCCGGGGCTACTGAGTTTAGTGTTTTGTACACAAAGTGAGCTGTGTTTTTCATCCGGATTGTGTTTCGATATTCTGATTGCTTACGATGAATGATGATATTGTATGACGAAGGACAGTTCATCTGCGTTCACTTTCGGTGCCGCTTGGCCTATGTCTTTTGACGTGTGCTGTAGCTGCCTTTCTTTGTTTGGACCCTTCAATGAGATGAGTTTTAAAATCGGATAATCCCACTGGCACGGGCGGTTGAGCAATTATGAATTTTAATTCGTTTACAGTGATACCGGGGCCTTCGACCAACCATAAACATATTTCATCTTCTCCCCTAACATCTCCCCTAACACCTCCCCTAACGCCTCCCCTAAAAAAACAATTAATAAATAACAAATCTCAGACTTCAAATTTGCCCTCCTTTTGCTATAAGTATTGACTACAATATATACTATACTAGGCAGAAGCAACTTTCCAAACAATGAGGAAGATACTATGCAATCCCTTTTTGACAATAGAAACGAGAAAAAGAGGTCTTAAATGTTATGTAGAGCCCTTCTTAACGTATGGATGTGAATCGTGGACAATAGGACAACAGACAAGAAAATCACTGGAGTCTGTAGAAATGTGGTTTTACAGAAAAATGTTGAGAATACCACTGGCAGCTAAGAAGAGTAAAGAAAAAAAGACAACTATTTGAAAGAGGCCAAAGCAAAAAAAGGAGCTAATTTCCAATATTAGGAAGAAACAATCATAATATTTTGGCCATGTAATGAGAAGAGAACAACTGGAAATATTGTAACAACTGGGAGAATTGAGGGACGAAGAGATAGAGGGAAGATAAGAGAAAAGATACCAGACAGCTTAAGAAAATGGCTTGGCAGAAGGTCAACAACAGAAATGATAAATAACTGTCGATATCGAAAGTTGTGGAGAGACATGATCACCTACGCCAGCAGGCACGACTCTTGATAAATGATGATTGACTACTATAAACTGTCACTTAAATATAAATATTGAGTCCAGATAACGATGTAACGTGTAGTGTGTGTGTGGTGCCACGAATTAGAACCACTGCCAGAAAATATCACTCTTAAGAATAAGGGGAATGCACCAGATGCAGGACATCGAAAGGACAAGGAGACCAAACAGCAAGTAGAAGGCAGGCAGAATAGCGAAGAAACTAACAGGTGAACCTATAGAGAGTAAGTAGGGATGGCTTAAGACAGACAGAGATTTCAACAGAAAAACAGAAGACATGCGAGCAGTACTGACGGGCAGGTTAGGTAGAGAGTTTGACAGACAAATGTGAAAGGGGCGTGATGTGTGGGGCACTTGAGGTCAGACATACTGGAAGGAAGGAAGGAAGGAAGAAAGGGGAAGGAAGAAAGGAAGGAAGGAAGGAAGGAAGGAAGGAAGGAAGGAAGGAAGGAAGGAAGGAAGGAAGGAAGGAAGGAAGGAAGGAAGGAAGGAAGGAAGGAAGGAAGGAAGGAAGGAAGGAAGGAAGGAAGGAAGGAAGGAATCATTATCATGCACGCATTTGTTCTGCAACGCTCAAGAAAATAATAAATCAAAATCACACAAAAGCCTCTCTTCACATCTGCAGTTTTCTGCTAAAGTAATACAAATATTCGCTTTGTTAAAACATTAAACTAAGTGTCTGTATCAATTTACTGGGAATAAAAATGAAACGTAACTTCTTGACCTAGTTTATTTCTGAATAAAGCAAAAGTGGGTCAACGCCTCTCGTCATGTAGGTTACTCACACGCTACCTGTAAAGGGTCGCAGATTAAACAAACAATGTTTTAACCCGTCATTCATTTTGCCTAATCTCCCCTGGTCACATCTTAGTCAGTTTGGGCACTTTACTCGGTGAAATTTATCTCGGGTATTATTTGTCACCACAGAAATAAAAAGCAGAATAGCTTCAGCCTAAAATAGCATTTCAGATAATGAAAAACATCTTATGTAACAAATCTCAAAGTCAATAGAAGTGAGAAAAAAATAGTTCACTGGTGCTATATAGAGCCAATTCTGATCTATGGAAGCGAATCATGAACAGTAGACAAACAAATGAAAAGTTAGAGTCCACAAAGATGTGATTTCTCAGAAGAATGTTGAACAGGACAGCTGGACAGCTAAAAAGGCAAATGAGGAGGACATTCTCAAAGAGGCCAAAAAAAAAAAAAAAGAAAAAAAAAAAAAAAAAAAAAAGAGAGAAGCTCCTAAGAAACATCAGAAAGAAACAATCAACATTTTCCGGGCACATCATAAGAGGAAGAAAGTTGGAGTACTTGGTTACAACTGGCAAAATACAGGGAAAGATAAATCGCGGACGACAAAGACAGAAAATACTGGATAGCTTGGTGTCATGGCATGGAAAACAGTCAATAATACTATACACGGCAGACAGAAGATTGTGGAAGGACATGATCGCCTATGCCAACATGTATGGCATATGATGTTGTTTGTTTGTCGAGAAATAAAACATCAGCAACATTACCAAAGGGGCTGTATTGTTCGTGTCGATAGGAAGGACAACAGTTCATCGATCTGTGAGTGTTATCAGTGTTTCCTTAGGGAGGTAAAGTGGACATATTAAAATGTCGCTGCAGCTCCCTGCAGTGTGTTACCGCCTCAATTCTCTCTACTGGTTCATTTCAGCTGATTCCAGTCAGCTAGTTATCAGTTCAAATTGTTTACTCATAGTTAAAATATGAATACCACACGCAGATCTATAACTTTGTCTTGACTACTTACATGAAAAATGTTGTTTCGTTATATATCGATTAACCCAACAATAGATGCACGAGTGCTCTGAAGGTCCACCCATCATGATTAACAGTAAAGAATATGGTTGTGCAAACAATAGAAGCTTGGTCTAAGACAGGAACACAATGAAAAGGTTTGTAGACAATCTGAACATCATAAGGAATTGAATTGACAAAAGTCAAAATTTTGTTGAAGATATACATCATAAGGATTTGAAGTGACAAAAGTCAAAAGTTTGTTGAAGATATACATCATAAGGATTTGAATTGACAAAAGTCAAAAGTTTGTTGAAGATATACATCATAAGGAATTGAATTGACAAAAGTCAAAAGTTTGTTGAAGATATACATCATAAGGAATTGAATTGACAAAAGTCAAAAGTTTGTTAAAGATACACATCATAAGGAATTGAATTGACAAAAGTCAAAAGTTTGTTGAAGATATACATCATAGGGAATTGAATTGACAAAAGTCAAAACTTTGTTGAAGATATACATCATAAGGAATTGAATTGACAAAAGTCAAAAGTTTGTTGAAGATATACGTAGGGAGGTCAAAAAGTAATGCACACCAATTTTTTTCTCGGAAATTATTCGGGCAAAATGTGTGAAATTTTCACAGATTGTAGCTGAACATCCCCTTTACACTACCTATTTTTCAACATAATCTCCGTCCAAGCGTATTGCCTTACGCCAACGCGAAACTAGGTCATGAATGCCTCGTTTGTACCAAGTTTTGTCCTGCTCGCGTAGCCATTTTTTAACTGCACAGATCACATCCTCATCATTGTCAAAGTGTGTCCCACGCAGGAATTTTTTGAGTGGTCCAAACAGATGGAAATCTGAGGGAGCCAGATCAGGGCTGTAAGGAGGATGGGGCAGTACAGTCCAACCAAATTTGTTGATTGCTTCCCGTGTTACCAGACTTGTGTGAGGGCGTGCATTGCCATGTTGAAGCAACAAATCTGCAGATGGCTTATTAGGCCGAACTCTGTGGAACCGATTTTTGAGTTTTGTCAGTGTATTGATGTAAGCTGTCGAGTTGATTGTCTCACCTCTTGTCATTACATCAACAAGAATCACACCATCAATGTCCCAGAAGACAGTGATCATCACCTTTCCGGCTGATGGAGATGTTTTGAATTTTTTTCTTTTTGGTGACTGCGGATGATGCCATTCCATTGACTGCATTTTTGTTTCAGGCTCATAATAATGTGCCCACGTTTCGTCACCAGTAACAATTTTTGACAGTAACAAAAACATTTCTCCTTCAACACCGAAACGCTCCAACAATTCAGAACAGAATGTTTTCCTTTGAACTCTGTGATCATTTGTTAGGCACCGAGGAACCCATCGAGCGCAAATCTTTGAATATCCGAGAGTTTTAAAAATTGCGATTGCACTTCCCTTGCTGACTGTAAGCTGCAATGCCAATTGCTGACTAGTGATACGCCTATCCTTACGAATAATGGCATCAGCCCGGTTTAACATGTCTGTGCTGGTAGCCGAGGCAACACGTCCAGAACGCGGTAAATCATGCAGCTCCACTCGTACACTTTCTGCAGCTTTAATTCTCTGAACCCAGCGACTAACTGTGCTCCTATCGACTGCAGAATATTTGTACACTCCACACAGTCGTTTATGAATGTTTGCCACAGTTTCTTTTTCCGCAACCAGAAATTCTATGACAATTCGCTGTTTGTAACGGACATTGTTGACAAGCTCCATTTTAACGGTTCATAGATTGCGTAATATTTATCCGAATGCTGTGCAATTTTGTGCACATAATTGGAACATGTCATATTCCAAGTGTGCAAAATTTCATATTCCTATCTTTATTATTAGCCGAGAAAAAAATTGGTGTGCATTACTTTTTGACCTCCCTTTATACATCATATGGAATTGAAATAAAAAGCAAGAAGGAAAAAATAACGTTTTTCCAAAAAACTCGTCGTTCGAGCGCATCATAAGAAGAGGGCAGCTGGAATACTTGGAAAATACAGGGAAAGAGAGATTGGGGACGACAAAGAGAGAAGATACTGAGAAGATACAGAGAGATGATAGCTTTGTGTCAAGGCATGGAAAATAGTCAAAACATAATTGATACGATGCACTGTGGATGGAAGATTGTGGAAGGACATTATCGCCTACTCCAACCGGTATGGCACATAATGATGATGATGACTAAATGAACAGCTTAAAGGTTATATTTTTGATGACTATAAATTTATGTTTGTAAATGATAACTCATCTCGATGGGCATTTTCAGCATAAACAGATGGCGTTATGTTTTGCTTGCTTGCGTTCGTCCGATGACTCAAGGAGTGTACTTCTTCATCATCCGCCCTTAAAAGGACGTTAAGTGAGCGTGTCTGCGTTGTGTTGTGGTTTGCAGTTTTGGGGCCCAACACATCCGACTTCAGCATGACATTTTTGAGTACCGGTCTGTCTTTCCTCTTCGATGCCTACTCGCTTGGCCAGACTAGACAGGTTAGTCTGTTACCAGAGGCACCACGGAGAGGTGGAGCAAGGTCTGGATGGTTCTGGATCACCGATCATGGCGCAAGTCATCAGCTGTGAGTCGCTGACAACTTCCAGCTCCGGTGCTGGGAGGCGCGCCTTCGCCTCCAGATGGCGTTATAAAATGTGAGCTATATATGAATATGTGAAAAGTGTAGCTTTTATAGCAAGGAAACATATCCAACACTGAAATATATAGATAGTAGGCTCATCATCATCAAATACCGGGCCTACTGGCGTAGGTGATCATGTCTCTCCACAACTTTCGATCTCGACAGTTCTTTATAATTTCTGCTGTTGACCTTCTGCCAAGCCATTCTCTTAAGCTGTCTGGTATTTTCTCTCTTTGCTTCCCTCTATCTCTTCGTCCCTCATTTTTTCCAGTTGTTAGAAACTGGATAGTAAGCTACTCACATTTTAAGACTTCTAAATTCTCACACTCAAAGTGTATGCGGTCTTCGTAAATGCGGATTTTATCTCATATCTGCATTGTTAAACATTCTATCATGCCAGATATGAACCTAAGTATGACCAGCTTTAGGGAGAGATCACTCAGTGACTCTGCCTTGCAGGCCGTGAATTATTATTTAAAATATATATTTATGTAATGTTGGATTCTTTTCTTGATGTTAGTCACGTCAGGGCTAAAACTAAGAATAGTAAAATGTTACATCTTCTCAATATTCCTATATGGTGCAGAAACATGGACATTATACAAGAAAACAGAACAGAGAATTGAAGTCTTTGAAATGTGGATATATGGAAGAATAGGTAGAATTGGATGGAAAGAAAAGAAAACAAACGATGAAGTCTTAAAACATCTAAAAATGAAAAGAGAACTACTAAGCAATTCAAACTGCGATTTTTGGGCCATCTTAAAAGTCACAACAACCTACTAAAAGTAATCCTGGAGGGGAAATTACAAGGTAAAAGAGGCAGACCAAGACTAACATGGACGAGTAACATCAAAAGATGGATAAATCAGCCTATGACAACCTGCACCATCAAAGCAAGAGACAGAGCAGAATGGCGCTCCATGGTAGCCAACCTTCGTTGCGGAGAAGACACTCGATGATGATGATGAGTCACGTCATGAACCGCCTAGTTAGATCAAGACAAAGTAATGTTTTCGTCTGAGTGCAACCAGTTTTCTTACCATATCATTCTTTGTATTTTATGTCCGTTTACAGCAGATTTGCTTTTGTTGGACCTTTCTCTCTGGACAGCATCGACTTTATCGATATCGCGTTGTCGCGGTTTCCAACTAACTTGTGCCGTTGTGATCCCCAAAAGATTGCCATGTATGTTTGGGAGGGAGATCCCCAAAAGATTGCCATGTATGTTTGGGAGGGAGATCCCCAAAAGATTGCCATGTATGTTTGGGAGGGAGATCCCCAAAAGATTGCCATGTATGTTTGGGAGGGAGATCCCCAAAAGATTGCCATGTGTGTTTGGGAGTGAGGTCCTCAAACAAATGCAATGTGTTTGGGAGTGAGATCTCCAAACAATTGCAATGTGTTTTGGAGTGAGATCCACAAAAGATTTCCATGTGTTTGGGAGTGAGATCTCCAAAAGTTTGCTATGTGTTTGGGAGTGAAATCCCCGAAAGATTGCCATGTGTTTAGGAGTGAGATCCCCAAAGTTTGCCATGTATTTGGGAGTGAGATCTGCAAAAGTTTGCTATGTGTTTGGGAGTGAGATCCCCGAAAGATTGCCATGTGTTTAGGAGTGAGATCCCCACAAGTTTGCCATGTATTTGGGAGTGAGATCCCCAAAAGTGTGCTATGTGTTTGGGAGTGAGATCCCAAACGTTTGCTATGTGTTTGAGAGTGAGATCCCCAAAAGTTTGCTATGTGTTTGCGAGGGAGTGAGATCTCCAAAAAGTTTGCCATGTGTTTAGGAGTGGGATCCCAAAAGTTTGCTATGTGTTTGAGAGTGAGATCCCCAAAAGTGTGCTATGTGTTTGGGAGTGAGATCCCCGAAAGATTGCCATGTGTTTAGGAATGAGATCCCCACAAGTTTGCCATGTATTTGGGAGTGAGATCCCCAAAAGTTTGCTATGTGTTTGGGAGTGAGATCCCCAAAGATTGCCATGTGTTTAGGAATGAGATCCCCACAAGTTTGCCATGTATTTGGGAGTGAGATCCCCAAAAGTTTGCTATGTGTTTGAGAGTGAGATTCCCAAAAGTTTGCTATGTGTTTGCGAGGGAGTGAGATCTCCAAAAAGTTTGCGAGGGAGTGGGGCTAATGTCGCGAAGATTAGTTTTATAAGAAATTTCGCCACGAATTCAACACTTGAGTAACCAATTCAACTTGTTCTTTAATGAAATGGGTCACATGTTACTGTCCCTAAAGAGGGTAGCGACTCTCAATGAAGGTTAGGAACACTATGCTGGAGGCTTGGATTGTCAATCTGGGACTCAATCGTGGTGTTTTAACTACAGAAACAAGAAACAACAATACATTAAATGATCTCTAGTAAATAGTAATCTTGTTAGTCACATTGATCGAGAAGGGGATACAAGTAAAGAAATTTGAATCAGAATAGCTAAAGCAGCAATGTTATTCAGAAGCCTTGAAAAGTTGTGGAAATCAAAACTCATCAGCACAAACACAAAACTTAGACTATTCAAATCAAATGTACTATCAACCCTTACGTATGCGTGTGAAAGTTGGAAAACAACAAGAGACATAGAAACAAAGTTGAACGCATTTGAAAATAAATGTCTAAGGAAAATACTTGGTATAGCGTGGAACGAATTCAAAACAAACGAGGAAATTAGAGAAATCGCCAATCAACCACTAATATCTCCAGTAATAAAAAAAAGACGATGGTCATATGTTGGACATGTGTTGAGAATAGATAATAACCGAATAGCAAAGCAAGCCCTCATGTAGAAAACAACAGGTAAGAGGAAAAGAGGAAGGCCCAGAGAGACACTGAGAAGAACATTGATGAGAGAGGCAAGAGCAGCAGGAATCGGATCCCTCAATGAGATAGAGCCGCTAGCACAGAACAGAGACAAATGGCGAGATTTGATAAAATATCTTTAAAAGAATTGAAAACTGCTAGTTAACAAATTTAGATACGAGAAGGAGTATCTTGGTCTACGCCCTATGGGCCGGCTACGGCTCGAAAGGTCAATATATAGATGGATGGATGGGTGGATGGATGTGTGGGTGGATTGGTGGGTGTGTGGGTGTTTGGGGGGATGGATGGACGGACGGAGGGACGGACGGAGGGACGGACGGACGGAGGGACGGACGGGCGGGCGGGCGGGCGGACGGACGGACGGACGGACGGACGGACGGACGGACGGACGGACGGACGGACGGACGGACGGACGGACGGACGGACGGACGGACGGACGGACGGACGGACGGACGGACGGACGACGGACGGACGGACGGACGGACGGACAGACAGACAGACAGACAGACAGACAGACAGACAGACAGACAGACAGACAGACAGACAGACAGACAGACAGACAGACAGACAGACAGACAGACAGACAGACAGACAGACAGACAGACAGACAGACAGACAGACAGACAGACAGACAGACAGATAGATAGATAGATAGATAGATAGATAGATAGATAGATAGATAGATAGATAGATAGATAGATAGATAGATAGATAGATAGATAGATAGATAGATAGATAGTAAATAGTAACAGGTCTTTTTCTCTGTTAGTCTGTGAATACTTTATTTTTTTAAATTATTCTAATGTACAACTATAAAGTCAAACAGGCATAGAGTAGTAGCCTATGAGTTGAAATATTATGATTCCGCCGCTCAGATAAGTAGTCAATCGTTATAGAAAAATGAAGATAATGCACATGCGTTTCCCATTAAAAGGGGGGCGGTAGAAACAAAGCCATTAAGTTGAGGGCATACACACGACGCAGAAGTAGACCATCAAAATACGCTTTCCAATCTCCATCCCCTCCCTAAAATGACTCCAATTTCACCAAATGATATTTCAGATTAAATAACTCATGGTTTATAACTCTGAATTAATCCAAAAATCACTGACTCTTCGTTCATACCTACGACTCCTCTTCCTTGTCAATGTCACGTGATCTACTTCAAGATGCCTCAATTGCCTTCTTTGAGAAGCACGGAAATAAATTGTTGAAAGAATTGCCCGCTAAATAGATACACAAACTTCAAGAGGTTTTGACAATCCGTGACTGAAATGTCACTCAAGAGGATTGTAGTTAACAAAGAACGTTCAGTGTCAAAAAGGCAACAAATAGGATTATCGTAACACGAGGAGAGAACGAGGGAAGTCCAAGGCGTCAAAGTGTGACCGATCAAATATTTGAGAGAGCATACGTCGACAGCTATCATTACCGACCTGGACCATGACGCTGGGGAAACTAATCGGTGTCCTATTGGCCAAGTGGCTTCGATAAGGTCCACAGCCTTCAAGTGTACACAACTTTCCCTCAGTCCCAGACATGCTTGGCTGCACCCAGACGAAAACATTACTTTGCCTTGACCTTCTAACGAGAGGCGGTTCATGACGTGACTAAAGTCAAGAAGAATGGAGCTCTAATGCTGCAGGCGTGACCAAGACTTTCTTTTGCGCCATTTGTTTTCTTCCAAGATTACGTTTTTGCACTGGCAGTGTAAACATAGATGATATAAATGACACAGTGTACGGTTATAATATGATACACTATCTCAGGTAATAATCCTTGTCTGAAAATAGAGTGAAAACGATGTTTATTTCTATTTAGTGTATTGCTTATTGCACTTTAAACTCTAGGTAAATTATATATGTATAGTAACTTGCCTACTTGTATAGGTGATATGTCTCTCCACAACTTTCGATCTCGTCCGTTATTTATCATTTCTGTTGTTGACCTTCTGCCAAGCCATTTTCTTAAGCCGTCTGGTATCCTTTCTCTTTGCTTCCCTCTGTCTCTTCGTTCCTCAATTTGTCCAGTTGTCACAATATATTCCAGCTGTTCCCTTCTCATAACATGGTCATATATTATGATTGTTTCTTCCTAATATTGACAAATAGCTCTCTTTTCTGCTTTGGCCTCTTTCAGAACGTTTTTATTACTCTTCTTAGCTGTCTATGGTATTCTCAATATTCTTCTGCAAATCCACTACATATATATTTGTTCATTCTAAGACATATTTATTTATGGTTTAGAAGAAATTAAACACGTTAATCTTATCTGACGGATGTCTCTTTTTCACCGACTTGTTGTAGCCACACTTGGGCAAGCGATCCCACACAATATTGTGTACACTTGGAGCTACTTCAGCCTTCACAATGCAAGCCTCACTTCACAGATAAGCCTGCGGTTTAGGTTCTGTTGTATTTTCAAGTGGTGTTTAACTCCCTTGATCAGTCCGTCTTAATTCTGGCGCCTACCCAATGGGGCAGTTGTGATATATCGCGGGAGAGTATTTTGGTAAAGGCTTTTATGAGCCAAAGATGAATTTCACTTAAACTTGGCGATTCTTGTCACGTCTTCAGGCGGCAAAAACTGGATCAAATCTCGGTAAGGGCAAAAAAAAAAAAAAAAAACAACAAAAGTTTTTTCAAAGATCAGTGTAACTGGGTAAAACAGTACATGAAGGAGGCACGTCATACAGGGAGATTTCCATGAAAGGAATTACAAATAGTAAAAAAGAAACACCGTCACACTGGGGAATTTCAATGAAAAAAATGAGAAAATAATAATAAAAAAAGGGGTGTATTGCAGGGAAAGGGGATCTATCTTTACCTCGAATAAGAACGTCTTATAAAAACAAAAGGGGGATCTATCTTTACCTCGAATAAGAACGTCTTATAAAAACAAAAGGGGGATCTATCTTTACCAATAAGAACGTCTTATAAAAACAAAAGGGGGATCTATCTTTACCTCGAATAAGAACGTCTTATAAAAACAAAAGGGGGATCTATCTTTACCTCGAATAAGAACGTCTTATAAAAACAAAAGGGGGATCTATCTTTACCTCGAATAAAAACGTCCTATAAAAACAAAAGGGGGATATATCTTTACCTCGAATAAAAACGTCTTATAAAAACAAAAGGGGGATCTATCTTTACCTCGAATAAAAACGTCTTATAAAAACAAAAGGGGGATCTATCTTTACCTCGAATAAGAACAAAAACAAAAGGGGGATCTATCTTTACCTCGAATAAGAACAAAAACAAAAGGGGGATCTATCTTCACCTCGAATAAGAACAAAAACAAAAGGGGGATCTATCTTCACCTCGAATAAAAACGTCTTATAAAAACAAAAGGAGGATCTATCTTTACCTCGAATAAAAACGTCTTATAAAAACAAAAGGGGGATCTATCTTTACCTCGAATAAAAACGTCTTATAAAAACAAAAGGGGGATCTATCTTTACCTCGAATAAAAACGTCTTATAAAAACAAAAGGGGGATCTATCTTTACCTCGAATAAAAACGTCTTATAAAAACAAAAGGGGGATCTATCTTTACCTCGAATAAGAACGTCTTATAAAAACAAAAGGGTGATCTATCTTTACCTCGAATAAAAACGTCTTATAAAAACAAAAGGGGGATCTATCTTTACCTCGAATAAAAACGTCTTATAAAAACAAAAGGGGGATCTATCTTTACCTCGAATAAAAACGTCTTATAAAAACAAAAGGGGGATCTATCTTTACCTCGAATAAAAACGTCTTATAAAAACAAAAGGGGGATCTATCTTTACCAATAAAAACGTCTTATAAAAACAAAAGGGGGATCTATCTTTACCAATAAAAACGTCTTATAAAAACAAAAGGGGGATCTATCTTTACCAATAAAAACGTCTTATAAAAACAAAAGGGGGATCTATCTTTACCAATAAAAACGTCTTATAAAAACAAAAGGGGGATCTATCTTTACCTCGAATAAGAACGTCTTATAAAAACAAAAGGGGGATCTATCTTTACCTCGAATAAGAACAAAAACAAAAGAAATAACATCGCATATGAAGGAAATCCGAACAGAGAGGATTATAAAACAATAAAAGAGGGAACCGCTCAGCTAAAATGAAGGAATAATGAATAAATTTAGGGGATACCTTAAACACCAAAGGGACCGGAGTTGACAACAACCATATTTGTATGTATCTGGAAGTTTATATGAAGGCAATATTCTACATTCTTGTTAAGCTGTGGGTCAAACGAGGAAGTAAATTTCTAAAGGACCGTAGCAGCACGCTAACGAGAACGTGTAATTGGCGCACAGCTAAATACAACTCATAACGAGCATATGAGACATATACACAACCGATAAAAATATACAAGTAGGGCCGACCAGGAAAAAAGATGAACTAACGGAATATTAGAAGCACTAGGAAACATAACAGCAGCAGAAGCGAACATAAGAGTAAAAGACCTCAAATTATATCCCCCTTCGACTCTAAATGGCAAATGAGAAAGGAAAAAAGAAGATACAAGTATACAATGAGCAGGTGAGACATATGATAACTTATTGATGACTTACACTGAGCAAGCTAGACACCTACATAATTAGAACTTACAAAGATCAAGCGAGCTATAAACACAACCAATCTGAACTTACAAAGATCAAGCGAGCTATAAACACAACCCATCAGAAACACAAGAAATCTGAACTTACAAACAAAGATCAAGCGAGCTATAAACACAACCCATCAGAAACACAAGAAATCTGAACTTACAAACAAAGATCAAGCGAGCTATAAACACAACCCATCTGAACTTACAAAGATAAAGCAAGCTATAAACACAACCAATCTGAACTTACAAAGATCAAGCAAGCTATAAACACAACCAATCTGAACTTACAAAGATCAAGCAAGCTATAAACACAACCAATCTGAGCTTACAAAGATCAAGCAAGCTATAAACACAACCAATCTGAACTTACAAAGATCAAGCAAGCTATAAACACAACTAATCTGAACTTACAAAGATCAAGCAAGCTATAAACACAACTAATCTGAACTTACAAAGATCAAGCAAGCTATAAACACAACCAATCTGAACTTACAAAGATCAAGCGAGTTATAAACACAACCAATCTGAACTTACAAAGATCAAGCAAGCTATAAACACAACTAATCTGAACTTACAAAGATCAAGCGAGCTATAAACACAACTAATCTGAACTTACAAAGATCAAGCGAGCTATAAACACAACCCATCTGAACTTACAAAGATCAAGCGAGCTATAAACACAACCAATCTGAACTTACAAAGATCAAGCGAGTTATAAACACAACCAATCTGAACTTACAAAGATCAAGCGAGTTATAAACACAACCAATCTGAACTTACAAAGATCAAGCGAGTTATAAACACAACCAATCTGAACTTACAAAGATCAAGCATGCTATAAACACAACCAATCTGAACTTACAAAGATCAAGCGAGTTATAAACACAACCAATCTGAACTTACAAAGATCAAGCGAGTTATAAACACAACCAATCTGAACTTACAAAGATCAAGCATGCTATAAACACAACCAATCTGAACTTACAAAGATCAAGCATGCTATAAACACAACCAATCTGAACTTACAAAGATCAAGCAAGCTATAAACACAATCAATCTGAACTTACAAAGATCAAGCGAGCTATAAACACAACCAATCTGAACTTACAAAGATCAAGCGAGCTATAAACACAACCAATCTGAACTTACAAAGATCAAGCATGCTATAAACACAACCCATCAGAAACACAAGAAATCTGATCTTAGAAAGATGAAGCATGCTATAAACACAACCAATCAGACACACAACCACTTGAACTTACAACTAGTAAGCAATCAAAACGTACAGAGGGAAAGTGAAATATAACCACAACTAATTAGAACTTACAACAAGCAAAGGAGACATACACCCAACAAACCCAAAAACTTTGAACGAAAAAACAACACAACAACTTTGCTTCAGAAGCTGCAGTTGCTATAATCAATCATAAAACACGACAATCACAACTTTGTATCAATATATTATTTACTTCCTACATTAGCTCCGCCAACCGGATGTGCGGCTTTCACTTTTTACAGGTTATCACGTGCATCATCTATGTAAACATGCACGTGTACTTTTAATTATAAGCGACCCGGAACCACTCACATGTAACCAAGAAAACAAAATGGAAATAAAGAAATTGCACTCTTTGTTCCTATATCATGTTATCAATGTCAGCAATGAACAATCCCTAAAAAGACAAAAACGTAAAATCACATAATGTCAATTAAGATAAATATTGAAAACACAATGGGGGGGGGGGGGGAGGAAAGAGTTAGCTACGTAATTGTTGTCATAAGGTGTTGCATGAGTCATCTGTTTATTTGCTGTTATATGGTGTTGTATGACAGTCATCTGTTTATGTGTTGTTATATGGTGTTGCATGACAGTCATCTGTTTATTTGTTGTTATATGATGTTGCATTACATGACAGTCATCTCTTTATTTGTTGTTATATGGTGTTGCATTACATGACAGTCATCTGTTTATTTGTTGTTATATGGTGCTGCATGACAGTCATCTCTTTATTTGTTGTTATATGGTGTTGCATTACACGACAGTCATCTGTTTATTTGTTGTTATATGGTGCTGCATGACAGTCATATGTTTATTTGTTGTTATGTGGTGTTGCATTACATGACAGTCATCTGTTTATTTGTTGTTATATGGTGTTGCATTACATGACAGTCATCTGTTTATTTGTTGTTCTATGGCATTTCTTGTTGATACTGCTGTTTATGTGTTGTTATACGGTGTTGCATTATATTTAGCTGTTTATTTGTTGCTATACAGTGTTGTATGACAATTAGTTGCTTGTTATATGCGAATGGTGGCAAAGATCCCTTCCCTAAAGACATCCTAATAACAACACGTGTCACCAGTCTATATTTTTCCATAATTAATTGACTATGTTCATAACTCCTAAAGACACCCTAATAACAACATGTGTCACCAGTCTGTATTTTTCCATAATTAATTGACTATGTTCATAACTCACGTATATATAGTTCTTCTAATTCTACTCCTTCTTTCCTTCCACATTTGCCTTTCAACATCGAGGGGAGATATAATTTCGGTCTTTAACTGTCCTGTTCGCCTCTGCTGCTGCTATGTTAACTAGTGCTTCTATAGTTCGTTCAGATATTTATGTCCACAGAGCTTATTAATTATCACGGAAACTGCAGAATTTCTGGAATTCTTTATCGTGGATTCTGATTTTTTCACCGACCTTCAGATTTTATAGCATTTAAGTACAAAGATCGTCTG
The DNA here is from genome assembly GCA_032433765.1 of Megaustenia siamemsis. NCBI lineage: Eukaryota > Metazoa > Mollusca > Gastropoda > Stylommatophora > Ariophantidae > Megaustenia > Megaustenia siamemsis. The sequence goes on along the minus strand of JAVIAB010000073.1, from coordinate 109,960,263 downwards.
AATTTTGTGCAAATCGTTTTTTGTTATATAATTTTAGGAAAATATCAAACCGTGTGGTTTAAACATTAGATTTTATTGTAAATTATTTTAATTTTCTAACAAACCTCTCAGTGGATTGCGTCTTACAAGTTCACGACATTACGATTTTATTTTGGATTTGACAGGATAGTTTTACTTTTTGTTGTTGTTTTCTTAACACATTTCGATTGTTTTTGTTTGGTTGTTTCGTATTAATTTGTGTGTGTGTGTGTTTTTATTGTGTTCCTGATGAAGGCCTATTGAGCCGAAACGTTGTTTAGTCTGTGTCGTCCATTGTCACGTAAAGCTTCTTACATACCTTTTTTATTTTTAATTTTTCCTCCGTTTACAAGTTACCCGTTCAGTGGTCGCGAGATAGTGTTAAGTTTATGAGGAAATCACGTGAAATTTGTCTTTTTAAAACGGCGAGTTGATTACAACAAATGTGGGAATTGTAAAATCCTAAAAATTTGAACAACCAAGAAAATAATATTTTTATATACCTCAAAGAAGCAAAAATCTTTCCTAATTGCATGGCAGCAGGGAAAAAAAATCACACTTAAGTTCGGTGGAAAAATAAGATTTCATGAAAAAGAATCACAGAAATTCATCAAACAGTTTCCGAGATAATTGATAAACTCCGTGGGCACGAATTTCTGAACGAACTATAATATTCTATAATTCCATCTTTTTCGTGGTCGGTCGTTGGGTCTGGTGTTCTCGCAACGTTTATTGAGGCTCGTTGTATTCTGATCATTCTGCCTTGTCACGCATTTTATCTGTTGATTCTTTATATATTCTATGGTGGGGATTGTTCCTAGGTTTTTTTTTTCTCTCAGTTCTTCATTTCTGATCTTATCCCTTTTATGCTTATTCCTGTCATTCGTCTAGCACATTTCATCTCAGTAGAGGTTATTTTTCTTATTATTCTTGCATTCATGACTGACATTAGAAGAACAAGGCAGGAATGAACATTGTATTGTATATGCCCGCTTTGCCTCGAGCCATTTCCTTGTTTGGACAATATTGGTGGTAGCTACCCAATGATTTGACAAGCTTTGTTTCATTTTGAGTCTATTTCTGCTGTTTGTGGATTGTCGTTTGTCACTAGACTTCCTAGGTATTTAAATTTCTCTACTTGTTTTACTTGTCTGCCGCCAATAGTTATGTTGATGTTCTGTTTCTCTTTTGCGAATTTCATGAATTATGTTTTGTTGATGTTGATTTTCATGTTATATTTTGTGTATAATATGTTGATGTAATTTATTTGTCATATTGAATTATTTAGCAACTCAGTTTGAAGCAACAATTACTCATCGACTAAAAAAATATGAGTACCTACGAAGACGAAGTTATCTGCCTGTGCGGCGAGACACTATTTGAACACAGCTGCGAGGGAAAAACGGGTTAACGCGCAAAATTCAGTTCTCAGTCCCCAGGGACCTAAAGGGACGCAAAATAATAATAATAAAATAAATACGAAACTCTTAGGAAATTAGCACGAACAACAGCAATATATGACTGTTTTGAACATCAAAGAATTCATTGGTTTGGCCATAGGCTAAAGTTGAAATTCATCAAATGAGCAGGAACACACTACTTTGAACAGAAAATCAGACTGTAAAAGATAGAAGGACAAAGAAAAATGTATATATACAACAAAGAATATGCTAAATGATTCAATCTGATCACAAAATTACATATATATTTGGGTTATAAAGTTAGTCAAGTAGATACGAAATGTGTCGAATGAAGATATTCGGGTATATCCAGAGAGCGGATTACAGGACTTTACTACCATTCCACTATAACAAACAGATGACTGTCATGCAACATTATAAAACAACAAATAAGGATATGCCTGTCATGCAACATAATAGAACAACATATGCGGATGGCTTAAATAAATAAGAACGCAAATTCATAGCAACTAACACTCATTAGAACGGCTTATCTTCTCCTTCTCTTCACGGCGAGAGGTTACCATAGCAACCAGTCCCTGATACTTGTAGCGTCTTATAGACTAGCAACACATTTCTTACACTTTTGTGTCCGTGACCATCTTTTGCAGACTGTTTCAAGTCTGGCCCACATCTTTGCTTTGTCTGTCCTTCACATTTTTCTGCCTCTCCTTCATCTTCCTTTTAGAGTTCACTACAATACAGTTTATGTAATTATCTGTGAATCTGGTCTGAGTGTGTGCTCTATCCAACTTCACTGTCTCCTTGTTATCTCTCATACTGAGCAGTTCTTGGTTAATGATTTTGTATGGTTCGAATATTCAAAAACAAAAATAAGACATGAAGCGTTGGCAACAAGTGAATGCGGACGTAAAGTTTCAAGAAGCGATCACTAACAAAAAATATGGAAGTTAAAACAATGTAGAACGCTTGTTACAATATAAAAAAAAATTCAGGAATGAAGGACAGAGCATGATGAAATATTAGAAACACTAAGAAACGTTAGCAGGAGGAGTCATAGAAGTGAAAAGTCTGGATACTATATGTCCCATCGACGCTAAAAATCAAATGAGGAAGGACAGCAGGAGCAGAAAGACAAAACATTACAAAATAAACCACGTGAAATCTAATATTGTGAATTATATAAGAGAGTTAACAAATGAACTGATGAATAACAAGAGACAATGGGTGTTTGATGTCCGCTCGTACTTAGTGAGAAGAGGAAAGTTGGAATACTTGGTTACATCTGGCAAAATAAGAGGAAAGAGAGATCGCGGACGAACAATGAGAGAAAATACTGGATAGCTTGGTGTCATGGCATGAGAAACAGTCAACAACAGAATTGATACGATGCACTGTAGATAGAATATTGTGGAAGTACATGTTCACCGACGCCAACCGGTATGGTACATGATGATGATGATGCTAGTGTTTAATATCGTAAAGATACGACATTATAGCCTACATCATAATTAGGATCATTCATTATTTGAGCCAAATGGTTGTTATTTCTTGTCTTCCTGCAAACCTTACACCGGCCAGATAACTATCGTTTACCGTAAGGCTGGGACTGAACGCATGCTCTTTGTAGCGTCAACCATGCGTTCTAACCACCACGCTACTGACGCACCTTACTGCGCGGACGTAAAACGCAGTTGGCTGTGCGAATTTGACGATTTGAATACAAAGAATAAAAATGAGCCTGATGGAAATTAAATCTAGACAGGACGTTAAGGACGAAATGATAAAAATGTCTTCAGTGTAGCAAGCATGATGGATGAACTAAAGCGTGGATGACACGTATTCTTTTCCCTGAATCAAGCCCTCTTTCATTCATTATTATCACCATGTGCCTTACCGATTGGTGCAGGTGATCATGTCCTTCCCCAATTTTCTATCTACAGTGCATCATATCAATTTACTGTTTTCCATGCCATGACGCCAAGGTATATGGGTATCTTCTCTTTTTATCGGCAGTAATCTCTCTTTCCCTGTATTTTGTCAGTTGCAACCAAGTATTCCAATTGCCCTCTTCTCATGATGCGCCCGACAAATGTCGATTCTTCAATTTTATTATTTTTTTTTCAAAAGACTATTTTTACTTCAGCCATTCTACTTTTCTACTGCTCTTTTCTTAGAAAAACGAGAACGGACATTTCAAAGTTGAAGCTTTGAATGCATCTGCTCTTTGTCAATATAATATGTGAACAAAACAACAATGGCTGAAACTCTGTATTAAATTATTAGGCCACGTAACAAGGCAGTATCAATATACTTACAACATACAGCTATCCATAAATACAACAAATCAATAGAGTTGACTTTCTCGAACTAAATGGAAAGATGAGATACTAGAGACATCGACAAATGTATGTCCTTCAGCGTAGCCTGGACAGACGGCTGTTAGCGATCAATCATGATAAGTCAGCAGTTCGGTAAAATATTAGTGTCAATATGCTAGATGTTATTTTGCTGAGCAGCTTCTCTCATGGCTGACTCTGCTAATATTGGATAGACAGATTCGACCGCAGAATGAACAAAATGCATTCGTGATACCTGCCTCGTCTCCTTAATGTATTCGTGATGCCTGCCTCGTCTCCTTTCTCCTCCACCTTTTGTCTTCTGAATTTGATATTAACACTGCCTCGAATGTTGCTGTGCCGTTTTTCATTTTTGTTCTCAGTGTGCTACGATCTGCAGCCAGATGCTCCCAGTTTCTTTCAGTGATAGAGAATTCACTCAAGGAAGCCCTGAAAACATTCTTATATGTCAGGACTCATGGGCCAATAATCAAGGATCAAACAGCAGCACATCTTTCCCCTCAATGATGCGAAACAAATTAGTAAGCTAATTCTTCCGAATAATTGATAAAACCTGCTGTCATTTGATGAGGGGGGGGGGGGGGGTGTAGGGTTGCAGTGGGACGGGAATTCATTTGATGAGGGGGGGTAGGGTTGCAGTGGGACGGGAATTCATTTGATGAGGGGGGGTAGGGTTGCAGTGGGACGGGAATTCATTTGATGAGGGGGGGGGGTAGGGTTGCAGTGGGACGGGAATTCATTTGATGAGGGGGGGGTTGCAGTGGGACGGGAATTCATTTGATGAGGGGGGGGGTAGGGTTGCAGTGGGACGGGAATTCATTTGATGAGGGGGGGTGTAGGGTTGCAGTGGGACGGGAATTCATTTGATGAGGGGGGGGGGTGTAGGGTTGCAGTGGGACGGGAATTCATTTGAGGGATTATATGAGACGCCGTGGTAAATCTGACGATAGAAGAATTCCAAATGAAAACATGAACGGGAAAACATTTTTAAAATAATGACATTCGACAAAGCTACTATTTTTTTTTTTTTTTTGCGATAAAAAAGATACCACGTTTTGGGTCAAGAGTTCTTTCATATCCGACAAACGAGAACACCCAACAAAAAAATACAGTTTACTGTTTAATGCTTTATATATTTTCTTTTGCATTGTCTTTTCCGAAAAAAAAATCTTTTGCCGACATGAATGATTTGTACTTTTCGTCTGTCTTGTAATGTAAACTATAAGAACAACAGGTTTTTCACTTTGCAGCGAAAGAAAGAAAGAATTAATAAAAAGTGCACGACTTTTTGCCTATGTTAGACCGTGACGCTTTTTTGCCTTTAATCGTTATATAATTTACATGTGAACCCTTCACTTTGATTACAAAGTATTCCTTCTCGTGTATGCTAGTCTACGAGATATCAATAATGCAGAAATCGGTTATGTCGCAATGTTAGTATTTTGGTATAGTGCCACAAATTGGAACCACTCTCACAACACATCAATTTTAAAAATGAGAGGAATGTAGTTAACTCAACACATTTTCATGAATAAATGGTATTATATTACGAAAGTTATAGATAAAATGCCATTTTGAGATTAATATAAGCCAATGTGAATATGAGATAGTAACAAGGGGAGAAACCACTCAAAATTAATAGCTATAGTGCAGCCCAGATGCCCTTTAAAATACGGTCTAGTACAAAGAGAATAGAAGACATTCCTTGGACTTCAAATACAGAAGTGGGCACATATGGAAAATGCCTGAAACCTTTCACGGCAACAATAGAGATAGTTATCAGCACTCTAGACACGGTGACGCAGGGAGATAAAGCAGAAGAAAAAAGCGAAAAGTAATGACAAAAAACAAACCAGCCCAGCAACATCAAACGAGTCTTTCACTTTGCACTAAAGGAGAAAAGGCCATACAGGTTATCAGTTTAATATGGTGGTTAAATGAAGTTCTAAGATTTCACAAGAAGAAATTAACAAATGTCTTGATGAGATGCTCTAGCGACCTCAGGCTGTAGAGAAACACAGTTGTCCACAGCACTAGAGAACAGTTTGCTTATTTATTTCTTTAGCATTTTCCATTTGTAAAGATATTTACGTTATACAATTATTTTAGCAGCACAGCGTCTCGTTATTTTTTAAAATGCCCAATCACCATGTTGTATCCTGCTTTGAATTTGAACGTGAATTGAATATATCTTGAGTTCGGTCGATGTGGGAAATGTTTTAGTTGTCTCCACTTGTAATAATGGGAGCCGGGAAAGCTCAGTGGTTAGTGAACTGGACTACAAAGGACAAGAGTTGGGTTCGATCCTGATCGACGGCTTCCAGTTTAACCCAACCTTTGACGGGTACAGGATTTTTTCTGGGAAAGTAAAGCGGCACGGGAATAATACCGACCACATTACCCCAAAAATCATGTGCCTTAGGTCTGTAAAAATTATGACCACTAACACCATATTCCCTATACGCCGCTTGGCGTGGCGGGGGTCGCCGGACTAGGAAAACAAAATAATGCAGACGATGAGCACTAGCCTCCTTAAGTTGATACATTCTGAAAGGAAAGTCTTTGGGTTGAAACATCACTTATATGCTGTGTGGTCATCTTTGTATTTTGTCATCTTAACTCATTATGAGATATGAGCAACTACAGTTAATTCGTGCCAATATGTTGCGTATCCAACAATATCGTCTATGTGTTGGCCATGGGGTGAGACAACCAGATAATCTTAAAGCAAGCCTTAAAATAGGAACCAGATGGTAAATGAAAAAAAAAGATGTCGACCTGGATAAAAAGAACAATGAAGCGAGAGTCAACACTAACGTGCGTCGGTTCTCTTGTCGAGATTGAACGGCTCGCCCAGAATAGAGTCGTTTGACGACATATAATGCGGATCCTTTGCAAGGTATGACACTTGACAACAAAGATCGTCGGTTATGAAAAGTATACAATTTCAGCTCTATGTGCCGCTTTCCACTCTAAAGAATAATATATCGATAGATGGGTGCTTGCAATATGACATTGATGATCTTGCTTCTCCCTTGATATTTGATCAAACTTTATTTAGGTTATTCTCTTGTATGCATTACGGAGAAAGTATGTCGTGAGGTTATTCTCTTGTATGCATTACGGAGAAAGTATGTCGTGAGGTTATTCTCTTGTATGCATTACGGAGAAAGTATGTCGTGAGGTTATTCTCTTGTATGCATTACGGAGAAAGTATGTCCCACGTCATGTCCCACAGTGTTATGGGAGTAACGTGTTAGTGCCCGTATTTTGTTGACTATCCGGCCATTTCCTGGCAACTTTGAAGTATGATGCTAGCGCTGTCGTTCTTTCTTAGAAAATTGCTTCCAGTACCCATAGATAAAGAAGACGTGAAGCGAGAACGAACTTTTGTCTTAGGAAGGCCAGGTCACCAATCACTGCATTAGCACGTCTCCCTTGTCAATTACGCTATCCAGATCGTCTCCCTTAATCATTAATTACTCTATTTAAATAGTCCCCCGTGTGTTACCGGGGCCTCATTATGTGGGAAGTAAAGAATAGTGACACTGTGACCTTCCAGACATGTCGTAAGAGGCGACTAAGGAGGTTGATAGATGGCTTGACAAGCTGTCATTGTAAAAAGCATTGTTATCGAAACAGAACCATAGATTTTAGAATCAGTGATCTATGCAATGTGTGCCACTTTGACACGCAAGGTTTCTGTTTTTGAGATTGTGGTTCTGACCTCTGTGCCGTCTTGGGCTCGAAAGGACAATAGATAGATAAATAGTCTCCATTGTTACGTACTTTACCCATATCACCTCCCTTATAAATTACTCTATCGAATTCGTTGTCTTCGTTCTGTACGCTATCCAATTAGTCTCATTTGTTTTCAATACGCTATCCAGATTGTCACCCTAGTTTATTACGCTATCCAGATTGTCTCCCTAGTTTATTACGCTATCCAGATTGTCACCTTAGTTTATTACCCTATCCAGATTGTCACGGTATTTTATTACGCTATCCAGATTGTCTCCCTAGTTTATTGAGCTATCCAGATTATCTCTTTAGTTTATTACGCTATCCAGATTATCTCCCTAGTTTATTAAGCTATCCAGATTATCTCTTTAGTTTATTACGCTATCCAGATTGTCTCCCTAGTTTATTAAGCTATCCAGATTATCTCTTTAGTTTATTACGCTATCCAGATTGTCTCCCTAGTTTATTAAGCTATCCAGATTATCCCTTTAGTTTATTACGCTATCCAGATGATCTCTTTAGTTTATTACGCTATCCAGATTATCTCTTTAGTTTATTACGCTATCCAGATTGTCTCCCTAGTTTATTAAGCTATCCAGATTATCTCTTTAGTTTATTAAGCTATCCAGATTATCTCTTTAGTTTATTACGTTATCCAGATTATCTCCCAAGTTATTACGCTATCCAAATTGTCACCCTAGTTTGTTACCCTATACAGATTGTTACCCTAGTTTATTACCCTATCCAGATTGTCACCCTAATTTATTACGCTATCCAGATTGTCACCCTAGTTTATTACGCTATCCAGATTATCTCTTTAGTTTATTAAGCTATCCAGATTATCTCTTTAGTTTATTACGCTATCCAGATTGTCTCCCTATTTTATTACGCTATCCAGATTGTCTCTTTAGTTTATTACGCTATCCAGATTGTCTCCCTAGTTTATTAAGCTAACCAGATTATCTCTTTAGTTTATTACGCTATCCAGATTGTCTCCCTAGTTTATTAAGCTAACCAGATTATCTCTTTAGTTTATTACGCTATCCAGATTGTCTCCCTAGTTTATTAAGCTATCCAGATTATCTCTTTAGTTTATTACGCTATCCAGATGATCTCTTTAGTTTATTACGCTATCCAGATTATCTCTTTAGTTTATTACGCTATCCAGATTGTCTCCCTAGTTTATTAAGCTATCCAGATTATCTCTTTAGTTTATTAAGCTATCCAGATTATCTCTTTAGTTTATTACGTTATCCAGATTATCTCCCAAGTTATTACGCTATCCAAATTGTCACCCTAGTTTGTTACCCTATACAGATTGTTACCCTAGTTTATTACCCTATCCAGATTGTCACCCTAATTTATTACGCTATCCAGATTGTCACCCTAGTTTATTACGCTATCCAGATTATCTCTTTAGTTTATTAAGCTATCCAGATTATCTCTTTAGTTTATTACGCTATCCAGATTGTCTCCCTATTTTATTACGCTATCCAGATTGTCTCCCTAGTTTATTACGCTATTCAGATTATCTCATTAGATTATTACGCTATCCAGATTATCTCCTAAGTTATTACGCTATCCAGATTGTCACCCTAGTTTATTACCCTATACAGATTGTCACTCTAGTTTATTACCCTATACAGATTGTCACCATGATTTATTACGCTATCCAGATTGTCTCCCTAGTTTATTAAGCTATCCAGATTATCTCTTTAGTTTATTACGCTATCCAGATTATCTCATTAGATTATAACGCTATCCAGATTATCTCCCAAGTTATTACGCTATCCAGATTGTCACCCTAGTTTATTACCCTATACAGATTATCACCCTAGTTTATTACCCTATCCAGATTGTCACCCTAATTTATTACGCTATCCAGATTGCCACCCTAGTTTATTACGCTATCCAGATTGTCACCCTAGTTTATTAAGCTATCCAGATTGTCACCCTAGTTTATTACGCTATCCAGATTGTCACCCTAGTTTATTACCCTATTCAGATTATCTCCCTAGTTTATTACCCTATACAGTATGTCAGCCTAGTTTATTACCCTATCCAGATTGTCACCCTAGTTTATTACCATATTCAGATTATCTCCCTAGTTTATTACGCTATCCAGATTATCTCCCTAGTTTATTACGCTATCCAGATTGTCACCCTAGTTTATTACCCTATCCAGATTATCTCCTTAGTTTATTACCCTATCCAGATTGTCACCCTAGTTTATTACCCTATCCAGATTGTCACCCTAGTTTATTACCCTATCCAGATTGTCACCCTAGTTTATTACGCTTTCAAGATTGTCACCCTAGTTTATTACGCTATCCAGATTATCTCCCCAGTTTATTACCCTATGCAGATTATCTCCCTAGTTTATTACCCTATGCAGATTATCTCCCTAGTTCATTACCCTATCCAGATTGTCACCCTTGTTTATTACCCTATACAGATTATCTCCCTAGTTCATTACCCTATCCAGATTGTCACCCTTGTTTATTACCCTATGCAGATTATCTCCCTAGTTCATTACCCTATCCAGATTGTCACCCTTGTTTATTACCCTATCCAGATTGTCTCCCCAGTTTATTACCCTATACAGATTGCCACCCTTGTTTATTACGCTATCCAGATTATCTCCCTAGTTTATTACCCTATCCAGATTATCTCCCTAGTTTATTGCCCTATCCAGATTATCTCCCCAGTTTATTACCCTATCCAGATTATCTCCCTAGTTTATTACCCTATCCAGATTGTCACCCTAGTTTATTACGATACCCAGATTATCTCCCTAGTTTATTACCCTATCCAGATTATCACCCTAGTTTATTACCCTATCCAGATTATCTCCCTAGTTTATTACCCTTTCCAGATTATCACCCTAGTTTATTACCCTATCCAGATTATCACCCTAGTTTATTACCCTATCCAGATTATCACCCTAGTTTATTACCCTATCCAGATTGTCACCCTTGTTTATTACCCTATACAGATTGTCTCCCCAGTTTATTACCCTATCCACATCATCTCTATGGTTCATTACACTAGCCAGATCTCCCTTGTTCATTATGCTACCTAGTTCGATTAAATCTTCTACTCTTGTTTCTCCGTTCTTTGTTTCTTCGTCTTGACTAAGTGTTCCATTCTACTAGTCCTCAAAAACATGGGGAAAACATTATAACTGTCTTTTTAAAAATTATATTCATAAGATTGCGTGATTTGGACACTCCTTCGAGATCATATTCATTTGGCTTCCTATCCGTCTAACACGCTCCATTTATGCCAAAGAAAAAGGTATTGAAAGAATTAAATGAAAGACTGCACATGTTGGAGCACTAATGACTTCGAATGAAAGATGCACAGATAAAATAATATCATCACATAAAGCCAGAACAACGTTTGACTAAATGTGGTTGCTGCTGCTACTAACACCGTCATTGTTCTATGGTAAAGCGGGTTCGGCAAAGATTGATACATTCAAATCGAGCCCTGAATCATCTACACCATTGAGGCATTGAATGATAAATTAGAATGATGTGACGATGTTCGATTTTCGAAATGGTCGCTTCACGTTACGACATTTATTTATGTTTTTTCACATATTACTGCATCGCCATCATCATCATCAAGACCATTAGGTGCCATGCTGGATGGCGTAGAAAATTACCTCTCTCCACATTAATCGCTCCTTCATGCATGTCATAATTTAAGTCGGTGATCTGTTGTTATATTATAGATATTAACACCTTTACCAAGATGTTACATGATCTATTAGATAACATTTGGGAGAGGGAAGAAATACCTCAAGACTGGAAATAAGGTTATATGATCAAACTACAAAAGAAAGGGAGTTTACAGGAGTGCACAAATTATAGGGAATTGTGCTACTATTAGTGCCAGGAAAAATATTAAGCAGAATCATTCTGGAGAGACTTTGAAGAGGCCATAGAGAAACATTTGAGAGATGAACAAACAGGTTTTAGGAAGAACAGATCATGTGCTGATCAAATAACTACTCTACGTATATTAGTTGAACAAAGTTTAGCGCTACAGTACCCACTTTATATTGGATTCATAGATTACGAAAAGGCATTTGATAGTTTAGACAGAGGAATGCTTTGGAAGTTGCTGAGTCATTACGGAATCCCCATAAAGTTTATTAACCTGATAAAAACAATGTATGAAGGAACAAAATGTAGTGTGGTGCATGAAGGACAGCTTACAGAAGCATTTGAAATAAGAACAGGAGTAAGGCATTGATGCTTTCTATCTCCATTTCTCTTTCTACTGCCATAAATTGGATTATGAAAATAACTCAAAACAACAGAAATGGAATCCAGTGGTCATTAACCAAGCAACCTGATGATTTAGACTTTGCTGATGACATAGCTCTCCTATCACACAACCATCAACAGATGCAAGGTAAAATAAGCATACTTGATGAGAGATCACAACAGCTAGGAGTGAAGATTTATAGAGATAAGACCAACATTATAAGAATTAATGCAGTTGGCAATAACCAAATAAAATTAGGAGAAATACCTCTACTAGACGTACAATCTTGCATATCTGGGCAGTAATATAGATAACGAGGGAAGAACAGAAAATGATACCAAAATAAGGATATCAAAAGCAAGAGGGGCATGTGTTGCACTGGGAAACACATGGAAGTCCAAAGAAATTAGGTTAAATACTAAAATAAAAATGTTCAACTCCAATGTTAAATCAGTCATATTATATGTCTGTGAAACATGGAGAACAACTAAAATAACAATCATGAAGATACAGACTTTCATTAATTGATTTTGGTTATTTGGTTATGGAAGGCCCCGGTATCACTGCAAACGGATTAAAATCCATAATTGCTCAACCGCCCGTGCCAGTGGAATCATCCGAATTACTAACTCATCTCCCAAACAAAGAAAGGTAGCTGTAGTCTCCCATCATAGCAGTCTCAGCACACGCCAAAAGACATAAGACGAAACCGCACAGAAAGTGAACACGGCCAACTGTTCCCTGTCATACGATATCAGCCTTCATCGGAAACAATTGGAAAATCGGAACATGATCAAAACGGATGAAACACACAGCTCACGGTGTATGTTTACGCAGAATAAAAGGATGGAAATGGCAGGACAAAATCATTAGCATAAAATTATGGAAATGTACCAGTCAAATGCCAATGGATAAGGAGATACAGCGAAGATGATGTCGCTGGATAGGACACACAATACGAAAGCCAACTGAGAGTATTACACAACATGCCCTTTTTTGAAATTCACAGGGAAAAATACACAGAGGAAGACCAAGGAATTCTTGGAGAAGACACATAGAAGATGATGGGGAAGATTTGGAATGATCTTACAATTGTCTTGGAAAGTGTTTATTAAAGACCATGCCTCACAGGGAGCTGAAAGGTAGAAGAAGACATCACTCGCTCCTTCCTGCATGTCATAATTTAAGTCGATTATCTTTTGTTATGCCATTTGGATAAGCTGTTCAATATTTGTTCTCTTTTTCTTTCTCTGCTCTTCTTTCTATTAATTCTGCCTGTTGTTATAATATTCGCAATGTCTTCTTTTCGCTCGACATGTCCAATAAATGTAGATTGTCTCTTCCTTATGATTTTGATGATATGTATGGTTTCTCCAGCTCATTTAAACATTCTTCATTTGTAATTGTTGCTGTCCATGGAATTCGTAGCATTCTTCTGACAAACACATCAGATCTGGTTCTAATATTATAACATCAGTAAAGATGTTGTACGTTTAACTAACATCAGTAAAGAGGTTGTACGTTTAACTAACATCAGCAAAGATGTTGTACGTTTAACTAACATCAGCAAAGATGTTGTACGTTTAACTAACATCAGCAAAGAGGTTGTACGTTTAACTAACATCAGTAAAGAGGTTGTACGTTTAACTAACATCAGTAAAGAGGTTGTACGTTTAACTAACATCAGTAAAGAGGTTGTACGTTTAACTAACATCAGTAAAGAGGTTGTACGTTTAACTAACATCAGCAAAGATGTTGTACGTTTAACTAACATCAGTAAAGAGGTTGTACGTTTAACTAACATCAGCAAAGAGGTTGTACGTTTAACTAACATCAGTAAAGAGGTTGTACGTTTAACTAACATCAGTAAAGATGTTGTACGTTTAACTAACATCAGTAAAGATGTTGTACGTTTAACTAACATCAGTAAAGAGGTTGTACGTTTAACTAACATCAGCAAAGATGTTGTACGTTTAACTAACATCAGTAAAGAGGTTGTACGTTTAACTAACATCAGTAAAGAGGTTGTACGTTTAACTAACATCAGTAAAGAGGTTGTACGTTTAACTAACATCAGTAAAGAGGTTGTACGTTTAACTAACATCAGTAAAGAGGTTGTACGTTTAACTAACATCAGTAAAGAGGTTGTACGTTTAACTAACATCAGTAAAGATGTTGTACGTTTAACTAACATCAGTAAAGAGGTTGTACGTTTAACTAACATCAGTAAAGAGGTTGTACGTTTAACTAACATCAGTAAAGATGTTGTACGTTTAACTAACATCAGTAAAGATGTACGTTTAACTAACATCAGTAAAGATGTTGTAAGTTTAACTAACATCAGCAAAGATGTTGTACGTTTAACTAACATCAGTAAAGAGGTTGTACGTTTAACTAACATCAGTAAAGATGTTGTAAGTTTAACTAACATCAGCAAAGATGTTGTACGTTTAACTAACATCAGCAAAGATGTTGTACGTTTAACTAACATCAGCAAAGATGTTGTACGTTTAACTAACATCAGTAAAGAGGTTGTACGTTTAACTAACATCAGTAAAGATGCCAAGCATCATAGTTGATGCCACACTGTTGTACTGCATACATCAGCAACAAGGTTGCAAGTTTAACATCAGTAAATATGTCAATCATCATGGTTGATGCTACACTGTTTTACTGCATACATCAGCAACAAGGTTGCAAGTTTAACATCAGTAAATATGTCAATCATCATGGTTGATGCTACACTGTTTTACTGCATACATCATCAACAAGATTGCAAGTTTAACATCTGTAAATATGTCAATCATCATGGTTGATGCTACACTGTTTTACTGCATACATCAGCAACAAGATTGCAAGTTTAACATCAGTAAATATGTCAATCATCATGGTTGATGCTACACTGTTTTACTGCATACATCAGCAACAAGGTTGCAAGTTTAACATCAGTAAATATGTCAATCATCATGGTTGATGCTACACTGTTTTACTGCATACATCAGCAACAAGGTTGCAAGTTTAACATCAGTAAATATGTCAATCATCATGGTTGATGCTACACTGTTTTACTGCATACATCAGCAACAAGATTGCATGTTTAACATCAGTAAATATGTCAATCATCATGGTTGATGCTACACTGTTTTACTATCATCACCTATAAAAGTAGGCCTAAAAGCTGAAAGAAAAACTCAAAAAAACCCTCAAACTAGCGTGACGTATTCATCTAGAGGAGCTATAGACGACTGTCGTAATTCTGTCCACAACCATCCCTGCTCACAAGTTGAAAATGTCACGCCAGTTGATGGTTTTACTGAGTTTCTCTTTCAGCCCCCAGGCCTACGTTTATAGATGGCGATGGTTTTACATACATCTTTAATGTGTAATTGCAAGTTTTTTAATTCACCATGTGAGTTTTTGTTGTGATTTTGCACTTCATCTTAAAATAATCTTTTTGGCACACGTTCATCTGATCTGGAATGCGGGCCATGTGTCCAACCAATCTCAAATGTGATCTACTTGAAATGGAGTGTATGATTGACATGCCGGGTCACGCCGGTATGTTTGTGACCTACCGTCTTAAATTCAGCAGGTGGACATTTTCTGAAACTGGGGACTGAAGTAAACAATATAATAAGGAAGACGATCATTAATGTATCATTACAATATCAATCAAGGAAAGGGAGCAGAAATGTCATTATCATCGTTATCATTATCATCTTCATCACCCTCATCATCATCACCAATCATCTTCATTCTCATTAACCAACATCTTCATAATCATCAATCAACATCATCGTCGTCACCCTCATCATCATCACCAATCATCTTCATTCTCATTAACCAACATCTTCATAATCATCAATCAACATCATCGTCATCACCCTCATCATCATCACCAATCATCTTCATTCTCATTAACCAACATCTTCATAATCATCAATCAACATCATCGTCATCACCCCCATCATCATCACCAATCATCTTCATTCTCATTAACCAACATCTTCATAATCATCAATCAACATCATCGTCGTCACCCTCATCATCATCACCAATCATCTTCATTCTCATTAACCAACATCTTCATAATCATCAATCAACATCATCGTCATCACCCTCATCATAATCACCAATCATCTTCATTCTCATTAACCAACATCTTCATAATCATCAATCAACATCATCGTCATCACCCTCATCATCACCAATCTTCTTCATTCTCATTAACCAACATCTTCATAATCATCAATCAACATCATCGTCGTCACCCTCATCATCATCACCAATCATCTTCATTCTCATTAACCAATATCTTCATAATCATCAATCAACATCATCGTCATCGTCATCATCATCGAAACATTGTGTCATATACAAATGACGTATCTCTACGTTTGTTTATCGGTTCTGCTGTTGCTTACAACCAAAACACTCTCTTAAACTTTCTGTCATATTTTCTCTGTATATCTCTACTTCTCCGTCCCTTAAATTGTCCAGTTTTCATAATATTCCAGCATCGTTTCCTGCTTTTATTTTATTTTATTTTTTTTCCCTAAAGAAATATGTAACAAGCATTATTTTTTCCCCTCAAGAAATATGTAACAAGCATTATTTTTTTTCTTCAATTTAGCCTATTTTGCTGTGATCTCATTACCCTTTTAAACTCTCCATGGTATTCTCAACATTCTTCTATATCATTTTACTATACGCATCTGAAACACGGTCAATCAATCAATAAACAAGTGACAAATAATTTATAAGCAATAGAGACGTTGTGATGGGAAAACACGTTTAGAAGATCATGGACAAATAGGACAGTTCAGGTCAAATTAAGACTTAATAAATGGTGTTACCTTTCCACATTTGAGTACATTAATGAAACATTAATCACCGCGTCATTAAACGAACACCGAATGTTTCTTCAAAGTTCAACAACTCCTCCAAAATTATGGGCGTGTTGTAGAGAATTAACCATTAATTTGTCATAAATTCTTCCTGTATTCTCCCCAGCTCAAGTGTCCCCAGCCCAGTCCCCACCGACCCTTAACCCGCACAAAACCAACGCACCTGCACTCGTGTGTACAAGCGATTTCTCTATCTCTCAACATCATAACTATATTAATCATAATATTTTTTTTTAAAACATATTTTCCCGAACGTTCACGAACTCTCCCCGACATTAAATGCAAATGACCTACCACCGCCCACCTGAACTTCTAGGCTTATCCCTTCCACTTCCCCAATTCATTCGGTGAAAGGTATCTTTTCCACATTCATAACCCCCGAGGCTAAGAGTAAATACTTCACTAACTCTTCAATATAAAACAGTTTTTTTCCCCTCGTCCCTGTATTTCTTCTTCTTCTTCCATTAAGTGCACAGTCTGACCGTATCTTTCATATCTGTCCCCAATTCAAAGACCAGTGCTGGCAAAATGTATCGCCACGACAAAGGGGGCTCGTTTATACAGGTACGGTAGTCTACAAAGGAAGATCTTCACAACGTGCTATTTAAAATCTCGTTGATATTATAGCTGGTGGGAGATGTTACTAGATAGAGAGAGAGAAAGAGAGAGTGAGAGAGAGAGAGGGGGTAGGGGGATGGGAGGAGAGAGGGTTAGCCGTGACAACCAATTTGTTTTTATGTGTGCTTTCAACCACTTGAAGTTGGGCATAGCTGAATTGTGGAGTTGAAATGGGGTAGAGATGGACAGATAGAAGAGAAGAAGGGTGAGTGTGTGTGTGTAGAAGTTTGAGTGTGGATAGAAAGATGATAAACAAGAGCGGGGAAGGAAAGAAAAAAGATATGTGGGAGATAGTGAAACAATGTCGGCGGAGGAGCAATCTTGGTGGGTTGAGAGAGAGAGAGAGAGCGATTGTAAGAACAGAATTCAAGAGGGATCATTAAATAGAAAGTATAAAGGATTAACGAAGAAATAACGAAGAAGTAACATAGGAAGAGGAGAGAAGTGAAAAAGCAGAATGGTTAAAGAAAAATGATTGGGCGAGAAAGAATGAAAAAGAAGATTATAGAGCACTCAAGTCAGAAATGAGAGAGAGAGAGAGTGGAAGAGACAAAGAGAGAGAGAGAGAGAGAGAGAGAAAGAGAGAGAAAGTGAGACAGAGAGTGAAAGAAATAGACAAAGAATGAGAGAGAAATAGAGCGGAGTGGTGTCATGTCAACAAATATGCGAAGTAAAGAAGAGATTGATGCAGAAAAAGAGTGGAGAAAGATAGTAAGAATATTTAGAGAGAAGTACGGAGATATAGAAAAAAAGAAAGAAAGAATGAATGAAGATATATAAATTAATTTAGCTCTTATTAATTATTTCCAAACTTTTAAATAAAATTAGTTTCTATTCAGGGGAATTCCAAAGAAAAATACCACTAGAGAAAAAAATAGTGATAGAAAAATGAGTTTCGTGAGAAAGA
Source organism: Megaustenia siamemsis (assembly GCA_032433765.1). Lineage (NCBI taxonomy): Eukaryota > Metazoa > Mollusca > Gastropoda > Stylommatophora > Ariophantidae > Megaustenia > Megaustenia siamemsis. The sequence goes on along the minus strand of JAVIAB010000073.1, from coordinate 109,942,013 downwards.
GAAAATAATAGGGATTGAAACAAGGGTTTCATGAAATAGAGAAAATAACAGGGATTGAAACAAGGGTTTCATGAAATAGAGAAAATAATAGGGATTGAAACAAGGGTTTCATGAAATAGAGAAAATAATAGGGATTGAAACAAGGGTTTCATGAAATAGAGAAAATAATAGGGATAGAAAGAGTTTCGTGAAGTAGAAAAAAATAATAGGGATAGAAACGAGGGTTTCCTTCATTCCTTTAAAGTGCTTGGGTACTATCTAGTGCTAGTGCTTTTATTCGATGATCGTTAATTCCATGGGCGCTAGTAGTGAACAGAAGAGACAGAATTAGAATAATGTCACACGAGAGGGAGTTTGAATCTTCTCCTAAACTAAATACAGTAACAAAAAAATGAAATTGCTAGCTCATCTAGAAAGAACGCAAAATGATTCTATACCAAACAAAATATATTTTTTAAGAGGTGAAAGAAGAGTCCCTTATAGACCCGAGTAAGATGGACTGACAATATCAGAGAAATGGTACAGCATCAGAGAAATGGTACAATATCAGAGAAACCGTACAACATTAGAGAAACGGTACAACATTAATTGATAATTGGTTGAGGCTCCCGAGCATTGTATCCCCTTCGGTACATAAAGGGGTATAAGAGAAAGTGATAATCATCAATACGTGCCGTCTCCGCTTCGAAGGTTGGCTACCATAGAGCGCCATCCCGCTCTGTCTCTTGCTTTAATGGTGTAGGTTGTCATAGGCTGACTTGTCCATCTTTTGATGTTACTTGCCCATGTTAGTCTTGGTCTGCCTCTTTTACCTTATATTTTCCCTTCCACTATTACGTTTAGTAGGCTTCTGTGTCTTTTAACATGGCCCAAAAATCGCATTTGTATTGTTTAAATTGTGTTTAGTAGTACTCTTTTCATTTTAAGTAGTTTTAGGAATTCATCATTTATTTTTTGTTTTTTTCCATCCAATTCCTCCTATTATTCTGTATATCCACATTTCAAAGGCTTCAATTTTCTGTTCTGTTTTCTAGTCTAATGTTTATGTTTCTGCACCAAACATAAATGTTGAGAAGATATAACAGTTTGGCGTTCTTAGCTTTAACCGTGGTGTTATTTGTTTTGATGTTAGTATATGTTTTATGGTATTAAAATTACTTTTTGTCATTTCTATTCTTTTGTTTATTTCAGTTGTACATTTTCCATCACGGGTTATAGTATGTCCAAGGTAGTTGTAGTTGTGAACTTTCTCCAGGTCCAAACCTTCAACGTTGATATCCACTTGCAGGTTTCTAAAGTAACACAGAACTTTATGTTGCCCATTAGAGGACGCTAAAACAAACGTCACAAGTACCACATCGTGATAAAACAATAGATCTGTTCTACCACATTCTCAGTCTGTCATATCCATGGGTGATATGTTGTGGATTATACGCTAAACTGTTACTGCAGTGTTCAGAAATTATTTGATCTACTACATCTTAGAACAATAGAAGCTATATAGCAAGTCCACTTTGTTTCCCATTATTTTACTTTAGTGCTTCTCAGATAAAATAAAAACGCCCATTCTTTTTTCGTCCTGCTGCAAACAGGATGTATTCAAATTTAACTGTTCTTGTGTTGTTTCGATGTTGATAGTTATGTTATTTTTGTACACTTCCTGTTTCCGGAACGAAACTCTATTTTCATATTTCAGTGTGTTACGGCAATCAAACAAAAAACCTAAAGATTCGCTCCGGGTCTTTCAGGGTATGGGCATTACGGCGCACACCCTCGACTCTTTCATTCTCATTCCGGCCACGGTCCACGACACGGGGAAGGAATTTGTCTTTTCTTAAACCAGTTTCGATTATTTTGTTTTGGATGTTTCATTACTACTTAGTTATGTAGGATTAGGGAGCCGCGAAAGCTCAGTGGTTAGTGAACTGGACTACAAAGGACAAGAGGTAGGGTTCGATCCTAACTGACGGCTTCCAGATTCATCCAGCCTTTAATGGGTACGGGATTTTTTTCTGGGAAAGTAAAGCGGCATGGACGTAATACCGACCACATTACTCCAAAAATCATGTGCCGAAGGTCTGTAAAATTTATGGTCACTAACACCATATTCTCTATACGTCACTTGGCGTGACGGGGGCTCTTTACTTTTTTTTTTTTTTAACTATGTAGGGTTAGTTTTATTTACTTACATATCTGTGTGTGTGTTGTTTGTTTGTTCCTGCTGAATGCATATTGAGCCGAAACGTCGTTCAAATTTGTGTCGTCTATTAATCACGTAAAGCTTTTACCATACCACTTTTTCTATTTTTTTTCAATTCTCCCCCTATGGGCATTGTGGTGTTAGCGCCCTTATGTTTCTACGACCAAAAGCACATTTTACAGGTGATGAGGCCAGTGTCACGCCGTACTGCTGTACTTTCTTGAAAAATTCTATATCCATTTAAAATTTGGAGATCAAGGAGTTGTCAATTAGGATCGGACTCGATATTTTAACCCCAATAATTAAGTTCACTGACCACTGAGATAACGCCTCCTCCTTGTTGTGAAAGTTGAAATGCGAAAATTGTTAATCAATCTTTGTGTTGATATAATTGTAGACATGTTGATATACCTTTTTGGCTTCTGTTGTTGTAAAATTATTTTGAGGTTTCGTGATGTAAAATCATTTTGAAGTTCCTTGTAAAATCATTTTGAGGTTTCGGAATCTAAAATCATTTTGAGGTTTCTTGTTTTAAAATCATTTTGAGGTTTTTTTGTAAAATAATTTTGAGGTTTCTTGTAAAATCATTTTTGAGGTTTTTTGTAAAATCATTGTGAGGTTTCGTGTTGTAAAATCATTTTGAGGTTTCTTGTTTTAAAATCAATTTGAGGTTTCTTGATGTAAATCATTTTGAGGTTTCTTGTTGCAAAATCATTTTGAGGTTTCTTGTTGTAAAATCATTTTTAGGTTTCTTGTTGCAAAATCATTTTGAGGTTTCTTGTTGCAAAATCATTTTGAGGTTTCTTGTTGTAAAATCATTTTGAGGTTTCTTGTTGTAAAATCATTTTGAGGTTTCTTGTTGTAAAATCATTTTGAGGTTTCTTGTTGTAAAATCATTTTGAGGTTTCTTGTTGTAAAATCATTTTGAGGTTTTTTGTTGTAAAATCATTTTGAGGTTTCGTGTTGTGTAAATGCTTATATTTTCAACAGTTAAACATCCGTCCGCACTCAATCGTTGCTATGACAAGGTTCTCCCCTCCTCCCCCTACCAACCCCCATTGAACATTAGTCTTGCAATTTGAACTTCACCAATGGAAACTTAAAATGACTTTAAAAAAAAACAAATATGTTCTTGTTACCATTCCTACAAGCAATTTTAGATGTTTACTAAGTTCCAAAATTTCAGGTACCGCATCATCACCAATTCATATATTGCCCACATTATCTGTACGGCCCTGGCAAACTCCACGTTATATTATATACCACAGCGAGACTCATTCCTTCACATTCTTGCATAAACACCGCCCTCTATAGTAGCAGTCTTGCAGTAACCTGCGTCAGTCATAGTTGACTATAGATTTTGCAGCCCTATAAATGTTATATTTTCTTTTCTTTTGCCGCATATTATCTTTTTCTATGAATCTGTCCGCTTGTTGATTTAGTTAGAGCTTTAGAGTGTGTTTCCAAAGATTGCGGTCTGCAGCTGTTTCTTCCCAGGCTGCAGGGTTTATGTTCAGTCTACATCATGTCACGTTTACACACGTCTACAAATCCAAGTAATGGGCGCCCCCTAGTTCATTTGCCATCTGCTAGTTGTCAAATTTTAATATCATGAAAAATATACTAACATCAAAACAGATAACACCAGGGCTAAAACTAAGAATAGCAAAATGTTACATCTTCTCAATATTCCTATACGGTGGAGAAACACGGACATTAGACAAGAAAACAGAACAGCGAATTGAAGTCTTTGAAATGTGAACATATAGAAGATTAGGTAGAATTGAATGGAAAGAAAAGAAAACAAATGATGAAATCTTAAAACAACTAAAAATGAAAAGAGAACTTCTGAACACAATTCACACAAAACAAATGCGATTCTTGGGCCATGTTAAAAGACACAACAGCATACTAAAAGTAATATTGGAAGGGAAAATAGAAGCTAAAAGAGGCAGAGGCAGACCAAGACTAACATGGACGAGTAACATCAAAAGATGGACAAATCAGCCTATGACAACCTGCACCATCAAAGCAAGAGACAGAGCAGAATGGCGCTCCATGGTAGACAACCTTCGTTGTGGAGATGGCACCCGATGATGATGATGATGATGATGATGAGCTGTCCATAGAGTATATCTTTTGGTACGCAGCCATCTTTCAAACGGTGTACGTGACCAAGTCAGCTTAACCTACGTTGTTTGAACAGCGTGTAGATAGATGTTCGGGAGGCCTGTATTTACGAGTGATCCATATTTGTCACTTTGTCCTTTCAGGTGATATTAAGAATAGGTCGCAGACACCGCATATGGAATGCATTTAACCTTCTCTCCTGCTTTGCATAAGTTGTCCATGAATCGCTGCCATACAGGATACCAATGATACAGGCAGACACCACCTTCATTAGTAATAATAATACTATAAAACATACATTAAGAAACACGTCAGACAAACAATGAAAACGAAACAAGGCATAGATAATGCAGCAAAGAAACAACATCCCAATCGTTTCACTGTGGGTAGAACATCAGCATCAACAGTGTCAAAAGCATTCCTCATTGTATGCAGGCATAATATCCTGGCTACAAGCTGGATACCTTGTATCCAGGACACGGTGCGAGGTTGGAGAAAACGAAACCCGTCTTTCTATAAAATTCGAGTTAGTGTTTCAACCACTCGTAACATCCTCGTCTCCTGCTGGCCTATTTACAGCATCTCCTGGGTCGCAGTGTTCATGTCACAGCACACGTGTATAGATTAACTCTGCGAGTAACTTAGACAAGGCAAACACGAGCTTTGAAGAGGCCTCGCAAATTTGGGTGTCGGGATTTCGTAAATTGTCACACGATGATATACATTGTGATCACGCTAAGGTTTATGTTTTACACATTTCATTAAGTCACGGCGAGATTGCTGTCTCATATTTATAAATATGAATCAGATTTGTTTTACAACGCTCATGAAACTAGAAAGTGTTATATTGTTAAGGATTGCGTATTATGTTAAAGGGTGTCCTACAGTTTTCATTAAATTATTTTAGAGATTAGAAGTAATAGTAACAACAAAGAAAAAGACATCACCTTAGTGCAAAATAAAGACATAGTGGTGGGACAATATTAAAACAGGTAAATGAATTTAAATGTTTGGGGACTTTGTTATCCTCAGACGGAAGATGTACAAAAGAGGTGAGAAGCAGGATAGCTCAAGCAAAAGCAGCTTTCCAAAAAATGAGGAAGATACTGTGCAGTCCATTTTTGACAATAGAAACAAGAAAAAGAGTTATTAAATGTTATATAGAGGCAGTCTTAACATATGGATGTGAATCATGGACAATAGGACAACAGATAAGGTAATCACTGGAGTCTGTAGAAATGTGGTTTTACAGAAGAACGCTGAGAACACTATGGACAGCTAAGAAGAGTAATGAAAACGTTCTGAAAGAGGTCAAAGCAAAAAGAGAGCTAATTTCCAATATTAGGAAGAAACAATCATCATTTTTTGGCCATGTAATGAGAAGAGAACAGCTGGAATATATTGTAACAACTGGGAAAATTGAGGGACGAAGAGATAGAGGGAAGCAAAGAGAAAAGATACTAGACAGCTTGAGAATGACTTGGCAGAAAGTCAACAACAGAAATGATAAATAGCTGTCGAGATCGAAAGTTGTGGAGAGACACGATCAACAACGCCAGCAGGCCCCGTACTTGATGATGATTTCCGAGATTGATTCTACATGTTCATTGAAGGTCGGTATCGGCGTATCTGATGTTTGTGCATTAACCTACATTATTGGCTAGTGGGGTCGTGACTAGGGTCAGGGGAGAACAGAACAGAGCCACTGCCACCTGCCACACAAGACGTAAGGGGCGACTATTATTGGGGAATATGCTAACAATCTACTACGTGTAAAAAGACATCGCAGGTTACAAAAACACATACTAGGAAATCGGCCTTTCCTTTCTTGAGGGACTCTGGAAAACGAGAGTGTGAGCTCATGCAGTCAAAGACAAAAATGATGCTACAGGCCGAAGATCTTTAGCCTGGACTAGAAGGAAGTAGAGAAAATGTACAAGATTAGGGACGAACAGAGACCTTGTCCGTGTCATAAGCTTCGTAAAGGGATGTTAAGCGAATTGATCGACTGATTGATTTAAACCACATACTTCGACACTTGAGCTCGACAGACGAGAGAAGAATAATTCTAATGATGACTACCGCACACTTGACCGTCCATTTAACGAAAACTATTATTTTAAGACCTAGAACGGTTCATAACAAGCGAATTCATTCATTTCCTTCTGGGGCCGAAGACGTCACATAGGGCGGAAGTCATGGTTCTCCATGATTGATGATTTGCTGCTAGTTCATGTGGGTCTTGATTGTCTCAAAGTCCCACAATGTCATGTGGGTCTTCATTGTCTCAAAGTCCCACAATGTCATGTGGGTCTTGATTGTCTCAAAGTCCCACAATGTCATGTGGGTCTTGATTGTCTCAAAGTCCCACAATGACATGTTTTTCTTGATTGTCTCAAAGTCCCACAATGTCATGTGGGTCTTGATTGTCTCAAAGTCCCACAATGTCATGTGGGTCTTGATTGTCTCAAAATCCCACAATGTCATGTGGGTCTTGATTGTCTCAAAGTCCCACAATGTCATGTGGGTCTTGATTGTCTCAAAGCCCCACAATGTCGTGTGGGTCTTGATTGTCTCAAAGTCACACAATGTCATGTAGATCTTGATTGTCTCAAAGTCCCACAATGTCATGTGGGTCTTGATTGTCTCAAAGCCCCATGGTTGAGCCTTCCCTAGTAATTGTTCTGGATAGAAATTCTCTTGGTCTGTCTTGTTTCTTTACCAGATAGTTTCCACATGAGTCCCTGACGGGGAACTATTTTTTTATCTATTCTCAGCACATGACCGATGTTAATGTAACACCTTTTCTTATAAAGCTGTACGTATTCTTGTTTAGATTTGTCTCTTATCAGATCGTATAAACTGTATTCTTTGCAGCTTATGTTTGACATAACAACTGAACAAACGTCACTGGTTTACTGCAGTTGTAGCAGTTAACCCGTGTCTTCGTTATTATATCAATGTACCTCCAAAAATAAACCCGCCATCACTAGGTCATGTAGCAGCAGTACTATTAATTTACTATTCTTAAGACAGTCTCTACTTTATCTTAATGGTAGTCACATAATATATAACTATGCAGTGGTGTTAAAGTCTTTAATTTTTCCGTACAAAACCGAAATATTTGAATGTAAGAGTTTCATTCTTGCTGTTGTTACATTATTCAGCCGTGCCGAGCTGGTATGTAGATTCCGACAGTCAAATAATATCATGATGTCTGAACATTGTGGACAAGACAAAGATTGGACAAACCAACATTTCCAATCAGGAAGTCATCACTGGGGGATAAGCACATCTACTTAAGCGTATCACGTGGTTTCTGTCTATTTTCACATCTAGCAAGCACAAACCTAATGTGACTGATAAGAATATCAGATGGACAGGGGAGCCTATGATAACGTGCCCTATTAAGAGAGAGCTAAGTCTCATTTTTATATATAATCATTTTTAAAATATTTACTTATACTTTCATATTTCCACATTTTATCTATCCTCCATGTTGTACATCACTCTCTCGTGGTACCATTTCATCTCTTATCCCTACATCCACTTCTCCTTAACTTACCTGTCCCAATCATCCTAGATGTAGTAGCATTTATCTATGCCTCATCGTTTGTTCCCTGAAGAAGGCCGCATGTAGGCCGAAACGTTAGTATTTTGTTGTATTCCTTTTTTTGTAAAGCAGTCACCATACCTTGTAGGAGAGTACGTTACACCCCACATCTCGCTCCCTGCACTATTAAGACAAGAGATAGAGTGAAATGGAACTACATGGTAGCAAACCATCGATGTGGAAACGTCAACCAATGAATGGCAATGAAGTTACTGATGCTAGACCAATTTGAAAGGGTTGGAAAGAAAACAGACTAATGCCGCTGTGAGGTTTATCCAGTGGTGTTAACCTCTATTTTATAGTTGCATACTGTTTTAAAAAAAAAAACACATTCTACATAAATCAGGCTTTCGTCCTCTACTTCTAGTGCTGGCTGTTTCACGATATTTACAAACAAATGCTAGTTATAACGCTTTTTTTGTCCAATTTCGTTTTTCTAATACTTTATACGATTTGCTGAAGTTTTGTTTTTGTCAGCTCAAAAAATGATCATTTCTTAACACACATCTTCTTCTTCTAATCTTCTTCTATCCTTCCTCCATTGACGTTGGCGTCGAGAGGATATATAATCTGCGATTTTTTGCTCTTCTGTTGGCCTCTTCTGGTGTTATCTCTCCTAGTGACTCTAGTATTCCCTTTATCCATCTCTTTCTCGGTCTTCCGCTTAATCTGGCGTTTTTGTAGCGTTTGTTTATGGCTTTTTGAGTCATTGTTAGTTCTTTTTGTCTTGTTATGTGGCCGAACCAATTTATCTGTTGTTACTTTTTGTATTCGATGGCTGGTTCAATTTCGAGTTTCTTCCTCCGGTCGGTGTTTCTTATTCTGTCCCTTAAGCTGTTTCCTGTCATTCTTCTGACACATTTCATTTCGGTGGTCGTTATCTTTCATATTGTTCTAGAGTCCAGCGTCCAATCTGGCACTGATAGCACAGAGTTGGTAGAAAAATTGATTTGTATATTGCCCTTTTTGCTTCCGTAGTTATTGCTTTATTTTTCAATAACGTTGATACTTGGCCTATAACTTGGCATGCTTTGTTACACCTTATATCTATCTCTGTCCCTTGGTTATTGTCTTGTGTTAATGTGCTACCCAGATATTTAAAACTGTCAACTTGCTTCAAAGTTGTATTATCTATTATGATGTTTAGTTTTTCTTTCTTTCTCGCTATTGCCATTACTTCGGTTTTGTTTATGTTGATCTTCATGTTGTATTGTTTACAAGTGTTGTTTAGCCTGTTGATATGTTCTTGCAGGTCCTCAGTTGTTTCATGTATCAGAACTTGGTCGTCTGCAAATAGTAATTCACTTATTTCTTCCTTTCTTCTGCTGTTTTCTGGTGCGTATATTTTGTTCTCTTTTGTGCTATCGCTTGTTATCATCCGTGTTGGTATACTTCCTTTGATTGGGCATGCTAATTTGCATATATTGTCCATATATGTGATGACAAGTAAAGGGGAAAGCACGCAGCCTTGTCTTACTCCGGAGTTAATTGTGAAATGTTTAGAGTAACCTGCTGAAGATCTTACTGTAGTGTGACTACTTTCATAGAGGCTCTTACATATCTCTACTAGGTGGTGACTCACTCCGTACAAGGGCAATACGGACCATAGTTGTTCCCTGTCCACCCTATCGAACGCCTTTTCTTGGTCAATAAAAACTGTATATAGTGTTTTATTATGCTCTATTGTTTTCTCCGCTAGTTGTTTTATGATAAATAGGGTATCTGTGCAACCCTGTTCCTCCTGAAGCCCATCTGAGCATCGCTTAGTTGCGGGTCTATAATTGGTTTCAATCTTTTTTCAGCTATCTTGGCATATAACTTCCCTGTGTGGCTTAATAGCGATATTCCTCTATATTGGTTGCAGTCTCACTTCACGCATTCTCTCCAAACAAGTCTTCCCAGTGTCACACACACTAAACTGGGTCATCGATTATTAGTAATAATCAATATTTTTTGTTGCTTACTATCATTAATATAAACAACGGTTTATTATGTAGAAGAGCACGGAGATGCAACATTCGATCATTTGTGTTTATTGGTTGCATACCAACAGATCAACACATAAACCAGCAACAAAACATTTTCTAGTCGGTCTACAAGTAAAAGTCAATGGCAGCAGGCAATAGCTTCATGCAAACGACTTGACTATCTGACTTTAAACTTCTGTGACTCGACATTTTAAAGATGGCGTACCTATTGATCTTGACAGCTCACAGTGAGTATGGCAATATGCAATCTATTTTAGACATTGGAAACAAGAAAAAGAGTCTTAAACTCTTATTTATGTAGAGCCAGTCTTAACATATGGATGTGAATCATGGACAATAGGACAACAGACAAGAAAATCACTGGAGTCTGTAGAAATGTGGTTTTACAGAAGAATGTTGAAAGTACCATGGACAGCTAAGAAGAGTAATGAAGATGTTCTGAAAGAGGTCAAAGCAAAAAGAGAGCTAGTTTCCAATATTAGGAAGAAACAATCATAATTTTTTGGCTATTTAATGAGAAGAGAACAACTGGAATATATTGTAACAACTGAAAAAATTGAGGGACGAAGAGATAGATTGAAGTAAAGAGAAAAAATACCAGACAGCTTAAGAGAATGGCTTGGCAGAAGGTCAACAACAGAAATGATAAAGAACTGTCGAGATCGAAAGTTGTAGAGAGACATGATCATCTATGCCATTTGGCCCGGTACTTGATGATGAACTTATCTATGTCAGAGCACATGATAGCAACAAGGAAATAATAGTTGGCAGCATTATTACAAAACCAGAAGTGATGACGAATGGATTTCCTTTTCTAGAGGTTATATCGGAAACTGGTAACTTATCGCCATAAAGAAAAAATTCCTTCACTAAAATGGTGGTAACATACTCGATTAGATTTGGGCCGAAGAGGTAATTGCGACACGACGCAATAAACGCTCTCTTGGAAGCGAACAATAAAAAAATAAGCAATATCGGTCGTAGTTTTCTCTTCCTCGATCCACTACAAATATTATTCTATTAGTTAAGCTAGAAAGGGAACAACCAAAAATTTAAAGAATCTTGGAAGATTCAAAGAGAAAATGTTAAGCGAAGACAAAAATATGACTTTGATATAAAGTTATGCATATGGAGCTGCGCTATTGAGTTGAAATCAGTCAGGTAATCGAAGCTGGCATCATTAATGAATGCGAGATGACCACGACGACACTGCGCAAGCACAAGTCAAGTAATGAGGGATTGAAGAGTTTTGAAATAATCAAGACTGAAAGCGGATATTCTGACCTGAATGTAGCAAATATAGTAGAAGCTGTCAAGAATAACAGAAAGTAAACTATTGCTATCACGTGGGGGGAGATTTGGGGGGGGGGGGGGGGAGACGCTGGGTGGTCTAGAGGTAAGACGTCGGACTCTATACAAGAAGTTCCCGTGTTTGATTCCCACCACAGACGGTGTAAAATGATATATATATACATACATTTAATATTTAAAATATATAAAATCATTAAATATATATAGATCTGGAGAGCACGAGCATACCTGAAGACTAGTACAGATAGAGAGCATCCATTGCACCACGTGCTCAACACAGAGAAAGGTGCCAGGCTAAAAAGAGGCAAATCATGGGTGGGCCGGCAGAAGATGTCATCAAACAGGTCTGTGGGCTTACCAATATCAGCGTTGGTGAGGAGTGGATACCGGTGCCTACGTCATTCAAGGGGACTTTGTCGTGTATTGTTACACTCGACAGGAAAAGTAGGGAACAGAACCCGGTCGTGGTTAATGCTGAGGTCAGCGGTCTCATCTGCGATAACACCGATGAGTAAGATGCAGTTATCAATACAGACGGATCTGTAATACGACACCAAAGAAGTGCATGGGCATTTACAGCACGCTCGGCAGGCAGAATAGTCAAGGAAGACAGTGGTGCATACGTCATGACCACGAGTAGCATGCTATTGGAGGCGATGGCAGTGACCAAGGCATTCAAATGGTTAGAGTCACAAGATTACACCCACGCATGTATACTGAGTGATTCGATGAGCATGATTAAAAAAGTGGAGGCGGGCTCTGTACGCATGCAATGGGTAGAGTCGTTGCAGAAATCCAAAATACGTAAGGTCACCTTTGTCTATGTCCCTGGACATTCGGGAGCACGGGGGAATGAAAGAGCGGACTGGTTGGCTAGCTGTGCTGTCGTTGGGGACGGGCAACCAATGGATCGGGCGGACATCATCAATGCCCTCCGAGATGTGGGAAGAGCACAGGACTTAGACAAACACAGATCCAAGTTACTTCTTCGGATGATGGAAATGGGAGTTAAGATGGGCACGGCCAGAAATGAGAAACTTATTGGGCGTGTAAAAAGACTTATCAACCAACATAGAACTGAAGTCGTCAGTCGCTGGACACTGAGGGAATTGCTGAGGAGGGGATCTGAGCACCTATGGACATGTTCGGAGTGCAATGATGATGACCCGCAAATAACTCAATAACTCAATATATATATATATATATATATATGGTTAAACGAATTCGTAGCTTTACCCTCTCCTGGTCTCTAGGTAGTGAGATCTGAAGTTTAACCCTTTCGGAAAACGACGAAAGACAGGAGGTGCACTCTGCGCACGTTAAAGAACTCTTGGCAGTTGGAAATGAAAAAGAATGGGTCATAAAATGGTCGCTGCCCACAGCAAAATTAATGGGGAAAATCTAGATCAAACTTTACAACTCTTGACGATAAAAATTTGTAGGTACCTATGAAGTCGGAGAAAGCCTGCCTGTATGGCGGGGAACACCTGAGCCCACGGCTGCCGGTGTAAGAAATAGGAAAATGTGATATTCATTCAACATTCAGTCTGTCGGGACTGAAGAGATAAAACAACGCAGAAATTAGTAACTAAGATGGCGAAAACGAGGGAACTAGTGAAGACAGAGAAAGGCAGAGAGAGAGAGAGAGAGAGAGAGAGAGAGAGAGAGAGAGAGAGAGAGAGAGAGAATCAATGACGAAGGAAGAGTGGCGAAGATGACAGAGTGATGAAACAAGTGGACAAAGTGACATCAGAGGTGGAAATGAAGGTGGCAAAGACGCTTGATCTAGGAGGAGGGTTTCAACATTCAGTCCTTCGGGACTTCGCTGGAGATATAAAGCTGACGAACGCAAACAAACACACAAACAAACAAACACACAAACAAACAAACACACAACTGATATCACAATACAGTTTCAGAACGGACAAGCGATGCACAGCGACTGCCAGAACTAGTGCTAACAAACAACGCAGTACCTAACTATAGATTTGTGCGCTATTTCTGTGCTAAGATGTGTATTAAGATCGTCGTAAAACTCAACACATGATTATAATGAAAATGGATCACGGCATATGTAGGATACACCGAAACAGTTCTATCGTTCGCGTTAACTAGACCACACAAGCTTCACAAGTAGGGGAACAGACTTGCCAACTTTGATCCTCTTCAAGAGCCTCTACTCATGGCTACCCAAGCTGAAACTTCAGAAACTCAGCAAGATAGAGCCCTTTAGGGACAACATGGAACGTGCATGGAAATAAAGAAAACAATCACTGATGCATCATGTGAATGTTGAGTTCATTGATCCTTGCTTGTGTTCTGATTTCTCTAGTCCATCTTTGCTTTGATTGTCTTTCTTTTGTTTCTGATAGATCATCCTCCTTTTTTTTTCTACCTCTTGTTATTTTGTTTATTCTTCTATTTTGAACGGATTTTAAATGGACGCAATTTGAGATATCTGCTTTTTTCGGCTCAAAACATCCGATTTCATGGCGTCATTTTTAGATGCGGAGTTCTTTTTGTCTCCCTCGATCTCTACTCACTGGGTCTTAGGCCCACTGCCGTACATGTGATTCTGGTTCTTTGATACTGAAGCAAACAGCCAGCTATGAGTTGCGGACCTCTTTCAAACCAGATGTTGGGCGTTAGTCTCCATATAAACACCAAATACCTAACACAACCAAAACCTGTGAATATAAAATCTCGTTGCCCTTTTCAAATGTAAAATACCTGAAGCAGCACACACAGGATGACACATAAATCCAATCATACGGCAACCAACTAAAGGAATATAAAACTGCTCAGACATAATGACGTGAAACATAATACACGCATTATTTTTATGGTTGTGAATATTACATTTTACGCACACCACTCAACGTAACGCACGCAATCATAAATCTCATAATGTTTCTACTTCGACAGTCCAGGAATATTAACGAGGTTAGGAAAATATCATATGTTGGATGTAGTGTAGTTTACAGGCAACTCAATCTAAGTTTGGCTGAATAAGCCCTCGCCAGTGCCTCGTCTGTTGCTTGAGGTCTAATGTTTCTCAAACTAGAACAGCCCTGGCTGTCATACACGAGGGGTTATAACCTGTGGCCTACTTACAGAAAGTTGATTTAAATGTGCTCTGCGGGCGGTAGAGTGTGCAAGGGATAGAAAAACCGGGCCAAACCATGAGAACAAGCAAGACGTTTTGAAAAATGTGGACAGATTATGAAAATGACGATCAAGAAAAAAGAGACTGGAAGAGAACTGTTGAAGTGGGCAGCAATGACATGGGAAATAATGGGTGATAATGGTCCAGAAGCTAGTGGAGCGGAGTGACGATGAGATGAAAATAATGAAGAGATAAAACAACGCAGAAATTAGTAACTAAGATGGCGAAAACGAGGGAACTAGTGAAGACAGAGAAAGGCAGAGAGAGAGAGAGAGAGAGAGAGAGAGAGAGAGAGAGAGAGAGAGAGAGAGAATCAATGACGAATGAAGAGTGGCGAAGATGTCAGAGTGATGAAACAAGTGGACAAAGTGACATCAGAGGTGGAAATGAAGGCGGCAAAGACGCTTGATCTAGGAGGAGGGTTTCAGTTAGATGAGAAATAATGTCCATACAACCGAGGATGGCATATATCAAAACAAGTGGCTATGTTGACATATGGAGAAGTGAATAGGGAGAAAGTGGCATTGAGTTTATTAGCTTGGCTTGAAGTTGAGCATAGTGACAAGTGAATAGGGAGAAAGTGGCATTGAGTTTATTAGCTTGGATTGAAGTTGAGCATAGTGACAAGTGAATAGGGAGAAAGTGGCATTGAGTTTATTAGCTTGGCTTGAAAACAGCACAGTGACAAGTGAATAGGGAGAAAGTGGCATTGAGTTTATTAGCTTGGCTTGAAGTTGAGCATAGTGACAAGTGAATAGGGAGAAAGTGGCATTGAGTTTATTAGCTTGGCTTGAAAACAGCACAGTGACAAGTGAATAGGGAGAAAGTGGCATTGAGTTTATTAGCTTGGCTTGAAAACAGCACAGTGACAAGTGAATAGGGAGAAAGTGGCATTGAGTTTATTAGCTTGGCTTGAAGTTGAGCATAGTGACAAGTGAATAGGGAGAAAGTGGCATTGAGTTTATTAGCTTGGCTTGAAAACAGCATAGTGATAAGTGAATAGCGAGAAAGTGGCATTGAGCTTATTAGCTTGGCTTGAAAACAGCATAGTGACAAGTGAATAGGGAGAAAGTGGCATTGAGTTTATTAGCTTGGCTTGAAAACAGCACAGTGACAAGTGAATAGGGAGAAAGTGGCATTGAGTTTATTAGCTTGGCTTGAAACAGCACAGTGACAAGTGAATAGGGAGAAAGTGGCATTGAGTTTATTAGCTTGGCTTGAAAACAGCACAGTGACAAGTGAATAGGGAGAAAGTGGCATTGAGTTTATTAGCTTGGCTTGAAAACAGCACAGTGACAAGTGAATAGGGAGAAAGTGGCATTGAGTTTATTAGCTTGGCTTGAAGTTGAGCATAGTGACAAGTGAATAGGGAGAAAGTGGCATTGAGTTTATTAGCTTGGCTTGAAAACAGCATAGTGATAAGTGAATAGCGAGAAAGTGGCATTGAGCTTATTAGCTTGGCTTGAAAACAGCATAGTGACAAGTGAATAGGGAGAAAGTGGCATTGAGTTTATTAGCTTGGCTTGAAAACAGCATAGTGACAAGTGAATAGGGAGAAAGTGGCATTGAGTTTATTAGCTTGGCTTGAAGTCGAGCATAGTGACAAGTGAATAGAAAGAAAGTGACATCGGGTTATTTTCTTGGTTTGAAAATGGCACAGTGACAAGAGAATAGGGAGAAAGTGACATCAGCAATATTAAAAGAGGTTTGTAGAGAAAGGTGAAAAGAAACAGCTTTCTGTAGGTGATGGACAACACAAAATCAAAACGATGTGCGACTCATCAGGTCTTCGGCTAGAACAATGGACACAACACAAATATATATGTTTACTATATATGTAACAAAGCCTCTGCTATAACAATTACATTTTATCTACAGTAACAGATTGAATCTATCTAATCAGCAAAATGTCCAGAGATGGAGATATAGCATCAGAAATCATGAAACACATCGCAAACGTATCAAATGCTTTCAACAAATTGACGCACATCTGGAGATCCAAAGTTCTTAGTAAAAGATCTGGAGATCCAAAGTTCTTAGTAAAAGATCTGGAGATCCAAAGTTCTTAGTAAAGGATCTGGAGATCCAAAGTTCTTAGTAAAAGATCTGGAGATCCAAAGTTCTTAGTGAAAGATCTGGAGATCCAAAGTTCTTAGTAAAGGATCTGGAGATCCAAAGTTCTTAGTAAAAGATCTGGAGATCCAAAGTTCTTAGTAAAGGATCTGGAGATCCAAAGTTCTTAGTAAAAGATCTGGAGATCCAAAGTTCTTAGTAAAAGATCTGGAGATCCAAAGTTCTTAGTAAAGGATCTGGAGATCCAAAGTTCTTAGTAAAAGATCTGGAGATCCAAAGTTCTTAGTAAAAGATCTGGAGATCCAAAGTTCTTAGTAAAAGATCTGGAGATTCAAAGTTCTCAGTAAAAGATCTGGAAATCCAAAGTTCTCAGTAAAATATCTGGAGGTCCAAAGTTCTTAGCAAAAGATCAAAACTTAAACTGTTCACAATTCTGCTGACACCAGTGCTAACATATGGATGCGAAAGTTGGAAATTCAACAAGGCATTAGATAGGAAATTAAATGCGTTTGAAAACAAGCGTCTTCATAGGTTCTCAAACATCAGCTGGAAAGAATACATTTCAAATAAACAGATAAGAGACGAATCAAAACAAGAATGCGTGTCGAGTTTTTTTTTGTAGAAAACGTTGGAAATACATCGGTCATGTGTTCAGAATGAATGAAGAAAAGACTTCTCCGTCAGGTATTCATACAGAAATCATCTGGTAAAAGAAAATAAGGTAAACCAAGAGAATCGCTATGCAGAACAATTACTAGGAAACACTCAACCATGGGACTAAGAAACAACCAAGAACTACAAGAACTAGCAGCAAATCGTCAATCGTGGAGAACTATGACTTCCGCCCTATGTGCCATCTTCGGCCCGAGAGGGAAATGAATGAATGAATATATAAATATATATATATATATATATATATATATATATACACATGAAATAAGAACTATATAGCGGCTATATGAAAGGATAAAACACATGAAAGATATTACCCTTAGCTTTCATTTCTAGAACTAGGTCGACCACCAACTGATTTTGTTGTGGATATGGCATCAGGATATCAAAAGCAAGAGGAGCATTTGTTGCACTGGGAAACGCCTGGAAGTCCAAAGAAATTAGATTAAATAATAAAATAAAAATTGTCAACTACAATGCTCAGTCAGTCTTATATGGCTGTAAAACGTGGAGACAACTAAAATGACAATCACGAAGATACAGATTTTCATTAATAGATGCTGACGCAGAATAAAAGGATGGAAATGGCAGGACAAAATCACTAACATAGAATTATGGAAATGTACCAGTAAAATACCAGTGGATAAAGAGATACAGCGAAGACGATGGCGCTGGATAGGACACACACTGCGGGGAAGCCAAGTGAGAGTATTACACTACAGACCCTTTTTTTAATCCCCAGGGGAAAAGACGAAGAGGAAGACTAAGGAATTCTTGCAGAAGACAGATAGAAGCAGAGATGACGGGGAAGACATGGAGCGATCTTAAAAGAATGGCAAGAAACAGAACGGCTTGGAAAGTGTTCGTTGAAGACCTGTGCTCCACAGGGAGCTGAAAAGTAGAAGATGAAGAAGAATGGCATCATGGCTGATGTGTTAACAAGTGGAAATTGTGACAATGATATAGTAACTGATTCATCATCAAGTACCGGGCCTATTGGCGTAGGTGATCATGTCTCTCCACAACTTTCAATCTCGGCAGCTATTTATCATTTTTGTTGTTGACCTTCTGCCAAGCCATTCTCTTAAGCTGTCTGTTATTCTTTGCTTCCCTCTATCTCTTCGTCCCTCAATTTTTCCAGTTGATTCAATATATTCCAGTTGTTCTCTTCTCATTACATGGCCAAAAAATGATGATTGTCTCTTCCTAATATTGGAAATTAGCTCTCTTTTTGCTTTGACCTCTCTCAGAACATCTTCATTTCTCTTCTTAGCTGTCCATGGTACTTTCAACATTCTTCTGTAAAACCACATTTCTACAGACTCCAGTGATTTTCTTGTCTGTTGTTCTATTGTCCATGATTCGCATCCATATGTTAAGACTGGCTCTACATAACATTTAAGAACTCTTTTTCTTGTTTCTATTGTCAAAAATGGATTGCATAGTATCTTCCTCATTTTTTGGAAAGCTGCTTTTGCCTGAGCCATTCTGCATCTCACCTCTTTTGTACAAAAGTAACTAATTATGGACGTGATAATTACAAAGTGACAAAATATATTCATCATCATCATCAAGTACCGTGTTTGCTACCGTAGCTGGTGGTCTCACCACAACGTTCTTATCTTTAGTACTTATCACTTCTGCTTTTCATGTTTTAACCATATAATTCAGTTATGATCTCTGGTATTTTTCGTCTCACTGTTACCATATACATATGCTTATTCAATATAAGTACACTTGTTAGTTTCAATATAGACAATAATCATGTGTCATCTTACTGTTCCCCATGTGTAAATTCATGCAGAATCTTTGAAAGTAGCAGTTCACATTATACTTTAGTGCAGTTAATGTGTTGCACCGGGCGGATCTACATATATCGTCTTTATTGACATACAATCTTGTATAGTTTTCTTTAAAATTTCAGGGTATATGTATCATATTATCATAAAGGCCAATACAAAAAGGGAGCTAATAAGAAACATGAGGAAAAAAAAATGAACATTTTTTTGGACACATAAGATGAGGAAGGTTGGAACACTTGGTTATAGTTGGAAAAAAAAGGAAAAGAGAGATCGCGGACGACAAAGAGAGAATTTACGAGAAAACTTATTGTCATGGCACGGAAAAAAGTCAAAAACAGAATTGATACGATGTACTGTGGATAGGGAATTGAGGAAATACATAATCGCCAGCGCCAACCGGTATGGCACATAATTACGATGATATGTATCATTGTCGTAGGCATCATTTTGAAATATCACGCTTGCTGATGTTGGTCAAGTAGCTGATGTTGGTCAAGTTTGTTGTGCTAGTCAAGTAGTTGATGTTGGTCAAGTAGCAGATGTTTGTCAAGTAGCTGATGTTGGTCAAGTTACTCGTGCTAGTCAAGTAGTTGATGTTGGTCAAGTAGCAGATGTTTGTCAAGTAGCTGATGTTGGTCAAGTTGCTTGTGCTAGTCAAGTAGTTGATGTTAGTCAAGTAGCTGATGTTTGACAAGTAGCTGATGTTGGCCAAGTTGCTTGTGCTAGTCAAGTAGCTGATGTTAGCCAAGTAGCTGATGTTTGTCAAGTAGCTGATGTTGACCAAGTTGCTTGTGCTAGTCAAGTAGCTGATGTTAGTCAAGTAGCTGATGTTTGTCAAGTAGCTAAATGTTGATCAAATAGTTGATGCTGGTCAAGTAGATGATGCTGGTCAAGTAGTTGATGTTTGTCAAGTAGCTGATGTTGGTAAAGTTGTTGATGTTGGTCAAGTAGCTGATGTTGGTCAAGTAGCTGATGTTGATCAAATAGATGATGTTGGTCAAGTAGCTGATGTTGGTCAAGTAGCTGGTGTTGGTCAAGTAGCTAATGTTGAACAAATAGATGATGTTGGTCAAGTAGCTGATGTTGGTCAAGTAGCTGGTGTTGGTCAAGTAGCTAATGTTGATCAAATAGATGATGTTGGTCAAGTAGCTGATGTTGATCAAGTAGTTGATGTTGGTCAAGTAGTTGATGTTTGTCAAGTAGCTGATGTTGGTAAAGTTGTTGATGTTGGTCAAGTAGCTAATGTTGATCAAATAGATGATGTTGGTCAAGTGGCTGATGTTAATCAAGTAGCTGATGTTGGTCAAGTAGTTGATGTTAGTCAAGTAGCTGATGTTGGTCAAGTAGTTGATGTTAGTCAAGTAGCTGATGTTGGTCAAGTAGCTGATGTTGGTCAAGTAGCTGATGTTGGTCAAGTAGCTGATGTTGGTCAAGTAGCTGATGTTGGTCAAGTAGCTGATGTTGGTCAAGTAGCTGATGTTGGTCAAGTAGCTGATGTTGGTCAAGTAGCTGATGTTAATCAAGTAGCTGATGTTGGTCAAGTAGCTGATGTTAATCAAGTAGCTGATGTTGGTCAAGTAGCTGATGTTGGTCAAGTAGCTGATGTTGGTCAAGTAGCTGATGTTAATCAAGTAGCTGATGTTGGTCAAGTAGCTGATGTTAATCAAGTAGCTGATGTTAATCAAGTAGCTGATGTTAATCAAGTAGCTGATGTTAATCAAGTAGCTGATGTTAATCAAGTAGCTGATGTTAATCAAGTAGCTGATGTTAATCAAGTAGCTGATGTTGGTCAAGTAGCTGATGTTAATCAAGTAGCTGATGTTGGTCAAGTAGCTGATGTTGGTCAAGTAGCTGATGTTGGTCAAGTAGCTGATGTTAATCAAGTAGCTGATGTTGGCCAAGTAGTTGATGTTAGTCAAGTAACTGATGTTGGTCAAGTAGCTGATGTTGGTCAAGTAGCTGATGTTGGTCAAGTAGCTGATGTTAATCAAGTAGCTGATGTTGGCCAAGTAGTTGATGTTAGTCAAGTAACTGATGTTGGTCAAGTAGCTGATGTTAATCAAGTAGCTGATGTTGGCCAAGTAGTTGATGTTAGTCAAGTAGCTGATGTTGGTCAAGTAGCTGATGTTAATCAAGTAGCTGATGTTGGCCAAGTAGTTGATGTTAGTCAAGTAACTGATGTTGGTCAAGTAGCTGATGTTGGTCAAGTAGCTGATGTTGGTCAAGTAGCTGATGTTGGTCAAGTAGTTGATGTTAGTCAAGTAGCTGATGTTGGTCAAGTAGTTGATGTTAGTCAAGTAGCTGATGTTGGTCAAGTAGCTGATGTTGGTCAAGTAGCTGATGTTGGTCAAGTAGCTGATGTTGGTCAAGTAGCTGATGTTGGTCAAGTAGCTGATGTTGGTCAAGTAGCTGATGTTGATCAAGTAGCTGATGTTGGTCAAGTAGCTGATGTTAATAAAGTAGCTGATGTTGGTCAAGTAGCTGATGTTAATCAAGTAGCTGATGTTGGTCAAGTAGCTGATGTTGGTCAAGTAGCTGATGTTGGTCAAGTAGCTGATGTTAATCAAGTAGCTGATGTTGGTCAAGTAGCTGATGTTGGTCAAGTAGCTGATGTTAATCAAGTAGCTGATGTTAATCAAGTAGCTGATGTTAATCAAGTAGCTGATGTTAATCAAGTAGCTGATGTTAATCAAGTAGCTGATGTTAATCAAGTAGCTGATGTTAATCAAGTAGCTGATGTTGGTCAAGTAGCTGATGTTAATCAAGTAGCTGATGTTGGTCAAGTAGCTGATGTTGGTCAAGTAGCTGATGTTGGTCAAGTAGCTGATGTTAATCAAGTAGCTGATGTTGGCCAAGTAGTTGATGTTAGTCAAGTAACTGATGTTGGTCAAGTAGCTGATGTTGGTCAAGTAGCTGATGTTGGTCAAGTAGCTGATGTTAATCAAGTAGCTGATGTTGGCCAAGTAGTTGATGTTAGTCAAGTAACTGATGTTGGTCAAGTAGCTGATGTTAATCAAGTAGCTGATGTTGGCCAAGTAGTTGATGTTAGTCAAGTAGCTGATGTTGGTCAAGTAGCTGATGTTAATCAAGTAGCTGATGTTGGCCAAGTAGTTGATGTTAGTCAAGTAACTGATGTTGGTCAAGTAGCTGATGTTGGTCAAGTAGCTGATGTTGGTCAAGTAGCTGATGTTAATCAAGTAGCTGATGTTGGTCAAGTAGTTGATGTTAGTCAAGTAGCTGATGTTGGTCAAGTAGTTGATGTTAGTCAAGTAGCTGATGTTGGTCAAGTAGCTGATGTTGGTCAAGTAGCTGATGTTGGTCAAGTAGCTGATGTTGGTCAAGTAGCTGATGTTGGTCAAGTAGCTGATGTTGGTCAAGTAGCTGATGTTAATCAAGTAGCTGATGTTGGTCAAGTAGCTGATGTTAATCAAGTAGCTGATGTTGGTCAAGTAGCTGATGTTGGTCAAGTAGCTGATGTTGGTCAAGTAGCTGATGTTAATCAAGTAGCTGATGTTGGTCAAGTAGCTGATGTTAATCAAGTAGCTGATGTTAATCAAGTAGCTGATGTTAATCAAGTAGCTGATGTTAATCAAGTAGCTGATGTTAATCAAGTAGCTGATGTTAATCAAGTAGCTGATGTTAATCAAGTAGCTGATGTTGGTCAAGTAGCTGATGTTAATCAAGTAGCTGATGTTGGTCAAGTAGCTGATGTTGGTCAAGTAGCTGATGTTGGTCAAGTAGCTGATGTTAATCAAGTAGCTGATGTTGGCCAAGTAGTTGATGTTAGTCAAGTAACTGATGTTGGTCAAGTAGCTGATGTTGGTCAAGTAGCTGATGTTGGTCAAGTAGCTGATGTTAATCAAGTAGCTGATGTTGGCCAAGTAGTTGATGTTAGTCAAGTAACTGATGTTGGTCAAGTAGCTGATGTTAATCAAGTAGCTGATGTTGGCCAAGTAGTTGATGTTAGTCAAGTAGCTGATGTTGGTCAAGTAGCTGATGTTAATCAAGTAGCTGATGTTGGCCAAGTAGTTGATGTTAGTCAAGTAACTGATGTTGGTCAAGTAGCTGATGTTGGTCAAGTAGCTGATGTTGGTCAAGTAGCTGATGTTGGTCAAGTAGCTGATGTTGGTCAAGTAGCTGATGTTAATCAAGTAGCTGATGTTGGCCAAGTAGTTGATGTTAGTCAAGTACCTGATGTCTGTTTGCACTCATTAATTCATATATTGTGTATTCTCCTTGCTACTTAAACAAAGAATGCTCTTACAAATTCGTGACCTGCCCCTACAAACATTCATGAATGGGTTCCACTTAAAACATAAACGCACCAAGGACACAACACAATTGCTACACAATACAACGAGCATGGGTAACCCGCAT
Organism: Megaustenia siamemsis; assembly: GCA_032433765.1. NCBI lineage: Eukaryota > Metazoa > Mollusca > Gastropoda > Stylommatophora > Ariophantidae > Megaustenia > Megaustenia siamemsis. Next base: position 109,918,681 of record JAVIAB010000073.1, on the reverse strand, counting down.
GATTGTATTACCACTAGAAGCAGACATTGTAAACCAAAACCCTGCATACTGCTTGCGTGTAATGTCTGGTTGCTATTGACCTCACTGGAAACTACAGCCTACCTTTAGCGTCTTTTATTGGTTGAGCTCACAGTAAAGGATATATCGATTATTGGGTGGAGTCAAGCTGTGAGCGCTGTTCAATCAGGGCGGGGTGATCAAACACGAGTCATCAAAGCGTTAAACTGAAAGATTGATACAAACAGAGTGGAGACACGAAGGTGGGGACATACTGAGAAAAGGTGTGAGAGATAAAGAGATAAAGCCTATCTGGTAGGACAATTTTAAATGAAAATTTCGCGTTGCAAAGACATTTTAACGACAAAATTCAACATTTTTGGAATAAAGATATCATTATCAAGTACCATGCCTACCGGTGTAAGTGATCATGTCTCTCCACAACTTTGGTCTCGACAATTATTTATCACTTCTGTTGTTGACCTTCTGCCAAGTCATTCTCTTTAGCTGTCTGGTATCTTTTCTCTTTGCTTCCCTCTATCTCTTCGTCCTTCAATTTTCCCAGATGCCACAATGTATTACAGCAGTTCCTTTCTCATTACATGGCCAAGAAATTATGATAGTTTTTTTTCCTAATATTGGAAATTAGTTCTCTCTTTGCTTTGGACGCTTTCAGAAATTGTTCATTACTCTACTTAGCTGTCCATGGTATTCTCAACATTCTTCTGTAAAACCGCATTTCTACAGCCTACATAACATTTAAGAACTCTTTTTCTCGTTTCTATTATAAAAAATGAATTGCACAGTATCTTCCTCAATTTTTAGAAAGCTGCTTTTGCATGAGCCATTCTGCATCACACCTCTGTTGTACATATGCTATCTGAGGTTAAAATTGTTCCCAAATATTTAAATTCATTTACTTGTTTTAATATTGTTCCACTTGTCTTTATTGTGCATTGCGGAATAAAGACAGGAGATAGAATTCATAAAAGACGAAAAAATAGAGATAAATATAGTGAATACTGATTATACATTTAACATAATAGTGAAAACCCTTGTGTATGTGATCGCAGAAAAACGGGACTTTGAAAGTTGAGATCACAACAAGGAGGATATTCGAGGTTTCCTAATAATAAAAAGATAGGACATACTTGAGCACAGTCATCTATAGTGAGCGTAACCCCAATAGGGGTAGATGTCGGTAGGATTATGTCACCTGTCTTTGGCTCGCAAAGATGAAACGTGACCAGTGACGTCACGGATGTGGGGTAACGCTCAGATCTTTATAGGAGGTTGTGCTTGAGGTTTTTAGTTATAAAGCAAGTGTATACCTAAGGGTTGCAGTCATAAAGTCAAGTGTATACTCGAGGTTTGTAGTAAAAAAGGCAAGTGTTTATTGAGAATTGTAGTCATAAAGTCAATCGTATATTGAGATTTGTAGTTATAAAGTCAATCGTATATTGATATTTGTAGTCGTAAAGTCAATCGTATTTTGAGATTTGTAGTCATAAAGTCAATCGTATATTGATATTTGTAGTCGTAAAGTCAATTGTATATTGACATTTGTAGTCATAAAGTCAATCGTATATTGAGATTTGCAGTCATACAGTCAAGTGCATATTGAGAATTGTAGTTTTAAAGTAAAGGAGATACTTAAAGTTGAAGAATATATGGGATAATTCAGGTGTAATTAAATGTATCGTACATTAAGCCAATACTTCTAGTTTTCTAGTTTTAAGACAATACGTCTAGTTTTCAGGATTGGAACTATACTTAAAGATGCCAGACCAAAGTCAGTCTAGTTTGCAGGATTGGAACTATACTTAAAGATGCCAGACCAAAGTCAGTCTAGTTTTTAGGATTGGAACTATACTTAAAGATGCCAGACCAAAGTCAGTCTAGTTTGCAGAATTGAAACTATACTTAAAGATGCCAGACCAAAGTCAGTCTAGTTTGCAGAATTGAAACTAGACATAAAGATGTCAGACCAAAGTCAGTCTAGTTTACGGGCTTTGGAATACATATGCAGCTGTCAAACCAGAATACGGAAAATTACACGCCATGACCTAATGTTATGTTTAAAAAAAACAGGAATAATTTATATTTTTTTCTTTGTTCATCCTTCACCAGAGCATGGCTGCATTGTGTCGCTGGTTGCGGCATCTGTGTCTTCGGCGTTGGTGGTTTTGTATTTTAACTGTTTCTTTCTTTATTTTTTGTTGTTGCGCGTGGGGGGGGGGGGGGGAAGAAGTAAATGCCAATTTTGGCATACCTTTTCGACTTTTAACTGCCAACGATCTTTAGCGTTCTTTGACGTCTCTAGCGATCAAACAGGACCTCACGCCTGTCACCTTTATCCGAGAGGGCTAAAACATGGCATCTTAATAACAAGAGATCAGGAGAGAGCTAGTCTCGAGAACCGACAGATTCGAAGATAGATATTCGAAGCAGAGACATTCTAACTCAGATGCTTAGGTCATATCTCAACATCAGCCAATCCCCATATTCAAGAACACTAAACAAGACCAATGTTTGTATGCAATGAATGGTCTAGTTCAAGCAGGGCCGGGTTTAATCTTGGTGAGACCCTAAGCTGGCCTAACCTAAATGAAATTTTCAGGACCCCCTCTTAACAAATTAACACAGAAGTTCTTTACAGTAGATTACAATATAAACAAATGTGAAGCCTCCTCGGATTGTGAGGCTCTAAGTTGTAGCTCATTTAACCTAGGTCTAAATCCGTCTCCGAGATCAAGTGTCTTAAACACTTTCCTACAAAACAAAGTCGCAGTTGTACATTAAAGAAACAGGGTTTCTTCTGGCATATCCATGATTACACTAGTTAATTCTAGCGTTTACTTTGAAAATTATTGAATTACTCCAAAAGTGTAATATGATACATGATTAAATTACAATGTGTATGTGTATATGGCCTTTCGCGTATTGACAGATGGTTGGTAGCAAGCAATCATGATTACTCAGTAGTTCGATAAAATATTAGTGTCTTATGCTGGATGTTGTTTATCATGAACAGGCTGAATATGGCAATATTAGTTAGACAGATTCAACAGCAGAAGGAACAAGATGTATTCGTTGGTGCCTGCCTCGTCTCCTTTCTCCTGCTCGTTTTGTCTTCTAAATTTGATATCAACACTGTCACGAATGTTGCTGTGCCGTTCTTTATTGTTGTTCTCCATGTGCTAAGATCTGCAGCCAGATCCTCCTAGTTTCTCTCACCGATAAAGAATTCACCCAAGGAAGCCCTGCAAGCATCCTTATATAGCAGGACTGGTCTGTACACTGACTATATCCGTTGTGTTTGTTGAATATTGTTTCATTATAATAACGGGACACGTATTCAAAGGTTGATGGGCCATATTGGCCTCATCAATAGATCAAGATGAGTCGTATGTTTTTGAAAGCGATAAACTCACTTACCAGCTTGTCTATTATTCATAAATTATTAACTAGGAAAAACAGGAAGTCACGTAATGATTATGATAAATTAAAATTTAATCACTGCCGGAAAGGACCTAGTCTTAATTGCGAAACAAAATTGTGCTATTCTAAAACAGTTATGATTGTATGAAATTATACGCTATTATGGAAAGTAAAAGTAGATCAATAGCAAAAAACCGTGGAGTAGTCAATTGTTTTTAAGCATCACTTTATGACTTGGGATGGCCAGTTCCCTTCTCCTTCACAGTGAACATATCTGAGACCCATTTAAAGAGGCTGGGTGGTCTCCGATGGCATTTGTTCCTTATTCTTTCAGATTCATATGAAGCATGTCTTCAAACACTTTCAAAGTCGTACTGTTTCTTGTCATTTTTTGAAGATCATTCCATGTCTTCTCCATCATCTTCATCTCTGATTCCATCTGTCTGCAAGAAAAATATTTTTGTCTTCCTCTTTGTCTCTTCCCCTGGGGATTCTAAAAAAGGACCTGTCGTGTAATACTCCCAGTTGGCTTTCGCAGTGTGTGATCTTTCCAGTGCCACCTTCTTCGTTGTATCTCTTTGTCTACTGGTTTATGACTGGTACTTCCTAGAAATTCAACGTTAGTAATTTTGTTCTACTATTTTCATCCTTTTATTCTGCGTAAGCATCAATTAATGAAGGGTTGTATCTTCATGTTTGTCATTTTTGTTGTTTTCTACATTTCACAGTCGTATAAATAGAACCGATTTAACATTGCAATTGGAAATTATGTATTTAACCTACTGTATTTTGATTTTCTTATGTTTCCCAGTGCAACGCGTGCCCCTCTTGTTTTTTGTACAATTATTTTGGTATCATTCCATGTTCCTCCTTTGTCTACATTACTGCCCCGATACATGTCAGATTTTACGTCTAGTATAAGTATTTCTTCTCTTGTTATTTGGTTATTGCTAACTGCTTTAATTATCATGCGTTTGGTCTTATCTCTCTTATTTTCTGTCCAGCTGTCGTGATTTCTCATAAAGTATGCTCATTTTATCTTGCATCTGTGAATGAGTACGTTATAAGAGAGCTATGTCATCAGCAAAGTCTAAATTAAGTTGTTTGGTCAGTGACCACTGGATTCCATTTCGGTTGTGCTGCATTATTCTCATAATCCAATTTATGGCCAGCAGAAAGAGAGATGGAGGTAGAAAGCATCTTAATAAACTTTATGGGGATTTTGTAATGACTCAGTAACTTCCAAAGCATTCCTCTGTCTAAACTATCAAATGCCTTTTTGTAATCAATGAGTCCGATATGAAGTGAGGACAGTATTCTAAGCTTTGTTCAACTTATATGGGTAAGGTAGTTATTTGATCAGTGCATGATCTGTTTTTCCTAAAACCTGCTTATTTTTTTTTTTTTTTTTTAGTTCGGATAACCTTTTTTGGGTCCCAGCTAGCTTTGAAAAGAGATATACAAAGTTTTCAACGGAAAAAAAATTATATAACAGAATTGATAAAATAATTATAAAACAGAACAATATATTTTTAAAAAAGAAATATAATAAGAAAGTAACAAAAACTATATGTTTAACTTCATAAAGGTAATGACTTTATTTTAGGTACTCAAATTGACATTAAATTGTTAAAGTAAAAATGCAAAAGAAAAAGAAAGAAAGCCGATACAGAATTATCAAGAGAGACGAACTACCATGCGGAAGACAAGGAGAAGAATAACAAAATTTACAAGAATTAGCCTTACAACGGATCCATTTATTTATATTGTTCACTTCAATCATGTCAAAATAATAAGTGTAGGTATTCCAACAGTGATGCCACGCATGAGAAGACGAATGGAATGGCCAGAAGAGACAGCACCATACCTGGTGCAAGTGAGAGATTTGGTATTGAATCAATTCTGAACTACATGCAGAGACAATGAATGAAATTATTTGCTCATCTGGAAAGAATGCCAAGAGATTCTATACCATAAAAAGTAAAAGTACCCCCGTCACGCCAAGTGGCGTATAGAGAATATGGTGTTAGTGACCATCAATTTTACAGACCTTCGGCACATGATTTTTGGGGTACTGTGGTCGGTATTACGCCCGTGCCGTTTTACTTTCCCAGAAAAATAATCTGGTACCCATTTAAGGCTGGGTGAACCGGAATCCGTCGGTTGGGATCGAATCCTCTCTCTTGTCCTTTGTAGTCCAGTTCACTAACCACTGAGCTATCGCGGCTCCCGATTCTATACCATACACAACATTTTTTAAAAGAGAACACAGAAGAAGAGCCCTTTGTAGACCCAGAGTAAGATGGACTGGCAACATTCGAGAAGATCTACAACAGCATTGACTGAGACAACCAGAAGGGCCAGAAATAGAGTTTAGTATCTCTACCTCGCCACTCGAAGGGATAAAAGAGGGAGTGAAGAGAGAAGAGAGAGAGAGAGAGAGAGAGAGAGAGAGAGAGAGAGAGAGAGAGAGAGAGAGAGAGAGAGAGAGAGAGAGAGATTAGTACAGCTACAGAAGGACATTGATGACAACAGAACCAATTCATGATTTTTGTTCAAGTACCGGTCCCAGCTGACGCTATCTTAACTTTAGTTTTGAATTCCTGTTGCTAACTTTCTAAAACACCATACTCTTACACTCTCTGATATTTTCTCCATGTTTCCTCCAATTCTCCGTCACTCTATTTTTTTCTGTTGTCACATTATAGCCAACCCTATTCTTTTTTTTACATGGTTAAAAAAAAAAAAAGATTCATTATTAATGAGCGCATTGTCACTTGATCGTTTTTCATGGAGTTTGTAACTAAGTCATTAATTATAAAGATAAAGCGTCAAACAATTTGCAAGGGAGAAATCAATACGGGACTGACAAGAATGAAAGAATACGATTTGATAAAAGCAAGATTGTATTTAATTAGTACAAAGCTGCATTTACAAATAGAACAACACACATGTGCTTTAAACACGTGCTACTGTGGCTACCATTTGTTAATTAAATATGATACAGGCATTGGGAACGACGGTTTAAAATGCGATAGCAAATGACAACGAACAGTAATTTATACAAAGATTTATTCGTTGAAATGGTCGACAATATCTGCTAGCAATACCAAACGTGGATACAACAAACATTCAAAGTGAAGAGAATAACCATTCTGGACGTGACAAGAAGAGAATAGGATTTGTGTGTGTGTGTGTTCGCCAGCTTTTTACCTCTTATGAAGTGCTTAGAGCCTAGTTACTGAAGATTTTTTGCGTGTTAATCCGTTTTTCCCAGGCAGTCATGTGCACAGGTGTCCCTCGCCGCACAGACAGTAACTCCGTCTTCGAAGGTACTCATATTTTTTTCCATCCATGAGCAATTGATGTTTCAAGCAAATCCTCGCTGCTGAGACCAGGGGTGGTTGCCGCAATGAGAAATCATAAATAAAAGTCCCAAATGGTGTCGCCAGGATTTGAACCCTCAATCTCTCTGTCTCGTGGCCGGCATCTTGTCTCGAGAAAAGTAAACATTTGGAAGGTTTAACGGCCTTATCTTCTTTCTTTCGCAAAGAAAAGTACACATTTCAAAGGGTTAAAGACCTTATCTTCTTTCTTTCGCAGATAAGAATAAATAAAGTAAGGTATTATGATTTTATTTTCTTTCTTTTCTCAGAGAAAGTTAATTTAAGTAAACGTGTTACAATTTCATCTTCGTTATTTTGCAGAGAAAAATTAATAAAGTAAGGGAATTACAATTTCATCTTCTTCCTTTTGCTTGTATACGTGTATATTGATTGATGATTCTAAATAATGCAGTAACAGGTTCAAGGCTGCTAACATTTCCTTAGAACCAATTGTGGAAGACTGGCCACATGTTACAGCGTTCGCCTGTGTATTTTGTACAGGTTGTAACAGATGTTCGGCTGTTGTCGAGGCTTTGCTCTATGTTCACGTATCTATTTCGACCAATCCTATATCCGTGGTACAGATGATGCATCAGCGTGTGGTTTTATGTGTCCTGTAGGAAAATAACTTGATCGTGGTTGGACATTTGATGACAGGCATTATAGTTAACGTGACCTGTGTGTTCCATATCCCATTATGATGAGAAAGTATCTTTTACGTTTACGTATACCACTTCATAAAATTTTAATAATTTCACTCCCAGAAGGGCTTCGCATCATCTATGAGCATAACATTTCATTACTCGGAACTTTACTGAACTGCAAATTAAATACTGATATCTAAGAGAGATATTAACATTCTTTATACAGTGCTTTAATACCACCACCACGATCATCATCATCATTTGCCTTACCGATTGGCGTAGGCAATCATATCCTTATACTGAAGGGAGGTCAAAAAGTAATGCACACCAATTTTTTTCTCGGAAACTATTCGGGCAAAATGTGTGAAATTTTCACAGATTGTAGCTGAACATCCCCTTTACACTATCTATTTTTCAACATAATCTCCGTCCAAGCGTATTGCCTTACGACAACGCGAAACTAGGTCATGAATGCCTCGTTTGTACCAAGTTATCATCACCTTTCCGGCTGATGGAGATGTTTTGAATTTTTTTCTTTTTGGTGACTGCGGATGATGCCATTCCATTGACTGCATTTTTGTTTCAGGCTCATAACAATGTGCCCACGTTTCGTCACCGGTAACAATTTTTGGACAAAAACATTTCTCCTTCAACACCGAAACGCTCCAACAATTCAGAACAGAATGTTTTCCTTTGAACTCTGTGATCATTTGTTAGGCACCGAGGAACCCATCGAGCGCAAATCTTTGAATATCCGAGAGTTTTAAAAATTGCGATTGCACTTCCCTTGTTGACTGTAAGCTGCAATGCCAATTGCTGACTAGTGATACGCCTATCCTTACGAATAATGGCATCAGCCCGGTTTAACATGTCTGTGCTGGTAGCCGAGGCAACACGTCCAGATCGCGGTAAATCATGCAGCTCCACTCGTACACTTTCTGCAGCTTTAATTCTCTGAACCCAGCGACTAACTGTGCTCCTATCGACTGCAGAACATTTGTACACTGCACACAGTCGTTTATGAATGTTTGCCACAGTTTCTTTTTCCGCAACCAGAAATTCTATGACAATTCGCTGTTTGTAACGGACATTGTTGACAAGCTCCATTTTAACGGTTCATAGATTGCGTAATATTTTTCAGAATGCTGTGCAATTTGGTGCACATATATGGAACATGTCATATTCCAAGTGTGCAAAATTTCATATTCCTATCTTTATTATTAGCCGAGAAAAAAATTGGTGTGCATTACTTTTTGACCTCCCTATTACAATCTTCTATTCACAGTACATCAGTTCTGTTGTTGACTGTTTTCCATGTCATGACGCCAAGATATCTAGTATTTCCTCTCTTTGTCGTCCGCGATCTTTCTTTTCCTACATTTTACCAGTTGTAACCAAGTACTCTAACTTTCATCTTCATATAACATGTAAGAAAAATGTTGATTGTTTCTTTCTGTTTTCAGGAGCTCTATTTTTGCGTTGATCTCTTGGAGAATGCCCTCGTTGGTCTTTTTAGCTGTCTATGAAACTTTCAACATTCTTCTGAGAAATCCCTTCTCTGTTACCTCTAATCATCTTATCATTTGTTTGTCTACTATCCATGATTCTCTTCCACAGGTTAAAATTGGCTCTATGTAGCACCGATGTGTAAATCTCTTTCGCATATCTATTGACATAGACTTGTTGCACAAGACGTTTTTCATTTTCAAAAATGCTATTTTAGCCTGAGCTATTCTACTTTTAAAAAAATTATTTCTGCTGTGCATCTTCTATATGATGTTATTATTGTGCCCAAGTATTTGACGCGTTGCACTTAATTCAGATTATTTAATATGATTTTCAAAAAACGTTATTTCCTCATGCGAGCGTTTCGGCCGTTCTACATGACACTTGGCTAGACACTACATTTCGGCCATGCTACGTGACAGTTGGCTGGACACTACATTTCGACCATGCTACGTGACACTTGGCTGGACACTACATTTCGGCCATGCTACATGACACTTGGCTGGACACTACATTTCGGCCATGCTACATGACACTTGGCTGGACACTACATTTCGGCCATGCTACATGACACTTGGCTGGACACTACATTTCGGCCATGCTACATAACACTTGGCTGGACACTACATTTCGGCCATGCTACATAACACTTGGCTGGACACTACATTTCGGCCATGCTACGTGACACTTGACTGGACACTACATTTCGGCCATGCTACGTGACACTTGGCTGGACACTACATTTCAGCCATGCTACATGACACTTGGCTGGACACTACATTTCGGCCATGCTACATGACACTTGGCTGGACACTACATTTCAGCCATGCTACATGACACTTGGCTGGACACTACATTTCAGCCATGCTACATGACACTTGGCTGGACACAACATTTCAGCCATGCTACATAACACTTGGCTGGACACTACATTTCGGCCATGCTACATGACACTTGGCTGGACACAACATTTCAGCCATGCTACATAACACTTGGCTGGACACTACATTTCGGCCATGCTACATGACACTTGGCTGGACACAACATTTCAGCCATGCTACATAACACTTGGCTGGACACTACATTTCGGCCATGCTACATGACACTTTGCTAGAAAAAGGCTGGGGGAATTCACTTATATGGTGACTGATTTTTGAACATGAAGATTTGTATGTCCTGATTGAATAAGTTGTTAGTTACATAGCTAAGACAGACACGTTTCACACCTCCCTCTCATTAAACACAGCCAAACAAATCACTACTGCCACAGAATAAATAAAGAAATAACAGATAAAATGGTTTGGCCGCGTGACATGCAGAAAGATTAAAACACAACACATCGAGCCTTCAAATACATGTTGCGAGAACACCAGACTCAAGGACCGACCACAAAAAAGATGGATTGACTGAATATTAGAAGTACTAGGAAACATAACAGCAGCTGAGGCGAACAGAAGATCAAAAGACTGCAAGTTATATTTCCCCTCGACGCTGAAAGGCAAATGAGGAAGGCAAGAAGAAGAAAAGGAAGAAACAAATCACAAACTCCACCAGTAGGGGAGAGTCCTTCCAGGAAATTAAACCAATAAATCGTCCAACTAGTGTGACGTTTTTAGCTTTGCAAGCAGGGGTCGTTGTGTTACGTCAGCGCCTATAGCTCCTACAGCTGAAAACGTCACACTAGTTGAAGGAGTTTTTCGTTTTAAATTCCTGGCCTTAGCACACCTATAGTTGGCTGTGTATAGACCGCATAGCTAAAGACATCACAAACTTTGGGTGATTTGGGAGAACCCTCTCAACACACGCACTCTTTAATCAAACTACAGATGGTTGTGATTAAATCATAGCCTACTTTAGATCTACAGCACTGACGTCACCACGTCATCTCTCATTATGATCGGACATTTAGCGTCGTTAGTAACGCTATGTAGCAACCCAATAATCACCAACGTTTTTTTCCTGTATGTGCATAAACAATTGTTTACGTATGTGAACGTAGTATGTTACCGCAACATCGTTTCGGGGCTAAAAAAACGCTAATTGAATTACCACAGCTGCAGAAGATGGAAGTGTACGCTATTCTAACTTTAAATACTGCTATGTATGAACCTATCGCACACTTATAAAACAGATGCAGGAGGGCAAATTAAAGAATTGAAAAACTAACGTCATCTATATAATATGTACAAATATTATGTGTAGATGGGAGTGAGGAACAGAATAAAAACATTGTCCTTGTGTCAACACTGTGTAAAAGGTAGGAAGTGAAAAGTGACGTTTTTTGATATCGTAGAGGGATGAAGTATTAATGTAGAGGGATCAAGTATTAATGTAGAGGGGTGAAGTATTAATGTAGAGGGGTGAAGTATTAATGTAGAGGGATCAAGTATTAATGTAGAGGGGTGAAGTATTAATGTAGAGGGATCAAGTATTAATGTAGAGGGGTGAAGTATTAATGTAGAGGGATGAAGTATTAATGTAGAGGGGTGAAGTATTAATGTAGAGGGGTGAAGTATTAATGTAGAGGGGTAAAGTATTAATGTAGAGGGGTGAAGTATTAATGTAGAGGGATGGAGTATTAATATAGAAGGGTGAAGTATTAATGTAGAGGAATGAATTAATAATGTAGAGGGATGGAGTATTAATATAGAAGGGTGAAGTATTAATGTAGAGGAGTGAAGTAACAATGTAGAGGGGTGAAGTATTAATATAGAAGGGTGAAGTATTAATGTAGAGGAGTGAAGTAATAATGTAGAGGGATGGAGTATTATTATATAAAAGGGTGAAGTATTAACATAGAAGGGTGACGTATTAATGTAGATGAGTGAAGTATTAATGTTGAGTGATGGCGTATCAATCCTCAAAGTACTAGGTCACAGCATTTGGAGGTGAAAGTGCCAGAGCTCTTCTACTCTGTTTTTTACCTTCCCAACTGAGCCAGGTGCAAATATTTGTCATCTGGGTCGACTGGGGAGCGCCAAGCTGTGACTGAAACCACTTCCACACTAAAGCCAAGCCAGGTCGTCACCACAACGCCACGAACATTGTATGAACGGTGCCAGAACCTGAACGCTGCCAAATAACAAATAAACTGGCGTCAGCATATACTGGAGGCACTCAACATTGTATTTGCAGTGCCAGCTCATGCACTTATCCAAATAACAAATCAACTGGTGTGGACATTGCCGCATGCTCCATCCAAAATCGTCACTCAGCAACCATTATTAGTACAGCTCGTATTCGCATGACCCTAAAAATCGTCGAATTATGCTTGCTTTTAATGACCTAAAATATAACAACTAGACCGAAATATGGCATAATGAATTAATTATTTACTATTAAAAATGACATTAAATTATATATTTTTGTAATCGTGGAAGATAGATGTGTAAAACATACTTACAGAATTTCACATTATTTTTGGACACAATTATTCTCCCTCCGTGTCTGACTGCATTGTCTCCACTTTAAACAGAAAAGTCGCTTGTGATAGTATTCCTGTTTTAAAGTCTTACTTCAGTACAAACTTTCATGATGGTACTGTCACTCTGGTGCGCTGCTGTTCGGTGTTGTGTTTTTACCAAAGGTCTCTTTTATTTCTGAACTTCAAATGTTTATTCGGACAAATGGTAAATCACTAAAATAGGTCTTTAATTATCCATCTAAATATTAATTTAGAATTACGTTGTCTGAGTTATAGGCAATATGTATTTTTTCTGACACGATTATGTGTTTCTCAGCAATAAAATTACAAAGCCAATTTGTGTCTGCTCAATAAAGGGTAAGTTACATTCTTACTGTTCCTAAAATTACGACAATTATGACCAAATATAACTAAAAATATGCATTTATGCCTCAATTTTTGTCAAAATATGACCTTAAATTAAAGTATGGTCAAAATATGTATTTATGTGACTAATAAAACAGCGTCAGAGTTTTCCAGAAGGCATGAGACATGCGGAAATTAGCTTAGATTAAAAGAATACATGTCAGGATAAAAATATGATATGTCATAACAATCCGTGCCCCAAAAACAAGTATTGCTTTCGATGGTTTACCGTAAAGCAGAAGTGTTTCTGACTGGCTTTGAACAGCAGTGGACATTGCCACAGAGTATATATTATCTTTTATTTTAGATATCTGTGCTTATCTCCTTGAACAGCAGTGGACATTGCCACAGAGTATATATTATCTTTTATTTTAGATATCTGTGCTTATCTCCTTGAACAGCAGTGGACATTGCCACAGAGTATCTATTATCTTTTATTTTAGATATCTGTGCTTATCTCCTTGAACAGCAGTGGACATTGCCACAGAGTATCTATTATCTTTTATTTTAGATATCTGTGCTTATCTCCTTGAACAGCAGTGGACATTGCCACAGAGTATCTATTATCTTTTATTTTATATATTTGTGCTTATCTCCTTGAACAGCAGTGGACATTGCCACAGAGTATCTATTATCTTTTATTTTAGATATCTGTGCTTATCTCCTTGAACAGCAGTGGACATTGCCACAGAGTATCTATTATCTTTTATTTTAGATATTTGTGCTTATCTCCTTGAACAGCAGTGGACATTGCCACAGAGTATCTATTATCTTTTATTTTAGATAGCTGTGCTTATCTCCTTGAATAGCAGTGGACATTGCCACCGAGTATCTATTATCTTTTATTTTAGATATCTGTGCTTATCTCCTTGAACAGTAGATAGAGTCAGAAGTACCGCACAGACACTCATATATTGATAAAAATGTTATGAGCTTACAAATTCAAATGCAGAAGTTGACAGATACCAATGATGACCCTGGCAAGACCACCATATAGAGTAGGGGACTATTTCTGATGACCAAAAATAAAGGTAAAGTACGAGACTTGAATCGGCGAGACATAGCACGCGAGTTTTCACCCATATGTGCTCGACCGCCTATCCAGAAGTGTTCGGAGACTTCTGGATAGTGTCACTTCAAGCATCGAAACTCACGATGCAAAGCGGCATTCTTCACCTACCCAGAGTAATACCTTGGTACCCAACGGTTGGGTTGGGTTCTGCCAACGGTTGGGTCGACCGCGGGGGTATTTTTGTGTTCCAACCGCGAGTACACCTCACACTGATTCCAGCGTGAATCCAACACGGGTTCTCCGAACGTTGGTAGCTCAGTCGGGTGGTTTTCCCAGCTAGACTACCGAGGCGTTCCATTTTTTTTCCTGAGTTAGGCTGCATACATAGTTGTGTATACAGAGTAAATTATCGAATTGTTTATTAGATGCAGCAACAAAAGTAGGAAATACCAAACAAACACAAATACGCTTCCCCACCACTAATTGATGAGCCAAACATGTAATCCCACGCCTAAAACAGTAACAGCAATACATGGAGCGGTGTCATGGATATTACACTTCACTCGACGCTGTGGAAAAAACAAATAGAAAAGAACAGAAAAGCTCTTGAAAATGTCGTGCTCTATGAGACTATATATTTTCTCAGTCTCTCTTTCAAGGTGGAGTGTTTTTAGAACAATTTGTTGCTACTTTGAGACAATAAATAAAAAATGTATATTTTTATGGAGGGAAACATCTGAGGCGATATATCGGCGAGTCATTTCAGTGGAAGAGGCATGTTTACAACCCATATTATATATTTTTTAAAAACTACCTAGATAAACCATAGGCCCACATAATGTAAAAAAAAATCCTGAATAAACCATAACTTCCATAATGTAAAAACTAGCTAGATAATATAAGGGGTTAAGGCAAAGAAATGCAAATGAATGCATACAAATGTGAAGCTGCAGTAAAGCTGAATATAAGGAAAAATTAAAAAATACAAAAAAATGGTATGTTAGAAGCTTTACGTGATAAGTGGACGACACAGACTAAACGACGTTTCGGCCCAATAGGCCTTCAGCAGGAACAAACAAGAAAAACACACACACAAAACTAATAACGAAACATAAAAAAAAAAATATTCGAAATACGTAAACTAAAAATGTCTATCCTGTGTGTATGAAAAGGAAATTGTAACAAAAGTGTGGATGTCGTGAATGTGTAGAAATGTACAAAAATGTGCGCAAATGCACACCGAACCAGAGGAGTTCACACAGGGGTCAGTGTGCAAACACAAAGGAGAAAGAATAGAACAGTAGACTAACAGGTCCTCAAAAGGCGGTAAGAGTGAGATGTCTGAGAGTGGGGTACAATAAAAACAAATGAGGGGTAAGGAGCACAGAAAAAAAGGTATAGAGGAGAACACCGAAGTGTCTCATAAGGGACTATAGGAGAAGAACTATAAATAGCATGGCATAGTAGATAGACCAAAGAACCCAAATATGTGCAGTAGAGAAGGCTATGCAAAAGGGAACCTGTGCCTATGTGCTCCCCGTTTGATCGTGTTTGATATTCCAATTGTTTACGATGAATGATGATATCGTATGACAGGGAACAGACGGCTGCGTTCACTTTCTGTGCGCTTTCGACTTATGTCTTTTGGCGAGTTCTGAGACTGCTATGATGGGGATTACAGCTACCTTTCTTTGTTTGGGAGACGAGATATTAATTCGGATGATTCCACTGGCACGGGCGGTTGAGCAATTATGGATTTTAATTCGTTTGCAGAGATGCCGGGGTCTTCCATAACCAATAACCATCAGCAGATTGTGACACATTTAACGATATTTTACATTCAGATTTACCTTCCCTGCTTCAGAGAGGAAGCGTCTATTCCCGCTTAACATTGAAGACAATGTGGAAGGTGGAGATGTTAGTATTTTATCTGATATTATTATGTTTGTTATGACTAAACAAAGAAAGTGCAATGGTCAGATTGTTATATATAATTTTTCTTGATCGATACAGTGCTACCGATCGGACAGAATAAATAGACAAAAGGGTGGAATACTGACTCTTGTAAGGAACAACATTAATGCATGTCAGATTGAAGTGTATATGGATGGGGCGGAATATCAAATACTGCACCTCAGGACAGGAAATACAGACTTCCATCTACTTAACTATTACTGTCCGAGTGACCGCCCACTAGCACTAGACACAATTACATTAAAAGAAAGAATAATTGTATGTGGAGACTTTAACAGCCACTCACAGAGCTGGGGCTATGAACATATGGACAAGAGAGGGGAAGAGCTTGAAAATTGGCAGGATGACAATGGGCTTATACTATTAAACCAGGCAACAGATCCACCAACATTCTACTCCAGATCATGGCATACCACATCTACACCAGACCTTGCTTTCCATTCACCAGACCTGGATTGGAATATTACACGAATTGTTGGGAAACAACTTGGAGGCAGCGACCACCGACCAGTCTTTTTAGTGGTGCAAAATGAGGCCATCAGGGAGAGCAGCACTCTCTCCAGATGGAATTACAAAAAGGCAGACTGGAAAATGTATCAACACTACACCAGTGTACTGACTAAAGATATAAATACAGATAGAGACATCAACAAAATAGTTGATGAATTCAGTAGACTAATAATACAAGCTGCCAGTGAAACAATACCTAGAGGGGCACGGAAACACTACAAACCATACTGGAGTAGTGAACTAGAAGAACTACACAATGACATGGAAACATCTCGAAAGCAAGCAGAAAATAACCCTTGCCAAGAACACCACAACAACTACCAGCATGCTAAAGCCAAATTTCAACGGGCTAAACTACAAGCCAGACGGAGAAGCTGGAAAGAGAAAACAGAGTCCTTGAATCTTGAACGAGACACAAGAAAAGTGTGGAAGCTTGTAAAACAGCTGAATGATGAGGGTACAGAAAGGAACACCAAAATTACACTGAAGAAGGATGGAAACATTCTAACAGGTAAACATGCAGCAAATTACTTTGCAGACTCCTTTGCAAATGACAATAATATTGAAATTAGCCTAGAAAAACGACAAGAGACCCGTTTAAAACAACAAAATGCAAGACAAGAAGAGACCACACATGAAGTAATGGAAACACCCATTACACAAAGAGAGCTAGAGCTGGCAATATCCAAATTTAAAATGAAAAAGTCACCAGGCAGTGATGGAGTGTCCAATGAAATGATTAAGAACTTGGGAACTGCAGCTAAAGCAAAACTACTGCAGATCTACAACATTTGCTGGATCACAGGTAGAGTGCCACAGGCATGGAGAGAAGCAATTATGATACCATTACTAAAGCCAGGAAAAGATGGTTCAATGACATCCAGCTATAGACCAATCAGCCTTACAAGCTGTTTGTGTAAAACAATGGAACGTATAATCAATCTCAGACTGCAGTGGTACCTGGAAAGTGAAAATCTCCTTGTCCCACAACAAGCAGGCTTTAGACAGTGTTACTCTACCGAAGATCAAGCAACCTATCTTTCCCAGGAAATTGAAGATGCGTTTCAAGAAAAGAAACTGGTACTAGCAGCATGGATAGACCTAAAGAAAGCATTTGATAAGGTATGGAAGGAAGGGCTTTTGAAGAAACTGAGAAATTATGGAGTAAATGGCAGGATGTACAAATGGGTCAAAGCATACCTGCATAACAGGAGAGTCAGAGTGCAACTGGATGGTCTTAAGAGTAAGAAGGTCTTATTGCGCCAGGGCGTTCCACAAGGAGGGGTACTATCTCCAACACTTTTTCTGATCTACATCAATGACCTAGTTACTGAAATACCACATGGCATCAAAGTGGCAATGTATGCAGATGACTTGGTAATGTGGTGCACAGAGGAGTATGCAACAGTGGCCTCCAAATTGCTACAAAGAGCTATGAATGCACTGAATTCATGGACAAATAGATGGTGTATCAGCATCAATACAGACAAATGCAGTACTACACTTTTCACACTCTCCCCAAAACAAAAAGCAGGAGCCATCTACATAAACAATGAGCCTGTGAAAGAAGACATACAAGCTACATATCTCGGAGTTACATTTGATAACAAACTATCTTGGAAACAGCAGATAAATAAGGCAACCCAAAAAGCAAGGAGGAAATTGGCTATTCTAAGAAAGTTGTGTGGAACCACATGGTGTGCGAGTGGGAAAATACTCAGTAAAGTTTACCAACAGAGTATACGCCCACATTTAGAATATGGATCATCCGCATGGTGCTCAGCATCAAACACCACATTGCAAGAACTGGATAAAGTACAAAACCAGGCACTTAGGGTCATCACAGGAGCAATGAAATCAACACCAATATTGGAGATGGAGAAATTGTGGAGGATACCAGCACTGAGAGAACGGAGAGACACAAAGGTGCTGATACAGGCAGAAAAATTTGTATGCATGCCGAGACATCCAATGAAGGACAGATTCCAAAATCTTGCATTGGGACGACTTAAGAGAAGCAGCTTTATCCACCAAGCCAAGCGTATTAGTAGACAAACACCAGACATGCCAAGAGTTGTTAAACCCCTTCTGCCCATACCAGAACAGACTCCCTGGACAGATGAATCAGGATTATCAGTTCAAATACGGACAGAAGTGAAAGGAATAGTTGACAAAGAGGAACAAAATAGTCTACAGCGAAAAACAATAGCTCTCAGTTTCCTGGATGAAGAATACCCACAAGACCTATGGATTCGTGTGTATACAGATGGATCAGCACAGAATGCAGTAAAGAATGGGGGAGCAGGTGCATATATAGAGTACCCAAATAACACTAGGGATATGAATAAAATAGCAACAGGGAAATATTGTCACAATTATGATGCGGAAATACAAGCAATAAAGTTGGCAATAGAAAAACTGCTGAACAGTAATCTTAGCCCACAGCCTGTAGTGTTTTTGACAGATGCAAGATCAGTACTCCAGGCACTACAATCAAGAAAATTACCACATCTGCAGATCTTATTGACTGAACTCTGCAAGCACCACAGGGTTGCCCTGCAGTGGATCCCGTCTCACTGTGGAATACCAGGAAATGAGAAAGCAGATCAGTTGGCAAAGGAAGGTTCAACAGGCACACAACTAGATATACCAGTTACATACCATCATAA
Organism: Megaustenia siamemsis; assembly: GCA_032433765.1. Lineage (NCBI taxonomy): Eukaryota > Metazoa > Mollusca > Gastropoda > Stylommatophora > Ariophantidae > Megaustenia > Megaustenia siamemsis. Next base: position 109,899,713 of record JAVIAB010000073.1, on the reverse strand, counting down.
GAAACAGATAATCAAATCAATCAGAGGACCACAAGCCCCAAATCAGGATGCCTTTCATAATATGAATAGATATGAACAAGTTATCATTATACGCCTAAGAACAGGACACAATCGACTCCCTAGTCACATGTATACAAAATTCAAGATCGGCACATCAACTACTTGTACATGTGGACAGGCACCCCAGACTGCTGAACACATACTTCAAGACTGCACTGAATATAGTAGACTGAGGAAAATCCATTGGCCCATAGATACAACACTACAGACAAAACTATATGGGCCACTGCCAGAATTACAAAAGACAGTAAAATTTATACAGGAAACGACATTGCTGATATAGACAATACTTCGAGCGAACGAAAGATAGATAGATAGACTTTTTGTGCGCTTTCGACTTATGTCTTTTGGCGAGTTCTGAGACTGCTATGATGGGGATTACAGCTACCTTTCTTTGTTTGGGAGACGAGTTATTAATTCGGATGATTCCACTGGCACGGGCGGTTGAGCAATTATGGATTTTAATTCGTTTGCAGTGATGCCAGGGTCTTCCATAACCAATAACCATCAGCAGATGGTGACACATTTAACGATATTTTACATTCAGATTTACCTTCCTGCTTCAGAGAGGAAGCGTCTATTCCCGCTTAACATTGAAGACAATGTGGAAGGTGGAGATGTTAGTATTTTATCTGATATTATTATGTTTGTTATGACTAAACAAAGAAAGTGCAATGGTCAGATTGTTATATATAATTTTTCTTGATCGATACATGTGTTGCTGGGCGTGTGGTCAACATTAAGTACGGCCGTATTTTTGTTGTCTCAGAAAAAAGTAATGAGGTGAAGTCACAAAAGTGGGTGTGTCTTGAACCCACACATCTGGGAGATGAGCTTGAACTCCTGTCCCCACTAGATCAGTTCACTCACCATTGGTACTAAAATATATCGAACAGGTATCGTGGTATCGTTACTACTAAAATATCTCTAACAGGTATCGTTATTACTAAAATATCTCTAACAGGTATCGTGGTATCGTTACTACTGAAATATCGCTAACAGGTATCGTGGTATCGTTACTACTAAAATATCTCTAACAGGTATCGTGGTATCGTTACTACTAAAATATCTCTAACAGGTATCGTGGTATCGTTACTACTAAAATATCTCTAACAGGTATCGTGGTATCGTTACTACTAAAATATCTCTAACAGGTATCGTGGTATCGATACTACTAAAATATCGCTAACAGGTATCGTTATTACTAAAATATCGCTAACAGTTATTGTGACGTCACTACTACTAAAATATCGCTAACAGTTATTGTGACGTCACTACTACTAAAATATCGCTAACAGTTATTGTGACGTCACTACTACTAAAATATCGCTAACAGATATCGTGGTGTGTGGTATTTAGAAGAGTCAAGGAAGAGACAGAATGAAAGCAACCAAGCACCCATATCTTTCGTCATACAAATGACCAATCCGTTTACTTAATAAAAATACTTCAAATAAAACCCACCCTACCACACAGAACATACATATGTTTGTACACATAGAAGCGCGAGCTTATTAACTAGCCATGTGTTCATGTAGTGTGTATTACACGTCCCAGTGCACACACCGAGAAAAGGACAAGTCCCGGCCAGGGAACTCGTCGATGAACTCACCGCCCATCAGCTGTCGAGTCAGACCAGGTATCGGGTACGTCACGTGACGCTGAACGCCGCTTACCACCTTACAGTCGTCAGTAGCGACAACTGCTGGAATCAGCGGGGATTCTCGGGGAATCGTAACAAGAGACTAAACAATGGGGAGGGTTTACACATAATATGGCGTCTCTTGTTCCACTGTGTGGGGAGGACCGGCTGGAAAGGGGCAGGAGTATGGGAATATTAATGAAGGACAAATAGAGGGAGTCTTTGATGGAGGACAAGCAGATAGTGACGTGCGGTTAGAGAATGAGTAGGGCTTCAACTGTGTGTGGCGGTGCGAGAGAGAAAGTGTTATTTTGGAAAACTAAGAATAACATATAGCGTATAACAATAGCAGAGACAGACGGTGAACTACAAGAAATGATAGACATAATAGTAAAAGAAAGCAACAAGAAAGGTCTCAGTCTGAATAATAAGAAAACAGAAGTAATGGCCATATCGAAGAAACACCATATCGAAGAAACAATCATCACCAGCATGCAGCATAAAAATAAACAGGACACATTTGAAACAAGTGCAACGGGTCAAATACCTGGGCACAATAATAACATCGGATGGAAGATGCAACACGGAAAAAAAAAAGCAGAATAGCTCATGCCAAAATAGCATTTCATAAAATGAAAAATATCTTATGCAACAAATCTATGTCAATAGAAATGAGAAAGAGAGTTCATCGGTGCTATATAAAACCAATTCTGACCTATGGTAGCGAATCATGGACAGTAGACAAACAAATGAAAAGACGATTAGAGGCCACAGAGATGGGATTTCTCAGAAGAATGTGGACAGTTCCCTGGACAGCTGAAAAGACCAATGAGGAAGTTCTCAAAGAGGTCAACACAAAAAGGCAGCTCCTAAAAAAAACATCAGAAAGAAATAATCAACATTTTTCGGGCACATCATGAGAAGAGGAAAGTTGGAATACATGGTTACAACTGGCAAAATAAAAGGAAAGAGAGATTGCGGACGATAAAGAGAGAAAATACTGGATAGCTTGGTGTCATGGCATGGAAAACAGTCAACAACAGAACTGATACGATGCACTGCAGATAGAAGATTATGGAGGGACATGATCGCCTACGCAAACCGGTATGGCACATGATGATGAAGAATAACATTCTGCAGAGAAAAGTAAAACTTCAGTGGTCACGTCAACAAATACAACAGGCGGAAAAAAACAATAATGGTGGGTATGATTCATGGACGTCGCATCAGGGGCAGACCAAGAACAAGTGGTTTGAAGACAAGGAGATCTTGAACACAGCAAAAGAAGAAGTGGGAGATCTGGCTAGAAGCATAGATTCTTTTCAGTCGGGCTGTGGTTAACACAACGTTCTTTGGGGGATCTGGCTAGAGACAGAGTTTTTTTTTAGACGGGCTGTAGTGAACGCAACATTCATTCTGTGTGAGATCTGGCTAGAGACAGAGATTCATTCAGACGGGCTGTAGTGAACGCAACATTCTGTGGGAGATCTGGCTAGAGACAGAGATTCATTCAGACGGGCTATAGTGAATGCAACGTTCTGCAAATTACATTCAACCTGATGATGATGAAGAAAGAATATTTTTAGTAAAAAGGAAGATTGGAGAATGTAATTGTTGTTAGCAGTTTTGTGTAGACGGGAGAATGACAAAGAGACAAACAAGCAGGTCAATCGACAGATAGACAGGGTAGACAAAGACTAGTAAGGGGTTAAGGCAAAGAAATGCAAATGAATGCATAAAATAGCGACGCTGCAGTAAAGTCGAATGTGAGGAACAATAAAAAAAGGAAAAAATGTTATGTTAGAAGCTTTACGTGATTAGTGGACGACACAGATTAAACGACGTTTCGGCACCAATAGGTCTTCAGCAGGAACAACAAAAAAAAACACATACACACGTATATGTAAGTAGTAAAAGGCCTAAACTAAGAAATAAATACTAAAGTAAACACTTAGGACGAAATACAAACATTAAGTAGCAGCGGTAGTGTACTAGTAAAAGGTTAAGGCAAAGAAATGCAAATGAATGCATAAAAATGCGACGCTGCAGTAAAGCCGAATGTGAGGAACAATAAAAAAAGAAAAAAATCTGTATCGTCCACTAATCACGTAAAGCTTCTAACATACCATTTTTTTCTTTTTTTAAAAAATTGTTCCTAGACAAAGACTATACACAAATACACAGATAGGCACGAGTATTCATACTTCCCTCACTTCCACACACATACATCTATCTTAACCGTTTCAAGAAACCACATACTAAATTTAAAAGTAAAAAAAAAAACATACATATTTATCTTGATTTCTTCGCCATAATGACCAAGTCAAATACTCCACATATTTTGTCTGTGCTTTAACTGTTGCGCATGCACAGAAGCCTGTCTCAAAGAAGCCTTTAGTCTTAGGTTGGTGGAGGATATATCCAAACAAACAGTACTGGGAACGTAAGTGAATATAGAATGCACATATTTAGCAAAGATGTTACATATACATACATTCTTTTGATTGTAAGTTACAGAAGAATATTCAGAATATCATGGACGGAGAAAAGAGCAAACATGTCCGTTTTGCAATTTTTTAAATGTTAGAAAACTAGTTGATAAAGAGTATAAAAAAAGAAACAATAAAATAGTTATTGTCATTTAAAACGATATAAAGAAGGTTAGCACAGGTAAGATAATAAAAGAGGGCATAGTTCCAAGTGAAATAAACAGAGGAAGACCAAAAAGAAAGTGGTGGAGATATCATACACGAACTGGGATTGACTGCTGCAGAAGCTGTGCATCTATCCCAGGATGGAGAAATGGTCATGGTAGCTGGACATCTCGCGCAGGACAGAGACATGTTCATAGTAGCTGGACATCACGCGCATGACAGAAACATGTTCATAGTAGCTGGGCATCTCGCGCATGACAGAAACATGTTCATAGTTTCTGGACATCTCGCGTATGACAGAAACATGTTCATAGAGTAGCTGGACATCTCGCGTATGACAGAGACATGTTCATAGTAGCTGGACATCTCGCGCATGACAGAAACATGTTCATAGTAGCTGGGCATCTCGCGCATGACAGAAACATGTTCATAGTTTCTGGACATCTCGCGTATGACAGAAACATGTTCATAGAGTAGCTGGACATCTCGCGTATGACAGAGACATGTTCATAGTAGCTGGGCATCTCGCGCATGACAGAAACATGTTCATAGTAGCTGGGCATCTCGCGCATGACAGAAACATGTTCATAGTAGCTGGGCATCTTGAGCAGGACAGAAACATGTTCATAGTAGCTGGACATCTCGCGCATGACAGAAACATGTTCATAGTAGCTGGGCATCTTGAGCAGGACAGAAACATGTTCATAGTAGCTGGGCATCTCGCGCATGACAGAAACATGTTCATAGTAGCTGGACATCTTGAGCAGGACAGAAACATGTTCATAGTAGCTGGACATCTTGAGCAGGACAGAAACATGTTCATAGTAGCTGGGCATCTCGCGCATGACAGAAACATGTTCATAGTAGCTGACATCTTGAGCAGGACAGAAACATGTTCATAGTAGCTGGCATCTCGCGCATGACAGAAACATGTTCATAGTAGCTGGACATCTTGAGCAGGACAGAAACATGTTCATAGTAGCTGGACATCTTGAGCAGGACAGAAACATGTTCATAGTAGCTGGACATCTTGAGCAGGACAGAAACATGTTCATAGTAGCTGGACATCTTGAGCAGGACAGAAACATGTTCATAGTAGCTGACATCTTGAGCAGGACAGAAACATGTTCATAGCAGCTGGACATCTCGCGCATGACATAAACATGTTCATAGTAGTTGGACATCTTGCGCAGGACAGAAACATGTTCATAGTAGCTGGACATCTTGAGCATGACAGGGACATGTTCATAGTAGCTGGACATCTCGCGCAGGACAGAGACATGTTCAGAGTAGCTGGACATCTTAAGCATGACAGACACATGTTCATAGTAGCTGGACATCTTGAGCAGAACAGAGACATGTTCATAGTAGCTGGACGTCTCGAGCAGGACAGAGCAATATTCAGAGTAGCTGGACATCTCGCGCAGGAAAGAGAAATGTTCAGAGTAGCTGGACATCTTGCGCAGGACAGAGACATATTCAGAGTAACTGGACATCTTGAGCAGGACGGAGACAAATTCAGAGTAGCTTGACATTTGAGCAGGACAGAGACATATTCAGAGTAGCTGGACATCTTGAGCAGGACAGAGACATATTCAGAGTAGCTTGACATCTTGAGCACGACAGAGACATATTCAGAGTAGCTGGACATCTCGAGCAGGACAGAGACATATTCAGAGTAACTGGACATCTTGAGCAGGATAGAGACATGTTCAGAGTAGCTGGACACCTTGAGCAGGACAGAGACATGTTCAGAGTAGCTGGACATCTTGAGCAGTACAGAGACATGTTCACAGTGGCTGTCGTGAAAGCCATAATCCAATTTGGACAGGATGATAATGATGAGCAGAGATATTGAAGGAACAGTAAACTGTAGTCACTGAGTACAAGTGTGTAACTTCACAGCTCGTTGTTGAGTTATCTATCTATCCCTCTATTGACCTTTCGAGCCGTAGCCGGCCTATAGGGCGTAGACCAAGATACTCCTTCTCGTATCTGAATTTTTTGTTTCAGCAGTTTTCAATTCTTTTAAAGATATTTTATCAAATCTCGCAATTTGTCTCTGTTCTGTGCAAGCAGCTCTATCTCATTGAGGGAGCAGAATCCTGCTGTTCTTGCCTCTCTCATCAATGTTCTTCTCAGTGTCAGAATAGGTGTTGAGTTATACTACATCGAAAATGTTAGGATTGTTTCTCATTCTTTCACCAGACGATTATCGCTCTTCATTGACTATCGTTAAAAGGACGTCGAATAACGAAGTTTACAAGAAACCACGACATCTGCAACTTTCTACTTTACTTTGATCCTAACGGATGATCCCAAACGTCTGCGACCCGCGGCCGCCCATGACCAAGACCTCGCATCGACCTCCGAGGAGTTCTCTCCTGGAAACAGCTTGTGTCACAGAAGCGAGGATCGTCGTGTTCCCTGTAGTTGTGGCTGTTATTGATATAGAAGACCTAGCATGTTGTAACTCTAGACATGACAGGCCACACAGTTGCCATGTCATAGCCTGGAATTAGAGAAAATTCAATTTCTCCTGTAATAGCCGGAATGTCAAGAAAGCTAATACGGCCCGCCACACACATGAAGAGTGGTGGCTATTACTAATATAGAAGACTTCTTCTTCTGCTTCTACCTTTCATCTCCCAGTAGAGGAGCATAGGTCTTCAACAAATACTTTTCAAGTCGTTCTGTTTCTTGCCATTCTTTTAAGATCATTCCATGTCTTCCCCATCACCTTCATCTCTGCTTCAATCTGTCTTATCCAAAAATTCCTTGGTCTTCCTCTTTGTCTTTTCCCCTGGGGATTCCAAAAAAGTCTGTTGTGTAATACTCTCAGTTGGCTTCCGCAGTGTGTGTCCTATCCAGCGCCATCGTCTTCACTGTATCTCTTTATCCACTGGTATTTGACTGGTACATTTCCACAATTCTATGTTAGTGATTTTGTCCTGCCATTTCCATCCTTTTATTCTGCGTAAGCATCCATTAATGAAAGTCTGTATCTTCATGATTGTCAATTTTGTTGTTCTCCGTGTTTCACAGCCATATAATAGGACCGACTTAACATTGGAGTTGAAAATTATTATTTTTGTATTTAACCTAATTTCTTTGGATTTCCATATGTTTCCCATTGCAACGAAAGCTCCTCTTGCTTTTGATATCCTTATTTTGGTATCATTTTCTGTTCCTCCCTCTTTATCTATATTACTGCCTAGATATATGTAAGATTGTACGTCTAGTAGAGGTATTTCTCCTAATTTTATTTGGTTATTGTCAACTGCATTAATTCTCATAATGTTGGTCTAATCTCTACTAATCTTCAGTCCTAGCAGTTATGATCTCTCATCAAGTATTCCCATTTTATCATGTATCTGTTGATGGTTGTGTGATAAGAGAGCTATGTCATCAGCAAAGTCTAAATCATCAAGTTGCTTGGTCAGTGACTATAGAAGACCTAGTATGTTGCAACTCTTGACATGACAGGTTACATAGTTGTCCAACCATAGTCTAGAACTAGACGAACTCAAACTTCCTCAGTAACACCCGGAGACATCAAGAAAGCTACGAGGACCCGCCATATTCACGAGTCATGCTGCTCCTTTCAATTTCTTGGATTTTTTTCTGGGAAAGTAAAGCAGCACGGGCGTAATACCGACAACATTACCCCAAAAAGCATGCGCTGAAGGCCTGTAAAATATAGGGTGACTAACACCATATTTCCTTATACGCCACTTGGCGTGACGGGGATACTTTACTTACTTAACTCATGTAACAATGTATCAAGGTTTGTAGTTAGTCCGCACGAGATTGATGCCTTCTGCTCTGGGGCTGGTCTGATCAACAAGTTACGGATTGAAAGGACGATAGTTGAAAATATCTGCTCCATCTACATTGGCGGGGGTCGGAAAGTGGCTCTCAAACAGATCACAAACCTGACCGACAAATTTGATGATTGTTATACAGGGGACGGATGTGGACCAGAGGCCGCAGTTAATAGCAAAACAAAGACCAATCTCTATGACAATGACTGCACACACACACAATGGAGAAGTGGAACCAATTCTGTTTACTGGTATCTGAACTTTGCAACGCCCCAGAAGACTCACATCATTCGAATCTATCATCGAGCTAGCACTATGATTCGGGTAAAGAATGCCACTCTATAGGCTTTCTCTGACAGTGGCGGAGTAGTGTTCCAGTATAATGATATATCATACCCTAATTTATCTGTGAACACTATTGTAGTCAAAACACAAACGTCAATGGCACACATTAAGATTGAGTTCTCACCGACCATTTCGCAGGCCGACAGTGCACTGACGGTATGTGAGGTGCAAACATTTACAGACACCTATTGTCTGGACGAGCATTCTTGGTAGTTTTGTGCAGTGTGTAGTGGGTGTAGTAAAGGCTGCAGTGTCATCATCGGTACTTGTCACGGCTACTGTTCACATGGGATCTATGGACACGACTGTTCCGGGTCTTGTCTCAGTGTCTGTCCTTTATTTGAGGAAAAATCAGGAAAATGCCTACAGTGTAAACATCTTGGCTATACCTGTAATGACACTTGTCCCGATGGTAATTTTGGGCTACAGTGCGAACAGATGTGTTCTGATGGCTGTGACATCATATGTACTCTCAAATGTCCGGACAACTGTTTCAACGACACCTGTCAACGGTCGGTCGGGAATCTGTACATGCAAGAGAACGTTCTATGGGTCAGACTGCACTCTCAAATCTCCGGACAACTGTTTAACGAAACCTGTGATTCCCACGTTCAGAAGAGTCTACAACAAGCCCAAGCATATGGACACTTTAATGTGTTTCTGTGCTAGACATGGTTCTTTTTTTTGTGTGTTTTTTAGTGAAGCAATGGCTCATATCTTGCTGTGTTTCTGTCATAGCCATGGCTCATATCTTAGCTTGTGTGTACTGGCCATGGCTCATATCTTGGTGTGTGTCATGTTAGTCATATCTCATATCTCGGTGTGTCCGTGTTAATCATGTCTCATATCTTTATGTGTGTCTGTGTTTAGTCATATCTCATATCTTAGTGTGTACCAGTGTTAGTCATATGTCATATCTTTGTGTATGCATGTCTGGGTTAGTGATATCTCATATCTTTGTGTGCATGTAGATATTAGTCATATCTCATATCTTTGTGTGTGCATGTCTGTGTTTGTCACATCTCATATCCTTGTGTGTGCATGGCTATGTCAGTCCCATCTCATATCTTTGTGTGTGCATATCTATGTTAGTCATATTTATTATCTTTGTGTACATGTCTATGTTAGGCATGTGTCATATCTTTGTGTGTGCATGTCAATGTCAGTTATATCTCATATCTTTATGTGCATGTTTATGTTAGTCATGTGTCATATATATTGATGTATGTCATTGTTAGTCATGCCTCGTATCGCTGTGTGCATGTCTGTATTAGTCACATCTCATATCTTTGTGTGAGCATGTCTGTGTTAGTCACATCTCACATCTTTGTGTGTGTATGTCTGTGTTAGTCACATCTCACATCTTTGTGTGTCCGTGTCTGTGTTAGTCACATCTCACATCTGTGTGTGTGCATGTCTGTGTTAGTCACCTCTAGTGACTCGGGCAGATGGTGCTCGTAAACCTGGGAGGGCCTACCATCTAAGGGCAGAATCCCCCTACAGAAAAGACAATCTGCTGCCTTGCAGGAAGATTGGGGACAATCAAAGGCTAGGGAAAGCAAACCCGAATAAAATGCTGGCTGAAATCGGATGCACTGGGCCACTGGCGCAGAACACAGTGCAGCGTATTAACGGGTGTTCAGTCAGAGTGGATCTGACAGACTCTAATTGTGATGTTCTGTCTGTGGGAGCGATCAACACACTTAGCCTGACAGCTGACTTCACATGAGAGTCTGGAATCCTTACTCTGATTGAGTCCTGAACGCAGAGAGAGAGAGAGAGAGAGAGAGAGAGAGAGAGAGAGAGACTTACTTAACTAGTACAACAAAAACAATCCTTACTCTGTTGGTCAAGCTGCCTTGGCAAGGTGTGAATTTCCAAGCCGACCGCCGTCAAGTGGAGCAGGAATTTAATCAGTTCTAGTTCGCTGATGTTTACGCTAACAACCAGCTCTGAGTCTCTCACTTCTATCAAACTAGATACTTGTAGAAATTTTAGGCCGTCTTTATGGCATATGGACAAGGAAAACAATTTCTCTATCCACTCATATCGAAGATTATGCAAGAACAATAAGAAAAATAACCTCTACAGAGATGAGATGTGTTAGACGAATGACATGAAACAGTCTGAGAGATAAGATCAGAAATGAAGAACTCAGAAAAAAGCTAGGTATAGCCCCCACCATAGAATATATAAGAAAACAACAGATAAAATGGTTTGGCCACGTGACAAGGCAGAAAGAACAAAACACAACACAACGAGCCTTCAACAAACGTTGTGAGAACACCAGACCCAAGGGTCGATCACGAAAAAGATGGATCGATGGAATATTAGAAGCACTAGGAAAGATAACAGCAGCAGAGGCGAACAGAAGAGCAAAAGACAGCAAATTATATCTCCCCTCGACGCTGAAAGGCAAATGAGGAAGGAAAGTAGAAGAAGACTCATATCGAACAGGGAGATAACAATAGGTGTAAAGACATTTCTGGGATAGTAATTGTGAAGATAACCGTGTAATAATTGTGAAGGCATTTATCAATAATGAAGGGGAAAATATTACATACAGAGTACAGACAGAGGTGAAGACAACATGGGATACAACTGAGAGGACAGGTAGGAAATAATGTGACAAGATAGCGTTGAAAGTGAACAGCGGTGAAATACGTTTGTGAAGACAGTTGAAATACATTGGTGAAGAATGGGAAATGCGTTGATGAAGAATGGGAAATACATTGGTGAAGAATGGGAAATGCGTTGATGAAGAATGGAAAATACATTGGTGAAAAGTGAGGGAAGTAGGTTTGTGAAGTACGTTTGTGAAGTCTGTGGAAATACGTTGGTGAAGAGTGAGGGAAGTAGGTTTGTGAAGTACGTTTGTGAAGTCTGTGGAAATACATTGGTGAAAAGTGAGGGAAGTAGGTTTGTGAAGTACGTTTATGAAGTCTGTGGAAATACATTGGTGAAAAGTGAGGGAAGTAGGTTTGTGAAGTACGTTTGTGAAGTCTGGAAATTCCTTGGTGAAGAGTGTGGTAAATAGGTTTATGAAGGCAGTGAGGACGACATTCGTGAGAGCGAATGGTGAGATTTTTCTATATACAAGAAGAACACTGACGTTTGCATCAGTCGAACTACATTCATATGTCGATTTATGAAGAAAGGTGATCTAAAGGCAGTACGTCGCCCTCTGGACATGAATGCCCCGGTTCGAAAACTGTCACAAGAAATGACAAAATAACTTCGAAATTCAGGTTTATTCGTGGCTTTACCACTTCTGGTAGTCACGTCCAATGTGCATTTTCGGATAACGGCTAAAAAACAGCCGGTTTAGTGTGCACTCTTCGCACGTTAAAGAACACTGGCAGATAATAATATAAAAGAGTAGGCCTAAATGATCGTTGTCCGGGCAAAATTGTTCAGCAAATCTATTAATAATCAGATGTGTCGCGAGAAAGATGCAAATATAGCAATATGATGTAATCTAGCGATACAACTCTTCTACTCTCACTTAACGGGTGAACGCTAAAGAAGAAGACCAATAAGAAGAACAAGTAGAAGAACAAGAACAGGAACAAGAAGAACAGGAACAGGAACAAGAAGAAGAACAAGAAGAAGAACAAGAAGAAGTACAACAACAACAAGAACAGGAACAAGAAGAACAGGAACAAAAAGAAGTACAAGAACAACAACAACAAGGACAAGAGGAAGAACAAGATTAAGAAGAACTACAAGTAGAAGAAGAAGAACAAGAAAAAGGAGAGGAAGAAGAAGAAGAACAACAACAAGAACAACAACAAAGAAGAAGAAAAGAAGAAGGAGCCACTTTGTATAATTTCTCATATCTAGACCATCAGTAGCCAACACATAAATACAACTGAACATAACCTGTTCATCTGGATTACGGTTCGTATAGACGTTATAGACATTACAACAATTCATATTATTGAATACATCAATGCTCGCTCAGTTGGTATCAAAGTGACACTTATACAATTTGTGAACATGAAACTTAATAATTATATAATTGAAATGTGGAAATTTGAACATTCCGATAATATTCATAAAAACGTGTTCGGCTGAGCGGAACAACGATGTAAAATAGTTGCATACGACACCCGTAGAGCATGAATACACAACCCGAGGGAATATTGCAAGAAATGGGCAGTTCCGTCTATTTCATCTTTAAGTGCTACCCTAACAAACGATCGCTGCCCGGGTGTCTCAATCTCGTGTAGAAAGAACGGCATTTGTTGACATCGTGATTCACGTTTGATGGGTATCATTGCTGCTCCAAAAATGACAGAAGAATGCTGAAAGGACGTGTTAATAAATATATATGTATAGTTCTTTATTTTCTTCTTAAACACGAATTTGTGCCCCATTTCAACAAACTGTTGTTAGAATAGACACCGATTAGAGGACACGCCGTTCTTTATTTGATAAATGTGGATATTTAAGAAAGAAATAAAGGTGTGATGTTTTAATAAATTTGATCCAGGCTTTATCGCTACCTAAATCTGGTTAAGGAATGATAGTGAGATAGTATGTCACAATTTCATCATCATCATCACCATCATCAAGTACCATGCCTGCTGACGTATGTGATCGTGACTCTCCACAACTTTTGATCTCGAAGTTATTTATCATTTCTGCTGTTGATCTTCTGCTAAGCCATTCTCTTAAGCTGTCTGGTATCTTTACCTTTTCATTCTCTCTATCTCTTCGTCCCTCAATTTTCCCAATTGCTACAATATATTCCAGCTGTTCCCTTCTCATTACATGGCCAACAAATGATACTTATTTCTTCATAATATTGGAAATTAGCTCTCTTTTTGCTTTGGCCTCTTTCAGACCGTTTTCATTACTCTTCTTAGCTGTCCATGGTATTCTCAAAATCCTTATGTAAAACCACAATTCTACAGCTTCCAGTGATTGTCTTGTCTGTTGTCCCTTGTCCATGATTCACGTCCATATTGTTATAGAGTTATTTGCTGGTCATCATCATTGCACTCCGAACATGTCAATAGGTGCTAAGATCTCCTCCTCAGCAAGTCCCTCAGTGTCCAGCGACTGACGACTCCAGTTATGTGTTGGTTTATTAGTCTTCTAACACGCCCACTAAGTTTCTTGTTCCTGGCAGTGCCCATCTTAATTTCAACCTCCTTCATCCGAAGAAGTGACGTGGACTCATGGTTGTCGAAGTCCTATAACATCTATATGTTAAGACTATGTGACTAGTATGGCCATGGCAAAGAAAATCATATAAATGCATAAAAATGCGAAGCTGCAGTAAAGCTAATTGTGAGGAGAAACGAAACAAAACAGGAAAAATAACGGTATGGTTAAAAGCTTTACGTAATTAGTAGACGACACAAATTAGAACGGCGTTTCGGCTCAATAGGCCTTCATCAGGGACAGACACACAACACACATACACACACACACACACACACACACACACACACAGAGATATGTATTTAAAATATGTTTTTTAAAATACGAAAACATTTTCGAACTAGAAATTTATTTTTATTTTATTTTAACAGGTGGTCCCACATTGGCACTGCTGTGTACGTACTCTGTGATGTGATGTTTCTGTGCAATCAGGAACGAGATCAGAGTGTAGTAGGACACTGTCTGAGTTCTGAATGTAATGTTGCTGTTTGCATATATCATCATCATCATCATCATCATCACCGAGTGCCTTCTCCGCAACGAATGTTTGCTACCATGGATCGCCATTCCACTCTGTTTCTTGCTTTGATGGTGCAGGCTGTCATAGATTGACTTGTCCATCTTTTGATGTTACTCGTCCATGTTAGTCTTGGTCTGCCTCTGCCTCTTTTACCTTGTATTGTCTCTTTCAATATTACTTTTAGTAGGCTGTTGTGTCTTTTAACATGACCCAACAATTTTTACATAAATAAGAATAGCATAATAGGTACTTAATATGGAAGTGTACATCTGTTACAATATAACAGTTTACATCAACTGAAAATTGGAGGGGGTGGGGGTGGTTATTGTTTATTTGTACTGTTCATGAGGGTTATGGTTTAGTTATGAGAGTTGTTATATTATGGGTGTTATGGTTTTATACAGATAATTTTACATATAGAGGGTTATGGTTTATCTACATAGTTTTCACATATGGAGGTTATAGTTTATCTAGAAAGTTATGATTTACCTACATCATCATGTGCCAAACCGGTTGGGGTGGTAGATTCATGTCCTTCCACAATCTTCTACCTACAGTGCATCGTACCATTTCTTTTGATGACTCCGTTCTATGCCATGACACCAAGCTATCTAACATCTTCTCTCTTTGTCGTCCACGATCTCATTTTTCCTGTATTTTGCCAGTTGTAACCAAGTATTCAAATTTTCCTCTTCTTATGATGTGTCCAAAAAATGTTCATTGCTTTTTATTTCTGATGTTTTTTAGGAGCTCCCTTTTTGTGTTGGCCACTTTGAGAATTTCCTCATTTGTCTACTTAGCTGTCCAGGGAACTTTCAACATTCTTCTGGGAAATCCCATCTCTGTGGCTTATAATCGTTTTTTTCATTCATTTGTCTGCTTCCATAGGTCAGAATTGGCACCGATGAACTCTCTCTCTCTCTCTCTCTCTCTCTCTCTCTCTCTCTCACACACACACACACTTCTATTGACATAGACTTGTTGCACAAGACGTTTTTAATTTATGTAATGCTTTTTACGGCTGAGCTATTCTGCTTTTTATTTCTATGGTTCATGATCCATCTGATGTTATTATTGTGGCCAAGCATTTGACGCGTTGCACCTGTTATCTACATTACTTTTATATACGAGGGTTATAGTTTATCTAACTAGTTTTTACATTATGGAAACTGTGGTTTATTCAGATAACTTTTACAATATGAGGGTTATAGATAAAATAGATAGTTTTTTTAATATATATAATATGGGAGTTATGGTTTATCTAGTTTTTTTTTTTTTTTTTTTAATATTCTGGGGTTAGGTTTATGAAGAAGAGTAATGAAAACGTTCTGAAAGAGGCCAAAACAAAAAGAGAGTTAATTTCCAAAATTAGGAAGAAACAATCATAATTTATTTGGGCCATGTAATGAGAAGGTAAAAGCTGGAATGTACTGTAACAACAGGGAAAATTGAAGGACCAAGAGACAGAGAGAAGCTTAGAGAATGATACCAGACCAATTAAGAGAATGGCTTGGCCGAAGGTCAGTAACATAAATGATTAATAATTGTCGAGATCGAGAGTTATGGAGAGACATGATCATCTACGCCAGCAGGTATGGCACTTGATGGTGAAATTGAATTGTTGAAATTGTTGCTAGAATTTGCATTTATGAAGCTGTTGATAGTATTTGAATTTATTAAGCTGTTGCTAATAGTTGAATTAATTAAGTTGTTGCTAGCATTTGAATTAATGATGATGTTGCTAATAGTTGAATTAATGAAGCTGTTGCTAATAGTTGAATTAATGAAGTTGTTGCTAGTATTTGAATTAATGAAGCTGTTGCTAGTATTTGAATTAATGAAGCTGTTTCTAGTATTTGAATTAATGAAGCTGTTGCTAGTAGTTGAATTAATAAGGTTATTGCTAGTATTTGAATTAATAAGGTTATTGCTAGTATTTGAATTAATGAAGTTGTTGCTAGTATTTGAATTAATGAAGCTGTTGCTAGTATTTGAATTAATGAAGCTGTTGCTAGTATTTGAATTAATGAAGCTGTTTCTAGTATTTGAATTAATGAAGCTGTTTTTAGTATTTGAATTAATGAGGCTGTTGCTAGTAGTTGAATTAATAAAGTTGTTGCTACAAAGTTTAAGCAAAAAAAAAGATAAAGTTTATGAATGAAAGAGAAAACGAGTGAAAGTAAGAAAGATATAAAAGCAGACACGTGTAAGAGAGAGAGAAAGAGAGAGAGAGAGAGAGAGAGAGAGAGAGAGAGAGAGAGAGAGAGAGAGAGAGAAAACAGGCTTTACTCCTGTCATGACTTAATTAGTTTACAAAAATATTTTGCTTGTAACGGGGTTTCTAACGCTAACATTTATCTGCATTATTTTGGTGTACATTCAAAACAGATTGCTACCCATTTGACTCTTAATACGGCCCACATAAATAGTGATATTGCTTGATTAGCCTATAACCAATTAACAAAAACACAAACCAGTTTCATCTTTGGCATATGCAACCAATTATTACTACTGAAGACCAGAGATGTACCTTTCACGTCTCATCTCATGAACATTAGCAGACGAGTAAATGTATTCCGTATTTGGAGATCTACAGAGTATGTTTTAGCCAATCGCTACTCATTTTACTATTTGCATTTCATTCGTACAATAAACAGGAATATAGCAATACGATATTCACGATTGTAGTGCACTCATGTGACAAGATGAGGGTTACAAAACTGGAGAATCTCTTGTTGAGCAGTTCAGTATAGGGAACGTCAACAAAAGACACACTTGATGTAGATTTGTTGATTATGCAGTAGAAATCACTCGTCTTCTTCGTCCTTTTGCTTCTTTTTTAATCCTACCGCTTTCTTGTTCCTATTTTTTTCGTTGTCATTTACTTTTCTTATTTATTCTTATTATTCTGTATCCTCTTCTTTGCTTTCGTAGTTCTTTCTTTCTCATTGTTATTTTTTGTTCTCTGTATTTTATGTCATCTCAAATAAGGTACGATGATCTCCGACCCCCTGCTTGGCTGTTAAGGCAGCGACCCAAAGATGACCAAGATCTTACTTCATATTTCCCATAGAGCTTCTGGAAAGTAGCCTGTCATATCACACTAGTTAACGACGTGAGGATCGCCGTGACCACTGGTGGGAACTGTTGATATAGAAGACATAGTTGTGTACCATTCTCCAGAAAAAAACAGGATCTAGCTTCCCCAGCGAAATCACAAAATACATTTAACCATCCACGTTACCTTGGACCAAAGCGCTAGTGCCTCGACTTGGGTATTTTGTGCCAGACTTGGGGCATTCTATGATAATGGTTGCAGACCGAACAAAGTGGGGCCAGACTTGGGACATTCTATGATAATGGTTGCAGACCGAATAAAGTGGGGCCAGACTTGGGACATTCTATGATAATGGTTGCAGACCGAATGAAGTGGGCCAGACTTGGGACATTCTATGATAATGGTTGCAGACCGAACAAAGTGGGCCAGACTTGGGACATTCTATGATAATGGTTGCAGACCGAACAAAGTGGGGCCACACCTGGGACAATCTATGATAATGGTCGCAGACCGAACAAAGTGGTGCCAGACATGGAACAATCTATGATAATGGTCGCAGACCGAACAAAGTGGTGCCAGACATGGAACAATCTATGGTAATGGTCACAGACCGAACAAAGTGGGTGGGGCCAGACTTGGGACAGTCTATGACAATGGTCGCAGACCGAACAAAGTGGAGCCAGACTTGGGACAGTCTTTGATAATGGTCGCAGACCGAACAAAGTGGGGCCAGACATGGAACAATCTATGGTAATGGTCACAGACCGAACAAAGTGGGTGGGGCCAGACTTGGGACAGTCTTTGATAATGGTCGCAGACCGAACAAAGTGGGCCAGACATGGAACATCATCATCATCATCATCATCATCATCATGGTAATGGTTACAGACCGAACAAAGTGGGGCCAGACTTGGGACAATGGTTGCAGAACTAACAATGTGGAAGTGCTTGATTTTGACTTTACATGAGGCCTCAAGATGCACCCGCCACTGACTATTTTGTCAATCTATGTTCAAGGATATAGAAGAAGAAGGAGAGAAGAAATAGAAGAAGTATTAACAATAGAAGTAGTAGTGGTAGCTGCAGTAGATGAAGAAGAAGAGAAAGCAGACGTGTGAGAATAAATAAAAAGAAGAAATAGTGGTGATATTAACAGTTGAAGTTAAATAAGAAGATGAAAAGGCAGCAGCAGCAGCAGCAGCAGCAGCAGTAGTAGTAGCAGCAGCAGCAGCAGCAGCAGCAGCAGCAGCAGCAGTAGTAGTAGTAGTAGTAGTAGTAGTAGTAGTAGTAGTTGTTGTTGTTGTTGTAATAGTAGAAGTAGTAAAAAATGAGAAAATTAAATTAGGTCCAAGGACCAAACGAAAATAATTAAAATAAATTTTTTTAATGTGTTTGCTACAAATTAAAGCTGCTCTACGATCCTGGTTCTGACTGTTTTTTTTTAAAAACCGAGTGTTGTAAAAAAAAAAAAATAAAATAAAAAAAATCAATGTTGCCGTGCAGTTTATGTTTACCCAAGAGCTACCCTTTCAATAACGCAAAACACAAACCCACAGCATTAGGAAAGATTCATTTCTTTCACAGTTGCTGATTTTGAAACCTCCACGATAATATTACACTGCATTCATTTTCCTTTAAAAATGTCAATCAAAGAAGTAAACGCGTTTGTTAAAGATATGAGAACCGCTGGTTGATATTGATACCGAGTTATCAAACTGTGTTGTTAGTTGTGTAAATAAATGTTTTATTTTCTGCATTTTAAATAAAATATAGATTATACGATGACGTAAGAGAGGCAATAGCATGTTGAATTTTATTTTCCTTCACAACGACGATTGGTACACATGATTGTGTTCTTCGTACAATCGTCTTTATAAAATAAATATTCAGTCATATTTATGTCTTGAATTGTTGTTTCGTGAATAAAATAAAGTAAACTGACGAATAGTTGAAGTAATAGTAAGTTAAGAACAGAGGAGATGGAGGGGACGCACGCTTTTAAAACCAACAATAAACAAACTCTCACCCGGATCCCTCAAGGAGAGAGAAGATAAGGAAAACCTAGAAACACACGGAGACCAGGGCTTGAGGAGGAGATAAATGACACCTGGAAACGTTTGGTGAAAGAGGCAGCAAAGGAAAGAAGGGCTTGCAGAGTTTCATGTTGATGGTTTATATGTCAATGGAGACACTTAGTCTCATAGTTACAATTAGGTGCCGTCACCATCGACATGGACAAGTGGTCTCATAGTCATTATTTGGTACCGTCACCATCTACATGGACAAGTAGTCTCATAGTCATTATTTGGTACCGTCACCATCTACATGGACAAGTAGTCTCATAGTCATTATTTGGTACCGTCACCATCGACATGGACTAGTAGTCTCATAGTTACCTCTTGATATCTTCTTCATCGACATGGACAAGTAGTCTCATAGTTACCTCTTGATATCTTCTTCATCGACATTGACAAGTAGTCTCGTTGTCATTATTTGATGCCTTCTCCATCTTCAAGTAGTCTCGTTGTCATTATTTGGTGCCTTCTCCATCTACAAGTAATCTCGTTGTCAGTATTTGGTGCCTTCTCCATCAACAAGTAGTCTCGTTGTCATTATTTGATGCCTTCTCCATCTACAAGTAATCTCGTTGTCAGTATTTGGTGCCTTCTCCATCAACAAGTAGTCTCGTTGTCATTATTTGATGCCTTCTCCATCAACAGGTAGTCTTGTCATTATTTTATGCCTTCTCCTGTACAGATAGTCTCGTTGTCATTATTTAATGCCTTCTCCATCTACAGGTAGTCTCGTTGTCATTATTTAATGCCTTCTCCATCTACAGGTAGTCTCGTTGTCATTATTTGATGCCTTCTCCTTCTACAGGTAGTCTCGTTGTCATTATTTGATGCCTTCTCCTTCTACAGGTAGTCTCGTTGTCATTATTTGATGCCTTCTCCATCGACAGGTTGTCTCGTTGTCATTATTTGATGCCTTCTCCTTCTACAGGTAGTCTCGTTGTCATTATTTGGTGCCTTCTACATCTACAGGTAGTCTCGTTGTCATTATCTGGTGCCTTCTACATCTACAGGTAGTCTCGTTGTCATTATCTGGTGCCTTCTCCATCTACAGGTAGTCACGTTGTCATTATTTGATGCCTTCTCCATCTACAAGTAGTCTCGTTGTCATTATTTGGTACCTTCTCCATCTACAAGTAGTACCGTTGTCATTATTTGGTGCCTTCTCCATCTACAGGTCATAGCCACTCTTTGATATCTTCTTCGTCAACATCGACAAGTAGTCTTCTTCTCACAATGTTGATGTGTTAAATATCGCTCTGCTTCATAACCAGCTGCTTTATTCCTGTGCCTTCTAACATTCCTCTTGAAGCAAGATAAAAGTATCCCATAGCATGACTGCCGTTACGGAGTTGGGTATATTCATCAAAAGGAAAAAAAAGACAAATAAACAAATATTAGTTACGTAGTCAAACTCGGAGGCTACAACCTTCGGATGAAAGAGATGGGAGTTAATATTGGCACAGCCCATAATCTTTAGAGAGAGACATGATCACCTACGCCAGCAGGCTTTGTGCTTGATGATGATGATGATATATATATACATATATACATGTGTATGTATATACGCACACATACACAACGTACACAAAATGGTCACCCTGTTACCTGATTTGAACAAAATTGATCACTATATCCAAGTTTGCAATACACATCCTCATTTCACTTCTTTTCAATTAGTAATGAAGGATCTGAAGATTTGGCGAAGAAAAAGGATGAAGTTGATAACAACACACTGCTCAACGACAGCATACGCAAACTGCCGCCATACGTATCTTTTAAAAATACAACAATTTAATTGTGTTGTTTGTTGTCCATAGAGCACAGTTTAGGCAATGTATCAGGAAAAGGGACTCAAAGCTGATCAAGTTCTTACTACACTTCCCAGAGATGCTAGTAATCAATATGCACCAAAACACACTGGCCAACAACGTATGCATCGAAATTATCTCTCCAGTGGTGTGGGTCTTGACACATAACACCGTGTTTTGTCTAACATAAATAATAGGCAATTTAAACAATACATTCTGTTAAAATTAAACGCACACAAAACTCTTGACTATGACACAACCGCAACCTATCACGTTTCAACTAATTAAAAAAATACAATACATCAAATAATGTATATTTTATTAAATTTTTGTTTGTTTTTCTATACTCTAGGTATTTACGCCCAACCCTCCTGGGTTGTCTCTTATGACATCTGCGACAGTTTTATCGTCACGCCTCTTTGCCACAATCCTCAAAGAATGACTAGGAAAATATGAGCGTATAAATTATACAAGTTTATACTATATTTGATTCGATCTTTGCAGAATTTATTCTATTTTAACGTTTGCTGTAAGTTTCAATTTGATCTAAGCGTATATATTTTAATATATCATGCTCTGTTTTATTCAGAAATTAATTATTTAAATATAATTCTCCCTAACTTGTCCTGTAAGATATAATAGTTGTACACGCAAATAGACAGTATCAGAAGTAATGTTATAAGAGAAAGAGTAATATTATAAAAGAAAGAGCAGTAATTGAAAAAAAAATCCTAAGCTACACTCAGAAGTAACAAATAAAATGGCTTGTCTATCTACTCTAGAGGGAAATGAGCAAGAGGCAGAACCACAGTAAAATGACGGACAGCATCAAAGAAAACAAACTCAATTAACAATAATTGAGACCGCCAAAGGGCGCGAACCAGAAATGTGTTTCTCCTTCGACGCCCGAGCCGGTACAAAAGAAAGTGAAGAGAAAGAAAGAAAGAAGGAAATAAATAAATGAAGAAATAAAATATCTGCAGGCTACTGTTATCAACATTACGTGTGTAATATTGTATACGTTATTGTTACATAGAGAGACTTCTTGTTTGCTGACGACGCTGCACTTGTCACGCAAAGCTAAGAAGAACTCTAGAGCACGATAAATCATTTTTCGCTTGCCTGCAGACACTTCGGCCTCACAATAATTTTGCAGAAAATTAACATACTTGGTCAGGACTTCGAAGCAACAACTTACATCTTTATCAACTACAAACTTGATGGCATGCGGCAGTATAGCTACCTGGGATCCATCATCAACGACAAACTATCTTTAGATACAGAAATTGACACCCACATTGGTAAAGCTGCTACCACATTCGCCCGTCTTTGTAGGGGCGTTTGGCAAAACAGCAAACTGACAACTAAAATAAAAGCCGTAGTTCATATCGGCAGCATCATCGGTATCCTTTTGTATGGCAGCGAATCATGGACAACTAATGCTAAGCAAGAACGTAAGGCTAAATGTATTCCACAGGCGATGCCAGTGCCGTATTTTTCGTATCACCTGAAAGTACAAAGTGACACACTTGGATGTCCTCATTCACACAGACTTCCCGAACATCTACACGCTGCTAAAACTACGTAGGTGACACTGGCTTGACCACTTACACCGTATGAAAGATGGCCGCATACTAAAATATATACCTTATGGACAACTAGTGCATTGAAGCAAAGGAAGGATGGTTAAAGGGGCCAGTGGTGGGGAGTGTAGAACACTCTAAGGTATGAAGACAGCTTCACAAGGGAGGAACACAACACAATACTGACGTTTCGGCTGATGCCTTTTTCAGAGTACAAGGACAACGAAAACAAACGGTGAAACACAATTATCTATAAATACATGATCAGAAGAAGAGGATAGAAAAGAAAAAGTAGGATGAGGAAAAAATGAAAAAAGAAGAGAGCACAAAGCAGTAGTAGCAAGGAGACGCTGGCGAGAGATAGTGTAGGTAAGAGAAGGAGCAGAGCGTAGATGAAATGGTTCTAACTAAGGTGCACAGAGATTGATGACGTTAAACAAACATAAAGTAGCAGCGATATCAATAAAAGGGAACAGGCAAATAATTGCGATGCTGCGGTGAAGCTGGTAGCAAGGGGCCAGTGGTGAGGAGTGTAGAACACTCCAAGGTATGAAGACAGCTTTACGAGGGAGAAACACAACACAATACTGATGTTTCGGTCTGAGACCTTTTTGTATTGTATACAGTTGGTATTACTAAGAATCATCATAAGACGTGTAAGGACAAAATAAAACCAGAAATAAGTGAGGAACAATGTGGATTTGTGGAAGGAAAGGGCACCAATAATGCAATATACATCTTAAGAACATTGATAGAAAGATCTATAGAGGTAAAGAAAGATCTATATATGTGCTTTAGAGACTACACGAAAGCATTTGACAAAGTAAAGCATGTGGAAATAATCAATATACTGGAGAAACAGCAGCTATACGAATTAACAACCAAACAGGACAATTCCAAAATATAAAGCAAGGAGTCAGACAAGGTTGTGTTCTGTCACCGGATTTGTTTTCACTTTACAGCGAATATATTATAAGATCAATAGTAGACAAAAAAGGAATTGAAGTCAACGGTCACAACATAAATAATTTGCAATATGCGGATGACACAGTCTTAATAGCAGAGACAGAGAATGAACTACAAGAAATGATAGACATAATAGTAAAAGAAAGCAACAAGAAAGGTCTCAGTCTGAATAGTAAGAAAACAGAAGTAATGGTTATTTCGAAGAAAGAATCACCACCATCATGCAGTATAAAAAATAAACGAGAAAAATCTTAAACAAGTGCAACGTTTCAAATACTTGGGCACAATAGTAACATCAGATGGGAGATGCACCACAGAAATAAAAAGCTGAATAGATCAGGCCAAAATGGCATTTCAGAAAATGAAAAATATCTTATGCAACAAATCTATGTCAATAAAAATGAGAAAGAGAGTTCATCGGTGCTATATACAACCAATTCTGACCTATGGAAGCGAATCATGGACAGTAGACAAACAAATGAAAAGACGATTAGAGACCACAGAGATGTGATTTCTTAGAAGAATGTTGAAAGTTCCCTGGACAGATAAAAAGACCAATGAGGAAGTTCTCAAAGAGGCCAACACAAAAAGGGAGCTCTTAAAAAACATCAGAAAGAAGCAATCAACATTTTTCGGGCACATCATGAGAAGAGGAAAGTTGGAATACTTGGTTACAACTGGCAAAATAAAAGGAAAGAGAGATCGCGGGCGACAAAGAGAGAAAATACTGGATAGCTTGGTGTCATGGCATGGAAAACAGTCAACAACAGAACTGATACGATGCACTGTAGATAGAAGATTGTGGAGGGACTCGATCACCTACGCCAACCGGTATGACACATGATGATGATGGATAACTAGCAGATGGCAAAAGAACAAGGGGGCTCCCAAAACTTCGATTTATAGAAATATATGAGCCTGACATGAAGACTCTGAACAAAAACTTTGCAGCTTGGGAAGACATAGCTGTAGACCGCAATATTTGGAAACACACTCTAAAACTCCAACTCAAGCAAGAAGGAGACAGATTCACAGAAAAAGGGAATATGCGGCGAGAGAAAAGGAAAAAAAAATTCCTACAGACGTTGCAGAATCCATGTCAACCATGACTGACGGAGGCTGGTACAGTCAACTATGACTGACGGTGGCTGGTACAGTCAACTATGATTGACGGTGGCTACTACAGTCAACCATGACTGACGGAGGCTGGTACAGTCAACTATGATTGACGGTGGCTACTACAGTCAACTATGATTGACGGTGGCTACTACAGTCAACCATGACTGACGGAGGCTGGTACAGTCAACTATGACAAACGGGGGCTACTACAGTCAACTATGACTAACGGGGCTACTACAGTCAACTATGACTGACGGTGGCTGGTACAGTCAACTATGACTGACGGGGGCTACTACAGTCAACTATGACTGACGGTGGCTACTACAGTCAACCATGACTGACGGAGGCTGGTACAGTCAACTATGACTGACGGTGGCTACTACAGTCAACTATGACTAACGGGGCTACTACAGTCAACTATGACTGACGGTGGCTGGTACAGTCAACTATGACTGACGGTGGCTGCTACAGTCAACTATGACTGACGGGGCTACTACAGTCAACTATGACTGACGATGGCTGGTACAGTCAACTATGACAAACGGGGCTACTACAGTCAACTATGACTAACGGGGCTACTACAGTCAACTATGACTGACGGTGGCTGGTACAGTCAACTATGACTGACGGGGGCTACTACAGTCAACTATGACTGACGGTGGCTACTACAGTCAACCATGACTGACGGAGGCTGGTACAGTCAACTATGACTTACGGTGGCTACTACAGTCAACTATGACTGACGGGGCTACTACAGTCAACTATGACTGACGGTGGCTGGTACAGTCAACTATGACTGACGGTGGCTGGTACAGTCAACTATGACTGACGGGCTACTACAGTCAACTATGACTGACGGTGGCTACTACAGTCAACTATCACTAACGGGACTACTATAGTCAACTATGACTGACGGAGGCTAGTACAGTCAACTATAACTGACGGGGCTACTATAGTCAACTATGACTGATGGTGGCTACTACAGTCAACTATGACTGACGGAGGCTAGTACAGTCAACTATAATTGACGGTGGCTACCACAGTCAGCTATGACTGACGGTGGCTACTGCAGTCAACTATGACTGACGGTGGCTGGTACAGTCAACTATGACTAACGGGGCTACTACAGTCAACTATTACTGACGGTGGCTGGTACAGTCAACTATGACTAACGGGGCTACTACAGTCAACTATGACTGACGGTGGCTGGTACATTCAACTATGACTAACGGGGCTACTACAGTCAACTATGACTGACGATGGCTGGTACAGTCAACTATGACAAACGGGGCTACTACAGTCAACTATGACTAACGGGGCTACTACAGTCAACTATGACTGACGGTGGCTGGTACAGTCAACTATGACTGACGGGGGCTACTGCAGTCAACTATGACTGACGGTGGCTACTACAGTCAACCATGACTGACGGAGGCTGGTACAGTCAACTATGACTGACGGTGGCTACTACAGTCAACTATGACTAACGGGGCTACTACAGTCAACTATGACTGACGGTGGCTGGTACAGTCAACTATGACTGACGGGGGCTGCTACAGTCAACTATGACTGACGGGCTACTACAGTCAACTATGACTGACGGTGGCTACTACAGTCAACTATCACTAACGGGACTACTATAGTCAACTATGACTGACGGAGGTTAGTACAGTCAACTATAACTGACGGGGCTACTACAGTCAACTATGACTGATGGTGGCTACTACAGTCAACTATGACTGACGGAGGCTAGTACAGTCAACTATAATTGACGGTGGCTACCACAGTCAGCTATGACTGACGGTGGCTACTGCAGTCAACTATGACTGACGGTGGCTCCTACAGTCAACTATGACTGACGTGGCTACTACAGTCGACTATGACTGACGGTGGCTACTACAGTCAACTATGATTGACAGGGGCAACTACCGTCAGCTATGACCGATGGTGGCTAGAACAGTCAACTATGACTGCGAAATCTAAGTGATGGATAACCCAAGAAGATAAATCGCCAAGGCTTGTTTTAGATATGAGGAGAAATGAACAAAAAATATATAGAGAAAAAAATGGTATGGTTAAAGCTTCACGTAACTAGTGGACATCACAAATCTGAACTACGTTTCGGCGTAAAGGTCTTCAACAGGAACAAACATAAAACACTCGTACAAATATGTATTTAAAATTTGATTTTAAAATATTTAATATATGTGAGCCTGACTGAAGATGGCTATCATAATATTCTAGTCAAACAGAACTTCAGCTGGCAAATGTCCCATGGATGCAGTGTACAGCTATGATGAGACGTCCATAGATGGAACACGCGGAATTTGATGTTGGATTGACCATCTGATCACAAGAGACCCAGAAAACATCACAAGAAATGAAAGATAGTGAGTGGCCTGTGCGGCTGAGGAGATAAACAGCGGTCTACATAACGATGAGGTATGGATGCTGAGATAGCTCCGATTTAACCTATTGATCTAGCACAACAATTCAATATTTCTTCGGCTGTTACACTTCATTATCGTTCACTCATTAAAGGACGTTTATTAGATGTAATTTGCCTTAAGTCGTGGTTTTTACAAGAAATCTACACACTCAAAGTCAACACATTTCAACTGAGTACATTTGTTAGATACCAGGTTTATTTCCTTCTTCATTCCCTGCTTGTTTAGCCAGACAAGTTAGTATGTTTTCATGGCTACTTCTTGGAGTTGAAGTAGCATCTCGGTCATTTCATGCACAATTTCGTTCCATTAAATATCAGTCAGCTGTGGGTCGCTGACCGCTTACAACGCGTATGTGTTTTGGATATTATCCAGATTGAACCCTCTTTTCACAGAGATATAGTTACATGTATGAACATGTCCCAATTGGTAAATTTCATGATTTGTTCTCACGTAGCAGCATTCTCTGCCAGCCATTTAGAGAGTAATATAATTAATCCCAAATGATAGTATCTCCAGTCTGCAGCCATTTGTTTCCTTTGATTGTGGTATCAACTGAATTCAACAATTCACTTATTATCACAGTCTGTGCTATCCACGACACTTCACTTGTAATCTTCATTCCGATGAGGTAAAATATTTCTGTTATAAAACAAATATTATTTGCCGTCAGATATCCGACTATATTTGTTTTCTCTAAAACATATCTTTATATTTAATTGATAAATGTATCGTTTGAATTAAGCCGAGGTTTATCAATTATAATAATTCCTGGAACAATAATCGGGTATAGAATCTTTTTGGTAGTAAATGTTGCATATCTTTCATTTATTTAACACCAATTGCTTATTTGTTTATTAAATAGTAATTGAAATTATAATTTATTTAATAGTAATTGCTTATTTGTTTATTAAACAGTAATTAACAGTCTATAATTTCTGGAACATTAATTGTATCTATAATTTTGTCTTCGCTGTAACTTTCACTCTAATTTCTGGAATAGTAAGTGTATCTAAAATTTGTCTTCGCTGTAACATTCACTCTAATTTCTGGAATAGTAATTGTATGTATAATTTTGTCTTCGCTGTAACTTTCACTCTCATTTCTGGAATAGTAATTGTATCTAAAATTTGTCTTCGCTGTAACATTCACTCTAATTTGTGGAATAGTAATTGTATCTATAATTTGTCTTCGCTGCAACATTCACTCTAATTTCTGGAACAGTAATTGTATCTAAAATTTGTCTTCGCTGCAACATTCACTCTAATTTCTGGAATAGTAATTGTATCTATAATTTGTCTTCGCTGTAACATTCGCTCTAATTTCTCGAACAGTAATTGCATCTATAATTCGTCGTTTCTGTGACATTCACTCTAATTTATTGAATAGTAAAGCTGACCAGTTTTGTGAAAAGGTAAATACATTTATCAAAGGCGATGGCGCTATATGTGACACACATTGAGGAGGCCATCTGAGACCATTACACAACAAACCCATTTTTTGGAATCCCTTGTGGAGGAGAGACATGGGGGATGAGAGGAAAGAAGGAAAAATAAACTCGGAGACGAAAGCAGAAATAAAGAAGAGAATGGAGAAGACATAGGCCGATCTTAATAAAATAGCAACAAATAGGAAGGCTTTTGAAAGTGTTTGCTGAAGACCTATGCTCCACGGGGAAAAGAAATGAAGAAGAACAAGAAGTACGTCTACAGTGACTTTAAAACAATAATGAATACATCTATACACCACTTTTTTAGTTCCTAAATTGCAAAGGTATTTATTTTGCAAAATTATAATTTACAGACAGATATTGTCTTATATTTGAAACTGTTGTTGTGTTTTACTTTTGCATCAAGTTGCAATTTCTTCTAAAATAGTGATCTTGTTACATTTTGGTCTCGAATAAAAATTTTTACACTTTGTAACAGGAGACTTTACTATATATAATGACTATGCTACATTGTTTGATACTTTACTATATATAATAACTATGCTTCATTGTTTATTACTTTGATACTTTACTATTTATAATGACTATGCTACATTGTTCTTTGCTTGCAGATTTTGATTAATGTTGTAACTAATGATGACTATTTAGTCTGTAAAACAACACATTTTTCAGGCTTTCATATTAACGCTATAGCATAGCAAAAATGACCAGAAATATTTTGTAGATGTTCAAATCAGTGTTGTCTGTTTCTTGCATTCATCATCATCAAGTACCATGCCTGCTGGCGTATGTGATCATGTCTCTCCACAACATTTGATCTCGACACTTATTTATAATTTCTGTTATTGACGTTCTGCCAAGCCATTCTCTTAAAATGCCTGGTATCTTTTCTCTCTTTGCCATGGTATTCTCAACATTCTTCTGTAAAACCACATCTCTACAGTTTCCAATGATTTTCTTGTCTGTTGTCCTATTGTCCGTGGTTAACATTTATATGTTCAGACCGACTTTACATAACATTTAAGAGCTCCTTTTCTTGTTTCTATTGTCAAAAAATGGATTGCACAGTATCTTTCTCATTTTTTTGGAATGCTACTTTTGCCTGAGCCATTCTGCATCTCACCTCTGTTGGTGAGGGTCATCTACCCTCTCACCTCTGTTGTACATCCACCATCTCACCACTGTTGTACATCCACCATCTCACCTCTGTTGGTCATCTACCCTCTCACCTCTGTTGTACATCTACCATCTCACCTCGGTTGTACATCTACCCTCTCACCTCGGTTGTACATCTACCGTCTCAACTCTGTTGTACATCTACCCTCTCACCTCGGTTGTACATCTACCATCTCATCTCTGTTGTACATATACCATTATTTAACAATAACGATTATTTTACAACATAACTCTTGTATGTCCAGTCAGTCACGACATACAATTGACACAAACACAATACTCCCTATAACCTACGCTACGTAATGAAAATATCATATTTTGGGGAGAACACAATAAGGGAAGCCCGTGAATTTAAAAAAAAATATAAACAATTTACATAATCACATTATCAAAACAAACAAAATATCGGTGCATTTATCTAATTCTTTCCTTGATCTTATTCTAAATGTGTCTGGGATTCTATAATTTCTTTCAAACATTTATCAGAAGGGAGCCGCGACAGCTCAGTGGTTAATGAACTGGACTACAAAAACAAGAGGTAGGGTTCGATCCTGATCGACGGCTTCCAAGTTTACCCAGTCTTTAATGGGTACCGGATTTTTTCTGGGAAAGCAAAGCGGCACGGGCGTAATACTGACCACATTACTTAAAAAATCATGTGCCGAAGATCTGTACAAATTATGGTCACTAACACCATATTCCCTATACGCCATTTGGCGTGATGGGGCTTTTTACTTTTTTCCTTTATTAGTTGCCAAATATTAGCACTTAAGGTTGTATGATACGCAGATAGTTTTGTGTGTATATATATGAGAAAAGAAACAAGGCCAGGTACCACAAATACACCTTGCTCGTTCTGTGGATGGATCTGTCTGACCAGGATTGGCACATTCAGCCACAAGAGAAGATGTTCAGTAAAGCAGCACTCAGTATGAGACACTAATGATTTACCGAACTACTGACTTGTCATGACTGCGTCTGTCAAGACGCCAAAGGCCATATATGCATACATATATATTATATATTGCCTTTGACAACTTTACAGGCAAGCAAGTTGGAAACAAGCAATCATGATAAGTCAGTAGTTTGATAAAATATTCATGTCTTATGATGGGTGCTGTTTTGTTGAACATCCTCTCTCGTAACTGAATCTGCCAATATTGGACAGACAGATTCTACCGCAGAAATAACATGGTGTATTTGTGGTGCCTGGCCTCGGCTCCTTTCTCCTGTGCTTTTTTAAATTTTGGATTTGATATCAACGCTGTCTCGAATGTTGCTGTGTCGTTTTGTATTTGTGCTCTCCATCTGCTACAATCTGCAGTCAGTACACCTCCCTGTTTCTTTCTGATTAATTCACCCATTGAAGCCCTACAAACACCCTTATATCTCAGCACTGGTCTGCTCTTTGATCTCAGTGTACTATATATAACGAAAACACACAACGAAGTTATACAACTCTCCTAACAACCAACTCAAAAGTATATTTTTTTAAAGTGATATTATAATTTGTTTACGTCGCACGTATATATTTTAACTGAATGCAATTAAATTATAGATTTCACGAAAGACAATTTTTTAAATTGTAAATGAAAATGTATATGATATTATATGTTTTATAACGGTAACATCCACTGAACATAATACTTCTTGCCTCTTCAATAGTAAAAGTAAAGTACCCCGTCACGCCAAGTGGCGTATAGGGAATATGGTGTTAGTGACCATACATTTTACAGACCTTCGGCACATACTTTTTTGGGTAATGTGGTCGGTATTACGCCTGTGCCGCTTTACTTTCCCAGAAAAAATCCGTTACCCCTTAAAGGTTGGCTGAACCTGGAAGCCGTCGGTTGGGATCGAACCCTACCTCGTGTCCTTTGTAGTCCAGTTCCCTAACCACTGAGCTATCGCGACTCCCTTGTCTCTTCAATAGTTTATATAATTCTTTTTTACTATGCATTGTATATAATTCTTAATTTACTATCCACCGTATATAGTTCTTGTTTTTTTTTTTATATTTTACATCGTAATTCGTATTTATTACATTCGTTCATAATATTTTCTTGTTTTTTTTTTATTTCACATTATTCTTTCTTTGTATTCACCGCTAATATTTCACTTCTTATTCAACATAAATCTTGTCTACATTCCGTGTCCAAGTTTTCTTGTATCTGAAATGTGTTCAATAATTATCTTTATATACCAAACATGAAACTAATTTATTTAATACGTTAATTAAATAATTCTCAATGTTTCTTATATTATGTCTTACATAATTCTTTTCCGTTATCGAGTAACTCAATTTCCTTTGTCATTTTCTACTCCTTACAACGAACTAAAAGTTGTACAAATCCTACAAAATTGTTCATAATTAATTTTACATTATTTAGGTTTTGTTATTTACATAATAAATTTAAAATTTCTTAATATTATTGTTTTTACAAATCCTTTTATTTCCTGCATAAAATATATATTTCTCGCTGCAGAAAAATATTGTTTAGT
Organism: Megaustenia siamemsis; assembly: GCA_032433765.1. Taxonomy (NCBI): domain Eukaryota; kingdom Metazoa; phylum Mollusca; class Gastropoda; order Stylommatophora; family Ariophantidae; genus Megaustenia; species Megaustenia siamemsis. Next base: position 109,867,312 of record JAVIAB010000073.1, on the reverse strand, counting down.
TTCTACTTAATTCAAATATTTATTGCTGTTTCCATAAATAATTAAATTCCTTTTTGCCTTTTACCAACACCAATTTACAATTACTTTGTATATTATTCAATTTTATTACATACTTTTCTATAGTTTTTTTTTTAAATTACAAATCTTGGCATAGTTTTTATTGAACATACACTGCTAACGTTTCATTTGCTCTTTTACACATTTGATAATTCTTGAAATATTTGTTTTCTATAATATGACATCAACTATGAATGCTTAAATGTTTCTTGTAAATTCGACTATTTTTTCTTTAACAACTCGTTAGTTTCAATGAAAACTTAAACTGATATTAAGAAATGCAATTTTTTTTATTTTATTATTTTTTTTTTTTTTTTTGCGAAATAACGTTGTGGCGTGGTTTATAGATACCTACGACTCTTGGTCAAATATCGACTTCAGCGAACAATTTTGAAATTCGGTTTTGCGTTACTCCTTCACTTCTCTTAGCCACATACGAGTTTGTCTCCAGAGTCATTGTGGGAAGGTAATGTAGGACATGTACAATAAACATAAAATGGTATGGAGCAGCTAAACTAATAGAATGGCAAGACAAGCTACAAAATGTCGGCATGTTCTAAAGGCAAGAAGATAAAGATTCTGTTGAAATACAAGGGGATAAAGATGATAATAGGCAAGAGAGAAAGATTTTGTTGAAATACAAGGGATAAAGCTGAGAAAAAGATTTTGTTGAAATACAAGGGGATAATGATGAGAGAAAGATTTTGTTGAAATACAAGGGATAAAGATGAGAGAAAGATTTTGTTGAAATACAAGGGATAAAGATGAGAGAAAGATTTTGTTGAAATACAAGGGATAAAGATGAGAGAAAGATTTTGTTGAAATACAAGGGGATAAAGATGAGAGAAAGATTTTGTTGAAATACAAGGGATAAAGATGAGAGAAAGATTTTGTTGAAATACAAGGGATAAAGATGAGAGAAAGATTTTGTTGAAATACAAGGGGATAAAGATGAGAGAAAGATTTTGTTGAAATACAAGGGATAAAGATGAGAGAAAGATTTTGTTGAAATACAAGGGATAAAGATGAGAGAAAGATTTTGTTGAAATACAATGGGATAAAGATGAGAGAAAGATTTTGTTGAAATACAAGGGATAAAGATGAGAGAAAGATTTTGTTGAAATACAAGGGGATAATGATGAGAGAAAGATTTTGTTGAAATACAAGGGATAAAGATGAGAGAAAGATTTTGTTCAAATACAAGGGGATAATGATGAGAGAAAGATTTTGTTGAAATACAAGGGATAAAGATGAGAGAAAGATTTTGTTGAAATACAAGGGGATAAAGATGAGAGAAAGATTTTGTTGAAATACAAGGGATAAAGATGAGAGAAAGATTTTGTTGAAATACAAGGGATAAAGATGAGAGAAAGATTTTGTTAAAATACAAGGGGATAATGATGAGAGAAAGATTTTGTTGAAATACAAGGGATAAAGATGAGAGAAAGATTTTGTTGAAATACAAGGGGATAAAGATGAGAGAAAGATTTTGTTGAAATACAAGGGATAAAGATGAGAGAAAGATTTTGTTGAAATACAAGGGATAAAGATGAGAGAAAGATTTTGTTGAAATACAAGGGATAAAGATGAGAGAAAGATTTTGTTGAAATTCAAGGGATAAAGATGAGAGAAAGATTTTGTTGAAATACAAGGGATAAAGATGAGAGACAGATTTTGTTGAAATACAAGGGGATAAAGATGAGAGAAAGATTTTGTTGAAATACAAGGGATAAAGATGAGAGAAAGATTTGTTGAAATACAAGGGGATAAAGATGAGAGAAAGATTTTGTTGAAATACAAGGGATAAAGATGAGAGAAAGATTTTGTTGAAATACAAGGGATAAAGATGAGAGAAAGATTTTGTTAAAATACAAGGGGATAATGATGAGAGAAAGATTTTGTTGAAATACAAGGGATAAAGATGAGAGAAAGATTTTGTTGAAATACAAGGGGATAAAGATGAGAGAAAGATTTTGTTGAAATACAAGGGATAAAGATGAGAGAAAGATTTTGTTGAAATACAAGGGATAAAGATGAGAGAAAGATTTTGTTGAAATACAAGGGGATAAAGATGAGAGAAAGATTTTGTTGAAATACAAGGGATAAAGATGAGAGAAAGATTTTGTTGAAATACAAGGGATAAAGATGAGAGAAAGATTTTGTTGAAATACAAGGGGATAATGATGACAAAAGGCAAGAAAATAAAGATTTTGTTAAAATACAAGGGGATAATGATGACAAAAGGCAAGAAAATAAAGATTTTGTTAAAATACAAGGGGATAAAGATGACAAAAGGCAAGAAAATAAAGATTTTGTTAAAATACAAGGGGATAAAGATGAAAGGGGAAGAAGATAGGCAAGAGAGAAAAAAACTTGTTTTCAAATTCAAGTGGATAAAGATGATAAAAGGCAAGAAGATAAGATTTCGTTAAAATACAAAGGGAAAAAGATGATAAAAGACAAGAAGATAAAAATCAAGTTAAAACACAAACAAGGGATAAAATGATAAAAGGCAAAAGATAAAGATTTTGATAATAAAGTAGGATATCAAAATATTGTTAAAGACAAGCGGGCAAAGATATTTTCAAAAGACAAGAAGGTACGGATTTTGTGAACATATTATGACATAAAGATATTACTAAAAGTCAAGGAGCAGGACCGAATTTAAGCCCTTAGAGGCTGTAATCACTTAAAAGATTATGGTGCCCCCCCTACCCATCATAAATATGTAATTCAAAATATAAATAATTGTAAAAGAGGCAGAGGCAGACCAAGACTAACATGGACGAGTAACATCAAAAGATGGACAAGTCAATCTATGACAGCCTGCACCATCAAAGCAAGAAACAGTGGAATGGCGATCCATGGTAGCCAACCTTCGTTGCAGAGAAGGTACTCGATGATGATTTATAGAAATTAAACAAAACTTAGTGAGATTGGCAATAATGTTGATTTCTATATACTTCCATTTTATGTATATTTGAATAGTTTTCTCCTAGTTTTCTTTTACTTTTAAATTGCACAGTCTTTGATGAGATCCTCAAAACGTATCATATGTGGCACAACAGCTTCTATACATAATAGAGATAAGACATCCAGCCTGGCTTTGTTTGATTGCATTGCTCTTGGTGGTGGTCTGCATTCATTAAGTGATCTTCTTGGTATTGTGCGTGCATGTGTGATTTTTTTCATTTCATGTGGGGGCTCCTTTGCGGTGCCCCCTTCCCTTACTGCCTAGCCAAGGAACGTGCTTATTTTGATTAATGGTTAATATTCCACTGACAAGGTGGTACAGATTTTGTTAAAGGACAAGAAGGTACAAATTTTGTAAAGGGACAAGAAAGTAAAGAATTAGTTAAAGGATAAGAAAGTACAGAATTAGTTAAAGGATAAGAAAGTACAGAATTAGTTAAAGGATAAGAAAGTAAAGAATTATTTAAAGGACAAGAAAGTAAAGAATTATTTAAAGGACAAGAAAGTAAAGAATTATTTAAAGGACAAGAAAGTAAAGAATTAGTTACAGGATAAGAAAGTACAGATATAGATAAAGTACAAGAAAGTAAAGAATTAGTTAAAGGACAAGAAAGTACAGAATTAGTTAAAGGATAAGAAAGTACAGAATTAGTTAAAGGATAAGAAAGTACAGAATTAGTTAAAGGACAAGAAAGTACAGAATTAGTTAAAGGACAAGAACGTACAAATTTTGTTAAAAAAAACACAAAGGTACAGAATTAGTTAAAGCACAAGAAGGTACAGATTTTGTTTAAAAAAAACAAAAAGCTACAGAATTAGTTAAAGGACAAGAAGGTACAGATTTTGTTAAAGGACAAGAGGGTACACATTTTGTTAAAGGACAAGAAGGTACAAATTTTGTTAAAGGGCAAGAAGGTAAAGATTTTGTTAAAGGACAAGAAGGTACACATTTTGTTAAAGGACAAGAAAGTACGAAATTAGATGAAGGACAAGAAGGTACAAATTTTGATAAAAAACAAGAAGGTACAGGTTTTGTTAAAAAAACAATCGTCAAATTGTCCATTGTAAACTGATGTTTGTATCTTTTAACAAAAAACCAAAGCGTCCATGAACACAAACGTTGAACGCTGTCAGCGACTCACAGCTGACTAATGATCAATGAACCGCAACTGATAGAGACCCAAATCCACCTCTTCGTAGTGGACTTCGAAAAAACCAACCAATGTGAGTGTGGCCAGGTGCATTAGGGATTGAATAGGAAAGGGAGCCTCGGTAGCCTAGTTGAGACAACCACCCGACTGGACTACCGAGGATCGGACAACCGTGCTCGATTCCCGCTGGAAGCAGTGTGAGTTGTACACGTGGTTGGAAAAAAAAAACCCACCGAGGTCGACCCAGCCGCTGGCAGAAATGGGTACCAAGGTAGTACTCTGGAAAGGTGAGGAATACCGCCATCATCGTGAGTTTCGATGCTTGAAGCGAGACTAGCCAGAAGTCTCCGAACACTTCTGGATAGGCGGCTGTGCACATATGGGTGAAAACTCGCGTGCTAAGACGCCGATTCAAGTCTCGTACTTGACCTTTACCCTCACGAATAGGAAAATCAAGTCAGAAGCCAAGAGTGTCGTGATCCAATCGAATGTGTTGAACCAGAAAACGACGGAAACCACAACACGGCAAATATTCGCTCCTTTAACAATGTTCTAATCGTGAACGATAAAGATTTGCAATAGCGTAAACACATAAGACGTTTCGTTTCGCATCATTTCCGTATCATCAATCAATATCCCAACTCTTCATGCATACGAGATCTTCAGCAACTCTTTCCTGCCCTTCATTTCTCATAGGGATAATATTAGTAAATATATTCAAGTATTCCCTTTCACTGTTATATCATTTGAAAGAAAATAATAATAAAAGCTGATGACAAGAAATTCTCGAACCTATACTATCGTCTTCATTAAATAAACAACAAACGTCGAAGAAACGTTGAGATTGAACTAAGAGGTATATGGCAACTATCTTGAATGTGGGACACGTTTCAGTACAATATTGTTATTGATTCACTAAGTGATTTTACGTTGAGCCATTAATCTCTTGAGCCGAACGATTTGTACAATGTGCTCACGTGGCATTGAGCTCATTCGTTCTATTGAATTGTTTGACATTAGACTATATACATTAAGTAATTTAATACAAATTCTGCAATATACACCATATATATATATATATATATATATATATATATATATATATATATATATACACACTATATATACACACTATATATATACACTATATATATATATATATATATATATATACACACATAAAATTATTTATAAGTGTGTACGTGTTTCTAATATTAGACATTAGACTATATTTTAAAGTTATATACTCTAATAATTCTATACCATATACATATTTTACTATTTGTTAAAAGCAAACAGATACCTGTGTGCTTGCCCGAAGTGCTGTGGTGCCAAAGGTAAAACCAAATAAAATTGTCTTTGTTATCACTTAGCCAATATTTTAATTTTAATAATAAATAATAAATAGTTAATACATAAAAGCAAACAAACACGAAGTACGCATACACACTAATTGAAAGTTCACATATAATTAATGGATTTACTACTTGTTTCATTACAAAGAATATAGATGATATGTTTGGTTTTATATACCTCATTTAGAAAGTGTATGTTGAGTTAAAACTTATAAAAGAAGAACGGTAATTACTAGAATGATCAACTTAAACAGAATACAATATATTTTACGCTGTTAAGTGTAAACAGAAATATATGTATTTACATTTGCTTATTCACAAAGAGTGTAATGTATTTGAATGTCACCAGTCTGTTAAAACAGAATAAAATAACACTGGAATATTTGTTTAAAAAATACAATATATTTGATAATAATCCGTGTTAAAACAATGCAATGTATTTGATATTAATCTATCTTCTCCTTCTTCTTTTCTCTTTTCACTGATACCTAAAATGTGTCGTGGTTTATATCATTTGTCGTTCTTGAGCTGCTCGAACTGTCTGAATTAGTGATTTTCCTTTGTTGTTACATGTCTCTGTCACTGCATCTATCCATCTTCTTCTGGGTCTTTCTCTTGGTCTTTTTCCATGCATTCTCGAGAAGAACGCCCTTGATGGTGATTGGTAAGGGTTAATTCTGACCAGGTGGCCAAACCATTTAAGTTGTTGTTGTTCTATATATTCTTGGCAGGGTTTAGTACCTACCATTTTTCTTATGGTTTCATTTGGTATTCTATCTCTTCTTGTGTTGTTTGTTACTTTTCTCAAGCATCGATATTAATCTATAATAGTATTAAATAGTGTATTTATCATTAGCATACCTAAGGAGCATACATTGCATCGTGTTTAACTTAAATTCAGCATCACTAGAGTTTTAACAGTATATGGAGTGGGATAGGTTAAATTATATAATTAGAGATAAAGATATAGCATGGTCCGGAGAGCTTACTCATTTCTCAACATATTATAACAGTAACATAAGAATAACAGTCACCAGCATTTAGTGAAGGAATTGAAAGCTATGGAAATTTTCTAGCTATTATTGGAAAAGATGTAGGGATAGTAGTATGACCTGACCCGTCAAAATGTCCAGGAATTAGATTGACAAACAAACTCGGGGCAGATCATGTTGACCAGAGAGATGTTACTCGTAAGAGCTGTTTTAGATCAAGTTAGTAAAGTCAACCTTGTGTCAAGATGACCTCCTTGTTTTGGCAATTTGTACACAAAGTTCATATACAATATATCCGCTCGGATTTTTATTGATTGCGTATGTGTTGCGCAAAGAGTAAGCCAATAAATTATGCAAATGAGACCTAGGTATTTAGCATTCATGCACAAGAAGATTTAGGAGATAGATAAAACTTAAGAAAAGAAGAGCAGTTAGAGGCAAGATCAGAAAAGTTAGTTAAAAGCAGTTAGTAGAAAGAATAGCAGTTACTTATAATCAGTTAGTAGAGAAGTAGATATAACAAGAACAGAGCATGTAGAACTAGAAACATAGAGAACAAGTCCAATATAGATAAGTCAGTCTGTACTAACATCATTTAGTTGTGAAGTGTTTTCATGTGAGATTCATAAGTTTCTGCTCCAGAGACCGTAAGCAGATTAAATACAATAGAAGAGTAAACACAAGACAGTTGTGAAACTAAGATAGAATTTTGTCACAGACAATATGTACTAGATTTAACTCCATCAAGACCGGCGTTTGTCTAGAAAGTTAAGATCAATAAAGAACGTCATTGATAGATGTGGTACGACCACTAATCATCACGTGTCAAGAAAATGATTCAATGAACTTGAAATAACCTGGTTTGCTTAGTCTATGCTTGTTGAATACGTCAAGACTTTGTTCAAACGTGCTGTTTTATAGGTGTGATCTGTGGTTGTTGAATACTTTAAGACTTTGTTCAAACGTTGTGCTGTTTTATAGGTGTGATCTCTGGTTGTTTGAATACTTTAAGACTTTGTTAAAACGTTGTGCTGTTTTATAGGTGTGATCTGTGGTTGTTGAATACATCAAGACTTTGTTCAAACGTGCTGTTTAAAACGGTGTGATCTGTCAGATCAAAACAGTTAAAGTAGAGTATAATGAAGAGCTATAAATAAGAAGCTAAATATGTAAAACTGCAACAGTGTAAGCCATTAAAATAAATATTAACTTCCATTTGTTTGTAGCAGACATTTAAAAAAAAGCACGTTTGATATAATACGAAAATATTTCTTTACTATTATGTCGATAATTCACTTTTGTGTGTCATAATTAATTGTTATTATAAAATTAATTAACAACAAATTTTTTTTTAGAAAAAAAAAGCAATAATTTAGACAGAAATACGAAACGTTAATGTTATAACTCTTCTCTTTTTGCGCCATGATCGGGCTAATTGCGCTGCAGATGAAAGTTATCTATAATATTAACGTCTTGCGGTTCTACACTCTTGACTTTCCAACGACTTTTGTCCGTTATAGACCCCTACTCTCTTACTAAGGTATTTCTGAACAGATGAGTTCAGTTGGGTGTGGATCTTGGTCACTTCTGATTCTCTGACCCTGCCGACTATTAAATCGCTGTTGATAATACGGAAGAGAAACGAAACGATGTTTCTGTTTCGGCTCTACGGCTACTCGTTATCGTTCACATTTAGAAGAACGTTAAAGGAGCGCAGTTTTTTTTTGTTTTTTTCTTGTTTTTCTTTGTTGTTCTCTGTTTATGGTCTTGGACGTGAACGTTGAAGCTCAAAAATCGCAACTTAGGGAAACTTGATGTAGCACTGTAGCCAGTTGGAATTTCTGGTGTGGGGCGATCACAGTAAGCCTAGACTTGGCTACAGTACCTTGGTGCAGAACATAGACAAGTCCCACGCAGATGTAGAAGTCTCTGACCCTAACCCAGAAAATCTACAGACTCCCGAACATAGACAACGACAAACGACATGGCTTGAAGTGAAATGTGTTTGAGCTGCCGAACCAACCAACCATGGACGAAACATCAAATACTCAACGTGTCTGTAAATAAATACAGTTCAACTTTATGCTTCAAATGGAAATAGTAGGGGAAAAAAAAACCCACATAGACAAATATTTATTTAGCTTTTAACTAATTCATCAAATTTGTAAATATATTATTTATATCAAATGTCATATAACATTTACATTTTAAAATAATATTTTATTTCTCATCTTTGCTTAAAATATTGGATCAAAGGGGCATTGATATAAATTAATATAACACTTCCACATTTTTGTAATGCATCCGAGCTCTAAATGGATTGTTTCATTTAGAATTATTTGTGTTATTGCTTTATATTATTAAATGTAAATTGGTAGTGGAGTACAGGGTTATAAATTACCGAAGATCTAAAACAGAGCTGCGCGTGCTTTTTTTTTTTTAGAGCAGCTAATATAAGTTTATATGTAATTGAATAGAAATAGATTCTAGTTGCTTCATCTAGGTTGTGAACGCCAGCTGAATATGCCATCAAATACGTTATAAAAGTAGCGAATTGTAATTCCAAATATGTTACAGTATATGTTAGATGTGTATATATGTATATATATAATTTTGTTAATTAATTAAATTATCGTCTTTACCATAAGGAATTTTATTTCACGTTTAAAAAAAATGCAACCGTTCATCTTCGTTTGGAACACAGCGATGCTGGTCTTTTTTCTTCTCCTTAATTATCTGAACTCCTGTTGGAGCATAGAGCACTCACAAGAGATCTCCACTCAATCCGGTCTGGAGCAAGCAGGCACAACTGTCGCCAGGACCTGCCAGTCTCTTTCGCTTCATGATATCATTATGGTTCGTCCCCATGTCCCCAATGGTCTGCCTCTTCTTCGTTTCCAAGGTGGTGCCCATGTTAATGCTAGGCGTGGATGCCTGGTTCGTTTCATTCGTAGAACGTGGTATATCCATTTCAAACGTCATTTTAAAAATTACTGATTGATGTTGTTAATACCTGATCTTCTAGCGACTTCTGTGATCGTGATGTTCTCATCCCAACGGATGTTTAGAACTTCCTTTAGACAGTGACCTTCAAATCCTTTTAACCGACTTTCTAACTTACGGTAATGACGCTGTTAAACGACGAAAAAAAAATATACATTTTTATTGGGACGCTTTACAAAACCAACCTTCAGCATATCCACTCTATGAACAGCCACATGAAACAGTAAAACATCACCTGTTTGATTGTCAAAAGTTCACTGACATCAGAGCAACACTACTTGATCAAAGATCTGATAAATACACCTTGTACGAAACTATAATAGAACTCAGAAATACCTGCATATATCGTTACATGGCGTTGGACTGAAAGGCGTCAGCTCACATGCTTCTGGATCCATAACAACAAGATTGGAACGCTTCTATCAATGGTCTATGCCCCAACGGATAGTAACAAAGACAGGTGATAATAAGATGGAATGCTTTTTCAGAGAATAAAGGTTGAAGTAAGTTAAAGAGAAACATATTTTGTAAAAATACCAGTAACAAAAAACAAAAACAAAACAAACGAAAGGTATTAAACGTAAATAAAGAACACTGTCTATGAGGTTCAATTAAACAACCACAGTTTAAAAAAAAATATTAACAAGTCGATGTTTGTTTTTTGAAGTGATAAAAATATCTCTTTAACATGGAAGGCACTAACACGGGAGATCGTGGACTGTGTTGAGATATTCCTGAGTAAACCAGGCCAGAAATCGGAGTGCTAATAGGCACCTGTCGAGTAAAACGATATTGGTCAATGTACAAAAACCCGAATCTTGTTTTGTGAATACAAAATCATGGGCATTAGACAAACCGCAAAGGACATGAGGTGTATGAGAAGAAGGAACCAAAATTCCCTGAGTTAACGTTTTCTATAAGCTGGTAAAAGAGGCAAAGCAAGACTAAAATGGACGAACGAGTAACATCAAAACATGAAAAAGAGCGAAATGGCGCTCCATGGTAGCCAACTTTCGATGCGGAGACGGCACTCAATAATAATGATGGTAAGCTATTCAGATGCGCAACCTCTATATTGGTGCCATGACATCCCATTGTGACATCCCATTGTTACATCCCATTGTGACATCCCATTGTGACATCCCATTTTAATTGGCAGAATACGACTCTTTTGTCAACCATACTCTATCACTTGAAAATGTGAACTGAAAAGGGGGGTGTCCTCGCTAGAGACAGAGTTTCCTTCAGACGGGTTGTGATGAATGCAACGTTCTGCAAACGACATGTAACCTACTGAAGATGAACCCATCACTCATTCATAGAAAACGAAATTTCATAAAATTGTACCTTGAAACAATGCAGACTTATGATAAAATAGATTATTCTAATCAGTAACAGAATATTTAAAAAACAAACAAACCAAAATAAAAAACACAGTTAGTGGGAATGTTTGTTGGACAATAAAGTGCATGAAAGTTTGAATGTTGTACATGAAGTATTTGTGCAAATTTTAAAATTTGTGCTCAAACCTTCGAAGTTCCGCTCATTGGTTGCTAGAAATGGTAAAGAACGGTTCTATTTGTAGCCACCCAAATTTGCTATTTTTAAAAATAAATCTGGCTGGAAATGCAATCAAAATGTTACTGACAGAATTAAAAAATATGGCGTAGAAATTGAAGCGAATACATAAAAAGGTGGACAATGGACTAAAATGGACAAAAGAAGTCATGGAATGAAAATGTAATAATCTGAAATGGAACTAAAGAGTATAACAAAAGTAAAAGAATTCTGAAGAGTTGAAATGCTGGAAACATAAATGATAATTGCATTAAATGGAAGAAAAAGCTCCAAGACGAAATATACGAGAATGTTCATGGTAGTTTCACACACAAATAAATTATATATAGCCTAATTGTGACTTCATTTTGTGTATTATCTAAGTTAGCGTTACGGCCGGTGTGTTTGGCCTATAGTTGTTACTGTTGGCTCTTATACACGTGTATGTATAGCGAGCCTGCGTGTGTCTTCATATAGATTGTATAGCAAACTTGTGTCTTATTTTTTTTCTAAACATTAATGACTTATTTTGGAAATATATTGAATTGAGTCTAACGTCGAGTTATTTAATATAATGTACATGTAGTGATGTATCTGTTTTTAAATGATTAATTAAATGAAACAAATAATAGACACTTTTACAAGCACAAATTTGGACGTATTTACGCTTCGTGATGGCAAGATACTGTGTTAATGGAAGGATATTTTTGATCGTAGACACCATTTTGGTGTTTTATATTTCACTTAGTGTGTCATAGTGAAGAGTGTTGTTTTCATATTTCTATGCCTTTTCTGTTTGTTTATTTTTTTTTTAGTTAACCCCGACAATTTCATTCATTTTCATGTCCTACAGTGTTAGTCCTTAGTATACTCAAAGAAAAAATGTAGCAAAGATAATTCTATACCAGCTGATGTAGAGGAGTAAGACAGGGATGCTTCCTATCACCAAGCTTGTTCAATCTATACACTGAGCAAATCTTTTAAAACATCACAGAGATGCCAGGCCTAAACATTAATGGAAAGATAATTAAGAACCTAATGTATGCTGATGATGCTGTATTAATACCCTAAAATCCTAAAGGTCTATAACAATTACTTTATGATATAAACAATGACAAGCAAAAAATATGGATCAGATATCAATATCAAAAAGACTAAATCTATGATCATAAACAAAGATAATACTCTAAACCAACAAGTGGATATCAAAATTGAAGGAATAGACCTGGAGACAGTTCAGAACTACAACTACCTTGGACATACTATAACCGTACCAGTGATGGAAAATGTACAACTAAAATAAACAAAAGAATAGGAATGGCAAAAAGCAATATTAATAGCATTAAAAAGATGCTAACATCAAAACAAGTAACACCGGGGCTAAAACTAAGAATAGCAAAATGTTACATCTTCTCAACATTTCTATGTGGTGCAGAAACATGAACATTGGGCAAGAAAACAGAACAGAGAATTGAAGCCTTTGAAATGTGAATTTATAGAAGAATAGGAAGAACAGGATGGAAAGAAAAGAAAACAAACTATGAAGTCTTAAAGCAACTAAAAATGAAAAGAGAGCTACTAAACACAATTCAAATAAAACAAATGAGATTTTGGGGCATGTTAAAAGACATAGCAGCCTACTAAAAGTAATCTTGGAAGATAAAATACAAGGTAAAAGAGGCAGAGCAAGACTAAAATAGACGAGTAACATCAAAAGATGGACAAATCAACCTATGACAACCTGTACCTTTAAAGGGTTAAGGCATAAAAATGCGAAGCTGCAGTAAAGCTGAATGTGAGGAAAAATAAAAAAAATTTAAAAAAATGGTATGTAAGAAGCTTTACGTGATAAGTGGACGACACAGACTAAACGACCACTTATCACGTAAAGCTTCTTACATACCATTTTTTTTCTATTTTTTATTTTTCCTGTAACTTTAAAGCATGAGACAGAGAGGGATGACGTTCCATGGTAGCCAAACTTCGATGCGGAGACGGCACTCAATTTTGATGATGCTATTCAGGAAATGTAGAATATATATTTACTGGAAATATATATTGAATCGGCTAACTGTAACGTTGGCTTACTGTTAGTGCGGTTAATAAGTACTTAGGGGCAGACGTTACTGGCTCTATAATTAAACTGTACCTGTGGGGTAAAAACGCCATCTAAGCTTTAATGGTAACAAATAATAATACATAAATATTATTATATGGGGAACTTCCGAGGCGATAATAGGGAATTATAGAACAAAGAAGTATGTGTTAGCACTCGGAAAAATTAACAAACAACAACAGAAAAAAACGAAGAACAATATATGGTCCGAAGTGGGATCGAACCCGTACTCCCTGGCACCGCGCCTTGCCACGAGAAGCCGAACGCTTGGCACACTGCCACTCAGCCAACTAAAAAAATTGGCTATTGTAGTAGTGTCTTCCACGAAAGGCGCTCTCAATGACTATAGCATAGGGTAACGATCACAGACCGGAAATAAATTGTATATTTGTACTTTCCTATTAATGCAAGTATCTCCCAGTAGGGCTGAATACTTGTGTTGTAGACAAACATTTATTGGACGAAACAGCACGAATAGTAGTTTCCAGTGGTTATATACTGGTAACAAATAATAATACATAAATATTATTATATGGGGAACTTCCGAGGCGATAATAGGGAATAATAGAACAATGAAGTATGTGTTAGCACTCGGAACAATTAACAGACAAACAACAACAGAAAAAAACGAAGAACAATATATGGTCCGAAGTGGGATCGAACCCGTACTCCCTGGCATGGCGCCTTGCCACGAGAAGCCGAACGCTTGGCACACTGCCACTCAGCCAACTAAAAAAATTGGCTATTGTAGTAGTGTCTTCCACGAAAGGCGCTCTCAATGACTATAGCATAGGGTAACGATCACAGACCGGAAAGATAATTCGTGGAAGACACTACTACAATAGCCAATTTTTTAGTTGGCTGAGTGGCAGTGTGCCAAGCGTTCGGCTTCTCGTGGCAAGGCGCGGTGCCAGGGAGTACGGGTTCGATCCCACTTCGGACCATATATTGTTCTTCGTTTTTTTCTGTTGTTGTTTGTCTGTTAATTGTTCCGAGTGCTAACACATACTTCTTTGTTCTATTATTCATCTAAGCTTTAAGCTTCTTTTGTATAGCAGCATATCACATATTCGATGCATCACAAAGTAGCTCAAACTGAGTATTTGAAACGGAAACACATGTTTATGAACTTCTGTGTCATTGATAGTAAAAAAAAACAAGCATGTCCTACACCGCTACTTAGAACCAGTCCTGACACGCGGTTGTGAAGAAAACGTGACAGCAGAAACTAAACAAAATATTTGTAGGACATGGGAATAGAGTATCTTCCTCTTCTCCTTCTGCGATCATGGCTCATTCAGACTGGGACTCCGGACTCTCTTATGAAGGCAGCTGTCTGTTTCAGTTGAAATAGAGTTTGAAATAAGAATATTAAGAATGCCACGATGGCAAAAATAGAGTAATCTAGATGATAAAAGCAGTCAAAGACGCACAAATGATATTACTTATATCAAAAGCAACGCATTATCATTTTATTTTGCTATTTAATCATAAAGACTGATACATCCGGACAATTAGAAAAAAAATTATACGGAAGAAGACATACTGGAAACAGGAAAAATACCGCAAAGTTTAGCTAAGTGGACAGCATAGTACAAAGTTAAGAGCTTAAATTATAAACTGTAGAGATACACATCTGTGGAGAATCATGATCACCTATGCCATCTGACATGCTTCTCGAAGCAGAGGAAGAGTTTATGAACATTAGTATTCCGACACTGGGAAATTTGCTAGAATTCTATATAGAGGAGTACTGTATGGCCCTTTTCGTCTTGTCAGACCGTCTAGTGGAGGCTATTGCGTATTTTTTTGAGGTATTGTTTTTGCCGAACAGCTTCTCTCGTGGCTAATTCTACCAATGTTTGACAAACACACGCGGTCACATAATGAACAAGTCAGGCTCGCTGGTCCACAGGGTTTACCATCCTTTTTCATGAGTCTCTTCTCTTCTAAGTCCTGTCTTAGAACAGTCTCAAATGTTGTTATACCGTTCCTTATACATGCTCTCCATGATATGCGATCACTTGCCAGATGTTGCCAGTTGTTTTCACAGATGGAGAAGTCTTTCAGAGATGATTTGCAGATATCTCTATATCGTAGTTTAGGTCTGCCGATTTGTCGTTTTCCGTGTTTTAGCTCGCCATATAGTATTTGCCTAGGAATGCGTTTTTCTTCCATCCGTTGGACATGCCCCAGCCATCTTAGCCTTCGACTTCTGAGCATCGACATGATTGTTAGGGTCTTAGCACGTTGCAGGACAGTTAAGTTGGTTATTTTGTCTTGCCATTTGATGTGCATTATTTTGCGGAGACATCGCATGTGGAAGTCATTTAGTCTTTTTTCCTGGTTTGAGTATGTTGTCCAGGTTTCGGATCCATATAGTAGTGTGCTAAGCACACATGTTTGATATATTAGGAGTTTAGTCTTTCGAGTTAGTTTCGTGTTGTTCCATGCCCTTTTTGTGAGTTTGCCGAAGGTCGTAGCTGCCTTACCAATTCGACAGTTTATTTCTTCATCAAGAGAGATGGTTTGCGTAACTGTGGATCCAAGATATGTAAATTTCTGTACTGATTCTAGTGGGCAGTCTTTTAGAGTAATAGATAGAGGTTTGAAGTCACCTTGATTTAGTATTACTGTCTTCTGAACATTAATTGACAGTGAAAAAAGGTCGCATGCTTTATCCAGGTTGTTTATCAGCGACTGTAGGGTGGCCTCACTATGAGCGACCAGGGCTGCATCGTCAGCAAATAAAAATTCTTTAAGTAGGGCAACATTTGTTTTGGTTTTTGCTCTTAGTCGTGCTAGGTTGAATGAGAGTATTAATGTATGCAATAATACACAGAATACAAATATTTACGTACTAAACTACACATTTCCGATGAAAATCGATATTATCCCACTTTCACTATTCACATATAACGTATTTTGGATGTTTGCTGTAATTTTAAACATTTAATTTACATTTCAAAATTAGAAAGCATTTATATATAAAAACGTTTTAAATAGTCCTTGTATTTTGTCTACTCCCGTGTGTTACCAGGGCCTCATTATGTGGGAAGTAAAGAATTGTGACACTGCGACACTTCCAGGCATATCGTAAGAGGCTACTAAGGAGATAGATCGATAGCTTGACAAGCTGTCATTGTAAAAAGCATTGTTATGGAAACATATTTTAGAAGCAGTGATCTCTGCAATATGTGCCATTTTGGCACGCAAGGTTTCTATTATTGACATTGTAATTCTGCCCTATGTGCTGTCTTCGGCTCGAAAGGACAATAGATAGATAGATAGATTTTGTCTATAGAGACGGAAGCAAATATTTTAGATCACTTCATTCAATTACAAAATAGAAAAAGTCAATAAATAATTTATCACTTTAGTAAACCATTTATCAGTTTAGTAAATCATTTGTCATTTTAGTAAATCATGCATCAGATTAGTAATTCATTTGTCAGATTAGTAAATCATTTGTCAGTTTAGTAAATCATTTGTAATTTGAGTAAGCCACGTATCAGATTAGTAAATCATTTGTCAGTTTAGTAAATTATTTATCAGTTTAGTAATTCATTTATCAGTTTAGTAAATCATTTATCAGTTTAGTAAATCATTTATTAGTTTAGTAAATCATTTATTAGTTTAGTAAATCATTTATCATTTTAGTAAATCATTTATCAGTTTAGTAAGTCATTTTAGTAAATCATTTGTCAGTTTAGTAAATCATTTGTCATTTTAGTAAATCATTTATCAGTTTAGTAAATCATTTGTCATTTTAGTAAATCATGCATCAGATTAGTAAATCATTTGTCAGTTTAGTAAATCATTTGTCAGTTTAGTAATTTATTTGTCAGTTTAGTAATTCATTTATCATTTTAGTAAAATAATTTATCAGTTTAGTAAATCATTTATCAGCTTAGTAAATAATTTATCAATTTAGTAAATCATTTATCAGTTTAGTAAATCATTTATCAGTTTGGTAAACAAATTTTCATTTTAGTAAATCATTTATCAGTTTAGTAAATCTGATAACATTCATATTTACAAACAGTTTTTACCAACAATTTTACAAGCAGTAATGTAAGTAAAAATATATAATAAAATACAAGTATATATATATGTAATATTATAAGTAATAATATAAGTAAAAATATATAACAATATAAGTAAAAATATATAATAATAAACAAGTAAAAATTTGGATTACAAATGAATATCAAAAAGACTAAAAATTTGACCATAAACAAAGATAAAACTCAAAGCCTACAAGTGAATATCAGATGAAGGAATAGACCTGGAGACAGTTCAGAGCTACAGCTGCCTTGGACATACTGTAACCAGTGATGGAAAATGGAAAATTGAAATAAACAAAAGAAAAGGAATAAAAAAAATATTAATGCCATGAAAAATATACTAACATGAAAACAAATAACACCAGTGCTAAAACTAAGAATAGCCAAATGTTATATCTTTTCAATATTCCTATATGGTGCAGAAACATGGAAAGTGGACAAGAAAACAGAACAGAAAATTGAAGCCTTTGAAATTTAGATTTATAAAAGAATAGGAAGAATTGGATGGAAAGAAAAGAAAACAAATAAAGAAGTCTTAAACCAACTAAAAATGAAAATAGAGCTACTAAACACACTTTAAACAAGACAAATTAGATTTTTAGGACATGTTAAAAGACACAGCAGCCTACTAAAAGTGATTTTGGAAGGGAAAATACACGATAAAAAAGGCAGAGGCAAACCAAAACTAACATGGACGAGTAACATCAAAAGATGGACAAGTCAGCCTATGACAACCTACACCATCAAAGCAAGAGACAGAACGAAATGTCTCTCCATGGTAGCCAACCTTAGATGCGGAGACGACACTCAATGATGACAATTGTATAAGTCTGCTATCTCATATATTCATATTTTTTTAACCACACTCACAATCACTCGACACACCGGTCTCCACAACTCTTAAAAAACATGTTCAAATCATTTACAAGTAGTGACAATAGTACAGACATTAGAACCATTTACTATCATCATTAAAAACACATTCACTATTACTTTGTTATTTAAAATGTTATTACATAAACACTATCAATGAAATATATCCACAACAGATAACAACACTGTTCTAACAAGAGCTATCAAGATGTTCTTTTTTTAAATTTTAACACTTCATGATTAATTAGCCCGAAAGTATAATTTAAAATCGGTTATCTAATTTCTAACTAAAAACTAAAGAGCCCCGTCACGCTAAGTGGTATATAGGAAATATAGTGTTAGTGACCATAAATTTTACAGATCCTCAGCACATGGATTTTGGGGTAATGTGGTCGGTATTACGCCCCTGCCGCTTTACTTTCCCAGAAAAAAAAATCCGGTACCCATGTAAGGCTGGGTGAACTCGAAAGTCGTCGATTGGGATCGAACCCTATATCATGTCCTTTATAGTCCAGTTCACTAACCACTGAGCTATCGCTGCTCCCATTATTTAAGCTCTACTTGGATTACAGAGTTAAAGGAACAGACGAATCCGAGGCGATCAGTTGACTAAGTGGGTAACAAAACATCTGAAATGTTCAGAAAATAAATGAAGAAAGGACATCCGAAAATACCAAATATTTACAGCAGCTAAAGACCATCTGATCGCTAAAATAGGTAAGGTGTATACAAAGAGTAAAAGAGAAAAGAGAAACCCTCACAGCATGAGCTCGTATTTGTGTACATACAGCAAGTGTACTATGGAGTCATTAACACTGTATAAGTAGAATAAAAATGTGGAAACGCAGGTATTCGAACTTACCTTTGGAAGTCTTTATGCATCCGTCGCTAGCGATGTTGTGGAGGGAAGCGTAAGATGTTTGAATTGAATGATGGGTGGGGTCTGAGAGATGGTGCTGATGGTTGTTAGTAGATAAGATGGTTTCTGGAATACTCCCCACGTGATGATGTGTGGACAGACCTGAGACCTGGCTGCTGGGTATCCGTGTGTGGCCTGCCATTGTGTCTTCTCCGTGAGACTGATTCTCGCGCAAGTCGTGGAGATCAGAACTGGGCATGTACGTATCCTGTCCCAGGATCATATCAGGATGAACCAGATGAGAGGGTGCCTCGTGGATATAACTTGATCTGTGAGCGATGATGTATGTCGCTGGGGATGCTATAAGATGAGAATCCAAATTGTGTTCTGGCTTATTGGTTGGCTTTGATCTTTCGTTCAGGAGTTGGTAGTGATTATTGATCGGAGAAGAGCTGTCAAGATGAGCTCTTGATCTGGTTACTTCTGGAGACCTCGAACAATTCTCGCGTTGGATTGTGTGGCTGATTGGCAAGACGTGTTCCTGGTTATGCCTTTGTTGCTCGTCCTGTCCTTGTAGATGTCGCTGCTGATCTAGTTGTTGATCTAGTTGCTGATCTAGTTGTTGATCTAGTTGTTGAAGATACTCCGTTTTCACGTGCACAAACGTGTCTGCACTTAGGATTTCATCTTTCAAGTTGTGACGATACCCAGCGCCGTCGATCACATCTAATGCTCGTCTTTCGCTATCCCTCCCAGAAACATCAATCTTGTTATTGTTTTTATTACTGGAAGTCCGGACTGTGGTATGAGCAAACAACGAGCCCGAGGGCTGAACAACCGTTGATGTTTTACTATAGCTATCTTTCCTTCCGACAAGCTTGGCTGGGTTTAGTGATAGAGTTCGCTTCCCTGGCTTCCCAGCGTGCTTCTTCATAATGTCGATGTTAGCGAGTCAGAAAAATGATACGCGGAATTCACGCGTCACACAGCACAATGTAGTCATCCAGAGTTCCCGTTTATAAACGTCAGAATAGCTACTTACTTTGACACTTACTTTAGCTGCTAAACAAATTGTAGCAAAATATCTTTGTATTTTGTGTAAAATAAAATATGCGTAAATACAGCAATTAGTTCTTCAAGTTCTTGTTGTGATATTTCGGGTGGAAAAATATACTTTAGATGTAAAAGAAAAACGACTTGGCAAACTTTATGCACGTTTACCTACTGAACCGAACCGTTCGGTTCAGTAGTCACAAGCTGATTAAAGTAACAGAACATGAAATAAAAAAAAATACTCCAACGAATTGTGTCGGTGTCAAAGGTCCCTGGTCGCAGTGTAATAGACACACGTTTACTGTTACTTGACAGGCATGATTGGCTGCCCCCCTCGTTTTCCTTTCGGCTTAAGCTGTTTAATCTGTAAATCACTTGTTAATCCGTGTTGTAATGAGTTGTATTGTATAGGAAAACGCGTCTTGACCAAACACTGGCACTAAAACACACACTGGTAAACACAGCACAGTAATGCAAAATGTCTATAACACATTAGTGTCAGGTCTCCTACCTTCTGAACACAGCAACTCTTGAGTTACTGGCCGGATAAGTCCTACTTGGAGATATTTTAGGGCATTCCGCGAACCGAGCGCCAAATCGAGTCTCAACACACTCGTGAAAACTTTTTTTTTCAATAACTGTAGCCCCGCCCATCTGTTACGACTTAATCGTGTATCATGGGTTTATAGGGGGTATTGGTCTTTCTTCTGATAATGATTCCAGGCTAGAGGAAAAGCTGTCCATTGCTGAAAGTTGATTTTTGGATCCGACAATTATTTAATGAGATAAACAACGTAATAAGGTCACACAACCTGTCTACAATGTGGGACGAGTTGTTGACACCGAAGGTCGTTCGTCCGCAACATCCACATACCTGGTCGCCGATTCTTGGAGTGGATTGGCGGTGCGTGACCAGGCCTGCAGGTTGTGGGGACAGGAGAAAGAGACAGAAAGAGTGAGACGGAAAGAGAGAGAAGTCAGGTGTGTTGAAAAGCCCGGATGATATGGGTGGGTGAGTATAGGTCACACAGCGATCGATTATAGACGAGTTGATGGCGAGAGTAAGTTCACTTGGCACGTTCTTTTTTCAGAGAGCGTGTTTGTGTATCTATTTGTGTGTACCTGCTAACATGTTTTTTCCTCTTTAAACCCCAATTAGGTATATGCCTTCAACGAAAGGAATCGAATCATTTCTGACCTTTGTCGTGTCGTCCGATATTGTTCATGTATAAGAGCAAATTAATAACATAAAAGTGTATGTTGCAGCTTTACACCCTGGGAAAAGACGAATAAGAAGCATAACGTTTCGACTATAAAGTCTTCCACAGCAAATATTTTATCATCGAATGTTGTTTTGTTTTGTTTTTTGTTCCACTGTACACGCGTTATATTGTAACTTATCCTTTTATATTATTTTTTGTCACTCACTTTAAAACAGCCTCTTAAATACTTACTTATACTTTTCTGTTGATTGTATTTATATCCGTGATTTCTGTCTTCAGATTTTGTTTCAAGGTAGTTCTACGTATTCTATTTTATTATTCTCCTGTTATATGTGCATGTTCGTCTAGTTTTGCTTTTACTAGTCTTCAAATTGGATGTTCTTATCCTGCTGAATTTGATTCTTCCTACTTCTTTTACTGTTGATTTGTGTGTGATCGTGTGTTTGTGCTAGCCATGACTCATCATTTATCATGGTTAATGATCTGGTGGGTCATCGTTAAACAAACGTTAAAATCGTCGATAGTTTAAATTTTCCTGGCGGATGACAATATTTCCGGCCCATACAAAAGGACTGATTGAAAAATGTAAGTTTAATACAACAGAACAGACTTAATTTCAAGATAATCCTGAACACTCAAATATTACAGAAGTCAAAGAAGGCCAGTTTGTACAGCAAAATATAATTTTTTTTTTTTCCAATTCTCAGTTCTAGACGTGATAACGTAGTCTTCTTGGAATCTCCAATTATCCAAACTTGCACCTGGTTAGGAACACTATTTGGAATTTTCCAAATATAATTTTGATGAATCTGTTTAAATTGTGACCAGATTTATTTGGACAATACAAACGTTTCAAAACATAGTTATATGATGTCAGCAATATCGTCATAGATGATCCAAAACGCAGTCCGGGGGGGGGGGGGGGGATAATGACAATGCCTCTACGCGACAGCTGCGATAATCTACTGTGTATAATGGGATACAGTTGGATTGACTCATATGACAGACTTATTTCTGGCGCAGCTATTTGTCAATGACTCTTTAGTTGATTTGCTTGTTTATGCCTTTCCATAAATATATAATGCAAATGTATCTTCTATTACACATATAATTTATTTAGAAGAAGCCACTTCTTTTTCTACCTTTTTAGCTCCCTGTGGAGCATAGGTCTTCAACAAACACTTTCCAAGTCGTTCTGTTTTTTTGCCATTCTTTTTAAGATCATTCCATGTCTTTCCCATCATCTCCATCTCTGCTTCTATCTGTCTTCTCCAAGAATTCCTTTGTCTTTCTCTTTGTCTTTTCCCCTGGGGATTCCAAAAATCTGCCTGTTGTTTAATACTCTCAGTTGGCTTCCGTAGTGTGTCCAATCCAGCGCCATCGTCTTCGCTGTATCTCTTTATCCAGTTTTATTTGACTGGTACATTTCCATAATTCTATGTTAGTGATTTTGTCCTGCCATTTCCATCCTTTTATTCTGCGTAAGCATCCATTAATGAAAGTCTGCATCTTCGTGATTGTCAATTTTGTTGTTCTCCATGTTTCACAGGGACCGTCTTAAAATTTGAGTTGAAAAATTTTACTTTTGTATTGAACCTAATTTCTTTGGATTTCCATCTTTCCCAGTGCAATCTGCTTTTGTTATCCTTATTTTGGTATCATCTTCTGTTCCTCCTACTTTATCTATATTACTGCCCAGATATATGTAAGACTGTACGTCTAGCAGAGGTATTTCTCCTAGTTTTATTTGGTTATTGCCAACTGCATTAATTCTCATAATGTTGGTCTTATCTCTATTAATCTTTAGTCCTAGCTGTTGTGATCTCTCATCAAGTATGCTCATTTTATCCTGCATCTGTTGATGGCTGTGTGATAGGAGAGCTATGTCATCAGCAAGGTCTAAATCATCAAGTTTGTTTGGTCAGTGACCACTGGATTCCATTTCTGTTGTTTTGAGTTATTTTCATAATCCAATCTATGGCCAGAAGAAAGAGAAATGAAGACAGAAGGCATACCTGCCTTACTCCTGTTCTTATTTCAAATGCTTCTGTAAGCTGTCCTTCATGCACCACACTACATTTCGTTCCTTCATACATTGTTTTTATCAGGTGTTTATGGGGATTCCATAATGACTCAGGAACTTCCAAAGCATTCTTCTGTCTAAACTATTAAATGCCTTTTCGTAATCTATGAATCCAATATAAAGTGGGGATTTTAGTTCTATACTTTGTTCAACTATTATACAACAGTAGAGTAGTTATTTGATCAGCACATGATCTGTTCTTCCTAAAACCTGCATGTTCATCTCTCAGATGTTTCTCAATGGCTCTTTTAGTCTCTCCAGAATGATTCTGCTTAATATTTTTCCTGGCACTGATAGTAGCATAATTCCCCTATAATTTGTGCACTCCTGTAAACTTCCTTTCTTTCGTAGTTTGATCATATAACCTTCTTTCCAGTCTTTAGGTGTTTCTTCCCTCTCCCAAATTTTATCTAATAGATTATGTAGCATCTTGGTAGAGGTGTTAATATCTGCTTTGATGGCTTCCGAAGGAATTTCATCTGGTCCTGTGGCTTTACCATTTTTTAATAGTTTGATGGCTTTCATTATTTCTTCTTTGCTTGGTTTTCCACAGTTAACATGGAACTCTTCTTCTGCTGGTAGTATATCTGGAGGATTATTTGAGCCGGGTCTATTCAAAAGCTCTTCAAAGTGCTCTTTCAATCTCTGCATTTGTTCCCTTATATTACTAAGCAGATTTCCTTCCTTATCTTTGATAAAGTCGTTGATCTGTTTGTATTTTCCACTTAATTTCTTTGTGCTGTTGTACAGTTCTTTCATATTTCCTTTATTTGCTGCTTCTTCTGCCTCTTTAGCTATTTCATCTATATATTTCCTGTAATCCCTTTTAACGCATCTTCTCACTTCTTTGTTCACCTCTGTGTTAGCTTCCTGTGTCTTGGCTTTATTACTTCTTCTTTTGCTTTTATTTATGTCTGCTTTCTTGTTCTTTCTTTAATTTTGTCCAGGGTCTCTGCTGTCATCCATGCCTTATTCTGGTGTTCTCTTTTCCCTAGTGTTTCTTAGCATGTCTCTTTCCATATATCTTTTACCTGTTTCCAATGATCTTCTATATTTATTGCATTTCCTAGTTGTTGGAGGACTTGGTATTTGTTTGATATTGTGACTGCGAATTTATCTTTAATTCCTTGTTTTTTAAGGAACCCTACATTGAAAAACTGTCTGCCCTTATTCGCTGTAGTATACCTTTTAAGTTTAATTTTAAGTTTGGCTATCAGAAAATTATGAACAAAAGCTACATCTGCCCCTCTATATACTTTTACATCCACTAAGGATAACTTAAACTTATTATTAATACATATGTGATCAATTTGATTTTCCGTTCTATGATCTGGTGACACCCATGTAGCTTTGTGTATTCTTTTATGTTGGAATATTGTTCCTCCTATGCTCACTTGATTAAGGGCGCAGAAATTCACAAATATCTCTCCATTCTCGTAACTATATCTCCAAGTCCATGTTTTATTTTTCGAAGCCTCTGTTGTCTGATCCTACTTTAGCATTTAGGTCTCCCATCAAGATTATAATAATCTACAACAATTACTTAATGTAATAAACATGACAAGCAAAAAAATGGACTAGATATGAATATCAAAAAGACTAAAACTGTGATCATAAACAAAGAAAGTTCTAAAGATCTACAAATAAATATCAAAGTTGAAGGAATACATCTTGAGACAGTTAAGAGCTACAAGTACCTGGGACACACTATAACCAGTGATGGAAAATGTAAAACTGAAATAACAAAAAAATAGGAAAATTACAAAAAGTAATTTTAATGGTCATGAAAAATACACTAACAACAAAACAAATAACACCAGGGCTAAAACTAAGAATAGCAAAATGTATCTTCTCAACATTCCTATATGGTGCAGAACATGGGCACTAGACAAGAAATCAGAACAGAGAATTGAAGCCTTTGAAATGTGGATTTATAGAAGAATGGGTATAATTGGAAGGAAAGAAAAGAAAACAAACGATGAAGTTTCAAATCAACTAAAAAAGAAAAGGGTACTAAACATAGTTAGAACAAGATAAATGAAATTTTTTGGACATTTTAAAAGACAACGGCCTAATAAAAGTAATATTGGAAAGGAAAATACAAGGTAAATGAGGCAGTGGCAAACCAAGACTAACATGGACGAATAACATCAAAAGATGGACAAGTCAATCTATGACAAACTGCACCATCAAAGTGAAAGACAGAGTGGAATGACGCTCCATGTTAGCCAACCTTCGATGCGGAGACGGCACTCAATGATGATAGATATAACAATACAATACAATACAATACAATACAATACAATACAATACAATACAATACAATACAATACAATGTAATGTAATATAATATAATATAATATAATATAATATAATATAATATAATATAATATAATATAATATAATATAATATAATATAATATAATATAATATAATATAATATAATATAATATAATATAATGTAATGTAATGTAATGTAATGTAATGTAATGTAATGTAATATAATATAATATAATATAATATAATATAATATAATATAATATAATATAATATAATATAATATAATAAATATGATATGATATGATATGACATGACATGACATGACATGACAAAACATAATATTATATAATAATGCTCAACAAATCCCATTCCAAGTGGGAAATAAGGTTTGGCGTTAGCAATATGGATGACCCCATACACCAGTTGCAGAGATTCCAGCAGACCATCGTTTTCCTCCTGGGAAACCGATTTTAGAAGACTCCTAAGTTATCTCTAGAATTTCAAAGTGTCCCACACAAACCAATGTCCATGTGGAATGGGTATTCAGCACCCAGAGGATATCCTCCATCTGTGTTGAGCCAACAAAGAACTACAGCGTCAAATCTGTGCAGAGGATGCCGATCTAAGGCAGAAGCTATGGGACAGCCGTCACGACCTGGAGAGAACTGTCAGCCTCCTCGTGGAAACGGGCCTCAGGATCTGACCTCGTGAACCAAAGACCAGATGGAAGGCTTCTTCTACCAGAACGAAGTGTGGGCAACAGGTTGAACCAATTAGAAAGCGCCCCACATCTCCAGCGATGAGGCAGACCTTGCTGATAAGAGCCGCATTAAAAGTTGTATCCATGGTGAAGGCCACCCCGGAAAATAAACCATTGCAGCCTAGCAAAAACCATCGGGAGAAGGAAATGCTATAGGAGAACATCCAGACAAACCACGGACCGGGTGGGCCCAACAGCCCCGGAGCCAACAGCCCCGGAGCCAACAGGTGCCAACCTTACAAGAAGGGAAACTTCTACGTTAAACCTAGATTGAGCCTGCCGATGACGGAGTGTGACAGGTTTAGGGGGAAATTTAGGATACACGCGCATAGTACATACCATGCCACCAGCTCTTCGTATGTCATGATGATGTTCTTATTCTTCCATATACAAATACATACCATGCCACCAGTTCATCGTATGTCATGGTGATGTTCTTAATCTTCCATATACACATACATACCATGCCACCAGTTCATCGTATGTCATGGTTATGTTCTTAATCTTCCATGTACACATACATACCATGCCACCAGTTCATCGTATGTCATGATGATTCTCTTAATCTTCCATATACACATACATACCATGCCACCAATTCATCGTATGCCATGGTGATGTTCTTAATCTTCCATATACACATACATACCATGCCACCAGCTTATCGTATGTCATGATGGTGTTCTTATTCTTCCATATACAAATACATACCATGCCACCAGCTCATCGTATGTCATGGTGATGTTCTTAATCTTCCATATACACATACATACCATGCCACCAGTTCATCGTATGTCATGGTGATGTTCTTAATCTTCCATATACAAATACATACCATGCCACCAGTTCATCGTATGTCATGGTGATGTTCTTAATCTTCCATGTACACATACATACCATGCCACCAGTTCATCGTATGTCATGGTGATGTTCTTAATCTTCCATATACCCATACATACCATGCCACCAGTTCATCGTATGTCATGGTGATGTTCTTAATCTTCTATATACACATACACCCCATGCCACCAGTTCATCGTATGTCATGGTGATGTTCTTAATCTTCCATGTACACATACAAACTATGCCACCAGCTCATCGAATGTCATTATGATGTTCTCACCCTTCCATATACACTTACATACCATGCCACCAGCTCATCGTATGTCATGATGATGTTCTTACTAGTCAATCACGAAACAGGATTAAAAGTGAAGTTTGCATGAACACAAGACATGAACGCCAGAGAAGAAGTAGTATCGGGGGGGGGGGACAATAACCAAAATACAAAACAGAGAAGAGGTACACGGGGAAGATGGAAAATATGGTTCAAGAATCAAGAAGTTCATAACAAATGACTTGTGTATCGTCAATGTTAGAGTGATTAGTGCGCCCTGATTAGAGATAACTGAGCGTAGTCCAAATCTCACCATAACACTTTACAGTGGACACAACTCGAGAAAAAATTACTGAGCCCGATTCACATTTATTTCGATACGATATCCAGCGAAGTGGAGCACTGGTAAACTCAATTCCGAATTCTTCAGCATAAAACGGTGCTTCTCACTATTTTTCTATATTAATTTGTTTCATTTCACAGACCACCCAGTTATCGACAGATCCATGTATTGTCGGTCCTGCCCCACTTTACACTCTACAACTGCTAGATTGTTCCTCACTTCACATTGTTTCACTTGTTATAACACCTGAAGTTGACCCAAGTCCAATAGGTTTGGATAGCCAATTATTTTTTTAAAAATAATATCATCAACATACACTTCAACTACAAAGATATATAATAACTGTCACACTATAAGGGATAACAGAATAAACGAGGAAGTGGCAGACATAGAATTAACAGACATCATCAAGAGATGATCTAGAGAAACCTTGTTAAGGTGATCAGTTGCTGCTTGCTTGCGTTCGCCCGATGACTAAAGGAATACACCTTCTCGTCGTCCGCCCTTAAAAGGACGGTAAGTGGGCGTGTCTGCCTTGTGTTGTGGTTTGCTATATACCGTGATATTTTCGCCCTTCGGTCCAACGCATCCGACTTCGGCACGACAATTTTGAGTACCGGGTTGTCTTCCCCCTTTAATCCCTATTCGCTTGACGAGACTAGACAGGTTAGTCTGTTACTAGATGCACCACGGAGAGGTGGAGCAAGGTCCAGATGGTTCTGGTTCACCCATCTTGGCGCAAGCCATCAGCTGTGGGTCGCTGACAACTTCCAGCTCTGCTCCTATTAGGCGCGCCTTCACCTCCAGGTGAACAGTTAAAACAGGAGTATAATAAAATGGTGCTCAAGTGTGCTACCTTTAATGCGATGAGGGTACAACTATTTAATTAAAGATACACTAGCAGCATTAACATACAATTAATCTGACCATTGTTTACTGATAAATTAAGCTTTGCTATTCGTATATTCATCATCATCGAGTGCC
This sequence comes from Megaustenia siamemsis, assembly GCA_032433765.1. Classification (NCBI taxonomy): domain Eukaryota; kingdom Metazoa; phylum Mollusca; class Gastropoda; order Stylommatophora; family Ariophantidae; genus Megaustenia; species Megaustenia siamemsis. The sequence goes on along the minus strand of JAVIAB010000073.1, from coordinate 109,838,466 downwards.
TTCTCCGCAACGAAGGTTGGCTACCATGGATCGCCATTCTACTCTGTTTCTTGCTTTGATGGTGCAGGCTGTCATAGATTGACTTATCCATCTTTTGATGTTACTCGTCCATGTTAGTTTTGGTCTGCCTCTGCCTCTTTTACCTTGTATTTTCCCTTCTAATATTACTTTTAGTAGGCTGTTGTGTCTTTTAACATGCCCCACAAATTTCATTTGTCTTGTCTTAATTGTATTTAGTAGTTCTCTTTTTATTTTCAGGTGTTTAAAAAACGTCATCCTTTGTTTTCTTTTCTTTCCATCCAATTCTACCTATTCTTCTATAAATCCACATTTCAAAGGCTTCAATTTTCTGTTCTGTTTTCTTGTCTAATGTCCATGTTTCTGCACTATACGGGAATATTGAGAAGATGTAACATTTTGCCATTCTTAGTTTCAGCCCTGCTGATATTTCTTTTGTTGTTATATATTTTTCATGGCATTAAAATTATTGTTTGCCTACCTATTCTGTTGTTTATTTCAATTTTACATTTTCCATCATTGGTTATAGTATGTCCCAGGTAGTTGTAGCTCTGGACTGTCTCCATATGTATTCCATCAACTGTGATATTTAATTGTAGGTCTTGAGAATTTTCTTTGTTTATGATCATAGTTTTAGTCTTTTTGAAATTCGCATATTCGTGATTCGTATATTATACCCAACAAATCTTGTTCTTTATATTTCTATAGAAATACATATGGACATGTTTGAGTGCTACACGAAACCTGTCGGCGATTACTTAGCTGGACGTTCAAAACCGCATACCTTCTTTCTTCTGTTAAACGCCACATTAAATTGGGCAGTAACCCCGTTGTTGCGTACATTTCTGCCCCTCAAAGGGAGGTAATTGGCACGTCTTTATTTTCATTTCAACCGGGCGGAAGGGGCTAACAAAGGAAAATAGGGATTTTGTAGGAAATAAAAGACAAGAGCTCGGAGTCGGTTGAAATGAAAGTTTCTTTTATTGTTGGGCACATTCAACGTTTCAGTGTTGTGCTTGAGGCTCTATAGCGCCAGGTGTAACAATGGCCACTCGTAACAGGGAAGTCGAACTGTTGGCTACTGGTGGTCTTTACAGGGCTAGATTTTACGTTGGGCTTTGTCCAGCGAGACTCTCACTGGCTGTAGGCAGTTTGAGGCACACTAAGATCTCTCGCTATGATAGATACTGTAGACACATAATAATAAATGAATATTATTATAGAGGGAAACTTCCGAGGCGATAATCTTATTCTTCTTCTTTCCTTCCTCATTTGCCTTTCAGCGTCGAGGGGAGATATAATTTGCGGTCTTTTGCTCTTCTGTTCGCCTCTGCTGCTGTTATGTTTCCTAGTGCTTCTAATATTCCATGGACCCACCTTTTACGTGGTCGACCCTAGGGTCTGGTGTTCTCACAACGTTTGTTGAAGGCTCGTTGTGTTGTGTTTGGTTCTTTCTGCCTTGTCACGTGGCCGAACCATTTTAGCTGTTGTTTCCTTATATATTCTATGGCGGGAGCTATTCCTAGCTTTTTTCTCAGTTCTTCATTTCTGATCTTATCTCTCAGACTGTTTCCTGCCATTCGTCTAACACATTTCATCTCTGTAGAGGTTATTTTTCTTATTGTTCTTGCATCTAGGGTCCAGGTCTGGCATTGGTAGCACAACGTTGGGATGAAGATTGTATTGTATAGTGCTCGTTTTGCCTGCAGAGTTATTTCCTTGTTGGACAATAGTGATGATAACTGTCCGATGATTTGACAAGCTTTGTTGCATCTTGATTCAATCTCTGCTGTTTGAGAATTATCGTTTGTCATTAGACTTCCTAGGTATTTGAATTCTTCTACTTGTTTTAGTTGTCTGCCTTCTATAGTTATGTTGATGTTCTGTTTATTTTTGGCGACATTTATGATGACGATAATCAGCGAATCAATTCAGAGGAAAAGGTACATTTACAGCACTCGGAAAAAATACCAAATTATCAACGGATGCGCCCACAAACACCCGATTACTTCAGTAAATGCAGCCAACAACACACAAAACATCGTAACGATGGATGTCGAGCGATGTCAAACAGAATGTCTAAAAACGGCTTATTGCCCTCAGCTAGCCTCCGTTGTGGTGGGGTGTGTTATTAAAAAAAGATTTGACAAGCTTTGTTGCATCTTGAGTCTATTTATGATGTTTGTGAATTGTCGTTTGTCACTAGACTTTCTAGATATTTCAATTCATCCGCTTGTTTCAGTTGTCTACGGTTAGACTGATCGAATATTAGAAACACTAGGAAACATAACAGTAGTAGAGGCCTACATAAGAACAAAGTACCGGAAACTATATCTTCCTTCAACGTTGAAAGGCAAACGTGGAAGGAAAGAAGAAGAATGAATTTGTTTCGTTCTGTACCCATAATGCTATAACAGACATTTTATTATTTTCGCGCATTGAGCTTTTCCTCGGTCTGCATGCTTATATGGTCACATTTCATATGAGGTTTATTCCCATACTCTAAGAAGGACAAGCTCAACATTCCCAACATAGAAGATAAATGTAGTCTCATAGCAAATGTTGCGTGGTAATGAAGTAAAAAAAAGTAAAGTACCCCCGTCACGCCAAGTGGCGTATAGGGAAATATGGTGTTAGTGACCCTATATTTTACAGACCTTCAGCACATGATTTTTGGGGTAATGTGGTCAGTATTACGCCCGTGCTGCTTTACTTTCCCAGAAAAAAATCCGGTACCCATTTAAGGCTGGGTGAACCCGGAAGCCGTCGGTTGGGATCGAACCCTACCCCTTGTCCGTGGTAGTCCAGTTCACTAACCACTGAGCTATCGCGGGTGGTAATGAAGTGGCAGGGGTTTAATTGTACAACTACACAAGTTTCGTTAGTCAGTTCCCTTCCTCGCTACTGTTCCTTCGCAGAAAATATATCCGTTACACATTTAAAAAGGCTGGGAGGACCCCAATAGTCTTTTCGTTTTCTTCCTCCTTTCTGCTCCGTGTGGAGAATAGGTCTTTGTGGAGAAACACCTTTCCAAGCCGTCCTGTTTCTTGCCATTCTTTTAAAGTCGTTTCGTGTCTTCCTCATTCTCTTCATCTCATCTTCCACCTGCTTTATCCAAGAAGATGTTGGTTTTCCTCTGTGTCTCTTCCTCTAGGGATTCCAAAAAGGGCCTGTCATGTAATACTCTCAGTTGGCTTCCGCAGGGTGTGTCCTATCTAGCACCATCATGTAATACTCTCAGTTGGCTTCCGCAGGGTGTGTCCTATCTAGCACCATCATGTAATACTCTCAGTTGGCTTCCGCAGGGTGTGTCCTATCTAGCACCATCATGTAATACTCTCAGTTGGCTTCCGCAGGGTGTATCCTATCTAGCACCATCATGTAATACTCTCAGTTGGCTTCCGCAGGGTGTATCCTATTTAGCACCATCATGTAATACTCTCAGTTGGCTTCCGCAGGGTGTGTCCTATCTAGCACCATCATGTAATACTCTCAGTTGGCTTCCGCAGGGTGTGTCCTATCTAGCATCATCATGTAATACTCTCAGTTGGCTTCCGCAGGGTGTGTCCTATCTAGCACCATCATGTAATACTCTCAGTTGGCTTCCGCAGGGTGTGTCCTATCTAGCACCATCATGTAATACTCTCAGTCGGCTTCCGCAGGGTGTGTCCTATCTAGCACCATCATGTAATACTCTCAGTTGGCTTCCGCAGGGTGTGTCCTATCTAGCACCATCATGTAATACTCTCAGTTGGCTTCCGCAGGGTGTGTCCTATCTAGCACCATCATGTAATACTCTCAGTTGGCTTCCGCAGGGTGTGTCCTATCTAGCACCATGATGTAATACTCTCAGTTGGCTTCCGCAGGGTGTGTCCTATCTAGCATCATCATGTAATACTCTCAGTTGGCTTCCGCAGGGTGTGTCCTATCTAGCACCATCATGTAATACTCTCAGTTGGCTTCCGCAGGGTGTGTCCTATCTAGCACCATCATGTAATACTCTCAGTTGGCTTCCGCAGGGTGTGTCCTATCTAGCAACATCATGTAATACTCTCAGTTGGCTTCCGCAGGGTGTGTCCTATCTAGCACCATCATGTAATACTCTCAGTTGGCTTCCGCAGGGTGTGTCCTATCTAGCAACATCATGTAATACTCTCAGTTGGCTTCCGCAAGGTGTGTCCTATCCAGAGCCGTCGTTTTCGTCGTATCATATTGTCCAGTGGTATTTGACTGGCACTTTTCCATAATTCTACGTTAGTGATTTTATCCTGCCCTTTCTATCCTTTTATTTCACTCAAGCATCCATTAATGAAGGTCTGTATTTCGTGAGTCTTTTAGATCACATGAAATTAGGAAAACCTTAACATACCGTTATTTCATCATTCTGGGTAAAAGATAACAGCTCTAGCTCTATCCTTGACATTGAAGTAACACCGACAATCCTCCAAGACTTCTGTTACAGAAGTAACAAAATCAAGGCTATAGGAAATGAGAGAAGGGGCATCCATCCAGGATGAACACGGTAATCAGGTTGTTGTAGTGTTTAAACATAGAAACACGGTTTTACTACTTTCTTAAAGTCCGTTTAGTTATGGGTGATAAGTCTAACCCTGAGGAGTTTGCTGTATTGCCATCTATAGAAGTAAGCTTGATGACTAAATGGTCAACTATATAAGTATTGATTTACATCCTGTTTCATTATAACATACATTAAAAACAATAACAAAAAATACATAGATGCATCAATGTATTCGAACTGTTTATTCCACTCACGTTTTTAAAAACATGTTATTGATAGTCCATGTATAGAACTAAGTAATAACAACATTCAAAAACGAATTAATATAATGGCGACTTGTTTCTATAGTTCATTCATAAATTCGTGTCCACAGAGTTGATTAATTATCTCGGAAACTGTTTGATGAATTGCTGTAATTCTTTTTCATGAAACCTTATTTTTTCACTGACCTTCAGATTTTATAATATTTAAGTATAAAGGAAGTCTGAATTTTGCACAAATCGTTTTTTATTATATATTTTAAGGAAAATATCAAACGGTGTGCTCTTAACATTAGATTTTCACTGTAAATTATCTAACAAACCACTCAGTGGATTGCGTCTTGCAAGTTTCGGTTTAGTGAGCGCGAGCTGGTGCTAAGATTGTAGGGAGAGTACCTAAAATTTACCTTTTTAAACGGTGAGTTGATTACAACAAATGTGGGTATTGTAAAATCCTAAAAACTAGGACAACCAAGATAATCATATTTTTATATACCTCAAAGAAGCAAAAATCTTTACTAAATGCATGACAGTAAGGGAAAAAATCAGACTTAAGGTCGGTTGCTAAAAAAAAAAAATAAGATTTCATGAAAAAAAATACAGAAATTCATCAAACAGTTTCTGAGATAATTAATAAACTCTGTGGGCATGAATTTCTGAACGAATTATAGTTCTATTGATATACCAGAGTGCCGGTATCATTTGTGTGTATCCTCAAATAAAACCATTTTTCCTTCTACAGTTGTTGCCACAAGTTTGGGTTCAACAAGTGCAACAGGACAAAGCAGTCTGTCAGATCTTTCCCTAGATTAATCGTCTCTTTACCAAGAGTCGGCCGAGATAGTAACAGCCTTATCCCATATGCAAGCCTGGGGCAGGTAGTCGGTAAGTCCCACCTGTGCTACAATCTGGCTGACACATCCAAGGGAAGATTGCCATAAAAAATGCTCATCTGGAAAATAGTGACAAAAATATGTCTGATAAAGAGATATAGAGAAAGGAAATATGACAACTATGGTAGCCACAGTATCAAATATATCAAAATTGCTAATAATATCAACGATTGATACATAAATAAGAGTAAATGTGATAAATGACAGCATTACGAGTTGTGATTACAAATTATATGTATATATACCGTATTGATCAGATATAAAAAGAGTTAATATTATTTGATATGACACATACACATAAACACATAAACACACACACACTCATACACTCATTCACACATTCTGACAAGCGTGGCTGTACATAAGAAAGTACACCCACATTGTCCATCCACTATTGGCAGAGTCACGAGGGAAAATGTTCAGTGAAACATCTATCATAAGGCACTAATACGTCACGGACTAGGTCATAATAAAGGCACTAGTACGTCACTAAATTATACCATAATAAAGGCACTAATGCATCACGAAACTATGTCATCATAAGGCACGAATACATCACGAAATTACGCCATCATAAGACACGAATACATCACGAAATTACGCCATCATAAGACACTAATACATCACGAAATTACGCCATCATAAGATACTAATACATCACGAAACTACGCCATCATAAGGCACTAATACATCACGAAACAACGATATCATAAGGCACTAATACATCACGAAACTACACCATAAATAAGACTAAATGAGATAAGAATAAAATGTCAAAGAATAACATAGTCGTGCATTTGATGCACTATCATACAAAAAATCCAAAATACATACACATAAAGTAATAGAAATTTGACAAAAGACATAAACATTTACGTAGAGCTAGGTGGTACATACCTCCTGTATGGCAGTTAATCTTGGGTAATTTATGCAGAGCAGGGGAGAAGGCTAAATGTATTCCACAAGCGCTGTCTGCGCCGTATTCTTGATATCACCTGGAAGGATAAAGTGACAAACGTGGAGGTTATTTATTTATTTTTTTCCTCGTTCGCCAGCTTTGACCTCTGACGAAGTCCCTAGAGACTAGGAACATAATTTTCCGTTTTAATCCGTTTTTTCCCTGGCAGCTGTGTGCACAGGTGTCCCTCGACGCGCAGGCAGATAACTCTTGTCTTCGGAGATACTCATTTTTTGTTCCGTCGATGAGTGATTGACGTTACAAGCCGGGGCTTCGCTGCTGAGACCATGGGGTGGTGCCGCCGAGAAAAATCATAATTAAAAATCCCAGCCGGAGCAGCCGGGATTTGAACCCACAACCTCTCTATTTCGGGGCCGACGTCTTGCCTCGAGACCAACTAGTCCCCCTGACAGCATTCCTTTCGGACATTCGTTCAGTGTCGCCGACAGCAATCGCATAGGACATTCCTGCAGTGTCGTTACATGTAAACATATGATGTTGCCCTCATAGTCTCCATTCACAGCTGTTTATCATTGATACTTTAGTTGTGTTACTCAGCTCAGAAACATAGCCTGTATGTAAGTGGTTCTCAGCTTTTACAAGTCACGACCCCTTTCTATAGTGGTCAAGGTACCCGCGATCCCCCAAACACATCCCAAGTGAATTACCTTAAAAACATATTAAATGTTGTTGTTGTTGCGTTCGCCAGTTTTCAGCTCTGACGAAGTCCCTAGAGACTAGGAACTGAATTTTGCGTGTTAATCCATTTTTCCCTGGCATCAGTGTGCACAGGGGTCCCTCGCCGCACAGGCAGATAACTCCGACTTCGGAAGTACTCCGAAGTATATGAAATCACAAATAAAAATCCCAACCGGTGTAGTCGAGACTTGAACCCACAACCTCTCTGTCTCGAGGCCAGCGTCTTGCCTCGAGATCATAAGTCCCCCATGGACTGGGAATACTGCAACAAGGAACACCTTTCGTGCAAAGCCCTCAATGGTTCCCGTCGCCCATCCACCATACACCCCGAAGTCCACGTCCACCCGAAAACGATGATCGTCCTATTTTTTTTTAAATGCACAGTGCCTGATGATGCTGGGCCATCGCTGCCGACTCCAACTCCGAACACATAAACACACAGCCAGTCGTCAGACCATCCCCGTCGCACATCAAACAACAGACCGCAAGATTAGCGCAAGGCCGGACCAGGGATTTACGATGAGCCACTACGATGACGTAGCACACATAACAATGCCTCACTCACAGCAATGAAGCGCCCTCTAGACTCCAGATTACTCTAGTGAATGCAGCCCACGACGAACAAAACGCAGTGCAAATTCCCCAAAGAGACAAAACCGCGGCCGACGAAGCATTTCACAACAATGAGCAACATGTAAACAACTTGCGTCAAGGAACTCCAACAACGGGAATGAAAAGCACCAATGTGACGCAAAGCGCAGAACAAGTCTAGACGGTGGAAAGTTGCATTCACAACACTTGACTCATCAAAACATATTAAATAAGATATGAAGTACATTATATTTAACTTCTGAATGAGGGACTGGTTGGTTTCGAGGCAAGACGCCAGTCTCGAGACAGAGAGATTGTGAGTCCAAATACCGACTGCACCAGTTGGGATTTTTATTTGTGATTTCTCACTGCGGCATCTACCCCCGGTCTCAACAGCGAGGCCCGACTTGAAACGTCAATTACTCATCAACAGTAAAATTTGAGTACCTCCGAAGACGAAGTTATCTGCCTGTGCGGCTATTGACCCTGCCAGAGAAAATTGGATTAACACGCAAAATTCAATTCCTTGTATCTAGGGACTACGCCTAAGGTGAAAGCTGACGCATGCAATAAAATCTTCTGAATTAAATATAATCATAAAACTTCAATGATCTTATACATAAAAGTCACGACCAATTTGGCAATCAGCTTACAAATCTTAATGAGTGTCTAATAAAGGCAATCTCATGTAGTCCTGGACATTCACTCTGATTGTCAACCTTTGTTTTGATAGCAAGAAGTACTGGAAATGCACTGTCGCAAAGATATGTAAAGGGAAATGAAAGTAAAGATAGACAGGTCAAATTTAGTGACACAGCACATTAGGGCTGAGTCAGCAATTTCTTTTTTCTGCTGAGTTGATGTAGTTCACTTTTTTTTTCATAAAAAGAAGCTGCAATTGTCTTGCCAGAATCGCATGTTGGTAAATCATGAAGTGAATACTTTTATTCTTCTCTGTAGGAAGCAAGTTGTTCACTTTTGTCCAGAGCCAAACTTTTTCCATGACTGCAGCTGTACAAGTACCACAATCATTTCTCTAATGTAGTTTATAAGTTTTCAAATGTTTTGCTTTTGAAATCATTTCCATAAAATCTTCCCATTTAGTCGTATATGCACTAAAAAAAAAGCAGGAGCCCCTCTTTGATGTCTTTTCAAATAAAGAAAATTCATGAGAAATAGGCAACTGAGAACATGAAAAAGTTTGTTAAATTATGATTGAAAAATGAAAACAGCGAAGAAACTTCAATTTCATTCAAAACTTACTCTCTCCCACCTGCGGACATATCCGAAAAACGTCACAAAGTAGAGATATACATTCATAGAATGCATGTTACGGGTCAGGTTTATACCCCAGATATAATGTAATTTCTTGAATGAAAACGTTTTCTGAAAGACTTTAAGCTACTTCAAATGTTACTGCGGCATGTTATAAATAAATCAATTATTTGTATATGGTAGGTAATGTAATATGAAGATCTCAATAAAGTTATGAAGCAAGTGAAATCATCGGATATCTTGATTGTATTGGGCCATATTAATTCTAAGGTTGGAAAAGGTAGATATAACACAAGTATATGAAATCATGATTTAGGAAAAAATAATTGAAAGAGGAGTAAAATCAATACAATTTTATGAAGAAAACACGCTGTTAATATGTAACACTTTCTTTGAGCGGGGAAAAAGGAAACTATACACACGCAAAAGCCCTGGAGATAGAAAGAGGAATCATATAGACTACATAATGAAAAAAGATAGGTTCCGTAACAGGGTCAAGAAAGCAAAAACCCCAACAGGAGCAGATATTCACTCAGTTCAGAATCCTGTAATGATTAAAATGAAAGTCAAACTAAAGAGAAACAAATTAAAGACTAATTCACCAACAATCCCTCTAGACAAAACAGCTTTAAATAAAAAAAATTATGTTAATGATACTTATACAATACAAGTAAAGAACACATATCAAGAGCTGATAGAAGAAGAGATGGAACAATATAGAAGATAAATTCTAGATTAAAAAGTTACAACCGAACGGCAGTGCATAAAGAAAAGCATACATGAAACTAGCAACATCTTACACCCCCAAAAAAATAACAAAAGAAAAACACAAATGGATAACTGACGCAATCTTGGAAAAAATGGAAGAAAGAAGAAAAGCGAAGAACACTACCAAATACATCAAATTAGATAATGAGATACGCAAAATGTGCAAAAAGGCAAAATTCTATCTGCTCAACCAAAGATGTCTAGAGACTGAAACTATGAAACATCATCATCATCATCAATTACCGGACCTGCTGGCGTAGGTAATCATGTCTCTCCGCAACTTTCGATCTCGACAGCTATTTATCATTTCTTTTGTTGACCTTCTGCTAAGCCCTTCTCTTAAGCTGTCTGGTATCTTTTCTCAATGCTTCCCTCTATCTCTTCGTCCTTCGATTTTTCCAGTTGTTACAATATATTTCAGCTGCCTCCTTTTCACTACATGGCTACAAAATGATGATTATTTCTTCCTAATATTGGAAATTATCTCTCTTTTTGCTTTGGCCTCTTTCAGAACGTTTTCATTACTCTTAGCTGTCCAAGGTGTTCTCAACATTCTTCTGTAAAACCACATTTCTACAGACTCCAGTGATTTTCTTGTCTGTTGTCTTATTGTCCATGATTCACATTCATATGTTAAGACTGGCTCTACATAATATTTAAGAACTCTTTTTTGTTTCTATTGTCAAAAATGGATTGCACGGTATCTTCCTCATTTTTTTAGAAGCTGCTTTTGTCCGCACCATTCTGCATCTCGCTTCTGTTGTAAATCTACCATCTAAGGTTGACAATGTTCCCAAATGTTTAAATTCATTTACCTGTTTTAATATTGTTTAATAACTTAAATTATTACATGAGAATACAAAAAGCAAATGCTGTCACATACCAGCTTTCACCATTGCTACATCCAAACATTTCTATGCCAGCTAAACAACAAATGATAAATAGCATCTTCATACCAACTTTGTGCTTTGAAAGTCAAACATGGACCCTTCCTAAATCACATTTAAGAAAGATCAATACATGTGAGATGCGTTGCTTGAGAAAAGTAACAAACAACACAAGAAGAGATAGAATACCAAATGAAACCATAAGAAAAATAGAAGGAACAAAACCCCGCCAAGAATATATAGAACAACAACAACTTAAATGGTTTGGTCACCTGGTCAGAATGAATCCTCACTAATCACCACCAATGGCGTTCTTCTCGAGAATGCATGGGAAAAGACCAAGAGGAAGACCCAGAAGAAGATGGATAGATGCAGTGACAGAGACATGTAACAACAAAGGAAAATCACTAATTCAGACAATTCGAGCAGCTCAAGAACGACAAATAATATAAACCACGACACCTTTTAGGTATAAGTGAAAAGAGAAAAGAAAAGAAGAATATTGTTTCTCTTGTCTTTATTATGCACGGCAGTGATGACATTTTCTTTGTTGTTAACATTATTTCTGTCTTTTTGCTATTAAGGTTGAGTCCTTTATTTTTGCATTCTTTCACTATAATGTCTATACATTTCAAGAAAACGGAAAGAATACATTATGTTTTTTTGCAAAATAACAATTAGACAATTTATTTCACGAAATGTCAATAGAACTGACTTTACTGACAGACTGTGAATTACAGAACAACAAGTGGTATCGTAATAGAAAGGGTGATCACTTAAGTAACAATAAGATAACTCTGAACAGAACAGAATGAAAGACGTAGCATGACACTAGCATTTTTATAAGACATAGAATGTTCTGAATGTTGCTTGAAAAGACACTATTGTACGCGCGAGCAACTTTCTCGGAACATTCATGATCCCAGGATTAACTATGAGTCGACGTCTCTCCTTTGGATAAAAGAGATGGGATTAATGATGTGTACATTCAGACTCTTAGTGGGCGTTTAAGAGGAGTTAATCAACCAACAACAGAGTCGCCAGCCGGTGGACGCTGCGGGACTTGCTGAGGATGGGATCTGCGCATCTATGGACATGTTTGGAGTATAATGATGATAACCCACGAATAACTCAACAACTCTATTCTTGTTCTATTCTTGTTCTCTCTCTACTTCTATTCTTTTGTTTATTTCAGTTGTACATTTTCCATCACTGGTTATAGTATGTCCAAGGTAGTTGTAGTTCTGAACTGTCTCCAGGTCTATTCCATCAACTTTGATATCCACTTGTAGGTTTTGAGTATTTTCTTTGTTTATAATCATCGTTTTTTTCACTAACTTGTACGCCCCAATAATAAATTAATAGAATATCAACAAAGTTTTAAGCGATAGCGCGCACACACACACACACACACGCACGCACGCACGCACGCACACACACACACACACACACACACACACACACACATTCAGAATATTTAATTTGATAAAGTGCTGAATAAACTCAGAACTAATATATGACTAATGTAGGTCAGCCAACTTTTGTGCACATAAAAAATGTTGATGAAAGCAGTCATGCTGAGAAAACTATCAACATGTCATAGCATCAGATCAATATTGTAGATATATGGACAGAGAGAGAAAGACAATCAATGCAAAATTTATATCAATAGATTCAACACGCAGATGCGCAGACAAGCAAACGCGCATAACCTTTGAGTTGTAGGTTGAATGAGTTGGACATGGGATATGCCTAAACAAGACACAATGTCAATAAATCTCAGATCTCAATTCATAGATAGTATGAGATGGCTGGGGAGCCGCGATAGGTCAGTGGATAATGTGAACTGGACTACAAATGACAAGAGGCCGGGTTCGATCCTGACCGACGGCTAGCAGGTTCACCCAGCCTTTAATGGGTACCGGAATTTTTTCTGGGAAAGTAAAGCTGCACGGGCGTAATACCGACCACATTATCCCCCCCAAAAAGTATGTGCCGAAGGTCTGTAAAAATTATGGTCACTAACACCATATTCCTTATACGCCACTTGACGTGACGGGGCCCTTTACTTCACTTACTTTCTTCTGTTAACTTTCATCGCCCAGGGAAAAATGAAGTGTTCAAGTCAATACTCTAGAGCAGTGGTGGCCAACTTGAGGTTGCCCGAGGGCCGGATTAAAGCCAAGGCCAAGACCCGCGGGCCACACTTAAGAATATCGTCAAAAATGACAGTAGGGACCTATGCGATATAGTAATATATAAATAATGCTTGCACTTTGACTACATATTTGATTTGTAACAAATCCATTAATTATTCATTTTAAAATTACCTTTAATGTCTCAGTGCGACGATTGTGACTTGTCACAGCTTTCCACCAGAGATTTGAAGTCCACTTCCATTTTTGACGTGGCGATTCGGAGAGTATGGGACAATGTCGAATCGGTCATTCTGTTCCTGGTCTTAGATTTAATTAACTTCATGGAAGAGAATGTTGTCTCGCAGAGATATGTGCTGCCGAATATAGAGCACATCTTTAGTGCCCATTTTCTCAGACACAGGTAACGTTCATTTGGTAGCAATTTCCAGAAGTCAGCTCCTAATGCCTTTACAGTACTGAGGAAGGGGTCACACTGAAGGTCACACAACTCTAGTTGAAGATCTGATGGCTGGCACTCCACTGTGCACTTAATTGGGTTATTAAAAAGTTCCGTTTGCGGACGAAACATTTCAAAATCTTGAAATCGTCGATCAAATTCACAAATCAAATGTTCAATGTCAGCTGCGTACTTACTGAAGTTTGCACTTTCTATCTCTGACAACAACTGCTTACAACTTGAAAAATGGAACAGATCATTTTTTTGCAAAGAAAGTCTAAATAGATTCAGCTTCTTTTTAAAACCATCAACATATCCCATCAATTGAAAAATGGTTTGCTTTTCCCCTTGTAGCTGCAAATTCAATATGTTCAAATGTTGTGTGATGTCTGTGAGATATGCCAGATTATGAAGGAAATTAATGTCTTTGAGTGCATGTTGAAGATCAATGGAGCATGGTAAGTTCTCTCGCAGGAAGTCATAAATGTCATTCTTCAGTTCAAAAAATATTATTAAACATTTCCCTCGACTAAGCCATCTTACTTCTGTATAAAGCAGGAGATCACCGTAGCTAGAATCTACTTCCTCTAAAAATGATAAAAACTTCCTGTGATTTAAAGACTGGTGTCCTCCTCTTATCAAATTTGTTATTTTCACAACAGTAGCCATGGTGTCTTTTAGATTTATGGACTTTGCACAAAGGGCCTCTTGATGAATTATGCAATGCAATGTAGGTACGTTAATTTTGTTTTGCTTTAGAAGTCCAACAAAACCAGTATTTGAACCAATAAAAGCTTTGCAACCATCAGTACACACTGCAGACAACTTTCCAAAACCACCTACTTCATCTACGACACTATGAACTGCAGAAAATATGTCTGTCCCTCTACAAGTCAAAGTGTCATGCAAAGAGCAAACTTTCAACAATTCTTCAATAACAGTAAAATCCTCCTGGATAACTTTAACAAAAATAAGAAGCTGGCAAGTGTCAGTGATGTCAGTACTTTCATCAATCGCGAGCGAAAAATATGAGCAGTTTTCAATACAAGATTTTAAACTTTGAGACAGTTGCAGACTGATGTCTTCTGTTCTTCTGGCTACAGTTTGTTTTGAAAGAGGCACAGATTCAAATTCTTTGGCTATTTTTTCTTGACCGAATGCCTTTGCCATTTGAATCGCACATTTCTTCACAAAATTTCCGTCAGTAAAGGGTTTTTTAGATTTTGCAAGCTCATAGGTAACTGTATATGATGCAATGATCGATGACTCTTTAATTTTATTGCCCTTTGTATACATACTTTGCTGTTGATTCAACTTTGTCTTCAGCTGTTCAACCAAAAGCTTCCTAGCTTCAATGCTATGTTTCTCATACATGTTTTGATGATGTGTGGCATAGTGCCGTTTTAAATTATATTCCTTCAAAACGGCTAACACTTGAACGCAAATTAAGCACTGAGGTTTACTATCCTTATTGAAGATGAACAAATAATCTAATTCCCATTCAGGTTTAAATATGCGATTTTCACAATCAACTTTTCTACGTTTTAACATGATTTAATACAAAATCTCACATCAAAGTTAAAAGTCACAGAATGTTGGTCCACTATCGAAAATAAGTCCAGATTTGACAGTTATACACAGACTTGTGTTTGACAATGAAATCAAAAGATTGTGACCAAATAAACACGTTGCAGTCATTTTATGGACAAGACAAGACGATGGGATCAGAGGGAATGAAGGCGAACAGTGAAACATTTTGAATGTAACTTCAAAGACAGAATTAGAGCTACGAAGTCCCCTCACCCCTGTCCCTCCCAACCTCATTAACCCCTTACCGCGAAATGAAAGAGCCACCACAAGTCCAGACGACAAATGTTGAGCCAAAGATCTGACGCTATCACCGCACTGACAATAAAGCAACTTTGCGGTACCAACTCGAAGCAAAGACTTTGAATATTGTCGGCACCATTAGTTGTGCAGTGTGTGTGCGTGTGCGTGTGCGTGAGCGTGTGCGTGTGCGTGTGTGTGTGTGTGTGTGTGTGTGTGTGTGTGTGTGTGTGTGTGTGTGTGTGTGTATTTGAAATTATGTTGCCAATCTAGCTGTTGCGAGAAATTGACAGAGATTTTCAAATTGTGTATTCTTGAACGATAGAAGAGTTAACTCCGACACGGATTAAAACCAGGAGAAATCCGCTATTAGGGGTAAAAAATGAAGTAAGTCCGTGGAGCTTCGCGGGCCAAGAAAACTAGGCTGGCGGGCCGGATCCGGCCCGCGGGCCGCCATTTGGCCACCCCTGCTCTAGAGTGTGTCTCCTCACGATGATTCCAGATAGTTCATTGTTTCATCGACTTCTAAGTCTAACTTCTGCCTTCTCTCCGTTGTTTCTGACAAAGATGTTTATTTGAACATACATATTTGGTTCTGTCTTCCTCCCCTACTCCTCTCCCTTCTGCATCTTCTCTTCCTCCTTCGTATTTCCTCATTCTCCATTTCTTATTCTTGTTCTCCTCCCCCTACTAATCGTTCTTCTTCTCCACCTCCTCTTTCTTCCTCTTCTTCTACTTTTTTACTTCTTCTTCCCCCTACTAATCGTTCTTCTTCTCCACCTCCTCTTTCTTCCTCTTCTTCTATTTTTTTACTTCTTCTTCCCCCTACTAATCGTTCTTCTTCTCCACCTCCTCTTTCTTCCTCTTCTTCTACTTTTTTACTTCTACTTCCCCCTACTAATCGTTCTTCTTCTCCACCTCCTCTTTCTTCCTCTTCTTCTACTTTTTTACTTCTACTTCCCCCTACTAATCGTTCTTCTTCTCCACCTCCTCTTTCTTCCTCTTCTTCTACTTTTTTACTTCTACTTCCCCCTACTAATCGTTCTTCTTCTCCACCTCCTCTTTCTTCCTCTTCTTCTACTTTTTTACTTCTTCTTCCCCCCTACTAATCGTTCTTCTTCTCCACCTCCTCTTTCTTCCTCTTCTTCTACTTTTTTACTTCTTCTTCCCCCTACTAATCGTTCTTCTTCTCCACCTCCTCTTTCTTCCTCTTCTTCTACTTTTTTACTTCTTCTTCCCCCCTACTAATCGTTCTTCTTCTCCACCTCCTCTTTCTTCCTCTTCTACTCTTTTACTTCTTCTTCCCCCTACTAATCGTTCTTTTTCTCCACCTCCTCCTTTATTCTTATCACTCCTTCCTTATTCTTATTTTCATTTTCTCCTCCTTCTTCTTTTATTTCTCCTTCTTCTTCTCCGTTCCCTCCCTCTTCTCCATTCCTTTCTTTTCCGCTCACCTGACAACTAATCTCCTCCATCAAGTCGCCCTTAAAAGAACTTTCAATTGCAGTCAGTCCGGACTGCAGCACTAACCGTATTAAGAAGGAAGAATTCAAAATAGGAAAGAAGGAAGGAAGGGAGGCTAAATGATGTAATGTTTTCAAAATTGCTGCCCTATAAGTACTAGTTGTTATAGTGTATGTGCTAATTGTCACGTTGCATGTGCTAATTGTCACGTTGCATGTGCTAATTATCACGTCACGTTGCATGTGCTAATTGTCATGTTGCATGTGCTAATTGTCACGTTGCATGTGCTAATTGTCACGTTGCATGTGCTAATTGTCACATGTTGCATTGCATGCTAATTGTCACGTTGCATGTGCTAATTCACGTTGCATGTGCTAATTGTTTGCATGTGCTAATTGTCACGTTGCATGTGCTAATTGTCATTGCATGTTTTTTGACATCGTGTATGTGCTGATTGTCATATTGTATGTGCTGATTGTCATATTGTATGTGCTGATTGTCATGTTGTATGTGCTGATCGTCACGTTGTATGTGCTGATCGTCATGGTGTATGTGCTGATTGTCATATTGTGTGTGCTGATTGTCATGTTGTATGTGCTAAATGTCATGCTGCATGTGCTAATTGTCATTTTGAATTTTCTAATTGTCATGTTGTATATGCGAATTGTAGTGTTTTATGTGCTGGTTGTCATATTGTATATGCTGATTGTCATATTGTATATGCTGATTGTCATATTGTATGTGCCGATTCTCAAGTTATATTTAATTATAAAAGTCAACAAGCCAAAAAAAAAAAAAAAAAAAAAAAAAACTGCCCTGCATTTACTCAGTTTTCTTCCTCTTCTTTTATCTTTTCATTGATACCTAAAAGGTGTCGTGGTTATATCATTTGTCGTTCTTGAGCTGCTCGAATTGTCTGAATTAGTGATTTTCCTTTGTTGTTACATGTCTCTGTCACTGCATATATCCATCTTCTTCTGGGTCTTCTTCTTGGTCTTTTTCCATGCATTCTCGAGAAGAACGCCCTTGATGGTGATTGGTGAGGATTCATTCTGACCAGGTGACCAAACCATTTAAGTTGTTGTTGTTCTATATATTCTTGGCAGGGTTTTGTTCCTACTATTTTTCTTATGGTTTCATTTGGTATTCTATCTCTTCTTGTGTTTTTTGTTTACCCAGTCAATGACTCAAAATAACCGAACGACATCACTCATGTCTCAATGTCAGCACCAGAAGCCTACTTAAGTTTTTCTATAATTTTTCCACTTTTCTCCACTACGTTTCATATCAGCATCGTGATCAGTGAAGGTCAGGACTGGTATGAAATACCTGGGGACACAGTTAATAATAGAGCACGGTTGTTTCCCTTTGACCATTATCTACGTCATCTACCGGCTGGAAACATCAATGGATGTACTGAACAGTCTGACTGACCACATTTTTGTACAAGAAAGACATTCCAACAATCTAAATGATCCACTTCTGATGTATCGAGAAAGAATGTGTGTTTTCGTACTTGAGTAGAGCCAGGTTATTGGGGTTTTGGATTAGGAGAATCAGTAGTTGGGGGGGAGATAGGTAATGGTACTGGGGTAACAATGTGATGGGGTTGGACGCTTGGCTGTAGTTAGTATGTAAGTGTCACTATCAGATTCTTACTGGTTCCTTACTTGTCCGACACTTACCACTCGTCCAAGTTGTTACAAATGATTAGGAATGATACTGTTACAGAGGAAATACACTGCGTTTTCAATTTGTTATGTAAATGTTTCACCTTCCTTCCTTCCTTCCTTCCTTCCTTCCTTCCTTCCTTCCTTCCTTCCTTCCTTCCTTCCTTCCTTCCTTCCTTCCTTCCTTCCTTCCTTCCTTCCTTCCTTCCTTCCTTCCTTCCTTCCTTCCTGTTCTCCTCCCTCCCTTCCTTCTTTTCTAAGAACATTTCTTCCTTTGATCCTACCTTCCTTTGATCCTTCCTTCCTTTCAACCTCCCTTCCTTCCTACCTTTGATCTTTTCTTCCTTTGATTCTTTCTTTGAACCTTCCTACCTTTAATCCTCCCTTCCATTAATCTTTCCCTTTCTTTCGAAGTTTTCCTCCACAAATAATTAAGATAAGATAATTCCCCTTCCCATATTCTGTCAGTTGGCGTGTTCCCTCTTGCCACACTGTTCACCATATCTTTCTGATCGGTATGTACAGGTTATGTTTACTTTAGAAACTGATGGCAGCAATTCGTTTCTTTCAAACAGAAATGCTGATGTCAGAATATAGTTATAGACAAGAAATTTCAGTAAATAATGCATAGAGGCAACTACCTGCTGCTGATGTATATGCTCCTACTAGCTCTCATGGTCAAGTGTTCGGATACGTCTCACAAGACGACTCATAGCTGATGGCTTGAGCTAGGATCGGTGAATCAGAACCATCCAGACCCTACTCCACCTCTTCGTTATGCCTCCAGAAAAGACTAACCTGTCTAGTCTGGCCAACTGAGTAGAAATCGAAGAGGGAAGACAACCTGATACTAATATGCTGAAGTCGGATGTGTTTGGCCGAAAGCCGCAATATCACAGTTCTACTACAAACTACAACGCAACATATCTACGCCCACTTAACGTTCTTTTCAGGACGGATGGCAAAGAGAGAAATACTTTATTAGTCACCGGGCGAACGACAGAAAGAAAGAAAGATGTTCAAGTGATAGAGTGTTTGTAGATTTAATTATTTTTTCTTATTGACTGTAAATGTAATTTTGCTCTGCTGTGGACATTTTATTTGTTGTCATGTTGCCATGACAATGTCAACAATTGAATGTTTGTTGACTCTGACGAAGTGCCTAGAGACTAGGAACTGAATTGTGCGTGTTAATACGTTTTTTTCCTGGCAGCCGTGTTCACAGGGGTCCCGCGCCGCACTAGCAGATAACTTCGTCTTCGGAGGTACTCTCTTCCATCGATGAGTAATTGACGTTTCAAGCCGGTCCTCGCTGCTGAGACCAGTGGTGGTTGCCGCAGAGAGAAGTAATAAATAAAAATCCCAACTGGCACAGCCGGGATTTGAACCCACAACCTCTCTATCTCGTCTTGCTTCGAGACCAATCAGTGCCCCCCCCCCCCTCCTTTCCTTCCCTGCTGTGGACATGAAAGGAAACAATTAATTCAAGTGTTCATATCGGCAGGTCGCCCTCGGCACATCCTCAGAGCTGATTAGTCTTATCATTGTGACGATCTATCCCCTTATAGTACAGCAACAGAAACCCCTGCTATCTGAAAGTACTTACATTCAGGACATATTTATTTAGATAAAGGTAATTTATCATAAAGGTAAATATACATAAATAATTCATCAAAAAGGTAAATGTACATGTTTTCCTACAGTACAGTAAACCAAAGAGGTAAGAGGTTTTATTTTTATTGCTACAGTACTTATTAAAGGTAGGGTGAGTGATCTGTTGTGGTGCTGTTACTTCCTATAACTGTGAAAGCAAATTATTAATTGTTATAGTTAGGGGGAGTCGCGATAGTTCAGTGGTTAGTGAACTGGACTACTAAGGGCAAGGTGTCGAGTTCGATCCTGATCGACGGCTTTCAAGTTCACCCAGTCTTAAACGGGTACTGAATTTTTGTTTCTGGGAAAGAACGACAGATCGAGCGTAGTGCTGATCACATTAACCACAAAAACAATGTTCTGAAAGCCTAATAAAAAAAATATTGGCAATAAAACAATATTTATAAAAGATGGACAAGACAGGCTATGACAATCTGCACTATAAAACCAAGAACAGAGCGGAATGACACTACATGGTAGTCAACCGTCGATGCGGGGACGGCACTCAGTGATTGTCTCCGTATATGTGTATAAGTTATCATCATCATGTGCCAAACCGGTTGGCGTAGGCGATCATGTCCTTCCACAATCTTCTATCTACAGTGCATCGTATCAGTTCTGTTGTTGACTGTTTTCCTTGCCATGAAACCAAGCTATCCAGTATTTTCTCTCTTTGTTGTCCGCGATTTCTCTTTCCTTTTATTTTGCCAGTTGTAACCAAGTATTTCAACTTTCATCTTCTCATGATGTGCCCGAAAAAATGTTGATTGTTTCTTTCTGATGTTTTTTAAGAGCTCCCTTTTTGTGTTGATCAGTTATCAGCTAGTTTTTATATGGTAATATAGACATAACAGTGCGGAGCTGCTGTAAAGCTGAAGCTTAGTTTTGATTTTTCTGTTTTCATAGTACATGTATTCTTATATGTAGACTGAAGAGATTTGTGCAGAGCCTGTTTGCGACATCTTAATGTTGTTCGACACGACAGGCCAAGAAGTGTTACTATGGAGGCTTTTATTAAATCTATGGAATTAAAAAAGCAAAAAAGAATGAAGAATATTACAAGGAAAAGGAGAAAACGAAGCAGAAGATAGTGATGATAATTATACTGACTATTAAAATTATGATACGGATAATAATGATTAAATGATAGTGATGACATTGATAAAACTGATGATTGTGATAATGATAATGCTGAAAATGATGAAAATCTTGTTGACGATGATACAAATAATATGAGTATGTGATTATAATGATGATAGTGATAACGATAATGATAATAAGTCTAATAATGATGGCGATAATGATGGCAGGATGATGATATGATGAAATGAAGAATAAGAAACAAAAATGAAACAAAAATAAGTGAAAGAGAAGCAGGCAAGAAAGAAAGAAGAAGTGATGAAAGAAGAAATGAAAGAAGAAGTGAAAGAAGAAATGAAAGAAGAAATCAAAGAAGAAGTGAAAGAAGAAATGAAAGAAGAAATGAAAGAAGGAATGAAAGAAGAAATTAAAGAAGAAGTGAAAGAAAAAATGAAAGAAGAAATGAAAGAAGAAGTGAAAGAAGAAGTGAAAGAAGAAATGAAAGAAGAAATGAAAGAAGAAGTGAAAGAAGAAATGAAAGAAGAAATGAAAGAAGAAGTGAAAGAAGAAATGAAAGAAGAAGTGAAAGAAGAAGTGAAAGAAGAAGTGAAAGAAGAAATGAAAGAAGAAGTGAAAGAAGAAGTGAAAGAAGAAATGAAAGAAGAAATGAAAGAAGAAGCGAAAGAAAAAATGAAAGAAGAAATGAAAGAAGAAATGAAAGAAGAAATGAAAGAAGAAGTGAAAGAAGAAATGAAAGAAGAAATGAAAGAAGAAATGAAAGAAGAAATTAAAGAAGAAATTAAAGAAGAAGTGAAAGAAGAAATGAAAGAAGAAATTAAAGAAGTGAAAGAAGAAATCAAATGCGATAAAACATAAAATAAAGAAAAAGATAATGGTGAACACAAAATAGTTATAAATGTTGAAATGAAAGAAGATCAACAAAAATATGAAAATCAGAATGAACCGAAGAGAAGCTGAACCACTTGTAAGATGAATTCTTGTTGTTGTTTTCTCTAATAGTTTTCATTTTCTTTATAAATATATTTTAGTGACACTTACCTGCCCCTTCTCTGTCTATGTTTTTAGAACCGCTCACATCCTTTGCTAACTGACATCCCCTTTTCATTGTATTTATGTTAAATGTCACATCCGCATTGTAGGCATCGCTTCTTTGTAGATTCTTTAGATTTATATTTTTCCTTTGTACGTCCCTCTTTAAAGACCTTTCTTTCTTTTTTTCTTTCTTTCTATCTTTCTTTCTTTCTTTCTTTCTTTTCTTTCTTTCTTTCTCTCTTTTTCTTTATTTCTTTCTTTCTACTATTCTGCCCATCTGCTGTTGATATGAAGCATCGCGAGATAGAGGAGAATGTATAATACAAAGCGATGCTTGAAGAACTTGTATAGCTGCTCTGTTTTCTACTTCCCTTTTAGATATAGTATCATTCTTGAGCGTATCTGGAGGCTGTTAAGTATAAATATTTGTGGTCTTGCATTTTTCTTTCATTTCGTCTCTCCGTCATTTCTTGGTCTTCCTCTTTCTCTCTAACCTGATGTTTTGATGTGACAATCCTTTGATGTTGTTTGAGTCTGTTTGCATTAAAAAAACCTTCAACACTTGATAACGTTGGTTTATTTTCTGTTGTCTTTCCTACAAAGCTGTATATATTATGTATATGTTACATATATTTTGATTGGTATTTTATCATGAGGTAAAAAAAAAAGTAAAGAGCCCCCGTCACGCCAGTGCCGTATAGGGAATATGGTGTTAATGACCATAAATTTTTACAGATCTTCAGCACACGATTTTTGGGGTAATGTGATCGATATTACCTCCTTGCCGCTTTACTTTCCCAGAAAAAAATCCGGTACCCATTTAAAGCTGGGTGAACCCGGAAGCCGTCGATTGAGATCGAACCCTATCTCTTGTCCTTTGTAGTCCAGTCCACTAACCACAGAGCTATCGCGGCTCAGCTTAACATGAGGTACTACAATTCAAATACGAGTGAACACTTGATGGCTCTGGATAGTACACGCACTGCGGAAGCAAACAGAGATTATTAAACCAAGGGCCCTTTCTTTGGAATGCCCGGGTGGCGGGGGTAGACAAAAAAAAAGACCAAATTATAGATGGAGAAGACAAATCGAAGCTGAGATGAAGAGAATGGAAGAAGACATGCGACAATTTAAAACAATGACAAGAAACAGAGCGGCTTGGAAAGTGTTTGTTGAAGACCTATGCTTCACAGGGAACTGGAGGAATGAATAGAGATCATATGGGACAAGTCACAGGACACAGCTGGCCAGAAAGAACAATAACGGAAGACATGGTTCCAGGAAGACGATACAGTGGTAGCCCCAGAGTGTGGTTTCAAGAAGAAGTGGGAGATCTAGCTAGTGATAGAGATTCTTTCAGACAGAATGAGATGAATGCAACGTTCTGCGACTTGATGAGGGTGACAGCATATATATATATATATATATATATATATATATATATATATATATATATATATATATATATAACACAAATGCATCTTAATTCTCATATGTAAAAATAAATATAATAGCCACGCAGATAAATAGACATGTTGCCTAACCAACCACATAACTACCTGTTTAAAACATCATTCTACATTCTCTTCAATAACATCACTTAAGTAATAGTTCCCGACTGAAACACGATGACTCACTCAAGCAATAGAAGATTAGCTCTCTCTTGTAATAAAAAATATACCAAGATCTTTATGTATTATCCTTCCCCACGCTAAATACATTAAACATTATCAACATCCTACACATCTCGCGATATTTCAAAGACACTTTGACAGATTCTATCCTGCGTCCATCCGTCATCGCTTAACAAAAACCCTACACGATCGTCTATTTCCTTCTGTACCCCGCGGAGAATGCAGATTTTCAAGTTCAAAGAAGGCATTTATCTGCCCGCTATACAAACGTGGGAAAAGATATTTTTTTTTAATCCGTTATGTTAGGTAGAGTAAAAGTGTGACATTTCATATTATGTATTAAGACGTGTTATGTCGGTTGCAAATGTAGGCAACTGCTAGAAGTAAATCTCACAATAACAATATCTCGAAGTCTTGCAAAGTTAGTTTTACTGTAAAACCAAGATTATTTGCTGTTTTTTTTCCACAAACACTTACAGGCCATGTTCTGCGTTCCCAGATGGACGTTGATGTGTTGGTCGGACATGAAAATTTGAAAGAGATTGTTTTTGGTCAAGGCCGAAAGAAATTTTCTAAAAAAATATATAAATAGTTCTATGTAGGTTGAGAGAAAATAATGGAAAATTGTGAGTGGAACAGATAAAAGCAAACAAAGAAAGAAATTGTACATGTTGGATATGAAAATAAAAAGTTAGAATGTTGAATCAGACAATATAATAATTCGAGATGTTAGGCGACAGAAAGATGGATGCTTAAGTCCGGAAGTATAAGTAGCATTGTCGAGATTCATATATTATAATTAAACAGAGATGTTGAACAGTAGAAGAAATATAGATTGTGCAATCTAAAAGTCTAAATACGAGCATGCTACTCAGAGATTATATTTGATAAATAAAGATGCAGGGTAGATT
Source organism: Megaustenia siamemsis (assembly GCA_032433765.1). NCBI lineage: Eukaryota > Metazoa > Mollusca > Gastropoda > Stylommatophora > Ariophantidae > Megaustenia > Megaustenia siamemsis. Next base: position 109,813,711 of record JAVIAB010000073.1, on the reverse strand, counting down.
AAAAATGGAGATAGCAAAGTCGAGAGGAAGATCAAATAAATTGGAGATAATAAAGTCGAGAAGAAGATAAAAGAAAATGGAGATAACGAAGTCTAGGAGAAGATAAAAGAAAATGGAGATAACGAAGTCTAGGAGAAGATAAAAGAAAATGGAGATAGCAAAGTCGAGGAGAAGAAAAAAAAGTAAATAGAGACAATAAAGTTTAAAAGAAGATAAAAGAAAAGAGATTTCGGAGTTTTAAATAAAATGTAAGACATTGAACTCAAGCAGTAAAAATAAACACTGGGGGAAAAAAATGAGGTGACAATGAATAGTTTTTGAATGTTTTCTCCCGCTTGTATGTGCATATGTATAACTACTTAATTTTTGTAAAATCTTAATGAAATATGTGGGCAATTTACAAACACACGCATAAAACAACAAAAATGCGAAATATATAGTGACACAGATACAATCAGGGGACAGCTAAGAAGAGTAATGAAAACGCTCTGAGAGAGGCCAAAGCAAAAAGAAAGATAATTTCCAATGTTAGGAAGAAGCAACCATAATTTTTTTGGCCATGTAGTGAGAAGGGGACAGCTGTAATATATTGTAACAACTGGAAAAATAGAGGGACGAAGAGATAGAGGGAAGCAAAAAGAAAAGATACCAGACAGCTGAAGAGAATGGCTTGGCAGAAGGTCAACAACAGAAATGATAAATATCTGTCTTGGTCGAAAGTTGTAGAGAGACATGATCAACTACGCCAGCAGGCCCGGTACTTGATGATGATGATAGTATCCGTACTAATTATAGTCATAACAATTTAAAACATGTAAACATTACAGTAATTATATGTGGGGTTTTTTCTATTATAGCGCCAACAGTTTAGATGTATGTCACGGGATGTTTCTTTAATTTGGGACTGCACTAGTTTAAGGACAACAGTAATATTTATTTGTCTTTGTTTCTTTTAGGACAATGTTTATTAACATTTCAATCTCCTCAAGATCACACAGAACTATTTCAGCACAGTGCTCAAGCTTCGTAGTACCGGCGACAGGGCAGTTTAAAAAAGTGAACTGATTATTGTCAAAGATTGTTGAAGAATTACTTTTCTATTTATGAAACTTGGTCAGGTCAGTGACACACAATCTGCTCTTTTCTATTTCAATTTGAAAGTATCTTCTACATGTTCAGCTTGAACACGGGGATTTATTTTAACGTTCGTTTCCGATTTGAACTAGTTGCTCGAGATTCTACTTTTCCGTTTTGTGAAACAAACACACACACACTCACATACAAAATTCGCACGCACACAAGCAAGAGCTAATTCACTGAGCTCAGCTGACAATTCTATCCATTCTATCCGTCGAACCAGCTTCATTGTTGTCAGACATACCCCATATCCTCGTCACCACTTGCCACATTTCCAATGCATCGGCAAATACCGTTAACAAGATCGCTCCGTGCACGCCCTACCCACTGCAGAGGCGACGACTCCAAACCTCCTTATAGTCTCTTACGACATGCATGGCAGGTATCAGTGGTTCTAATCTTTTCTCCTGTCACCGCGGAGTCCCGGTAACCTCCCTGGGAAAACACAGCTCATAGAATTGTCTGAAGTGTCCGGTCCTGGCATGTCAAGCTCTTAAATTGTCTCAAACCGAAGGCGACTGAAAGCATGCGCTGTTTGGTACACGTGGGGTATCATGTTTATGGACCCCATATGTATTGACCAAAAAATTGAAGAAAAATAACAAGAAAACTAAGATGATTCTCTTTATCATTCATAACAACATTTTTAAACATTTGACCTGTCTTTTGCTCTATTCTGTAGACCTACATATTACGAAACGCCGTAGTTTTATACCCCTAGTGCTGGAGTGCATTAGATTTGGAATCATTGCAATAGCAGTTCTCAAACCAGTGACAATTGAGTCAGAACCGGTTGGAAGGCGCGCCTCCCAGCACCAGAGCTGGAAGTTGTCAGCGACCCACAGCTGATGGCTTGCGCCAGGATCGGTGAATCAAATCCATCCAGACCCTGCTCCACCTCTCCGCGGTGCCTCTAGCAACAGACTAACCTGTATATTCTGGCCAAGTGAGCAGGGATCGAAGAGGGAAGACAACCTGGTACTCAAAAATGTCGCGCTGAAGTCGGATGTGTTGGGCCGAAAGGCGCAAATATCACAGTTATACTGCAAACCACAGCACAACGCAGACACGCCCACTTAACGTCCTTTTAAGGGGGATGATGAAGAGGAATATTCTAGTCTACCAGAATACTCTAGAATACTTTAGTCAACTGGCGAACGTAAGCAAGCAGAATCGGTTCATTTACTGACTCTTTATTCCTCCCTTTTATTACCCCTACCTTCTTATCTACCATTTCAACAACCTTCTTTAATCTTTTTTTTTCGTTCATGTTTCTTATCGTGTCCTTAAAGATGAAGCAATAATACCACGTATCAAGGCAACTCTTCGTGGCTCCCAGCAGTGCAGCAGCACATCCTGTAACCACGTAGTGTTTGCTCTATAACAGATGTTATCTATGATCTCAAACTACGAATATGTCCCATTCCAACCTATAAATCCATTCCCAATGCCCCATCTTTATCTAATGTTAAACCATCGCCGCCTATAGAAGTAATCCTCAAGTTAAAATGGAAAACCCTTAACTAGAGTAACGTTTTCAGTCTTCCGAGCTGGGGCGGTTGAAGCGGTTGACGTCAACCGTCTATAGTTCCTATAGCTGACCACGTCACGCTAGTAAGTGTGTTTTAAGATTTCTCTTTCAGCCCTCGGGCTTATTTTTATAGATGGTGATGGCTAAGCTGACATCGCTTATATTATTTTCTGTCAAGTAGTTTCCATCACAAAATTCAAATTTGGAAAAACACGATTGATTGACTTAACACTTAACTATGGTTGTACATACGTCTCCTTCTGTTTCACAAGACCTACGTTTTTCACTGAATAACATAAAGAAATATAGCAAAAGATGGAGGGAAAAGCGTACAGCAATGTATGAAATTACTGCAAATAACTCAAATGTAATGACTGAAAGTGAAGAAAAAGAACCTATGCCATATGAAGTGTCATCTTCAATAACAAATCAGAAGAGAGTGAAGTCACCAGGATGTGGTGATATTCCAGCTGAATTCATCCAGGCTGGAGAAGAGAACATGGTTCATTTCTAGATCTTTACATCCTAGATCATTTAGTGGATACCATCACACTGTAATATACACGGGAACGAACGCGCAGACAAATTAGCTAAAGAGGGAGGGAGATTACCACAAGAGAACCATCCGCTGTTATGATGAAGCCAAATCCGTCCTCAAGTGTCAGTTCCATGAAAAATGGAAACGAGAACACCCAAAGCATAACGAGAGTGACGGATACCACCAACTATCAAGGAGGGATCAAGTCATCATACTTCACCTACGCACTGGCCACAATAAAATGAGAAATCACATGTTCACCAAATTCAAAATAGTTACAACCAGCCTATGCCACTGTACACTGGACAATATGACTAGAAAACATGTTCTACAGGATTGCCCCCAGTACACAGATCTGAGAAGAGCAATGTGGTCCACACCCACCTCCCTGGAAGAGAAACTATATGGGGTAATCGATTCGCTTAAACAGACAGCTGACTTCATTAGAGAGTCTGGAATCCGACTCTGATTGAGTCTTGATCGCAGAGAGATATTCTGCAGTATTTTTATTACATTTTTTGTATAGTACCGATTATAGTGTTAACATGAATTTGGATCGATTTTAACTATCAGTTGTTCTTTTTTGGCACGGTAGCCTAGTTGTGAAAACCACCCGACTGGACTACCGTCGTTCGGACAACCCGTGTTCGATTCCTTTAGCAACAATCGTTAGTTTGAAAATAGCGGGCGTTTTTTTTAGTAAAATAATCAAATGTCACTCTTTTTTTTTATCTTAGATCAAATCTCTGTGTACATATTTTGTTTAATATTCACACATTCTACAGCCGGCATAAATAATTCAAACCGTTTTGGGACTACAGCGCAGGAGAGTGATCATTCTGGACATCTATACCTTGTCTAATGCCTTCCTTTGAGCTATTGTACGGGAAAATAAAGAACATCACACTTTATTTTTTTTTTAAATGCACCCAAAAGAAACTGAAAACTTGTATGGTAAGAAATAAAAAAACCGGGAAGATAAGAAATAAAAAAACTGGTAACAGAAAATATTTCTCTATACAAAAGCAAATTTTAAGAGATTAAATGAAAGTAACAGAGGTTGCACAGATGCCCTATTTATCATAAAACAACTAGCGGAGAAAACAATAGAGCATAATAAAACACTATATACAGCTTTTATTGACCAAGAAAAGGCGTTCGATAGGGTGGACAGAGAACAACTATGGTCCGTATTGCCCTTGTACGGAGTGAGTCACCACCTAGTAGAGATATGCAAGAGCCTCTATGAAAGTAGTCGCACTACAGTAAGATCTTCAGCAAGCTACTCTAAACATTTCACCATTAACTCCGGAGTAAGACAAGGCTGCGTGCTTTCCCCTTTACTTTTCATCACATATATGGACAATATATGCAAATTAGCATGCCCAATCAAAGGAAGTATACCAACACGGATGACAACAAACGATAACACAGAAGAGAACGAAATATACGTACCAGAAAACAACAGAAGAGAGGAAGAAATAAATGAAATACTATTTGCAGACGACCAAGTTCTGATACATGAAACAACTGAGGACCTACAAGAACATATCAACAGGCTAAACAACACTTGTAAACAATACAACATGAAGATCAACATAAGCAAAACCAAAGTAATGGCAATAGCGAGAAAGGAAGAAAAACTAAACATCATAATAGATAATACATCTTTGAAGCAAGTTGACAATTTTAAATATCTGGGTAGCACGCTAACACAAGACAATAACCAAGAAACAGAGATAGATATAAGGTGTAACAAAGCATGCCAAGTTATAGGCCAAGTATCAACACTATTGAAAAACAAAGCAATAACTACGGAAGCAAAAAGGGCAATATACAAATCAATTTTTCTACCAACTCTGTGCTATCAGTGCCAGAATTGGACGCTGGACTCTAGAACAATAAGAAAGATAACGACCACAGAAATGAAATGTGTCAGAAGAATGACAGGAAACGGCTTAAGGGACAGAGTAAGAAACACTGACCTGAGGAAGAAACTCGAAATTGAACCAGCCATCGAATACATAAAGAAACAACAGATAAATTGGTTCGGCCACATAACAAGACAGAAAGAACTAACAATGAATCAAAGAGCCATAAACAAACGCTACGAAAACGTCAGATTAAGAGGAAGACCGAGAAAGAGATCGATAAATGGAATACTAGAGTCACTAGGAGGAATAACATCAGAAGAAGCCAACAGAAGAGCAAAGAATCGCAGATTGTTTCTCCCCTCGACGCCAACGGCAACAGAGGAAGGATAGAAGAGGAAGAATATTGTAGTGAGCCTTTCTGAACAGAATCAACACACATAGAATATTAATTTAAGGTGGACTGAGTGCTGTCAGCAACCTATAGATTATTTGCGAACAAGAGAGCTCATCAAAACCTCATCCTATCTTTGAGTTGCCCACAGAAACAAGAACTGACAAGTTTGTTCTGACCAAGCGAATAAGAACGGAAAGAGAAGACTCAAAAATGCAATGTCGTAGACGGATGTGTTGAGCTAAAAGACGCATATATCGCGGTTTGTCGTTAACAAGCAACACGACGCAAAAACACCCACTTTATATTCATTTAAGGCTGAACATTGAGAGGAAGTCGTGAATTTAACGCAGTCATCGAACAAAATAATAATAATACAGAAGTAATAATGTGGAAATAATAATATTGTAGCAACAGTGTAGGAGTACTAATTTATAAGTAATAATATAGTTCACTGGATAGCTAAAAAAAACCAATGAGGAAATTCTCAAAGAAGCAAACACAAAAAGGCAGCTCCTAAAATACATCAGAAAGAAACAATCAATATTTTTCGGGCACATCACGAGAAGAAGAAAGTTGGAATACATGGTTACAACTGGCAAAATAAAAGGAAAGAGAGATCGCGACAAAGAGAGAAAATACTGGATAGCTAGGTGTCATGGCATGGAAAACAGTCAACAACAGAATGGATAATGCACCGTAGATAGAAGATTGTGGAAGGACATGATCGCCTATGCCAACCGGTATGGTAATGATGATGAATAATGTGGAAATAATAATGTAGTAGCAATAGTGTAGGAGTAATAATTTAAAAGTAGTAATGTAGAAATTATAACGTAAAAGTAATAATGTAGAATAAATTGTGTACAAGTAAAGTAAAAATGTAGAAACAATATTGTAGAAGTAATAATGTAGAAACAATAGTGTAGAAGTTATAATGTTGAAACAATATTGTAGAAGTAATAATGAAGAAACAATATTGTAGAAGTAATGATGAAGAAACAATATTGTAGAAGTAATAATGAAGAAACAATATTGTAGAAGTAATAATGTAGAAACAATAGTGTAGAGGTTATAATGTAGAAACAATAGTGTAGAAGTTATAATGTAGAAACAATAGTGTAGAAGTTATGTTATAACGTAGAAACAATAGTGAAGAAGTTAAGTAATAATGTTGAAACAATATTGTAGAAGTTATAATGTAGAAACAATAGTGTAGAAGTTATAATGTAGAAACAATAGTGTAGAAGTTATGTTATAATGTAGAAACAATAGTGTAGAAGTTATGTTATAATGTAGAAACAATAGTGTAGAAGTTATTTTACAATGTAGAAACAATAGTGTAGAAGTTATAATGTAGAAACAATAGTGTAGAAGTTAAGTTATAATGTAGAAACAATATTGTAGTAGTTAAGTTATAATGTAGAAACAATAGTGTAGAAGTTAAGTTATAATGTAGAAACAATAGTGTAGAAGTTATGTTATAATGTAGAAACAATAGTGTAGAAGTTGTGTTATAATGTAGAAACAATAGTGTAGAAGTTATGTTATAATGTAGAAACAATAGTGTATAAGTTATAACGTAGAAATAATAGCGTAGAAGTTAAGCAATAATGTTGAAACAATATTATAAAAGTTATAATGTAGAAACAATAGTGTTGAAGTTAAGTAATAGTGTAGAAACAATAGTGTAGACGTTATAATGTAGAAACAATAGTGTAGAAGTTATATGAAGCATATACGCCTGGGGAGGCAGTCTGTTCATGGGAGGGAGGGAGGGGGGAGTGGACGCATTAAGTAAAGAAACATCAGCCTCCAAAGTTGGAAGCTGTAGGCTCTAGTGGCGTGGGATTAGATACCTGGCAATATAACAATGTGACGATGGATCAGACTCATAACCGATGTGTAGTCAGTCACTCGTTCGATTCGTGTCCAAACCAAGATGATGTCAGTTCTATAGAACTAATGAATCACACCTTGTAATTACCAAGGAAAACTGACAACACGTGACCAAAATAATGCATTGGACCGCAGAGGGAGTAAGACATGTACGATCTGGAACATCATACATTTCCAATAGAACATGATTTCGATGTGTGGAGCTTCTAGAAATTGATATCACTATGTAGTGCACACACATTCTTCATAAGAGGTTATGGCATCTTTAAAGAAGTTGATGAAAGTCGATTCAAATGAGGAGTTTTAACTGCTACCAGATTCCAACATGAGAAACTCAAAGGTTCTAGCTGCTACCTGATCCCAGCATGAGAAACTCAAAGGTTCTAACTGCTACCAGATTCCAACATGGGAAACTCAAAGGTTCTAACTGCTACCAGATTCCAACATGAGAAACTCAAAGGTTCTAGCTGCTACTAGATCCCAGCATGGGAAACTCAAAGGTTCTAACTGCTACCAGATCCCAACATGAGAAACTCAAAGGTTCTAACTGCTACCAGATCCCAGCACGGGAAACTCAAAGGTTCTAACTGCAACCAGATCCCAGCATAGAAAACTTAAAGGTTCTAACTGCTACCAGATCCCAGCATGAGAAACTCAAAGGTTCTAACTGCTACCAGATCCCAGCATGGGAAACTCAAAGGTTCTAACTGCTACCTGATCTCAACATGAGCAACTCAAAGGTTCTAACTGCTACCAGATCCCAGCATGAGAAACTCAAAGATTCTAACTGCTACCTCCCAGCATGATAAACTCAAAGGTTCCAACTGCACTGCATAGATTACATAACTACCAGCCCGAAAACTACAATAAACAAAGTGTGGCACTTCATACAAACATACTAACTCTCAATAGAGGACCTACAAGAACACTTAACCAGACTTACCAGTACAGTCACGCTAAACAACACGAAATCAACACCAACTATCTGTCTCTCTGTCTGTCTGTCTAACTTTCGTTTACCCGAAGTATTACCTGTATCTGCATTGTCATTTCCTGCAAAAATGTTACTGTCTTTTGTAATTCTTGCAGTAACCCATATTATTTTGTCTGTAATGTTGTATCTAGGTTCCAAATTCCTCAGTCTACTATATTCAGTACAGTTTTGATCAACGAAGATGATAATAAGACAAAAGTTATGCTCATCGTAAATGAAAAAAAAAAAAAACAAACAAACAAAAAAACATCAATATAACGATAGACGGAATTACAAATGAATAACATGAGGGGAATTTAAATAACTAGAGAGTAAAACGACAAACGGAAATTCACAAGCAGCAGAAATAGACTCAAGGCGCAACAAAGCTCACCAAATCAACGGACAAATGTTATTACTGTCCGAAAAAAAAATTATATTTCAGGCAAAACGGGCACTCTGCAACATAACCTTCATTCTCCAACATTGTAATACCAATTTCAGACCTGGGCACTAGACTCATAAACAATAAAAAACATAACCACTGCATAAATTAAATGTGTTATATTCATGAGAGGAAATAGTCGGAGAAATATGATCAGAAATGAAGAAATGAGAAAAAGGGTTGGAATAATTTCCGCCATAGTATACATAAAGAAACAATATAAAATGGTGTGGCCACGTGATAAGACAGACAGATCAAAATACAATATAACGAACCTGAAAAAAACTCTGCGTTAACACTAGACCAAAGGGCGACCAAGAAAAAGATGAATTGATAGAATATTAGTAATGAACACTAGGTGCAGGAGAAGCCAACAGCAGAATAAAATATCTCAAACCATATCTCCCCTCAACGTTGAAAGTCAATTGAAGAAACAAAAAATAAGAAGATAATGACTCTCAATCATCAAGAAATTGAACCTTCATAAACTGTCTTCCTCAGAGATGTCAAGTTAGTGCTTCAAGCCATATCATGTTTCAAACCGTACAAACTCATATGAATGCTAAAAGCAAATCAAGCCACGGTTAAAGAAAAGATCAGAAAAAATACGTGTCGGACTCAAAGGTGTAAACATCGTGGGTTGCCATAAACAAATGACATAACTCATCCACGCCCCCTTAACTCATTCAGTAGGGAAGGTTTTTAACAGTTTAGCGGTAGAGATTTCAAAGAAATAATTTTTCATGTTTTTAAATATCTATCTATATGCTCTATATTTATCTATCCCTTTACATATTGTATATACATTTTTTTAGATAATTAAATAATGAATTAGATTTCACCAATACCAAGATGATATAAGAATTAGATTTCACCAATACCAAGATGATATAAGAATTAGATTTCACCAATACCAAGATGATATAAGACATGTAAAGAGCATATGATTTGATGACAGTTTACAAATTGAGAGTGACACACTGCGACTGAACGTACACGATCGAAATTGGCATAGCGCGTGGTGAGTCGAAACGTAGTGAAAGAGTTAACGACCTTCTAACGATGAAGAGGCGCAATCTTCGTGTTAAAACAAGTCTAGGAATAATATGTTCAAGACATTTGACTAAGGTAGCAATGACATCAAGTATGACACCATCGCAGTTTCTGGACTTCTAAATTTTTTTCTTCCAATTTCACCTACCCACAGGACTCATGGTCCCACATATACACAGATGGCTCTGCTACAAATGCCACCAGAAATGGAGGGGGAGGTGTGTTTTTGACGCTGAATAATCAGGACGAGATCACCAAGTCAATAGCTACTGGAAAATTCTCAAACAACTTTAAAGCAGAAACTGACGCCATCAGAGATGCTGCAACACTGGCTACTCAACACAAAAATAACATGCACAATAAATTGGTGATTCTGACTGATGCACTGTCAGTACTATCAGCTCTAAAAATCCACAAGAACAATGAACAAGATGACTTGAGAACAACCCTGGACCAACTATGCAATAACTTCCAGAGAGTAGTCATTCGGTGGATACCATCACACTGTAATATACATGGGAACGAAAGCGCAGACAAATTAGCTAAAGAGGGAGGGAGATTACCACAAGAGAACCATCCGCTCAGTTATCCTCAAGGGTCAGTTCCATGAAAAATGGAAACGAGAACACCCAAAGCATAACGAGAGTGACGGATACCACCAACTATCAAGGAGGGATCAAGTCATCATACTTCACCTACGCACTGGCCACAATAAAATGAGAAATCACATGTTCACCAAATTCAAAATAGTTACAACCAGCCTATGCCACTGTACACTGGACAATATGACTAGAAAACATGTTCTACAGGATTGCCCCCAGTACACAGATCTGAGAAGAGCAATGTGGTACACACCCACCTCCCTGGAAGAGAAACTATATGGGGTAATCGATTCGCTTAAACAGACAGCTGACTTCATTAGAGAGTCTGGAATCCGACTCTGATTGAGTCTTGATCGCAGAGAGATATTCTGCAGTATTTTTATTACATTTTTTGTATAGTACCGATTATAGTGTTAACATGAATTTGGATCGATTTTAACTATCAGTTGTTCTTTTTTGGCACGGTAGCCTAGTTGTGAAAACCACCCGACTGGACTACCGTCGTTCGGACAACCCGTGTTCGATTCCTTTTGCAACATTCGTTAGTTTGCAAATAGCGGACGTTTTTTTTTTTAGTAAAATAATCAAATGTCACTCTTTTTTTTATCTTACATCAAATCTCTGCGTAAATATTTTGTTTAATATCCACACATTCTACAGCCGGCATAAATAATTCAAACCGTTTTGGGACTTCAGCGCAGGAGACTGATCACTCTGACATCTATACCTTGTCTAATGCTTTCCTTTGAGCTATTGTACGGGAAAATAAAGAACATCACATTTTATTTTTTTTTAAATGCACCCAAAAGAAACTGAAAACTTGTATGGTAAGAAATAAAAAAACCGGGAAGATAAGAAATAAAAAACTGGTAACAAAAAATATTTCTCTATACAAAGGCAACTTTTAAGAGATTAAATGAAAGTAATATTGTATTGAGCCTTTCTGAACAGAATCAACACACATAGAAGATTAATTTAAGGTGGACTGAGTGCTGTCACCAACCTATAGATGATTTGCGAACAAGAGAGCTCATCAAAACCTCATCCTATCTTTGAGTTGCCCACAGAAACAAGAACTGACAAGTTTGTTCTGACCAAGCGAATAAGAACAGAAAGAGAAGACTCAAAAATGCAATGTCGTTGACGGATGTGTTGAGCTAAAAGACGCATATATCGCGGTTTGTCGTTAACAAGCAACACGACCCAAAAACACCCATTTTATGTTCATTTAAGGCTGAACCGTGAGAGGAAGTCGTGAATTTAACGCAGTCATCGAAAAAAATAATAATACAGAAGTAATAATGTGGAAATAATAATATTGTAGCAACAGTGTAGGAGTACTAATTTATAAGTAATAATATAGTTCACTGGATAGCTAAAAAAAACCATATGAGGAAATTCTCAAAGAAGCAAACACAAAAAGGCAGCTCCTAAAACACATCAGAAAAAAACAATCAATATTTTTCGGGCACATCACGAGATGAAGAAAGTTGGAATACTTGGTTACAACTGGCAAAATAAAAGGAAAGAGAGATCGCGACAAAGAGAGAAAATACTGGATAGCTAGGTGTCATGGCATGGAAAACAGTCAACAACAGAATGGATAATGCACCGTAGATAGAAGATTGTGGAAGGACATGATCGCCTATGCCAACCGGTATGATAATGATGATGAATAATGTGGAAATAATAATGTAGTAGCAATAGTGTAGGAGTTATAATTTAAAAGTAGTAATGTAGAAATTATAACGTAAAAGTAATAATGTAGAATAAATTGTGTACAAGTAAAGTAAAAATGTAGAAACAATATTGTAGAAGTAGTAATTAAAAAAATAGCGTAGAAGTTAAGTAATCATGTAGAAATATTATTGTAGAAGTTAAGTAATCATGTAGAAACAATATTGTAGAAATTAAATAATCATGTAGAAACAATAGTGTAGAAGTTAAGTAATCATGTAGAAACAATAGTGTAGAACTTAAGTAATCATGTAGAAACAATATTGTAGAAGTTAAGTAATCATGTAGAAACAATATTGGAGAAGTTAAGTAATCATGTAGAAACAATAGTGTAGAAGTTAAGTAATCATGTAGAAACAATATTGTAGAAGTTAAGTAATCATGTAGAAACAATATTGGAGAAGTTAAGTAATCATGTAGAAACAATATTGTAGAAATTAAGTAATCATGTAGAAACAATAGTGTAGAAGTTAAGTAATCATGTAGAAACAATAGTGTAGAAGTTAAGTAATCATGTAGAAACAATAGTGTAGAAGTTATAATATCTTCATAATGAAATTTAAGTCGCAATGTTACGTTAGGCACTTGACCCAGTACATCCGATTTCAAAACACAAAATATATGTGTCTGACTTTCATTAGTTCCACTCTTCTGACTTGTTCTCTAGGGTGACGCCTTGATAGCACTGCTACCACCAGAACAGCAATAAAGAACATGGGGACACACGCCTCTCTGCAACTTTCGTTTAACTATGTCAAAAGAACACATTTGTACATATGCTCTACTGGTAAGGTTTTAATGCATGAAACCTCATTTTAAAGTGGAACATTTGTTGAGTTATACGTTGTATGGTGTCAGATTGGGACACCTATGGGCGAGATCAACAGAGATGGCCCGAACCTTATGTTATAAATATGTGATGGTGTCTCAAGGTTTGAGAAAAGCTGTCCTAAACAAGCCCAGTATTTGAACACGCACAAGGCGTATAGAAAGGAAATCCCAGTTATGATTCTTATTTCCATTTTTTTTAAATGTAAGACAATTTTCAAAAAAAAAAAAAAAAAGTTTAATCTTTTATAAGAGCCAGGTTTGGAAGGGGAGGGGGGGGGAAGAGGGGAGAGGGTGTCGCCTGGGTGGTCTACAGTTAAAATGTCGGCCCCTAGACCGGAAGGTCCCGAGTTCGTTCCCACCACAGGCGATGGGAAATAACAAAAATCAAATCGAATCGTTGCTTTACCCTTCCTTGGTCTCTGGGTAGTGAGATCTAATGTTTCCCTTTTGGAAAACGGTGAAAAACAGGAGATCCCGTGTGCATTCTGCGCACGTTAAAGAACCCTTGGCCGTTGAACATTGAAAAGAGTAGGTAACAAATGGTCGCTGCCAGGGTAAAATTAATAGGAAAAATCTACCCAAAACGTTAAAACTCTCGACGATAAAAATATGAAAGTATCTCTGAAGTCGGAGAATATCTGCCTGTATGGCTGGGGACACCTGAGTCATTCGGTGGATACCATCACACTGTAATATACATGGGAACGAAAGCGCAGACAAATTAGCTAAAGAGGGAGGGAGATTACCACAAGAGAACCATCCGCTCAGTTATCCTCAAGGGTCAGTTCCATGAAAAATGGAAACGAGAACACCCAAAGCATAACGAGAGTGACGGATACCACCAACTATCAAGGAGGGATCAAGTCATCATACTTCACCTACGCACTGGCCACAATAGAATGAGAAATCACATGTTCAGCAAATTCAAAATAGGTACAACCAGCCTATGCCACTGTTCACTGGACAATATGACTACAAAACATGTTCTACAGGATTGCCTCCAGTACTCAGACCTGAGAAGAGCAATGTGGTCCACACCCACCTCCCTGAAAGAGAAACTATATGGTGCAATCGATTCGTTTAAACAGACAGCTAACTTCATGAGAGTGTCTGGAATCCTACTCTGATTGAGTCTAGATCGCAGAGAGATATTCTGCAGTATTTTTATTACAATTTTTTTATAGTATCGATTATAGTGTTAACATGAATTTGGATCGATTTTAACTATCATTGTTTTTTTTTTTTTTTTTTTTTTTTTGCAACATTCGTTAGTTTGCAAATAGCGGACGTTTTTTTTTTTAGTAAAATAATCAAATGTCACTCTTTTTTTTTATCTTACATCAAATCTCTGTGTAAATATTTTGTTTAATATCCACACATTCGACAGCCGGCATAAATAATTCAAACCGTTTTGGGACTTCAGCGCAGGAGACTGATCACTCTGACATCTATACCTTGTCTAATGCTTTCCTTTGAGCTATTGTACGGGAAAATAAAGAACATCACATTTTATTTTTTTTTAAATGCACCCAAAAGAAACTGAAAACTTGTATGGTAAGAAATAAAAAAACCGGGAAGATAAGAAATAAAAAACTGGTAACAAAAAATATTTCTCTATACAAAGGCAACTTTTAAGAGATTAAATGAAAGTAATATTGTATTGAGCCTTTCTGAACAGAATCAACACACATAGAAGATTAATTTAAGGTGGACTGAGTGCTGTCACCAACCTATAGATGATTTGCGAACAAGAGAGCTCATCAAAACCTCATCCTATCTTTGAGTTGCCCACAGAAACAAGAACTGACAAGTTTGTTCTGACCAAGCGAATAAGAACAGAAAGAGAAGACTCAAAAATGCAATGTCGTTGACGGATGTGTTGAGCTAAAAGACGCATATATCGCGGTTTGTCGTTAACAAGCAACACGACCCAAAAACACCCATTTTATGTTCATTTAAGGCTGAACCGTGAGAGGAAGTCGTGAATTTAACGCAGTCATCGAAAAAAATAATAATACAGAAGTAATAATGTGGAAATAATAATATTGTAGCAACAGTGTAGGAGTACTAATTTATAAGTAATAATATAGTTCACTGGATAGCTAAAAAAAACCATATGAGGAAATTCTCAAAGAAGCAAACACAAAAAGGCAGCTCCTAAAACACATCAGAAAAAAACAATCAATATTTTTCGGGCACATCACGAGAAGAAGAAAGTTGGAATACTTGGTAACAACTGGCAAAATAAAAGGAAAGAGAGATCGCGACAAAGAGAGAAAATACTGGATAGCTAGGTGTCATGGCATGGAAAACAGTCAACAACAGAATGGATAATGCACCGTAGATAGAAGATTGTGGAAGGACATGATCGCCTATGCCAACCGGTATGATAATGATGATGAATAATGTGGAAATAATAATGTAGTAGCAATAGTGTAGGAGTTATAATTTAAAAGTAGTAATGTAGAAATTATAACGTAAAAGTAATAATGTAGAATAAATTGTGTACAAGTAAAGTAAAAATGTAGAAACAATATTGTAGAAGTAGTAATTAAAAAAAATAGCGTAGAAGTTAAGTAATCATGTAGAAATATTATTGTAGAAGTTAAGTAATCATGTAGAAACAATATTGTAGAAATTAAATAATCATGTAGAAACAATAGTGTAGAAGTTAAGTAATCATGTAGAAACAATAGTGTAGAACTTAAGTAATCATGTAGAAACAATATTGTAGAAGTTAAGTAATCATGTAGAAACAATATTGGAGAAGTTAAGTAATCATGTAGAAACAATAGTGTAGAAGTTAAGTAATCATGTAGAAACAATATTGTAGAAGTTAAGTAATCATGTAGAAACAATATTGGAGAAGTTAAGTAATCATGTAGAAACAATATTGTAGAAATTAAGTAATCATGTAGAAACAATAGTGTAGAAGTTAAGTAATCATGTAGAAACAATAGTGTAGAAGTTAAGTAATCATGTAGAAACAATAGTGTAGAAGTTATAATATCTTCATAATGAAATTTAAGTCGCAATGTTACGTTAGGCACTTGACCCAGTACATCCGATTTCAAAACACAAAATATATGTGTCTGACTTTCATTAGTTCCACTCTTCTGACTTGTTCTCTAGGGTGACGCCTTGATAGCACTGCTACCACCAGAACAGCAATAAAGAACATGGGGACACACGCCTCTCTGCAACTTTCGTTTAACTATGTCAAAAGAACACATTTGTACATATGCTCTACTGGTAAGGTTTTAATGCATGAAACCTCATTTTAAAGTGGAACATTTGTTGAGTTATACGTTGTATGGTGTCAGATTGGGACACCTATGGGCGAGATCAACAGAGATGGCCCGAACCTTATGTTATAAATATGTGATGGTGTCTCAAGGTTTGAGAAAAGCTGTCCTAAACAAGCCCAGTATTTGAACACGCACAAGGCGTATAGAAAGGAAATCCCAGTTATGATTCTTATTTCCATTTTTTTTAAAATGTAAGACAATTTTCAAAAAAAAAAAAAAAAAGTTTAATCTTTTATAAGAGCCAGGTTTGGAAGGGGAGGGGGGGTGGGAAGAGGGGAGAGGGTGTCGCCTGGGTGGTCTACAGTTAAAGTGTCGGCCTCTAGACCGGAAGTTCCCGAGTTCGTTCCCACCACAGGCGATGGGAAATAACAAAAATCAAATCGAATCGTTGCTTTACCCTTCCTTGGTCTCTGGGTAGTGAGATCTAATGTTTCCCTTTTGGAAAACGGTGAAAAACAGGAGATCCCGTGTGCATTCTGCGCACGTTAAAGAACCCTTGGCCGTTGAACATTGAAAAGAGTAGGTAACAAATGGTCGCTGCCAGGGTAAAATTAATAGGAAAAATCTACCCAAAACGTTAAAACTCTCGACGATAAAAATATGAAAGTATCTCTGAAGTCGGAGAATATCTGCCTGTATGGCTGGGGACACCTGAGTATATGACTGCCAGTGTGACAAATAGGAACAAGTGATATTCATATAAAATTCAGTCCCTTGGGACTTCGCTAGAGATATAAAGATGGCGAACGCAGAGCGTACAAAACAATAAGAGCCAGGGTTTACAAACTATGAAATATTGCTATTTCCATAAGTCTTTCTGACACCATCACCTGCTCTTCGTATGGTACCATATTACCTGTTATCACTCGATAATTAATTGCTTACACAACTTGATACTTTCAGAGTCTGGTTTGTATAGCCTTGTCTTGTTCACTGATCAATAAAATTTATCTTTACTTTATTTTATAGGCTTTACATCGCTGAATGATAAATTTGTGTTTAACATCATTACTTTCCACTTGCTGCTCACATTTGATTGATACGAGCCAATGGTTGTTTAATATAATTTATTTAAATACATGAAGTGTTTACCTGTCGAACAATAAAGACATTTTCTGTCTTCTACGTTCATAGTTTAGTGTCTCATATATTTATGAACTCTAAAGGAAAGAGATACAGCAAAGATTATGGCGTTGGATAGTACACATACTGCGGACGCCAAATGAGAATATTACACGACAGGACCATTTTGGAATCTCCAGAAGAAGAAATAAAGCGAAGACCAACATATTCTTGGAGAAGTCAGATAGAAGCAGAGATGAAGAGGATGGGGAAGACATGGAATGATCTTAAAAGAATGGCAAGAAACAGAACGGTTTGGAAAGTGTTTGTTGAAGACCTATGCTCCACAGGGAGTTAAAAGGTAGAAGAACGAGAAAGAAGGAATGCTGTTATCTGCAGTGACAGAACTTAAATGTTGACTTGGAGGGTACAAGCATAGTCTACATAGAAAGATGTATTTTTTTTATTGACAGACGCGGGCTGAAATAGGGCAGTGCTCATTGCTATCTACTTCCATTAGGATCAGTGACAACAACAAGATCTTGTGTGTTGAAATAGGGCAGTCATCACTGCTATATACTTCCATTAGGATCAGAGCCAACAACAAGGTCTTGCCCCACTTCCCCTTTGTTGTTCTACCGATTGAGAGAAGGAATCAGAATGCGTGATCAACACGTAATAGTCAGAAATAAGCTGTACTTTGCACTATCTATTGAAGAGAGACTAAGCACCCGAAGATCTTCTTTGAATGCAATGAGATCGAACATTTTAATCAGCAATAAATCAGTAAAACCAACAAACCCAGCAGCCAACATACAATATAACTGATGTTCAATGAAAAGGTCAATACGTTCCCTCACCGGATGACTAGTTGACAGGTCACATTCCAAGTCAGGACACGAGTATAGCTAGAGATCTTATCGGACACATGTCCTTGAACGAGCATAAGGCAAGGGCATAGTCCACGAGTGATTAATCGAGCGATTAAATTTGCAGGAGAGTCCAGGATTAGCATGGCTGCTGTAGACGTCGAGAGTTAGAGCACGAGACGTAGTTAACAATGTGTATTCATCTTTCAGACTAAGAGATAGTGGGAACAATTTTCAAGACGAGATCTTCAGTTATTCAATTAGATATCCAGATCGACAAATGTTAGTATGTAGAATGTAGACATTAGCATCGTCTATCAGTACAAAATGATCTGTGTGTTTCATGAAAACCTTTTTTTTCCCTTTCTCATTTGCCTTTCAGCTTTGATGGAGATATAATTTGAGTAATAATTTACTTACTGATTTCAAAGTGTATTTTATAATTTATATAATTACTTACTGATTTCAACATGTATTTTCTAATTTATATAATTTCTTACTGATTTCAAAATGTATTTTTTAATTTATATAATTACTTACTGATTTCAAAATGTATTTTCTTATTTATATAATTACTTACTGATTTCAAAATGTATTTTCTAATTTATATAATTACTTACTGATTTCAAAATGTATTTTCTAATTTATATAATTTCTTACTGATTTCAAAATGTATTTTCTAATTTATATAATTACTTACTGATTTCAAAATGTATTTTCTAATTTATATAATTACTTACTGATTTCAAAATGTATTTTCTAATTTATATAATTACTTGCTGATTTGCATATTTTCTTACTAATTAAATACTTGGCCTCAATTTTGTCCGTCTCTAATAGAGCTAGGCATACAATCTCACCTTTCTTGTAACCAAGCAAAAACTGGTTTTAAGCAGTACTTTCTTACTGTGAGGCTGACGTTAAACCTTACTCTACGTTCACCTACTTTAATCTCAGACAAAACATCAGTTATCAAATCAGTTGTTCGCTACAAACGATGGCCACAACAGCTTCAGTCACGTGTAGCAGTCCACTCTTATGTCTAAGACGGTGACTAAAGTGTGGCTGAATCTGTAACGTCTTCTCTTCCTCTTCTACCTTTCAGCTCCCTGTGGAGCATGGTCTTCAACAAACACTTTCCAAGTCGTTCTGTTTCTTACCATTCTTTTAAGATCATTCCATGTCTTTCCCATAATCTTTATCTCTGCTTCTGTCTGTCTTCTCCGAGAATTTCTTGGTCTTCCTCTTTGTCTTTTCCCCTGGTGATTCCAAAAAGGGCCTGGTGTATAATACTCTCACTTGGCTTCCGCAGTGTGTAACATCTTACCAACCTAATAAATAGTATGTACATCAACAGCAGCTGCACAGTCAGAACAGCAGCAGACTACACAGATCATACTAAAGTTAGATCAGGATTAAGACACGGGTGCGTACCATCTTCCCTATTTGTTTATTACATACATAGACTACATATGTATGTTAGCCAACCCAACGGAGACAGCAGCGTTTAATAAGCTTCTATTCGCAGACTATGAGGCACCAGCACAGGGAAAAATAGAAGACATCTAGAGGCAAAACGGGCACTATAGAATATAAATTTAATTCCAATGTTATGC
Organism: Megaustenia siamemsis; assembly: GCA_032433765.1. NCBI lineage: Eukaryota > Metazoa > Mollusca > Gastropoda > Stylommatophora > Ariophantidae > Megaustenia > Megaustenia siamemsis. The sequence goes on along the minus strand of JAVIAB010000073.1, from coordinate 109,793,845 downwards.
TACCAATGCCAGACCTGGACACTAGATACGAGAACAATGAGAACAATAATCACCATGGAGATGAAATGTGCTAAACGAATGACAGGGAACAGCCTGAGAGATCAGATCAGAAATGGGAGACAGAAAAAAAATAGGTAAAGAGCCCCGTCACGCCATTTGGCGTATAGGGAATATGGTGTTAGTGACCATAAATTTTACAGACCTTCGGGACATGATTTTTGGGGTAATGTGGTCGGTATTACGCCCGTGCCGCTTTACTTTCCCCCAAAAATTCCGGTACGCATTTAAGGCTGGGTGAACCCGGAAGCCGTCGGTCAGGATCGAACCCGACCTCTTGTCCTAAGTAGTCAAGCTTACTAATCACTGAGCTGTCGCTGTTCATAAACTGAGAAACAAATGTAGAAATAGTTCTTGTTATAAGGTACATGAAGAAACACATGTAGAAATAGTTCTAGTTATAAGGTACATGAAGAAACAAATGTAGAAATAGTTCTAGTTATAAGGTACATGAAGAAACACATGTAGAAATAGTTCTAGTTATAAGGTACATGAAGAAACAAATGTAGAAATAGTTCTAGTTATAAGGTACATGAAGAAACACATGTAGAAATAGTTCTAGTTATAAGGTACATGAAGAAACAAATGTAGAAATAGTTCTAGTTATAAGGTACATGAAGAAACAAATGTAGAAATAGTTCTAGTTATAAGGTACATGAAGAAACAAATGTAGAAATAGTTCTAGTTATAAGGTACATGAAGAAACAAATGTAGAAATAGTTCTAGTTATAAGGTACATGAAGAAACACATGCATAAATAGTTCTAGTTATAAGGTACATGAAGAAACACATGTAGAAATAGTTCTAGTTATAAGGTACATGAAGAAACAAATGTAGAAATAGTTCTAGTTATAAGGTACATGAAGAAACAAATGTAGAAATAGTTCTTGTTATAAGGTACATGAAGAAACAAATGTAGAAATAGTTCTTGTTATAAGGTACATGAAGAAACAAATGTAGAAATAGTTCTAGTTATAAGGTACATGAAGAAACAAATGTAGAAATAGTTCTTGTTATAAGGTACATGAAGAAACAAATGTAGAAATAGTTCTAGTTATAAGGTACATGAAGAAACAAATGTAGAAATAGTTCTTGTTATAAGGTACATGAAGAAACAAATGTAGAAATAGTTCTTGTTATAAGGTACATGAAGAAACAAATGTAGAAATAGTTCTTGTTATAAGGTACATGAAGAAACAAATGTAGAAATAGTTCTTGTTATAATGTACATGAAGAAACAAATGTAGAAATAGTTCTTGTTATAATGTACATGAAGAAACAAATGTAGAAATAGTTCTAGTTATAAGGTACATGAAGAAACAAATGTAGAAATAGTTCTTGTTATAAGGTACATGAAGAAACAAATGTAGAAATAGTTCTTGTTATAATGTACATGAAGAAACAAATGTAGAAATAGTTCTTGTTATAATGTACATGAAGAAACAAATGTAGAAATAGTTCTTGTTATAAGGTACATGAAGAAACAAATGTAGAAATAGTTCTTGTTATAAGGTACATGAAGAAACAAATGTAGAAATAGTTCTTGTTATAAGGTACATGAAGAAACAAATGTAGAAATAGTTCTAGTTATAAGGTACATGAAGAAACAAATGTAGAAATAGTTCTTGTTATAAGGTACATGAAGAAACAAATGTAGAAATAGTTCTAGTTATAAGGTACATGAAGAAACAAATGTAGAAATAGTTCTAGTTATAAGGTACATGAAGAAACAAATGTAGAAATAGTTCTTGTTATAAGGTACATGAAGAAACAAATGTAGAAATAGTTCTAGTTATAAGGTACATGAAGAAACAAATGTAGAAATAGTTCTTGTTATAAGGTACATGAAGAAACAAATGTAGAAATAGTTCTTGTTATAAGGTACATGAAGAAACAAATGTAGAAATAGTTCTTGTTATAAGGTACATGAAGAAACAAATGTAGAAATAGTTCTAGTTATAAGGTACATGAAGAAACAAATGTAGAAATAGTTCTTGTTATAAGGTACATGAAGAAACAAATGTAGAAATAGTTCTAGTTATAAGGTACATGAAGAAACAAATGTAGAAATAGTTCTTGTTATAAGGTACATGAAGAAACAAATGTAGAAATAGTTCTTGTTATAATGTACATGAAGAAACAAATGTAGAAATAGTTCTTGTTATAATGTACATGAAGAAACAAATGTAGAAATAGTTCTAGTTATAAGGTACATGAAGAAACAAATGTAGAAATAGTTCTTGTTATAAGGTACATGAAGAAACAAATGTAGAAATAGTTCTTGTTATAATGTACATGAAGAAACAAATGTAGAAATAGTTCTTGTTATAATGTACATGAAGAAACAAATGTAGAAATAGTTCTAGTTATAAGGTACATGAAGAAACAAATGTAGAAATAGTTCTTGTTATAAGGTACATGAAGAAACAAATGTAGAAATAGTTCTTGTTATAAGGTACATGAAGAAACAAATGTAGAAATAGTTCTAGTTATAAGGTACATGAAGAAACAAATGTAGAAATAGTTCTTGTTATAAGGTACATGAAGAAACAAATGTAGAAATAGTTCTAGTTATAAGGTACATGAAGAAACAAATGTAGAAATAGTTCTAGTTATAAGGTACATGAAGAAACAAATGTAGAAATAGTTCTTGTTATAAGGTACATGAAGAAACAAATGTAGAAATAGTTCTAGTTATAAGGTACATGAAGAAACAAATGTAGAAATAGTTCTAGTTATAAGGTACATGAAGAAACAAATGTAGAAATAGTTCTTGTTATAAGGTACATGAAGAAACAAATGTAGAAATAGTTCTAGTTATAAGGTACATGAAGAAACAAATGTAGAAATAGTTCTTGTTATAAGGTACATGAAGAAACAAATGTAGAAATAGTTCTTGTTATAAGGTACATGAAGAAACAAATGTAGAAATAGTTCTTGTTATAAGGTACATGAAGAAACAAATGTAGAAATAGTTCTTGTTATAAGGTACATGAAGAAACAAATGTAGAAATAGTTCTTGTTATAAGGTACATGAAGAAACAAATGTAGAAATAGTTCTTGTTATAAGGTACATGAAGAAACAAATGTAGAAATAGTTCTTGTTATAAGGTACATGAAGAAACAAATGTAGAAATAGTTCTTGTTATAAGGTACATAAAGAAACAAATGTAGAAATAGTTCTTGTTATAAGGTACATAAAGAAACAAATGTAGAAATAGTTCTTGTTATAAGGTACATAAAGAAACAGAATATAAAATGTACACCAGACGACTAAGAAAAATAAAGGAGGATTTGATGGAATATTACACACACTGGGATATATAACAGAAGCAGAGGCAAGGCCAACAGAGGAACAAAAGACCGCAAATTATATCTCCCCTCTAGGCTGAAAGGTGAATGAGGAAGGAAAGAAGAAAAAGGAGGAAAAAGAAAATTTAGTTTTGATTTCAGTGAAGAAGTGTTGCGAGACTCGTCCTCCTCGCCCTCTCGTTCTCATTGATGAAATATTCACGCCGCTGGCAAGAATGAGCCAGGCTGGCTGGGAATTAATGAAGTAGTGCTGAATGTCTAGACGTAATCTGTGTGGTTCACTCCACCCTGCTTGGGTCACATTTTCTATCTGCTAAGGTAGCTCTAGCAAAGTAATCAGCAAGAATGACAATATAAACCATGACCCCAAAAAATGACACAAAAAAGCATAACAAAAAGCATAATTAAAAAGCAATATAGACCAATCACAACAGAATAGGAAAGAAACAATCAGACTGTAAAGAGACCAGATAAATAAATTGGTAAACACAAATGCTGAAACTATGATCATAAACAAAAAAAATACTTAAAACCAACAAGTGGATATCAAAATTGAAGGAATAGACCTGGAGACAGTTCAGAACTACAACTACCTTGGACATACTATAACCAGTGATGGAAAATGTACAACTGAAATAAACAAAAGAATAGTAGTGGCAAAAAGTAATTTTAATGTCATAAAGAACATACTAACATCAAAACAAATAACATCAGGGCTAAAACTAAGAATAGCAAAATGTTATGTTTTCTCAACATTCCTATATGGTGCAGAAACATGGACATTAGATAAGAAAACAGAACAGAGAATTGAAGCCTTTGAAATGTGAATATATAGAAGAATAGGTAGAATTGGATGGAAGGAAAAGAAAACAAACGATGAAGTCTTAAAACAACTAAAAATGAAAAGAGAACTACTAAACACAATTCAAACAAGACAAATGCGATTTTTGGGCCATTGTATCACAAGACACAACAGCCTACTAAAAGTAATCCTGGAGGGGAAAATACAAGTTAAAAGAGGCAGAGGCAGACCAAAACTAACATGGACGAGTAACATCAAAAGATGGACAAACCAGCCTAGGACAACCTGTACCACCAAAGCAAGAGACAGAGCAGAATGGCACTCAATGGTAGCCAACCATCGTTGCGGAGACGGCACTCGATGGTGATGACGATGAAACACAAGTAAACATCGTACTGCAACTCCATGACGTAGATCTGTGAAAATAAATTCAATGATTAAACTGAATTTTTTAATTTTAAGATTTGAGAAATGAACTTACCCTGGCTGGAATTACTCAACAACATAATTTTAATATAAAACAGTTCAGCACAATAAGAATTATGTAAAACAAACCACACAGGGACATAACTTAATTTCTCAATTAATTGTTTTTTCCAAGCCAAGGGAAAGAACTTAAGAACTTGGGCGTATTAAATTTGTTATGAGTTATCTTTCTTTTATTGGTCGCCTAAAGTCGGATCCCCCCTCCTCCTTTTTGACAAAGCAAAACCTTATTTAAATAGGGAAATCTAAAAAATTCACCATTCATTTACAATTTTTATGCGGATGATTTGTCTCGAGGCAGAACGCTGGTCTCGAGACAGAGAGGTTGTGGGTTTAAATCCCTGCTGCACCAGTAGGAATTTTAATTTATGATTTCTCTCTGTGGCAACCGAATATGAATACCTCCGAAGTCGGAGTTATCTGCCTGTGCGGCGAGGGACCACTGTGCACACGGTTGCCAGGGAAACACGAATTAACACGCACAATTCAGTTCCTAGTCTCTAGGGACCTCGTCAGAGGTGAAAGTTGTCGAACGAAAAAAAATCTACGCTTTATTTCGCATGTGAAACACACAGCGCACAAATGAACTAACACATGGAATGTTGAAACAATTGAAGATAAGGAGAAGAAAAAATACCTCATTTACCTCATCGGCAATAACATCAAACACGTCTGGGCATTTAAGCCGGGGTGCCATTTACAAAGGATGAAAGACTCAAGACATCGGATCTCACTATCAGAGACCCGGGAGGTTAAGGCTCTGAGGAAATCATGAAATGGAATAAATGAAATCATAAATCAGCCGTCGTTACGTGGGGACAACAACGTGCGATCTGATTTCAGGACTCGATGAAAATCTGAGTTGCGAGGATCGGTGAACCAAAACCATCCAGACAATGCTCCACCTCTCGGCGGTGCCTCCAGTAACAGACTAACCTGTCTAGTCTGGCCAAGCGAGCAGGTATCGAAGAGGGAAAACAGCCCGGTACTCAAAAATGTTGTGCTGAAGTCGGATGTGTTGGGCCGAAAGGCGCAAATATAACAGTTATGCTGCAAACCACAACACAACGCAGACGCGTCCATTTAACGTCCTTTTAAGGGCGGATGACGAAGAGGAATTCTACAGTCTACGAATACTCTAGAATACTTTAGTCATCGGGCGAACGCGAGCAAGCAAACCCGAAGTTAGAGATTGGGAGTGACAGTATTACAGAAATCCTGCAGCGGCGTGGGCTAACAACAGCTAGCGCAGCACACCAGGAACAGGATAGAAAGCTGTGGCTGTTCAGAGTGCGTGAATGGGATACATTATGAGAATAGGCAATAATAAGAAGGTAACAACTCAAAGGCTCGTAGATACAATAGTTCCAACATTCAAATGTAGACTTCTTCTTCGTTTCTTCTTCCCTTCCTCATTTGCCTTTCAGCGTCGAGGGGAGATATAAAATGCGGTCTTTTGCTCTTCTGTTCGCCTCTGCTGCTGTTATGTTTCCTAGTACTTCTAATATTCCATCGATCCATCATTTTCGTGGTCCACCATTGGGTCTGCTATTCACACAATGTTTGCTGAAGGCTCGTTGTGTTGTGTTTTGATCTTTCTGCCTTGTCACATGACCAAACCATTTTATCTGTTGTTTCTTTATATATTCTATGGTAGGGGCTATTTCTAGACTTTTTTTTCTCAGTTCTTCATTTCTGATCTTATCTCTCAGACTGTTTCCTGTCATTCGTCTAACACATTTAATCTCAGCAGAGGTTATTTTCCTTATTGTTCTTGCACATAAGGTCCAAGTCTGACATTGGTAGCACAACGTTGGGATGAAGATTGTATTGTATAGCGCCCGTTGTGCCACTAGAGTTATTTCCTTGTTGGACAATAGTGGTGATAACTGTCCAATGATTTGACAAACTTTGTTGCATCTTGATTCTCTCTCTGCTGTTTGTGAATTATCGTTTGTCACTAAACTTCCTAGGTATTTGAATTCCTCTACTTGTTTTAGTTGTCTGCCTTCTATAGTTATGTTGATGTTCTCGTTATTTTTGGCGATATTCATGACTTCTGTTTTGTTGATGTTGATTTTCATGTTGTATTTTGTGCCTGAGCTGTTGAGTTTATTTAAGTGTTCTTGTAGGTCTTCTATTGTTTCATGTATTAGTGCCTGATCGTCTGCAAATAGAAGCTCGTTGATCTCCTCTGTCTCTGATGGGTTGGCTAACTTGCATATATGGTCCATGTATGTAATAAACAGTAGGGGGAAAAGTACGCACCCCTGCCTTATACCTGATCTAACTTTGAAGTGTTCTGTGTAGCCTGCTGCTGTTCTGACCCTGCAGATATACTGCATTAATTTTAGTGAATCATGTGTCAATGGTAGAGAAAGTACAGGGACAAAGAAACAAAAAACTGGCACTGATTGGAACTGATTAACGATATCAAGAGGCTGACTGGTAAATCAGTAGTGGAGTATATAATCAAGGCAAAATAGAAGAAGAGGTTCTTTGTCTCTCATTTTTGCCAATTGAAATCAGAGAAAAAAAATATAATTCTGATATATTCTGTAAAGTCATTCTTGATATATGTAACTTAATTCTGGACAATCGAACAAGAGACAATAAATTATTTTAATTGGATGCCATAGTGGTTTTATATTAGAATATTAAAACATTATCATCATCACGTCGTATGTCCTTACCCTTTGCTGAAGGTTGCATTCACCACAGTCCGTCGAAAAGAATCTTTGTCTCTACCCAGATCTCCCACTTCTTCTGTGAGCATTTGCAAGGTCTCTTTGATGCCTTTAAACCACTTTCTTCTTGGTCTGCCCCTTTCGCATCATCCAGTAACCATGCCTTTCGTTATTGCCCTTTTCAGTCAGCTGTGCCTTTTGACGTGGTCACAGTATTTTAATTTCCTTTGTAGTAGTGTTTATAAGCCAATTCTTGTAAACGTTTAAATCACATAATATAGACATATACAATTGCTTTATTTTCATTATGCAAGGTATCTTAAAGGGTTTTTATAGTATTTTGTTTCGAATGAAATGTTGTTCCTTGCTTTTTGCAAAATTGTCCATGATTCAAAACCATATGTTGCTATCGGGATGATACATGCTCTCATAAATTGTAACTTTACTCATCATCATCATCATCATCATCATCATCATCATCATCATCATCATCATCATCATCAAGCCTGCTGGCGTAGTTGATCATGTTTCTCCACAACTTTCGATCTCAACAGTTATTTATCATTTCCGTTGTTGACGTGCTGCCAAGTCATTCGCTTAAGCTTTAATCTTTACAACCTTGCAGGTATTGTGCTACATGTTCTTCTTAGCGTTTAATCTGTGCGTTGCCAGTGCTAATCTCCTTTTGACCTCGTTCTAGAATACCAAGTAAAGCTATACGGAGTCACGAGATGATTCCTACAGAAATAAATGATAAGACAATAACTACTTTTAACTTCATGAGAAAACAACCATCACATTTTGGTTGTGTTATTGTTGTTATTGTTATTGAGTATTGAGTTAATTTCGGGTCATCATCATTGCACACCGAACATGTCCATAGGTCTTCAGATCCTCTCCTCAGAAAATTCCCCAGTGTCCAGCGACTGACGACTCCAGTTCTGTGTTAGTTGATAAGTCTTCTTACACGCCCTCTAAGTTTCTCGTTTGGTTATGTTATGGAAAAGGAGCAAAAGAAACATGTCTTGACAATAGGAACACGTGAGGAATCAAGAGACAAAGGGAAACAAAAAGACAAAAAAAAAGTTTCAGAATATTATTCAGCAGGACCTTATTACTGATAAAGATTGTAGAGAGACAGGATCATCTAAACAGGTAGACACTCTACTATAAGGAGACTCTACAACATCTAATGACTACCAGAAGACGCTACTATTGATGATGGCATCAAGAAGACTCTACAACATCTAATGACTACCAGAAGGTGCTGCTCTTGATTATGACATCAAGAAGACTCTACAACATCTAATGACTACCAGAAGACGCTACTATTGATGATGGCATCAAGAAGACTCTACAACATCTAATTACTACCAGAAGACGCAACTATTGATGATGGCATCAAGAAGACTCTACAACATCTAATGACTACCAGAAGACGCTACTATTGATGATGGCATCAAGAAGACTCTACAACATCTAATGACTACCAGAAGACGCTACTATAGATGATGGCATCAAGAAGACTCTACAACATCTAATGACTACCAGAAGACGCTACTATTGATGATGACATGAAGGAGACTCTACAACATCTAATTACTACCAGAAGGCGCTACTATTGATGATGGCATCAAGGAGATTCTACAACATCTAATGACTACCAGAAGACGCTACTATTGATGATGACATGAAGGAGACTCTACAACATCTAATTACTACCAGAAGACGCTACTATTGATGATGACATGAAGGAGACTCTACAACATCTAATTACTACCAGAAGACGCTACTATTGATGATGGCATCAAGGAGATTCTACAACATCTAATGACTACCAGAAGACGCTACTATTGATGATGACATGAAGGAGACTCTACAACATCTAATGACTACCAGAAGACGCTACTATTGATGATGACATGAAGGAGACTCTACAACATCTAATTACTACCAGAAGGCGCTACTATTGATGATGGCATCAAGGAGACTCTACAACATCTAATGACTACCAGAAGGCGCTACTATTGATGATGGCATCAAGGAGACTCTACAACATCTAATGACTACCAGAAGGCGCTACTATTGATGATGGCATCAAGGAGACTCTACAACATCTAATGACTACCAGAAGGCGCTACTATTGATGATGGCATCAAGGAGACTCTACAACATCTAATGACTACCAGAAGGCGCTACTATTGATGATGGCATCAAGGAGACTCTACAACATCTAATGACTACCAGAAGGCGCTGCTCTTGATTATGATATCAAGAAGACTCTACAACAGCACACGATGACTACCATTTGACACTGTTCTTCATCAAGAAAACTATACATGTCACCTAATGACTGAGGCTGTCAGAACAGACGAAACTGAAACTGTGTATTTTCCTCAACAACTAGAAGTAGCATCAGCGCAAGTGAAGTAGTAGTAGCCGTATATTTTACCACGTTTATGTTCATTAATTACCTTCATTTCCTATTATATTGTCACCCACATATGTAGCCAGTTTCTTGTCATGCCAGCTGAATCAACTAGCCTTCCTTGATGTGAAGAATGTAGTTATGTAACAACTTTCTATCACAACTACTTGTTTTTCTACATTTTTATCTATCTCATGCATTGGTTCACTTTGTTTATTTTTATTATCAATTCAGTGGCGTTTATCACAAAATGCCAACAGTCATGAGATGTCGAGTGAGACTGTTATTGTTGCAGATTTCTGAGATAAAATTGTGTCATAAAGGAATACTCTAATTGATGTTCGTTGTACAAGGTTGTACAACGAACAGTAGAAAGGTGCGCCTGACCGTGCGGCTAAAACCACTGTTCCGCTAGCTGGAAAGCCGACGTACGGTGTTCGAAGCCCGCGGTAGAGAGAAATGATTTTTTCTATCGGGGGTGAAATAAAAATCCTGAGTCTCACACGGTCGTGACGACTGCTTGACCAAGCGGCCTTTATCCCTCTGGTTCTATCGTTGCCTCCCGACATACACCAGCAATGGTACTATGTGTCGTAAAGATAGTTTTTTTTTTTTTTTTGCACATGGCTGAAGGAATGCAATTTCACTTCAGCAATTGTCAGATGAATGTACAAATTACAATACTCAATGAACTATAGGTTTTACAAATTGTCCCTAAAATATCACACACACACACACACACACACCCCACACACACACCCCACACCCCTCACATACCACACACACACACATTTAATTGAGCACCAAGACCATCTTTGATAATAATAATATAAAAAAGGAGCGCCCTGTTACGTAATTCTTGTTTATTTTTTAAACACAGATAATTTTAGCGAGTATGAAAAGACTGAAGATACCATAATCAGTTGTGCAAGAATGTAGAGAAAGAAATGACAAATCATATCCTTCATTTATGTTTCAATTATTGAAGAAAACAATCTCTCGCGAAGCGAAGGACCTAATAAAACAATCCATTAATTCTCTTTGAAGTCGCAGATTTATCTAATCTTGTCCAGAATACCCGCAGATTAATGCTACCACAGAGGGCAACATTGCCAGGAACTGGTCGTTTAGTCGTGACAAATGCTCAGATTGGCAATTAAAATCGTATACGGCTGCGTATTTACAAGAATTCCAACTGAAAGCTGGGAAGACAAACCAAATTCCAGATTAATTCATTTAGCCGGAAGTCAATAGCCTTTCCGTAGACGCCAGAAGGTGACGCTAGACTGCAATTTGACCTCTCAATAATCAGATTTGACCAACTGTGTACTTCTGTCGACGGGAAGATCAATTATTAAAAGGTTGAGCAACCGAGTTCACAAAACAGATCTCCCGGGTAACAAAGATTGATCTAATGTTTTGTCCCGAAGTACACAGCTGTTTGTCACTGATATCTTAGTTGACTTGTTAATTGTCTTCATTCAGAATTATTACAAGTTGTAGTAATGTTATTAATACCAAGATTCGATATAAAGTGTTGCGCAAAATAAGTGAGGTGATTATACGTCGAATATATAGTAATCCTTCAAGTTTAAAAGCTGGTTCAATCCTGACCGACGGCTTCCGGGTTCGCTTAGCCGTAAATGGGTACCGGATTTTTTCTGGGAAAGTAAAGCAGCACGGCCGTAATACCGACCACATTACCCCAAAAATCATGTGCCGAAGGTCTGCAAAAATTATGGTTGCTAACACCATATTCCCAATACGCCACTTGACGTGACGGGGATCTTTAGTCTTTATTAGAGCTTATATTATATTATATTATATTATATTATATTATATTATATTATATTATATTATATTATATTATATTATATTATATTATATTATATTATATTATATTATATTATATTATATTATATTATATTGTATTGTATTGTATTGTATTGTATTGTATTGTATTGTATTGTATTGTATTGTATTGTATTATATTATATTATATTATATTATATTATATTATATTACATTACATTACATTACATTACATTACATTACATTATATTATATTATATTATATTATATTATATTATATTATATTATATTATATTATATTATATTATATTATATTATATTATATTATATTATATTATATTATATAATATTATACAGGGTGTTTTTAAAGTCGCAGTGCAGTGAATATTTCTAATATTCAGTAAATGACGTAATCATCATCTACGTACCACAATTTTGTAAACCACATTTATGAACAAACCGCTGCTTCCTTTAAGGTTTTATTTACGTAAAGGATGGGCACTACGCTACTTTCACTGTCTCATTGCTTGAAGGAAATGGTGTTGACGATTGAAAACAGGGTATTTCTGGTTGAGTATGTCTTTCGTAATGGCGGTAAATATACGGATGAGGTCATTAGACAATTCGTGAGGAAATTTCCAGACTCACAAGTCCCTCACCGAAATTCTGTTACAAAATTGATCAAAAAGTTTCGTGAAACCGGTAGTGTGGTAGATGCATACCGATCTGGAAGACCTTCAATTTCACAAGACCAAATTATGGAACTCCAAGACAGAATTACAATGAGTCCAAATGCATCTTTAAACCACTTGTCTCAACAGGTGCAAATATCTAAGAGTTCTGTTCACAAGGTTTTAAGAAGTGAACTACACTATCGTCCATACAAATTAACTGAAGTGTCTCAACTCCAAAAAAGAGATGATGAATCCCGTTTAAACTACTGCATGTGGTTTCAGAATTTTATTTATGAACATGGCGTTGCCATCCTTGACGTCACTTTTTTCACTGATGAGGCCTGGTTTCATTTATCCGGTTATGTAAACAGTCAGAACAATCGGCTGTGGAGCAGTGAAAACCCCAATGAATTTCATCAAGTGCCGCTTTACGATCAAAAAGTCGGAGTGTGGTGCGCTATAAGTCGTATGCGGATAATAGGACCTATATTTTTTAATGAAACAATAAATGCAGAACGTTACCGTACTTTAATTCTGGAACCGTTCATAGCACACCTTACAGAACGGGAAATTATGGAATCCTGGTTTCAGCAGGATGGGGCAACAGCACACACAGCCACAACAACACTCAATTATTTAGAAAGCATATTTGAAAATCGCATTATTTCACGTGGAATCTGGCCTGCTCGTTCACCAGATCTAACACCCCCAGATTATTATCTGTGGGGGGCATTGAAGGGGAAAGTTTATGAAAATAATCCGCAGACAATTAATGACCTAAAGACTGAAGTAGTAGACAAGATTATACAAATATCACCAGCCATTATTCTGAAGGTTTTCGCAAATATGGAAAGACGAATCACGACATGTCTTGAGGCCCGTGGTGGACATTTTCAACATATGCTTTAGGCACAACTTTATTGTGTTAATACCAACATTACCCATTATAAGCTCGCCGATAGCAGTCAAGTATATTTGAATAATACCATTTATTTTACAATTTGTGTGACGCATTAGTTAACCGCATTTCTGGTGACGTTTTTTCTTCCGAGAGTAGAAATTCACTGCACTGCAACTTTAAAAACACCCTATATTATGGTTCTTTATGTATTTCATGTCAAGAATTATTCCTAGCTTTTTACTCAATTCCTCATTTCTGATTTTATCTCTCAGGCTGTTTCCTGTCATTCGCCTAACACATTTCATCTCGGTGGTGATTTTCTTTTCTTATTGTTCTTGCATCTAGGGTTGAGGTCTTGCATTAGTAGGACAACGTTGGGATGAAGTCACATATACGTGAAGTTGGTTAACACGTTTGAGTTGAAAATTCTAAGTTTTGTTTTCATGATGAGTATCTTTGATAGCCATAATTTTGTCCCCACATTTTTAAAACATTCAAGCCGTCATTGCTATCCTGATTCTGATCTCGTTTAGAGTTACTCCCTCTTGATTTATTAAACAAACAAAAAAAGTAAAAAGCCCCCGTCACGCCAAGTGGCGTATAGGGAATATGGTGTTAGTGATCATAAATTGTACAGACATTCGGCACATGATTTTTGGGGTAATGTGGTCGGTATTACGCCCGTGCCGCTCCACTTTCCCAGAAAAAAATCCGGTACCCATTTAAGGCTGAGTGAACCCGGAGGCCGTCGGTTGGGATCGAACCCTACCTCTTGTCCTTTGTAGTCCAGTTCACTAACCACTGAGCTATCGCGGCTCCCTCTCTTGATTTATAACTGCTACCAAATTATGTAGTCATCCACTTCCTGCACATTCTTTCCATCCAGGTAAATATTGTCGTTTGGTACAGCCCCGGTTGTCGTTAGTTTGGTACAGCCCCGGTTGTCGTTAGTTTGGTACAGCCCCGGTTGTCGTTAGTTTGGTACAGCCCCGGTTGTCGTTAGTTTGGTACAGCCCCGGTTGTCGTTAGTTTGGTACAGCCCCGGTTGTCGTTAGTTTGGTACAGCCCCGGTTGTCGTTAGTTTGGTACAGCCCCGGTTGTCGTTAGTTTGGTACAGCCCCGGTTGTCGTTAGTTTGGTACAGCCCCGGTTGTCGTTAGTTTGGTACAGCCCCGGTTGTCGTTAGTTTGGTACAGCCCCGGTTGTCGTTATCTTTTTCTTCTCTCTGTTAACGTTAAGTCCTGTTCTGCCAGCCAATAATGATAGAGAATCTGTGGTATCCTGTACCTTATGCATACTATCACTAAGGAGCACAATCTTGTCTGCAAAATCTAGATTTCCAGTTGAGTTCCATTGAGCCATTTAACACAGTTTTTGCCAGTACAACAGTTCCTTATTATGTATGATACACTTGCATACATACATATGTACAATACAAACATACGCACATATGCACATTCATTTATACGAGTACAATACAATACATACACACCATACAATATATGCACACATGCATATCTATACATCCATCCATCCATCTATCCATCTATCCATCTATCCATCCATTCATCCATCCATCCATCCATCCATCTATCTATCTATCTATCTATCTATCTATCTATCTATCTATCTATCTATCTATCTATCTATCTATCTATCTATCTATCTATCTATCTATCTATCTATCTATCTATCTATCTATCTATCTATCTATCTATCTGTCTGTCTGTCTGTCTGTCTGTCTGTCTGTCTGTCTGTCTGTCTGCCTGCCTGCCTGCCTGCCTGCCTGCCTGCCTGCCTGCCTGCCTGTCTGTCTGTCTGTCTGTCTGTCTGTCTGTCTGTCTGTCTGTCTTTCTCTATCTATCTATATTGTGTTGAAACTTAAATAAATGTTTTAGACATTTCACAGTTGAAAATATATTTTTTCTGTTTTTGAATTTTATCCGGACTGTAACATACAGCCTGATATATTTGTGTACTTTCTATCTTCAGTTTATTTTTGTTTATCTGTGGGTGCTGAGCTCAACTATTGAGCATCTATTTCACGAGTCCGCATCCAATAGGACTAACATTCATCATTATTTACTGAGATCGAGTTAACAAAATAAAAAAAACCTCATCTATCCAAAGAAATCCAAGAACCACTTTTGAGCTTGTGATGAAACCATCACTAGGAGCTACAGCAAAAAACAAAAAAAAAAAAAAAAAAAAAAAACACTTTATCGTGTCCTCCCTCCCACACATCCAAGCCGCGAGATAAGAGTGCACATAAATTGCTGACGTAAAGATAATTATCCTCGCTCGTGGAACAGGAGAGTGTAAGCCTTCGTGACGCATATAGTTGCCATTGTACACGTCATGTGTAGTTTATTTTCAATAGCGTCACTGATAAATTTAAATAAATGCGATCCCTAGATAGACTAGATTTTGGGGATCAGTCTGTTTGTCATAACATTTATATTTTTTATTTTGTTTTGCTTGACCCTTGACTGTTTATTTGTACCTTCAGAGGTAAGTTTATATGTTGATGTGTTTTTTCTGTTTTGTGCAGTCTGTTAATGTCTTTGCTGTCTATAGGTTCATGTATGATTGTTGCTGTTTGTCTTTATCTTGTATAACATTGTTGTTGTCTGAATGTCTGTTTCTGGCTATTATACTTCTTCTTTTCTTTTTCACCGGTACCTAAAATGTGTCGTGGTTTATATCATTTGTCGTTCTTGAGCTGCTCCAACTGTCTGAATTAGTGATTTTCCTTTGTTGTTACATGTCTCTGTCACTGCATCTATCCATCTTCTTCTGGGTCTTCCTCTTGGTCTTTTTACATGCATTCTCGAGAAGAACGCCCTAGATGGTGATTGGTAAGGGTTCATTCTGACAGGTGGTCAAACCATTTAAGTTGTTGTTGTTCTATATATTCTTGGCAGGGTTTTGTTTCTACCATTTTTCTTATGGTTTCATTTAGAATTCGATCTCTTCTTGTGTTGTTTGTTACTTTTCTCAAGCATCGAGTCTCACATGTATTGATCTTTCTTAAATGTGATTTAGAAAGGGTCCATGTTTGACTTTCATAGCAAAAGGTTGGTATGAAAATGCTATTTATCATTTGTTGTTTAGCTGCCATAGAAATGTTTGGATATCTTAAAAATGGTGAAAGCTTGTATGTGATAGCATTTGCTTTTTGCATTTTCATGTCAATTTCTCTGTCTAGTTTTCCATCTTCTGTAAACATTGTGCCCATATACTTGAATTCCTCTACTTGTTTTATTTCCTTATCTTTGATCTTAATGCTTACTGGCTGTCTGGCTATTACTGCATATTAATGTTCAAACTGTACATTGTCACAACTACCATCCTTCTTGAAGAAGAAATAAATTACCGAATCTGTAAAAAAATTAGAGAAGTAATAATAATAATAATTATTATTATTATAGAGGGAAACTTCTGAGGCGATAGATGAGCGAATCATTTATGAGGAAGAGGTGTGTCTACAGCACTCGGAAAAAATGACAAATAAACAACAGAAAAAAAAGTACAATATATGGTCCGAAGCAGGATCGAAACCCGTACACCTTGGCACTACACCTTACCACGAGAAACCAAACGCTTGAGCACACGGCCAACTTAGCTATCTAACCAATTTAGCTATCATTGGCGATGTCTTTCACGCAGGTGTACTCATGACTCTAGCATAGGGTAACGATCACAACTCGGGAGTAAATTGTGTATCTGTATTTTCCTATTAAAACAAGTATCTCCCGAATAGGGTAGGGCTGAATACTAGCATTGCAAACAAACAGTTATAGGACGAAATAGCACGAATAGTAGTTTCCAGTGAGATAGCTGAGTTAGCCGAGTGCTCTAGCGTTTGGTCCCTCGTGGCAAGGCGGTGTACCAAGGAGTACAGGTTCGAGCCTGTTTCGGACTCTATATTGTTCTTTGCTTTTTTCAGTTGTTTATTATTTGTAATTTTTTTTCGAGTGCTGTAAACATACCTCTTCCTCTGAAATGATTTGCGAATCGAAAATGCAGCTTCGACTTTTGGTAATCTTAAAGATAGAGCATGGGCCAACATCAAACTAAGACATATGACTAAGTTTCATATATTTACCAAAGTTGTGTGCTAGGTACACTTCTAAACGAATCAGAAACTTGGACCACCTATGAAGGGCAGAAGAAAAGTTTAAACAACTTGTATGTGCGTTGTCTTTGAAAGATTATGAGCATCAACTGTCAGGACAAAGTAGCCAACTCTAATGTTTTACAACGAGCCAAACTCCCATCAATCATGGCAGGACAAAGTAGCCAACTCTAATGTCTTACAACGAGCCAAACTCCCATCCATCATTTCAGGACTAAGTATCCAACTCTAATGTCTTACAACGAGCCAAACTCCCATCCATCATGTCAGGACAAAGTATCCAACTCTAATGTCTTAAAACGATCCAAACTCCCATCCATCATGTCAGGACAAAGTATCCAACTCTAATGTCTTAAAACGATCCAAACTCCCATCCATCATGTCAGGACAAAGTATCCAACTCTAATGTCTTAAAACGATCCAAACTCCCATCCATCATGTCAGGACAAAGTAACCAACTCTAATGTCTTACAACGAGCCAAACTCCCATCTATCATGTCAAGACAAAGTAACCAACTCTAATGTCTTACAACGAGCCAAACTCCCATCCATCATGTCAGGACAAAGTATCCAACTCTAATGTCTTACAACGAGCCAAACTCCCATCCATCATGTCAAGACAAAGTAACCAACTCTAATGTCTTACAACGAGCCACACTCCCATCCATCATGTCAGGACAAAGTAACCAACTCTAATGTCTTACAACGAGCCAAACTCCCATCCATCATGTCAAGACAAAGTAACCAACTCTAATGTCTTACAACGAGCCAAACTCCCATCCATCATGTCAGGACAAAGTAACCAACTCTAATGTCTTACAACGAGCCAAACTCCCATCTATCATGTCAAGACAAAGTAACCAACTCTAATGTCTTACAACGAGCCAAACTGAGACAGTGCTGAGATATAAAGTTATTCACAGGGTTACCTTGGGGAAATTCTTTATCAGTGAAAGAAACTGGCAGGATTTGGCTGCAGATCGTTGCACACGGAGAAAAAAAAACGGCACTGCAATCAATTTCTGATAAAATTTAAAATATTGTTTTTATTCTGTTCTCCCTCAAGTCTTTTTCACTGTTCTTTAAAACTGTCCATGATATTTTCGATATTCCTGAGATTCACTGACGCACACTTTAATCATGAAAGTCTTCCTACACAATAACTTCTTTATACCACGCTATCTCTGTCTTGTCGCCCATCACATCTAGGATTGGTTTAACCGCCCAATTTATCGCGGTCCATTATGTGCTATGTTAAATAAAGAAAATGTTAAACAATATGTCAAATGATAACTATCAATAACAAATGTAGTCAATGATTATTTGGGTAACGTATTCGCATTGATTAGCAAACCAAATGTTTTCAATTCTAAACTTTCAGAAACAAAATTACCAGGGGGTAGTGGTGGGCGGATATTGAAAGGAAAGACAATTTTTAGTCTTAAATAAAATATCTTACTCACCTGTAGTTTATGTCCCTTGTTTAGGTTCTCATTTAAAGGAGACATACTCTCCCTTATTCTGTAATGGTAGAGCAATACAGACTTTGCTCAAGAATTCTTCACTTGAAATCTCTTCTCCTTCAATAGAAATCCTCATGCAGCGATCCAGTGAACCATCTCCAACCTGGTTTCTTAGTGGAGTCATTATTCTGCTCATAGCACTAAATGACCTTTCAACAGTTGCTGTTGATATCGATACAGCTAATATTTTTATAAAAGCTATTTGTGTTCTTCATAACCAATGAAAATTGAAGAATATATTTTAATGGTGATACATTGGCGTTCACATTTGAGACCAAATATTTAAAAGATTTCAGATCTGACTGCATATGACTGTGATCTATCTCGGGCAAATACAGACACAGAGCGTTAACATATGACTCTTTCATCAGATGAATGTGATGAAATGATTCAGAAAAGGAACATGTTGAAATTAACTCCAAGGCTTGCTTACTAAGCCTCTTGTCAATTTCAGATATTACAGTTTCTGTGAATTTAGCAAGTGTCACGTTTTGTTATCAGCGACATCTGTTTTCATTATTCGGATGTGTGACGCCTTAACTTTCAGTTCTTTATATATTGCAGTAAAATAACATACTATGTTCTTGTTTTTCTACTTTTTGTACATCCGCAGATACTGGTTTTCAGTTTAAAGATGTGCTAGAAATTAGCTCAGTTAGAATTCCTGCTTCTGCAAGCATTTGCTTAAATTAGAAACAGCTCACAGTAGCTCCACCAACAGGCAAGTTCTTAACATAAAGAAAATGTTTCCATTTCTAGAAGGAATCCTCCAGGCAGTGAAGCTAGATATGCCCCTTCTTTATGTAAATGCTTACAAGTCATCATGATTGACCCATAACATTTCTTAATGATGCGAATTGTGTTATAATGACTGAACTAGTGGACATCTGTAGCCTCTGAAATTATCAGCCTGGGATCTTGTAACATTTTTTGATTGTCACGGAGAACTGTTTCTCGTTTCTTAGATTGGTGGACCAGCTTATATATGTCTTTGACTTATGCAAAAAGAAACCTTATCATGTAGGGGAAGTGACCTCTTGATCTGTTACTGCAAGTGAAAATACATGAGTTCTACAATGTATGTAGGGAATAGTCCGTCCCGATGTACGTGACATCCTTTTGTGAACCCTGGAGATGCTGTCTGGAAAATTAGAACATCGATCAAATCTATAAGCAATAAGATTAGCAAACGACATGCCTTGTTTATTTATCTCATTCTCAGTGCAGTTTGTGATGGTATCTGTTATATTCTGAATTGGAATTATGAACAAAAATTTCTCGCTAATTTCTCCACAGTCTGTCAGATAATCTCACAAACATAGACAGTTCAGATTTGTTGGCAGTGTTTGTGGATTCATCAGCCATTAAATCAAATGGTTTCCCCTTAATTTCAGTGGCAAACTGTTCATCAAGTACCTCTCCCATGCAACATATCAGAAGCTGTGTCTTTGCTGCAATATATAGTTCATTCACTCTGCTTCTGAAACTAGTCACTTAAACACTTAACACACGCTCCAATCACATTTCTCACAGTCTGTTCATATTTTGTTGTGTGAACTACCTCCTCTTTAAGTGGGAAATATAAACTCCTCATCAGAATATTTATGCCATACCTGTTTTATTCAATATCAGCTTTGCATTGCTGATGTAGAATAGCTTGAATAGGTCTCTTTTCATGCAAAGAAGGAGATTTTCTTTCTCGGTTGCATTTTTATGATATTCAGAGGAATCATGTTTCTTAAATTTCCCAGTTGTTCTAGTTGCTTTCTTATAATTAGTGAAAGGTACATTAATAAAGAGACCTTTAGTTTTCTGAAGTATGTTTGCGTCATTCAGACAGTATCTAGAACAAGTACAACAAAAAGCACCACCTCGATCCTTATCTTTAACAAGCCACTTGTATTTATCTGTCCAAGAATCAATAAAATTATACACAGAATTATAGTTGGCTTCTCTCGGAGTATGTCCAGATGAACTAGCAGTTGGTATGGGCAGTGGATCGTGAGAAAATGTTGCTTTGGTAGTTGTCTGAATAAGAGGACTGCAGCATCTTCGGTGGCTTTTTCACAGAAATTACATTCAAGGTCACGGTCAACAGTGTAGGCATCAGGCTTCCACTTTTTCCTGGAAGTAAAACATGACACAAGCTGACCACTCTTAATGAAAGTTTGCTATCTCAATTATCAGTTGTTAGTCCCTTTTCTACATAAACTAAGCAACAACCGCAACCTCAAGAAAGGAAAACGGCATTGGTTGGAGAGTAGATATAAGGCCCTCATACAAATATCGTATATGTTGGCAAATCTAACTCAGCTATTTATCACAACCTTGATTTAACAATAGGTTTTAATATATATATAAATAGCAGTTGAAAGTGAGCTATGTGGGACAATCAATATAACAGCACACTAGCGATCTGGGGACTTACAGACTGGACCTTTTCATGTGGTGATAAAGCTGATGATTGATGACCTTTAAGGTGACCATATTTTTTAAATCCGAATCCAGGGCGGATTAATTTGACTTAAATTTTCCATCAATAAAATGAAATTTCTTCCACCTTTTTCAAGTGAGTAATACATACATTTTAAAACTAATCAAAACACCTAAGAATATAGGCTTATAAAAAAAACGTTGTCAGGAGATTAAAAAAAAAAACTTCAGTGATACTCACTTAAATGGAAGGTGAAGCAGAGTTGTTGTACTTTTCTGATGAGTGGAATTTAAAAAAAAAAGAGATCTTTCTTTTTGTTTGGAGTATCTTAAAACATTCAACACATGTTTGCACTTTGTTCACTTTGATGATCAACATGGCCTGTGTCCACACATAGATGTGTTTTACCATTTGTCCACAAGCTGTTCATCAGTGAAAACAATCTTTCCGCTGCAGCATTTGTTCCCGGTAGACACAAAAAGAACTCTATCAGCTTCAGAATATGTGAAATTGGCACATGCCTGTTTTTAAAGTGGGAAGCCATTTCAATCCAACGCTGCCCTGGTAATGTTTGATTAATACTCCACTCATTAATTTTCTGAGAATAACACACTGCTTCGTTTAAACATATTCGTCATACATTTCATTTTCTGGAAAGTCGACTGAAGGTACTGTCTGACTCGCTAATGATGAAGATTTCTGATCATCTTCCCAAGTTGGTGTTCTGTTCAACATTACCCAGCTGTAGGCCTCAAAGTTTTGAAAATTATTTGCAGCCCATTTCTTCAAATAACTTAAAGCTGTTTCGTAGAATGAAGAAACACTGGCTTTAGACTTGTTCACATCATCCTGTGGAATTCCTTCAATTTCTAGCTTGTCAAGAATTAGCTCAACTCTTGATGGCAAGAAACCATCTTCCAGTTTGGACTCCAAGATAGTTCTCAACCCATTGATGTTGTCAATTACTTCAAAAACTGTGACCACCTGTCCCTCTACTTTCTGCACTGCTTCGTGGAAAGAAGATGCCTAAGTGAACAAAAATAAGCCATGCTTCAGACAGGGGATTTTCAAAGAATTTCTTTATAAAGACTGGGCATCTGTCCTGAGACTGAAAATAGGATTTTAAAGGCAGGAACATGTGAAGAACCCTTTCAACAGCAGGCAGCAGTGTAAGCCACCTTGTCTGTAAAAAAAAAAAAGTAAAGTACCCCCGTCACGCCAAGTGGTGTATATGGAATGTGGTGTTAGTGACCATACATTTTACAGACCTTCGGCACATGATTTTTGGGGTTATGTGGTCGGTATTATGCCCGTTCCGCTTCACTTTCCCAAAAAAAAATCAGGTACCCATTAAAGGCTGGGTGAACCTGGAAGCCGTGGGTTGGGATCGAACCCTACCCCTTGTCCTTTGTAGTCCAGTTCACTAACCACTGAGCTATTGCGGCTCCCCACCTAGTCTGTGCATAACCTAATATCTTCTGGAAGTCTGTGTTCACAAACTGACAAAACTTCTTGAGACTTTCAACTCTAACTGTGTATGATTTGAAGTGCTGATAAATTTTAGCAATAATCATCTCAACATCAATAGGTAATACATCGGCAGCTGCTCGAACAGTGTTGTGGAAAATATGGCAAGCACAACCAACACCTATCAAACCATATCTAGGGTTTTCTTTCATCTTTACGAAAACATTGTTCTTTCCTTTCCTTTCAGCACCCCCAAAATTAGAATTTGTGTTGTCTGCACATAGTGCAACTACTTTCCTTTCTAAACCTTTTCCCGTTAGACAGTCATTAATAAAACTACTAACAATATCAGATGGTTCTCCAGGCAATGACTTCAGTTTTAATATTTTAAGATTCAGCCCTTTATTGTGATCAAAAAGGGATTTCCTAAAAAAACACCAGAAATAAACAATCAACAATTTGGGACACATCATGAGAAGAGGAAAGTTGGAATACTTGGTTACAACGCAAAATAAAAGGAAAGAGAGATATTGTACGAAAATGAGAGAAAATACTGAATAGCTTGGTGTCATGGCACGGAAAATAGTCAACAACAGAACTGATACGATGCACTGTAAATAGAAGATTGTGGAAGAACATGATCACCTATGCCAACCGGTATGGCACACGGTGAGGATGATGATCAAAGTATCTGACAAGCAAAGGAAAAATCCTTGATGTCCTTGTGGTTGGAGCATCTGTCAGTTTGGAAATAAATGTTGAGTTTTCTAGGTCACATCTCAACTTCTTTTTAAAACATGGGGTGTGAACACATTTCGAATAATGGCTTCTGTTTTCGTACGTGCACAAGCAAATTTTGGTTCTAAAGTAACCTGAAGTAATTTTGATGTGCAGTCCATAGATCTAAATGTATGATTGTGTATCACTGCATGATAGGTAAATGCACCTTCCGTAGCAGCTAAATGTTATTCTTTGTCACCAATCTGTTCAGCTCGAAAAAAATGTTGGTAACGACAAGCTTGATGCAGCTGTAGTGACGGCTCTCTTGCACTATTTATGTGACTTTTAATATCACCTCGTCCACTATGGTTAATCGAAAACCCAGAGACATATATACTGCATCCTACAGTGAAGTCTGATGTAGACTTTCTTAGAAAGGGGTATTCCTTTTGTAAATCTTGATTGAAACTGCATTTACGTTTTGATGCCTTTTGTTGCAACAATTACAAACTTTACAAAATAACTATATTTTAAATAATAATTTTCTATGACTAAAACCACATGCATAGTATAAGTTGTTAAACATTAAAATGTCAAGTGACTGAATAGAGAGGGCTAGCCACAGGACCTCACTTCCCAGAGAGGGCTAGACATCGGATCTCACTTCACAGAGAGGGCTAGACATCGGATCTCACTTCACAGAGAGGGCTAGATATCATATCTCAATAGCCAGAGAGGGTTACACATCGAATCTCACTGCTCAGAGATCAGTGAGGATAAAGCAACGAAAAAAACAAGGACTTGAAGTGAAGAATGCCCATCGTCTGTGGCTTGATTCGAACACAGGACTGTTTTGTCCGGACCCCGACGCCTTACGACTTAACCACCCAGCCCCCTTCTCTTTCTCTATCTCACTCTCTCTCTCTCTCTCAATTTTTCTATGTTTTTCTTTTTCATATCTTCTCTCTTTCACTAGCTTCATCACTTTATCTCTCTCTCTCTCTTTCTCTCTCTCTCTCACACACAATTTGTCTGTCCTCTCCTCCCACATCGCTTTTGTTTCTCTCGTTCTATCTTCATGTTTCTTTCTTTATTCTTTTCTGTTTCTCTAACATTTATATTTCCGCATGAATGCCATTATCTCTCTATCTCTCTTTGTCCCACTTCTTTCTCGCCAGAAAAACCTGAGACTCGTGTGAAGTGAAATCTGTGCATAAAAGAAGTCATGGCAGCAACTATGAACTCTTCAGGTCCTAGATTGAAAAACCAACCTGTCAAGATCTCGCAGTAACTCTTGCCATGTCTTGTGTTTACAACAAACTGGGAGAGCAGATATTTGGTCCACAAGTGAGACAAAATTCTCAGCGATGATTCAACTAACAACAGATGCTCCATCCACAACAGGTACATGGTCGCTGTCAACATGTTTTGGGTCAGTTTGGTCAGAAAGTTAGTTATTCGAGGGCCAAAAACAACGACCAGAACGTGTCGCTGGCCATAATACATGCATATATTCAGGGTGTTAGTAAAATCGTTGTGCAGTGGAACCTGTAAGTGGATCCCAAAGTTGAAGGAGATTTGTTCTCTGTTAAACAACCCGAAGATATTCACCAAATCTTCCCGCTAAACGTCTCACGGCACTCTATGTTCATCATTATGATGTGCAGTGAACTTTTTTGTGAAATTGCGGGAAGTGATAGTTTCCTTGTAGCTTTCAGCTTCAATGTGGAGCATAGTTCTGCCTAGTTCTTCTCACAGTAACATCTTCCTTCACAGTTGTACCTCAAACATGAACCGTGAAATCCTACGACCTCTGTATTTGCCCAATAACAGACCCATCTGTGTCCCAGATTGCTGGAGTTCAACGATTCTGGGAATTGCAGGTTTTCCCGACATATAACAGAAATACGGTGGGTCCAGGTTTTTTAGTGCGTCACAAATGACGCCACTAGGATTGTGTTGCTTTCTCGATAGTCCGCGCTGCTAGTACATTAGAGTTATTGTTTCTCCAGTGGCAGGCCACACGAGTTATGGCACTAGAGGGATAAGTTAAACCCTAGAGGGATGAGTTACAAGAAATGTAAGACATTATGGTGAAAGAAAGCAAAAATAAAGGATTCAGCCTTAATAGCAGAAAGACAAATGTAATGGTAACAACAAAGAAATAGACATCACCTCGGTGCAAAATAAAGACAAGTGGAACGGTATAAAAACAGGCAAATGAATTTAAATATTTGGGAACTTTATTAACCTCAGACAGAAGATGTACAAGAGAGGTGAGATGCAAAATTGCTCAGGTAAAAAGCAGCTTTCCAATAAATGAGGAAAATAGCATGCAATCCATTTTTGACAAATACAAACAAGAAAAATAGTTCTTAAATATTATGTATAGCCAGTCTTAACATATGGATGTGAATCATGGACAATAGGACAACATACAAGAAAATCACTGGAGTCTGTAGAAATGTGGTTTTACAGAAGAATATTGAGAATACCATGGACAGCTAATAACAGTAACGAAAACGTTCTGAAGGAGACAAAAGCAAAAAGATAACTAATTTCCAATATTAGGAAGAAACAATCATCATTTTGTGGCCATGTAGTGAGAAGAGGACAGCTGGAACATATTGTAACAACTGGGAAAATTGAGGGACGAAGAGACAGAGGGAAGCAAAGAGAAAAGATTATAGACAGCTTGAAAGAATGGCGTTGCAGAAGATCAAATACAGAAATGATAAATAACTGTCGTGATCGAAAGTTGTGGAGAGACATGATCACCTACGCCCGCAGGCCCGAGTCTTGATGATGATGACTCTACAGGGAGCAGGCCTAACAACAATTCAGACCTTCAACGTAGAAATTTAAACTTAAGATCTACAGAATCTGTCATTGTTATATGCAACCTGTACAGCGGCCAAAATAAACATTGCAGGCTGGTTCGCCAATGGTAGATTACTTGCTCGTCGACAGAAGAATAAGGACGCGACGATTGTGATGTAGCAATTGAGGACTGCCGGTTGCCTGCGCTGGCTAAACAAGAGTCGCTGGGCTGAAGGAGCTCAAAGACCGTGTTAACGTCACCTTCCTCTGTCCTTCCTGAAAACCGGATGAACCTCTTCTTACAAGAGTGGATGATCATCATCTACACGTTAAGTTACGGTTAAGTACGAGACTTGAACCGGCATCTTAGCACGCGAGTTTACACCCATATGTGCTCAGCCGCCTATCCAGAAATTACATCTACACGTTCCTCTCGGCAGGGTCGAGCATAGTATCCCGGAACATCGCGCCGCATAGGGGTTCTTGGAGACCGGAATTGACACTATTTTAATCTTGCTACTTTTTATGGAGAATCTGGTTTTAAACTAAAAAAACAATAGTTGTTCTCTAAAGGGAGGAAAGAGTCAGAAAAAAAATAAAAAATTAATTTTTAAAAGTATTTTTTTCAATATATAAATACAAATTTAATATTAAAAAATATGTTTAAAAAAAATTAAAAAAATAATACAAAAATTAATAATTTTGTAAAATATGAACAACAAAAAATATAAATATTGTAAAAAATAATTAATTTTAAAAAAATTAATTAATTAAAATATTTAAATAATTCAAATATATATATATATACATTTTTTTTTCCAATATTAAAAAAAAACTATAAATAAAAAAGCATTAATAAATAGAGCAATAACATATAAAAAACATACATATATATATTTTTTTATATTAAAAATTAAAAAAAATATTTAAAAAAGCATTAATAGATCAATAAAATAACATATAAATAATATATATATATACATAAATATATTTTCAAAATTAACATTAAAAAATGTTTTAAAAATCTTGTTAAAAATGTCTACCACCGTTAGTCCAATGTAAAGGGTGATAAGATTGTATCCAATTGAGGAAATGTTTTATCTTCAAGTGTTTCCTTTTTATACTTCTCGGTTAATAATCTATCAATAAATTGAAGGTTCCAAACAACATTCTTCTACAAGTTGAATCTCTCAATCTCTTTCTCTCTCTCTCTCTCATTTTCCCTATTACATATTCAGTGTTTTATCATAGTTACGTGGTACATAATATTTGAACAAATTTAAAGGGTAGCTTATAGTCACACAGTGTAAATAACAAGCTCTACATGCAATAATCTATATTACTAAACAATACAATAAAGAGAATTAGTTCGTCGATAAACGATAAAAACACAATGAATATACAAGAATATTAAATGTCGTGGCCGCAAAGACGCTACTTGTTGAGTTTCAGTTTCAGTATACAAGATATAAAACTTGGAGCGCATATTACTGTTATTTTTTTGCCAAATGAACAGCCAGTTCAACTTTTTATGTATAGCCAGTCTTAACATATGGATGTGAATCATGGACAATATGACAAGAGACAAGAATATCATTGGAGTCTGTAGAAATGTGGTTTTACAGAAGAATGTTGAGAATACCATGGACAGCTTAGAACAGTAATGAAAACGTCATGAAAGAGGAAAAAACAAAAAGAGAGCTAATTTCAAATATTAGGAAGAAACAATCATCATTTTGTGGCCATATAGTGAGAAGAGGACAGCTGGAATATATTGTAACAACTGGGAAAATTGAGGAATGAAGAGATAGAGGGAATTAAAGAGAAAAGATACCAGACAGCTTGATAGAATGGCTTGTTAGAAGGTCAACAACAGAAATGATAAATAACTGTCGTGATCGAAAGTTGTGGAGAGACATGATCACCTAAGCCCGCAGGCCTGAGTCTTGATGATGATGTCTCTACAGGGAGCAGGCCTAGCAACCATTCAGACCTTCAACGTAGAAATTTAAACTTATGATCTACAGAACCTGTCATTGTTATATGCAACCTGTACAGCGGTAAAAATAACATTGCAGGCTGGTTCGCCAAAGGTAGATTACTTGCTCGTCGACAGAAGAATAAGGACGCGACGATTGTGATGTAGCAATTGAGGACTGCCGGTTGCCTGCGCTGGCTAAACGCGAGTCGCTGGGCAGAAGGAGCTCAAAGACCGTGTTAACGTCACCATCAGCTGTCCTTCCTGATACCCGGATGAACCTCTTCTTACAAGAGTGGATGATCATCATCTACACGTTCCTCTCGCCAGGGTCGAGCATAGTATCCCGGAACATCGCGCCGCATAGGGGTTCTTGGAGACCGGGTTTGACACTATTTTAATCTTGCTACTTTTTCTGGAGAATCTGGTTTTAAACTAAAAAAAAAAAACAGTTGTTCTCTAAAGGGAGGATGTAGTAAGAAAAATAAATAAATAAAAACTTAATTTTAAAAAGTATTTTTTAAAATATATAAATACAAACTTAATATTAAAAAAATATGTACAAAAATAATACATAAATAAATATTTTTTTTAAAAATATGAACAAAAAAAATAAAAATATTGTAAAAAATAATTAATTAAAAAAAAATTAATTAATTAATATATTTAAATAATATATATATATATATATATATATATATATATATATATATATATATATATATATATATATAAAATAATTTAAAAATGTAATATAATAAATTATTCATTTTTTTATAAATATAAAAAGATAAAAAATGTAATATAAAATTAATTACATAAAAAAAACTATAATATATATATAATTTTCTTATATTAAGAATTAAAAAAACTATAAATAAAAAAAAACATTAATAAAGCAATAACATATACATAATATATGTATATAAAATTTCAAAATTAACATTAACTTTAAAAACTTGTTAAAAATGTCTACCACTGTCAGTCCAATTTAGCGTTAGCCCAAGGATGATAAGATTGTATCGAAATGAGAAAATGTTTTATCTTCAAGTGTTTCCGTTTTATACTTCTCGGTTAATAATCTATCAATAAATTGGAGGTTCCAAACAACATTCTTCTACAAGTTGAATCTCTCAATCTCTCTCTCTCTCTCTCATTTTCCCTATTACAGATTCAGTGTTTTATCATAGTTACGTGATACAGAATATTTGAACAAATTTAAAGGGTAGCTTATAGTCACACAGTGTAAATAACAACCTTTACATGCAATAACCTATATTACTAAACAACACAATAAAGAAAATTAGTTCGTCGATAAACGAAAAAAAACACAATGAATATACAAGAATATGAAATGTCGTGGCTGCAAAGATGCTACTTGTTGAGTTTCAGTTTTAGTATTCAAGATATAAAACTTGGAGCGCATTTTACTGTTACTGTTTCGCCAAATGAACAGCCAGTTCAACTTTTTAAACATTTTCTCGCTCTATCTCCCTGTTTCTTACTCTTTTTTTTTTCTGTTTCTCTAACTTTTTATATACCCGCATAAAGACAATTATCTCTCTATCTATCAATGTCTCTACTTCTTTCTCGCCTGAAAAGACTGAGACTCGTGTGAAGTGAAATCTCTGCCTAAAAGAAGTCCTGTCAGCAACTATGAAATCTTCAGGTCCTAGATTGTAAAGCCAATCTGTCAAGATCTCGGAGTGACACGTGTCATGTCTTGTGTTTACGACAAACTGGGAGAGCAGATATTTGGTCCTCAAGTGAGACATACTTCTCAGCGATGATTCAACTAACTGCTCCATCCACAACAGATACCTGGTCGCTGACAGCTGGTTTTGGGTCAGTTTGGTCAGAAAGTTAGTTACCCGAGGACAAAACACAACGGGTCGCTGTCCATAATATATACATATATACATATTCGGGGTGTTAGTATTATCGCTGTGCACTGGAACCTACAAGTGGATCTCAAAGTTGAAGGACTTCTGTTCTCTGTTGAACATCATGTGTTTTTGACAATCTGCTCCATCAAAGTAAGAGACAGAGCGGAATGACACAACGGGTCGCTGTCCATAATATATACATATATACATATTCGGGGTGTTAGTATTATCGATATGCACTGGAACCTACAAGTTGATCTCAAAGTTGAAGGACTTCTGTTCTCAGTTGAACATCATGTGTTTTTGACAATCTGCTCCATCAAAGTAAGAGACAGAGCGGAATGGCGTACCATGACAGCCAACCTTCGATGCGGAGAGGGCACTCTATGTTCATCATTATGATGTGCAGTGAACATTTTTGTGAAATTGCGGGAAATTATAGTCTCCTTGTAACTTTCAGCTCCAATGTGGAGCATAGTTCTGCCTCCAACATGTGCCATGAAAGCATCACATCTTCCTTCTCTGTTGTACCCCAATATGAACCGTGAAAGCCTATGACTTCCGTACGTGCCCAGTAACAGATGCATATGTGTCCCTGATTGCTGGAGTTCAACGATTCTGGGAACTGCGGATTTTCCCGACATAAAGCGGAAATAAGGTAGGTCCAAGTTTTTTAGTGCGTCACAAATGACGTCACTAGGATTGTGTTGCTTTCTCGATAGTCCGCGCTGCTAGTACATTAGAGTTAATGTTTCTCCAGTGGCAGGCCACACGAATTTTGGCATTAGAGTGATGAGTTACAAGAAATGTAAGACATTATGGTGAAAGAAATAAAAAATAAAGGATTCAGCCTTAATAGTAGAAAGACAAAAGTAATGGTAACAACAAAGAAATAGACATCACCTCGGTGCAAAATAAAGACAAGTGGAACGATATTAAAACAGGTAAATGAATTTAAATATTTGGGAACTTTGTTAACCTCAGACGGAAGATGTACAAAAGAGGGTGAGATGCAAAATGGCTCAGGAAAAAGCAGCTTTCAAATAAATGAGGAAGATACTATGCAATCCATTTTTGACAATACAAACAAGAAACTGAGCTATTATTGTTATGTATAGTGCCAGTCTTAACATATGGCTGTGAATCATGGACAATATATATATATATATATATATATATATATATATATATATATATATATCTGCGATCAGGACTCAATCTGAGTAGTATCCCAGACTCTCACATGAAGTCAGGAGTCAGGTTAAATGTGTTGATCGCCCCCACGGGCAGAACATCACAATTAGAGTCTGCCAGATCCACTCTGATTGAACACTCGTTTAAACGTTGCACTGTATTCTGCGCCAGTGGCCCAGTGCATCCGATTTCAGACTGGATGTTACCCGAGGACAAAACACAACGGGTCGCTGTCCATAATATATACATATATACATATTCGGGGTGTTAGTATTATCGCTGTGCACTGGAACCTACAAGTGGATCTCAAAGTTGAAGGACTTCTGTATGTATATAATATTTTTATTTTTTTTTCACCTCTAGTGACTCGGACAGATGGTCCGATTAAAATTATAAAAAATAAAAACAATGTAAATAAAAAAAGCATTAATATAGCAATAACACATAAATAATATATATAAATAAATTTTCAAAATTAACATTTAAAAATGTTTTAAAAATCTTGTTAAAAATGTCTACCACGGTTAGTCCAATGTAAAGGGTGATAAGATTGTATCCAATTGAGGAAATGTTTTATCTTCAAGTGTTTCCTTTTTATACTTCTCGGTTAATAATTTATCAATAAATTGAAGGTTACAATCAACATTCTTCTTCCTAAACAACACAATAAAAAGAATTAGTTCGTCGGTAAACAAAAGTAAAGCAATGAATATACAATAATATGAAATGTCTTGGCCGAAAAGATGCTACTTGTTGAGTTTCAGTTTCAGTATACAAGATTTAAAACTTGAAGCGCATTTTACTCTTACTGTTTCGCCAAATGAACAGCCAGTTCAACTTTTTAAACATTTTCTACACAACAACAGACGAATGCACATTTTTAATTCGAAGAGCCGTATTGGCAAAATTGGTAAACGTTTGTGTCTCTAATATATTTTAACAAATCTGTGACAAAAGGTAAAAAAATTCGCCAAAATCGGGACAAATTCGCTACAGTAACAAATCCGGGACAGAGGTTGAAAAGACAGTAAATATAAATATAATTATATATAAGCAATATAAATTTAATTATTCAATTTTTATACTTTCCGCCTCAGGAAGGGGGATTTTTTTAATCCCCAGGGGGTGGTGGGGTTACCCCCTTTTAAATTCATGAAAGACAATCTGATTGAAAAAATGAAAAAGCGATCAAAGTTCACGATACCTTCTTTGAAGGAGCCTGTCAGGAACTTTCTTCTCTAAATTGTTTATCTGTTAAGCTGTTGACTTCCTATCTTTCCCTTCTTTAAAGCCGTCTCTCTATCTTTTATGTACATCTCTATCTCTTTCTCGCCTCTCCCACCTTATCTCATTATGTTGCAGCTGTTCCCATCTCATTAAATGGCCAAGATGGAGTTTGTTTGCTCTGGAATTTTGTAATACATTTTTTCCTTGACTGTCTTTAGAACACATTTGTTACTATTTTTAGCTGACGTGATTCCCTAAATATTCTCCCGAAGAAGCCACTGACCTGTGGCCTCCATAGATTGTCTTGTTCGTGGTCCGATTGTCCGTTTTCTTCCGTTTATGAAGATTATCTTCATCTAATTGATATCAGCAAGATAAATGTAGCTAAACTTAACAACCGTGAACTTCTAGTCGTAGTGCTACAGAATTTCTTTTGGAGAAAAAAACTTATCTTGTAAATCATTAATTATAAATGGTTACGATTAAAAAGAGACGACGTGATCTAAAATAATTCAATCCTGTCTTGTAAATATTTCACGCGGTTGTTTATCTATTAATTTGTTTTTACAATACAAGTAATAGTTCACAAGCTGCTTCAGCTTTCTATGAACATGAGAAGCATGGAAAAACAATAAGCAAATGACAAAGACTTAATAAAGGTGCAGTTTGGTGCTGCGAATTTCATGAACATTTCACTGCTATGAGACTGATTTTATGAACTAGCAAAATCATGAACAGTTAGAATAAAACAAATTGGGAAGTTCACGAATGACACAAAACAAAGACAGCCAGGGTTCCTTGATAAGTTATGGAGATGAAAAGCTTGTATTACTTCGTCATGACAGGAAACACAGAAGTTAGAAAAAGAGAATGAGATAAACAGAAACCACAGAACCTAATCAGAAAGATATCGAAATGTTCGTCCATGCCATTAATTTGTAAGCTTAAATATGTTGAGGGTAATATAATATATAAATGTTATAACTTTAATGGTATTTCATTTAATTATCACTAATAAGGAATGTAATATTTTATGAAATTATCGTATAGTTCAGTAAAGGAATAGAGCTGGGATGCAGAATGGCTCAGGCAAAAGCAACTTTCCAAAACAATTAGGAAGATACTATGCAATCCATTTTTGACAATAGAAACAAGAAAAAGAGTTCTTAAATGTTATGTAGAGCCAGTCTTAACATATGGATGTGAATCATGAACAATAGGACAACAGACAAGAAAATCACTGGAGTCTGCAGAAATGTAGTTTTACAGAAGAATGTTGAGGATACTATGGACAGCTAAGAACAGTAACGAAAACGTTATGAAAGAGGCCAAAGAAAAAAGAGAGCTAATTTCCAATATTAGGAAGAGACAATCATAATCTTTCGGCCATGTAATGAGAAGAGAACAGCTGGAATATATTGTAACAACTGGAACAATTGAGGGACGAAGAGATAGAGGGAAGCAAAAAAAAAAATATACCATACAGCTTGAGAGAATGGCTTGGCAGAAGGTCAACAACAGAAATGATAAATAACTGTCGATATCGAAAGTTGTGGAGAGACATGATCACCTACCCCAGCAGGCATGGTACTTGATGATGATGATGATGAAAGGAACAGTCAAGAAAATGAGAATTATTTGTAAAACACTTTAGCTAATGACGACTAATGGCACGAAGAGTAATTGCGCTGCAGTTTTCTCTTTAAAAGTTCGTTGTGTGTGAGAGTTGAGGAGGGAGTCAAATCTCGGAATTGGTAATTTCATGTTTAATTGAAGCTGACTATTACAACTTTTATTTATCGGAAACAGTTCGTGTACAACGCTATACATGCCACCGTACATGATTTCTTGGATGATATGAAATAAAAGCTGGCATGCAGTATGGCTGAATATAATAATTGAGCAAGTGATCATTTTGATTTTTATGAAGGATCACGAAAGATAAAAACTAAACTAAATATAATACGCTCACGTAAAAAAAAATTAAATATCAATCTTTGTAATGGATTGTCCACCATGAACTGTTATCATTGCTGGACTGAGCTTACCCATTCAGCAAGTGAGACGTCAAATCTGTTGTTGGGGTATGTTATTCCATTATTCTTGCAACGCTTGTGCCAACTGGTGGCGGTTATTATTCCAGCTTGTTGCACAAGTGCTCGATGGGAGACAGATCCGGGGAAGCAGCAAGGTACTGTAAGGCATCAATCTTTTGTTGCTGAAAATAGCACATGACCACGTGTGTCATTTGTGGGTGAGCATTGTCTTGCTGCTGGGAGCCGCGATAGCTCAGTGGTTAGTGGACTGGACTACAAAGGGCCGGAGGTAGGGTTCGATTCCAACCGACGGCTTCCGGTTCACCCAGCCTTAAATGGGTACCGGATATTTTTTTCTGGGAAAGTAAAGCGGCACGGTCAGAATACCGACCACATTACCCCAAAAATCATGTGCTGAAGGTCTGTAAAAGCTATGGTCACTAACACCATATTCCCTATACGCTACTTGGCGTGACAGGGGTACTTTACTTTTTTTATTGTCTTGCTGCACTATCATGCCTGGTCCATTTGCGGTGCTCTACATGAGGTGCGATGATTTCATCTGTGTCCAACACCAGTCAGATTGCCATTGTTGATGACGTGATCTCATCTGACTTTATAAGAAATTCCGCCCCACACACTTCACTGTCTGATCTCATCGCTTCTCTGTAGAACACACACACGTGTGTAAGACGTTATCCTTGACGCCTGCACACTAAACAGTGTCTATGACTGACTTGCAAACAGAATTTCGACTGTTCCAGAAGAATATGCGTCTCTGATGACGATAAGACCAGGCCACATGATTTCTAACACAGGCCACACGAATTTGGCTACGGTGAACGGAACAATCTGCAGGTCTCTGAGGTAACAGATTTGCCTCTCTGAGCTTCTCCCCACTGTTCTGACACGTCTTAGACCTAAAATAGTCCTGCTAATCCATGATGAGTTGATAACCTTGTTTTAAGGATTGTATAATGAGTATTACATGGTGTTGTGAAGGGGTGGGTGTCGTGATCGTTCAATTCTGAAGCGGATAGTCGTTGATCATGTCTGGTGGTGACGAGCTTGAATGCGTGATACTGCGTTCCGGTTAACACTGGAATGTGATACAGCAGCCGATATTGTTGTTCGAGCACCTGAAGTGCTTATATAGCAGAGAAAGTACGGTTAATGGTATGTAATAGCGGGGAATGGTGTGAAGGAAAGTACACACCAAGAATGGGGAATTATACATTAAGCACATACATATACAGAAAGGAAGATGACGTAAAGAAAGGGCCATGACGTAGTAGAGAGTTACGGTTGCAAAGGGACCAAGGAAGACTAGTCACTTGGAGCCGGACCGTCGAAGAGATAGGACGTACTTGAAGTAGTCACTTGGAGCCGGACAGTCGAAGAGAGAAGAGTAAGAAATAAATGAATAAATAAAACGGCTCCAAGTAAAATTAGAGGCAGTGTTCGAGTTGGGTATGAATATGTTGAGTATTAATACATTAAAATGACTTCCTTAAGATGGTACGAATGGAAAAACATCATTCAAATGAGAACATCCTACAAGAAGTGATCAATTATTTGTAAGAAAGCAAGAAAGCGTTTCTTTTGAATGATGCTACTCTTTAAACGTCATTTGAAGGAGGTACCATCTGAAGGAGGTTTTTAAATATTTCTTGGAGGCGTATTCTTTAAACTTTCATACTCATTTGTAAGAATGTGCTTCTTGTAGGATGTTCTGTAAGATGTTCTCATTTGAATGATGCTTTTTCCATTCGTACCATCTGAAGGAAGTCATTTTAATGTATTCATACTCAACATATTCATACCCAACGCGAACACTGCCTCTAATTTTACTTAGAGCCGTTTTCTTTATTCATTTATTTCTTACTCTTCTGTTCGTTTCTAATTTCATAGTACACCTAATGTTATTGTAAATTACTGTCTAATTTGCAATCATTCTATTCTCTTCTCTCATCTCCTTTACCCTTCTATCTTCATTTTGACCGTTTACCTATTTTGATACGTTCCCATCGAACGCATCATCCTATTCTCCCTATCCTTGTCTAACTATCCTTGTCTAACGATCTATCTATTTGGCCGTTATCCTACTTTGGTACGTTCCCCATCGAACGCACCACCCTAATCTATCTATCCCTATCTATCGGCCTATCTACATTGTATTCTTCTGTATCATCTGCTAATCTCTAACGATTTCATTCTATCTCTCTGTAAGCACATCTACTCCTTTCAACGGTTCATCTCCATGATGTTGCTCTTACTTCAAGTACGTCCTATCTCTTCGACGGTCCGGCTCCAAGTCTGGCCGTTAATCTTCAGCTATCCATGACAGTACGTCCTCTCTCTTCGACTGTCCGGCTCAAGGTCTGGCCGTTAATCTTCAGCTATCCATGACAGTACGTCCTCTCTCTTCGACTGTCCGGCTCCAAGTCTGGCCGTTAATCTTCAGCTATCCATGACAGTACGTCCTCACTCTTCGACTATCCGGCTCCAAGTAACTACTTCAAGTACGTCCTATCTCTTCGACGGTCCGGCTCCAAGTAACTACTTCAAGTACGTCCTATCTCTTCGACGGTCCGGCTCCAAGTGACTACTTCAAGTACGTCCTATCTCTTCGACGGTCCGGCTCCAAGTGACTACTTCAAGTACGTCCTATCTTTTCGACGGTCCGGCTCCAAGTGACTACTTCAAGTACGTCCTATCTCTTCGACGGTCCGGCTCCAAGTGACTACTTCAAGTACGTCCTATCTCTTCGACGGTCCGGCTCCAAGTGACTACTTCAAGTACGTCCTATCTCTTCGACGGTCCGGCTCCAAGTAACTACTTCAAGTACGTCCTATCTCTTCGACGGTCCGGCTCCAAGTGACTACTTCAAGTACGTCCTATCTCTTCGACGGTCCGGCTCCAAGTGACTACTTCAAGTACGTCCTATCTCTTCGACGGTCCGGCTCCAAGTGACTACTTCAAGTACGTCCTATCTCTTCGACGGTCCGGCTCCAAGTGACTACTTCAAGTACGTCCTATCTCTTCGACGGTCCGGCTCCAAGTAACTACTTCAAGTACGTCCTATCTCTTCGACGGTCCGGCTCCAAGTAACTACTTCAAGTACGTCCTATCTCTTCGACGGTCCGGCTCCAAGTGACTACTTCAAGTACGTCCTATCTCTTCGACGGTCCGGCTCCAAGTGACTACTTCAAGTACGTCCTATCTCTTCGACGGTCCGGCTCCAAGTGACTAGTCTTCCTTGGTCCCCTTGCAACCGTAACTCTCTGCTACGTCATGGCCCTTTCTTTACGTCATCTTCCTTTCTGTATATGTATGTGCTTAATGTATAATTCCCCATTCTTCATCTCTTGGTGTGTACTTTCCTTCACACCATTCCCCGCTATTATATACCATTAACCGTACTTTCTCTGCTATACTTATAGCACGCTGCTGGTGGTTCAATCTTGATATTTTAAAAGACGATGATTCTGTTGGTCTCTTAGTAATCTTTAATCCAACGATTACGTTTTCCAATGCATTCGATTAGATCTACACAATTACATTCCATTTATCTGCGCTAAATTATCTGCTACGTAATTTTCACGTGACTTAGCTCTCGCCGTGACTATCTGCCCATAAATAGTACAAAACACTTGTAATTGCACGGACAAAAGTACATCACCCATCCTGAAACGTGCACCAAGTTTTATTTCACGTCGTCAAAGAAATCACGTCCAGTGACCTATACAACATTGCACATTAACTGAGTATATTTCGCTCTCAGTATTTAGTTGTTTTTTTTAGATTTATAACATTAATTGTTTTTTTCCCTTTTCCTTAACAAAATTCAGTACACGCGAATGGCGAAGACAGTCCTATACGTCAGACTTAGACGACAGTAAGATGAGTTTTAATTGCATTTGACTTCATAAATTGAAAGACACATTTTCTAACATTAACATAGTAACGTTCGCTAACCAGCTTTCCATAATCACATCCCAGACTGAGGCGGTCCATAGCTGTTGGCGCACTCTGAGGAGATATCACGATGGTATTCTATATAAGGTCAGAGTACTTAAGTGCACTGTACCAGTACGTTGATGACTGTACAAATTGTCTTTCTTGTTTATTCATTTTTTGTTTGTTTTGTTATTGCTTGATGGATGTTGACTATCACTTTTTCCCGTTATTTCTACCCCTTTTCTCTCTCTCTCTCTCTCTCTCTCTCTCTCTCTCTCTCTCTCTCTAGCAATGTAAATCATTGCGCACTACCTAAAAAAAGATCAATTTGATCTTTCATGATGTCTTTTCATCTATGACCGCTGACATTGCATTGGAGAATTATCTTAGATCTGTAGACCGTGGGACCCGTAAGAGAACATTCCGGCTTTACGTTAGTGGATGGATTTTATTATAGTTCACCGTCTGATCAGTTGTCTTGTTGTACTCACAATGTTTGTTTTTGGAGACAAGGACACGGAATTTGTATTATTTCCACTGAATCATTCATCATCATAATCAAGTACCAAGCCTGCTGGCGCAGGTGATCATGTCTCTCCACAACTTTTGATCACGACAGTTATTTATCATTTCTGTTGTTGACCTACTGCCAAGCCATTCTCTGAAGCTGTCTTGTATCTTTACTCTTTGCTTCCCTCTATCTCTTCGTCCCTCAATTTTCCCAGTTGTTACAATATATTCTAGTTGTTCTTTTCTCATTACATGGCCAAAAAATGATGATTGTTTCTTCCTAATATTGCAAATTAGCTCTCTTTTTGCTTTGGCCTCTTTCAGAACGTTTTCATTACTCTTCTTAGCTGTCCATGGTATTCTCAACATTCTTCTGTAAAACCACATTTCTACAGCCTCCAGTGATTTTCTTATCTGTTGTCCTATTGTCCATGATTCACATCCAAATGTTAAAACTGGTTCTTCATAACATTTAAGAACTATTTTTCTTGTTTATATTGTCAAAAATGGATTGCATTGTATTTTCCTCATTTTTTGGAAGGCTGCTTTTGACTGAGACATTCTGCATCTCACCTCTGTTGTACATCTTCCGTCTGAGGTTAACATTCACAAATATTTAAATTCATTTACCTGTTTTAATATAGTTCCACTTGTTTTTATTTTGCACTGAGGTGATGTTTTTTTCTTTGTTGTTACCATTACTTCTGTCTTTTTGCAATTAAGGCTGAGTCCTTTATTTTTGCTTTCTTTCACTATAATACCTAACATTTCTTGTAACTCATTTTCACTCTTAGCGATTAAGACTGTATCATCAGCATACCTTAGATTATTTATATTATGACCTCCAATTGTTATTCCAGGGATGCCCCTTATGGATCTTAGAATAATCTCACTATAAATATTAAACAAATCTGGTGACAGCACACAACCTTGCCTAACACCCTGTTTTGTTTGTTGAAACATTCACAATTGTTTTCCAGTTCTTATGGCCGCTGTTTGTTGCCAGTACATGTTCTTTATTATTCTCAGATCTTTGCTGTCTACGTTTCTGCTTTCTAAAATTGTGATTATCTCTTGGTGCTTTACTTTGTCAAAAGTTTTGATATAATCTATGAAACATAGGTATAGATATGTTTTCACCTCTATGGCTCTTTCTACTAAAGATATACCGATGTATATGGCATGGCTTGTTCTGAATCATTAAGAAAGAAAACAACTGAAATATGAATAAATATAGTTTTAATTGACTGTGCATTTAATTGAAAGACTGTAAGAGACATTTTTTGGGCACATCATGGGAAGAGGAAGTTGGAATGCTTGGTTACAACTGGCAAAATAAAAGGAAAGAGAGATCGCGGACGACAAAGAGAGAAAATGCTGGATAGCTTGGCGTCATGGC
This sequence comes from Megaustenia siamemsis, assembly GCA_032433765.1. Classification (NCBI taxonomy): domain Eukaryota; kingdom Metazoa; phylum Mollusca; class Gastropoda; order Stylommatophora; family Ariophantidae; genus Megaustenia; species Megaustenia siamemsis. The sequence goes on along the minus strand of JAVIAB010000073.1, from coordinate 109,753,395 downwards.
ATGGAAAACAGTCAACAACAGAACTGATACGATGCACTGTGGATAGAAGATTGTGGAAGGACATGATCGCCAACGCCAACCGGTACGGCACATGATGATGGTGATGATGTAAGAGAGAAAGAGAAAGATATATATATATATATATATATATATATATATATAGAGAGAGAGAGAGAGAGAGACACAGAGAGAGAGAGATGTAAAATACAATAAAAGTAATGGAACATACATCTATTTCTCTGAAAATGTTAAAAATCAACCACGACAGACAAATTACTAATTTCATCTTTTCTTGTGACAGTTGAGTTGATCTCGTTTATTTCTCTGGTACATGCCCATTGTCCGACATTGTAGTCAGTGGTTGACGCAACTTATAATTTCTTACACGACATTAATAATGTTCCCCCCACCTATGCATATCGCAGCGTGCCCCATGTCTGGATTACACAATTGATCTCTGCATCTACTGTTTACAGCCGCGTTGTTTTTAGCCCTATCTTTTTTTGCGGCTCTAATCTGGAGTTAGCTAAATGATAATTATTGCCATCTTTTCAGGATCTTTGCATCTGTTAAATGTTTTATCTAGTTTAAAAAAACAAAATGAAAAGAAAGATTCCCCCTGAATCTCATCAGGAGCATCGGCCACTGAGAGTTGTATCGTTGATCACTAATTTCCCCCACTACCAGACAGCAAGAGTAAGACTAGCTTACATCACAGCCTTCGTCTGTGTTGCTCTTGTCTACGCCATGGTTTTCCTCCGTTGAGGAATTATCTCTCGTACTTTCTTCCTCATCAACAGAAACTCTCTGAAAGATGCGTAATTTAGTCTTAATCCTCATCTGTGAGCAGACAACATCAATGGCTCTGAGGCCAAAGTCTCATAATAGACTCAAAATGTAGCAAAGCTTGTCAAATCATCGGACAAATATCACCATTACTATTGAACAAGTTATATAACTCTAAAGGCAAAGCGGGCACTCTACACTAACAATCTTCATTCCAACGTTGTTCCTACCAATGCCAGCCTGGACCCTAGATGCAAGAAGAAGACAAATAATCACTACCGACATGAAATGTATTAGACGAATGAGAGGAAACAGCATGATAGATAAGATCAGGAATAAATAACTGAGAAAAAAGCTAGAAATAATTCCCGCCATAAGTACATAAGAAGAGGTCGAGTTCGATCCTGACCGACGGCTTCCAGGTTCACCCTGCCTTAAATAGGTACCGGATTTTTTCTGGGAAAGTAAAACGGCATGAGCATAATACCGACCACATTACCCCAAAAATCATGTGCCGAAGGTTTGTAAAAATTATGGTCACTAACACCATATTTCCTATAACGTCACGTGGCGTGACGGGGCTCTTTACTTTCTTTCTTACTTTAAGTACCTAAAGGAACAACAGATAAGATGGTTTGGCCACGTCATAAGGTAGAGAGCTCAAAACAATACTCGATGAGTCTTCAATAAATGTTGCGAGAACACCAGACCCAAAGGCCAACCAGGAAAAAAGATGAATTAATGGAATATTAGAATAACTAGGAACCATAACTTCAGGAGAAGCCAATAGAAGAGCAAAGGACTTCAAAGTATTTCTCCCCTTGGCGCTGAAAGGCAAATGAGGAAGAAAAGAGGAAGAAATATAAGCTAAATAAATTTAAGGCGAAATATATTTATATAATCCATCTCAAAAGTGGCGTAGTGTATGAGTGTGATTCTAGTGCTCGGGGCAAGGCAAGTGTAGCGTCCCACAGCTGCTTTTTTTTTAAATCTATCATTAATTTATTCTTTTTTTTTTTTTTTAAATGTTGTGCCCTTAAAAATGTTGTGCCGGGAGCAACAATCTTTTAGACCCTCTCCACGATACGCCACTGAGTCCCCCCTAGTCCTCGCGTTTAATTTGATAGTGTTACTTTCTGTGACAAACTTCGCCTAGTAGTCTGAAGACTAACATCGGGGAGTCCAAATGTCATTATAAATGTCATTATAAATGTCATTTAAAACTTCGGTCTAGTTGCCTGCATTATCTCCAGCTACTTCCATGAACTAGAAGAAACTGTTTCCAGGATACGAGGCGGGCTGACGAGGGCTGGGGATAGGTGAGGCCAATGTTTTTGTTCCAGGAATATGGAATCGTTTTAGTTTCGATTTCTTGGAGTGCCGTTGAGTGCCCAGACAGGGGAAGAAACGGCTTATCACCTAGAATTTTCACCAAAAATGGCTACACATTACGTGGTTGAACAAAACTGTTTATTGAAGAAATGAAAACTGTGTAAAGAGGTTTTCCTGATGCTGTTTGCTTCATTTAATGTGAGATGAAATAGATGGGTCCAGAGCGTCCTACTGCGTATTTGACAGAATAATTACGAAGAATGTGTGTACTCTTGTTTAAAAAAAAAATAAATAAAAAGTAAACAGCTCCGTCGCGCCAAGTGGCATATAGGAATGATGGTGTTAGTGACAATATTTTTTATAGACCCTCGGCACATGATTTTTGAGGTAATGTGGTCGGTATTACTCCCGTGTCGCTCTACTTTCCTAGAAAAAAAACCGGTACCGATTCAGCCTGGGTGAACCCGGAAGCCGTCGATCAGGATGGAACCCGACCTCTTGTCCTTTGTAGTCCAGTTCACTAACCTCTGAGCTATCGCGGCTCCCTTGTATACTCTAGTGCTATACCTCAAAACTAAAGTGTAGAGATGAGAGAGTAGCTTTGTTGGAGAACTACTAAGTGCAGTAAGTATTTTCGATAAAACATAACCAGCTGCGGACAGTGGGCTCGAAACTTGAGGAAGCCAGGAAGCCAGACTGAACTTCTAGGCTGACCCTTAACCTGCCAGTTTCAGAACATACATATTACAGTTTACAACAATTTGCACTATGTAAAATAGTTCCTTCAGTTATTGCTCTAAATTAACATAACTATAATTTGCATCATAATATCTTAATTATTAACATCATAAGCTATGAGAAAAATACATGGTTTTGCTGTTGATTAACTTCTCTTACAGTTTTGCTCACTCTTTTTTTTATATAAAGATATATAGCAGTTATTCTAAGGAGGCTCTAGATATGACCGCCTATTGGCTCTACGTCATTGTGTTTCGATAAAGAGATAGAACGCCACATTATTAGTCGTTCTTCTGTTGTCATAACAACGAGGTGCTAATTGCAGAAATGACCTACCTAAGTCTCATACACATTGCAAGGTCGATAGATACTATTGTACGGTCGTAGTAGGTTTGACCTCCATAGGCAATGAAGTCTATTTATTAGTAACGGAGTGAGTTATTTGAACGATATCACGGCATTACTTGGGAATATACGGTGGTTGGTTGTAAATAGACATTTAACTCATTGAGCTGGAATGTGATTGTGTTAAGTATTATGAACAAAATATTAGAGGAGTCGTGGCCTCCACTGCCTCCTCTGAGTATCCGCTGCTGCACATTACTCTAGTTACAAAAAATATAGTAGAAAATCTCTCTTTCTCTCTCTCTCTCTCTCTCTCTCTCTCTCTCTCTCTGCGATCAGGACTCAATCAGAGTAGGACTCCAGACTCTTACACGAAGACAGCTGTCTGTTTAAGTCTGTTAAATCCACTCCGCTTGAATACATGTTAAAACGTTGCACTGTGTTCTGCGGCAGTGGCCCAGTGCATCCGAATTCAGCCAGAATTTTGTTCAGGTTTGCATTCCTTAGCCTTTGATTGTCCCTAATCTTCCTGCAAGGCAGCAGATGATCTTTTCTGTAGGGGGATTCTGCCCTTTGATGGTTGGCCCTCCCAGGTTTACGAGCTCCATCTGCCCGAGTCACTAGAGGTGACTAGCACATACATGCGACTTGTAATATGAGGAAACTGCAACAAGGAACACCCTTCATGCACAGCCTCCAACTGTTCCCTCCGCCCATCCCCATATAATATGTAAGTCACGTCCCCTCCGAAAATGATGATCCTCGTAGCACCTGATGATGCTAGGCCACCGCTGACGACTCCAATTCCGAACATATAGACACACAGTCAGTCGTCAAATTATCCCCGTCGCACATCAAACAGCAGACCGTAAGATATGCGCACGGTCGGTTTAGGGAACCATTACAATGACGTAGCAAACAAAAATGTCGCCGAACACACAATCTCGCTCCCTTTAGATTTCTGATTACTCTAGTGCAAGCAGCCCACGACGAACAAAACACGAAGCAAATTCCCCAAAGAGACGAAACCGCGGCTGACGAAGTAGTTTACATTAATGTGTAACATGGAAATAACTTGCGTCAAAGAATTCCAATAACTGTCACGAACAACACCAATGTGACGCAAAGCGCAGATTAAGTCTAGACGATGGAAGATCTCATTCACAACACCTGACCTGTCAAAAACGGACTGTTGTCGGCCCACGACCTCGCCCCAGCGACACAGATGTATTAAGTATATCATCACCTTGAGCTCAACGTAGAAAAGCGCAACGGAGATCCGAAATTAATCAGACCCCCGGGTGCACCCTCTGCAGCGATCGAGAGGGGACGTGGACCAGATCCGCCATCTTGGAGACGGAAGTCTAGTAGAAAAAAAAATAAAAGTATTTGTAACTCTAAAGCTTTAAGTAAATCAATGAAAGAATAGAGGTGCGCGTGGCCGTGCAGCTAAAACCACTGTTCCGCTGGCTGAAAAGCTGACGTACGGTGTTCGAAGCCCGCGTTAGACAGAAAGGATTTTTTTTACCGGGGGTGAAATAAAAATCCTGAGTTGCACACGTCGTGGCGACTTCTTGACCAAGCGGCCTTTATCTCTCTGGTTCTATCGTTGCCCCCGACATACACCAGCAATGGTACTATGTGTCGTAAAGATAGTTTTTTTTTAGTTTTAATGATAGAATATGATTTTAGTCTACATGAGACCGTCAGTAAACAGTGGTTAGTGAACTCATCGACTTCTCGGTTCACCAAGCCATAAATAGAAACCGATATTTTTTTCTGATAAAGAAATACGGTCTGGTATAGTGCTGATCACATTGCCTCAATATGTGCTAATGATAACTATATATATATATATCACATTCCAAATAGTTCACACATTTTCCTTGTATGCTCTAATCAATGCTTCTAATGGAAACAGAGATGAGGAGCTAACCCAATATAAGCCTTTTAAAATCTCGCGAGATTTGAATCGATTGACTCTAGTCGACAGGAGGGAATATAGGGCTCTGGCCGAGCTTGCGAGTTACAAAAGATGATAACTTTATTTGACATAACTTTAATTATAGGCAAAGAAGACACATAATTACACGAACATTTTTAGTTATGGAATATTTCCGCTTTACGAATAGGACAGGATATGACACACGAACGTTTCGACTCAAAAAGTCTTCTGTTGGGAGAAACACAAACAAAACTTACTTAAAATAATTCAATACCCAGACAAATTAAAGCCAAAAATATTTCAAACGGACCCGTTGTGTTCATGTCCCATGTTGATTTAACAATCTAGAGGCATTAGGAAAGAAGATGCTAGAACTAATGAGTACACACACAATTTCAAATGTGCGATGGCGACACATGCAGTGCCATTGAAGAGCAGTTTTTCAAATGAAAAGAGGGAACCCAAGATGGTAAAAAAAGGAGGATGGAAAGAAAAGAGTACAGAGAGGAGATGTCACTTAGAATAACATCAGTAGGTCGGGTAACATCAGTATATGCTATAGGCTATCAAGAGCAGTAAGCATTACAACTGATTGGAGTTATGTCAAGTCAAAATGTGTATGATTAAATGCTTATGGTGTGTGGGAGATAGTGATTAAATAGTGATTAAGGTATTTATGATTGAACGCGTCAGGTGTGTTTGATTGAATGAAGAATGATACTCTAGAGAATACACTACTGGACTGCAGCACTCTCAACACAATAATAACACAAATATGGCCCACAGAAACAACCATGCATGACATGTTATGTGTATCCGATGATGACGTCAGGCCACAGTCTTGTTCGTAACTCAAAATGGTCTACATGTCTAAACGCTGATCACTGAAGAAGAAGGATTAATAAAGTTTTTGATGGAATGATGAATGTGTGTGTGTGTGTGAGAGAGAGAGAGAGAGAGAGAGAGAGAGATATAATGCAGGTCTTTATAATAGAAAGAACGATTCATTTGTCTTTGACTTTGATGTACTGCGTGTTTCCACGTTGTCAATGTGAGTTATTAACTCTTAGTTCCATGATGATGATAATGATGTTGATTATGGTGATAATGCTGCTGCTGATGATTTTGTTGTTGATGATGTGAAAGGCTGCAATGGCTTCCCGAGTTTTCATGTAAATGTATCTTGCTCATTCTAAAGTGCTTCTTCTTTTGACCTTGTATGTCGTGATGTATTGCTGAGATGAACTATGTCCCCTCTCATGGACATCGACATTTTAGTAGCTCAAGTTGTTTTCTTGAATTCATTTAGCGAATCTGAGAATCTATCCATTACCCTTTCCTGAAGCATCCGTTAGTGTTATAATTTGATATGTTCATGCAGTGCACTCATACAACAAGGTATCATTGAAAGGTTCACGACTGAATGACTGAACGATGTTACTAAAAGCATCACAATAGTTGAGACGGATTTATCAAGATGTTTATAATTAGAATAGTAAATAAAAGCAAAGAGCCCCCGCCACGCCAAGTGACGAATAGGGAATATGGAGTTAGTGACCATAAATTTTACAGACCATCAGCACACGATTTTTGGGATAATGGGGTCGGTATTACGCCCGTGCAGCTTTACTTTCCCCAAAAAATCCTGTATCCATTTAAGGCCGGGTGAACCTGGAACCCGTCGGTTGGGATATAAACCCTATCTCTTGTCCTTTGTAGTCCAGTTCACTAACCACTGAGCTATCGCGGCTCTCTAAATTGAATAGAGATGGCCGGAATAGAGATGAATGTCGAATGGCACTACTTGTCATATCCGACGTCTAGCGGTGCTGTCAGGATGTACATCAAGATGCAATTATTTTTCAAGCAACTTTAACTATGTTTTACTTACCAAAGTGTGAATAACTATAAGTTTTATTTATCTAAGTGTACATAACTATGATTTAAACAAAAAGTAAAATGTTTATAACTATGAGTTTTATTTATCTAAGTGTACATAACTATGATTTAAACAAAAAGTAAAATGTTTATAACTATGAGTTTTATTTATCTAAGTGTACATAACTATGATTTAAACAAAAAGTAAAATGTTTATAACTATGAGTTTTATTTATCTAAGTGTACATAACTATGATTTAAACAAAAAGTAAAATGTTTATAACTATGAGTTTTATTTATCTAAGTGTACATAACTATGATTTAAACAAAAAGTAAAATGTTTATAACTATAAGTTTTATTTATCTAAGTGTACATAACTATGATTTAAACAAAAAGTAAAATGTTTATAACTATAAGTTTTATTTATCTAAGTGTACATAACTATGATTTTTAAAAAATTAAAATGTTTATAACTATGATTTGTTTGATAAGATCGACCTCTGTGTGTACTGCATCGGATGCATAGGCGATGATTCCGAACAACTTCCATCGAAAATAGAATGTACAATCACTTTCTCACTGCAGTTTCTTAGAAAACACACGCTTAGAAAACAAAACAAAGCAACAGAAACGATGTACTCACAACGCTAGTGCGTGCAAAAAACACTTGGCGACATGTGCAACCAGTGTGCATGGTCGGTTATAACGTTAGCAAGGTCGAACTGCATGCAGGCCAAATCGGTTAGATATCTGACAATTTCAAACGACATTGTTGAATAGAGATCACCCAGAGTCGTTTCCCTATTCCAGCTCATTCGAACGAAGCGAAAAAACACATCAATAACTACCAAAATAAACCAAAACGAATGGTATTTTTAGCAATATCAATTAGTACCAATTAGTAACTATGCTTTATAAATGTTGGGCGAAAATGGGAATACTTTTTTTTTCCGGGAGTCATTATTTCATTTCCCTACGACAATTAATTTAGGGATACCTTTACCTTATCATTTAGGAGAAAATTGTTAACCGTCAGTCATATTTTCATTTAAATTCTCTTCCGTTTCTGTCATCACTGGTCAGGTGTGTCACTCCTTTTTTTAATCTAAAAAAAAAAAGGAATTTTAAAAAATGGAAACGACGACAACAATCATTTCATTACATTTTTATTTACTCTCCGAACGAGAAGCAGACGAAGTCACGCATGCACATTGACCTGACGTTTAACAACTAGTGCCAAGAGCTGAATAGACGTCACTGATAGACAATCAGTGACCGATGACGTAACCCATGAACTAAGTCACTTTAAATTGATGACTGTGAATGAACGTATTTCATTAACACAATGTCTCCTCACAGCGTGAATCTAGGCCTATTTATTTTCTTCCCTCAATTGTCTCCAATAGAAAATGAATTTTCCAGCTTCATTTGTTCTGGGGTATTTTACAGCAACCAGTCAGATCACGCCATATAACTTAACCTTTGCAAAATCGATTAACTTCAGTAGAAAGATCTACTAATGTCTGTGAGCTCCTGGTGAGCAGAATTACGAGGTAATTTTTAGAAAGTGATCGGACCAGACGACAGGACGGACGTATCCACAAGAATTTTATATATATTTTTTTTATTTTAGTCTTGTCAGATTTGTTTTGATATTTTTTTAGAACAATTTTTCGGTTAAAGAGAGTGTAATATTGTTGCATGGTTCCAAATGTTATTTATTTAAAACGTCATCATGGTTTTTGGGATTAAAAGTGTCTGAGCTTTGGCATTACACTCAAGTGAACGTGGTTTGAAGCTCGTCAGTTGTTTCAGCTGAAATAAAAATGGGCACATTACTCGGTGAATTAGTAAAGATAAATAACATTGAGTAAGAGTTTTGGTTTCTTCACTTTCAAAGACTGTAGTCTAGTGCGATGAAGCACTCTAGTACGACATTAAAATAAGTGACATTTTTTTTCTTTAAGTATTCGTATATAGTAGACCTATTCAAGCCCTATTTAAAAGCAGACAAAGGTCTCTTTAAAAGAAAAGAAAATTGAGTGTAGAAAAGAGTATTTCAAGTTCACAAAACTGAGTCCTCATTTTGAAAATAAAATTGTGCAATGTTCTTCCTCGTATACCACTTTCCATTCACTGTGATTCAGGTACGCGTTACCGTTATGTTAGGTCAACCCCCGCGGTCGACCCAGCCGCCAGCTGCTGAGTACAAGGATATTACTCTGGGAAGATGAGTAATGCCTCTTCGCATAGTGAGATTCAAGGTTTGAAGAGACACTATCCAGAAGTCTCTGAACGCTTCTGGATAGGCGATCATATAGAAGATATATGTGAAAACTCGCGTGCTAAGGCGCAAATTCAAATCTCGTACTTTACATTTATCTTTATGTCAGCTGAAGATATAAGATTGGACACGGGGCACAAACATATCAACGTTAGTGTTGCCATTTCTTTGCTAGCTCAAAACTGGCCTTGAACGAAAATCAAAATGGTATTGACATGTTACAGAATCTACATACCTTGCTGTGAGAATTTTGCATGAAACATCCCAGGTTAAAGAGAAAGAATTACTAAGAGAAAGTAATGGGAAGACATCAGAGAAATGACAGGATTAAACTTTGTAAACTTTGAGTGTAAAATAATGTGAACATCAACATCGTCTCAATGATCGCCAAGGTTACGGGACGAACGATGAAGAAGAATGAACACGTAATGAATTTCTTTTCTCCAAATTTGTTGCAGATATTCTCCCAAAAATATTGATTATTGTAGAATTGTTTCTGTATACCTCACAACTTATTTTTTTCTGCCACCAATATACAACGACATAAAACACCCACGATATATAATTTTAGATTTCCGGCTTGTTGCAGGAGCTACTGAGTTAAGTGCTCTGTGCACACCGTGAGCTGTGTGTTTCATCCATTTTGATCATGTTTCGATATTCCAATTGCTTTCGATGAATGATGATATCGTATGACAGGGAACAGTTGGCTGTGTTCACTTTCTGCGCGGTTTCGTCTTATGTCTTTTGGCGTGTGCTGAGACTGCTACGATGGGAACTACAGTTATCTATCTTTGTTTGGGAGATTAGATTCGGATGATTACGCTGGCACGGGCGGTTGAGCAATTATGGATTTTAATTCGTTTGCAGTGATACCTGGGCCTTCCATAACCAAATATATAATTATATATATATATATATATATAGAGAGAGAGAGAGAGAGAACGGGAGAGGCGAGAGAGACTGAGTCGGACGCATATACATACACACGCAGACACACATATAAATACCCCACAAACACACTCCACGTTGTAAAAGCAGCGTCTGTACTTGATCAAGTTGCTCACTCCCACCCTTATCGAATCTCATTTTCCCATCAACCACACCTAAAATGACAACCACCTCCGCTTCCACACAAACAAGAGAATGACACATTCACTCCCAGTATTGACTTTTCCGTGAGGATAATTAACTCCCTTGTCATCCGAACGAATCCAGCCCCAAACTTCCGGTTGTTCTGTCATTCCACTTTGCTCCTAACTTCACTTCTCGCATGATCCTACCAAATTTTACTTCACTTTTAACGAAGAAAAAAAAACAGTTCATTATTTCAAGCCGCGCATCATCATCATGTGCCATACCGGTTGGCGTAGGCGATCATGCCCATCTACAATCTTCTATCCCCCATTGTATCAATACTGTTGTTGACTGTTAACTATGCCATGACGTCAAACTATCTAGTATTTTCACTCTTTGTCGTCACCGATCTCTCTTTCCTTTTATTTTGCCTGTTGTAACCAAGCATTCCAACTTTCCTCTTCTCATGATATGCCGTAAAATGTTATTTGTTTCTTTCTAATGCTTTTTATTACCTCCCTTTTTGTGTTGGCCTCTTTGAGAATGTTCTTATTGGTCTTTTCAGCTGTTCAGGAAACTTCAACATTCTTCTAAGAAATCCCATCCCTGTAGCCGCTAATCGTCCTTTTATTTATTTGTTTACTGTCCATGATTCCCTTCCATAGGTCAGAATTGGCTCTATATAGCACCGATGAACTCTCTTTCTCACTTGCAGTGACATAGATTTGTTGTATATAACGTTTTTCATTTTCTTAAATGTTATTTTGGCCTCAGCTATTTTGCTTTTCAATTTTGTGGTGCATCTTCCATCTGATGTTATTATTGTGTCCAAGTATATGAAACCACACTTTTCTATAGCATTTTATGGGGTGGGGGGGGGCTGTGTGGTCTAGAGGTATGACGTCAGCGGTGGGGTGGGGGGGGGGGCTGTGTGGTCTAGAGGTATGACGTCAGCGGTGGGGAGGGGGGCTGTGTGATCTAGAGGTATGACGTCAGCGGTGGGGAGGGGGGGCTGTGTGGTCTAGAGGTATGACGTCAGCCTCTAGAGAGGAATGTCCTGGGATCAATTCCCACCACAGTCGGTGGAAAATTAAAAATAAAAATCATCATCATCAAGTACCGGGCCTGCTGGCGTAGGTGGTCATGTCTCTCCACAACTTTCGATCTCAGCAGCTATTTATGATTTCTGTTGTTGACCTTCTGCCAAGCCATTCTCTTAAGCTGTCTGTTATTTTTTATCTTTGCTTCCCTCTATCTCTTCGTCCCTCAATTTTTCCAGTTGTTACAATATATTCCTGTTGTTCTTTTCTCATTACATAGCCAAAAAAGATGATTGTTTCTTCCTAATATTGCAAATTAGCTGTTTTTTGCTTTGACCTCTCTCAGAACATCTTCATTACTCTTCTTAGCTGTCCATGGCACTCTCAATATTCTTCTGCAAAACCACATTTCTACAGACTCCAGTGATTTTCTTGTCTGTTGTCCTATTGTCCATGATTCGCATCCATATGTTAAGACGTAACATTTAAGAAATCTTTTTCTTGCTTCTATTGTCAAAAATGGATTGCATAGTATCGTCCACATTTTTTGGAAAGCTTCTTTTGCCTGAACCACTCTTCATCTCACCTCTTTTGTACATCTTCCGTCTGAGGTTAACAAAGTTCCCAAATAAATATAAAAATAAAAATAAATAAAATCGAATCCGTGGCTTCACTTTCCCCGGGTTTCTAGGTAGTGATATCCGATGTCTAACCCTCTCGGAAAACGGAGAAAAGCAGGAGGTCCCGTGTATATTCTGCGCACGTTAAAGAAAACTTGGCAGTTGGACATAGAAAAGAGTATGCCCCAAAAAGTTGTCACTGCCCGTGCAAAATTAGCAGGATAAATCTGCCTCAAACGTTAAACCTCTACACGATAAAGAGTACCTCTAAAGTTGGAGAATATCTGCCTGTATGGCGGGGGATACCTGCAGATAGGCTGACAGTGTGAAAAATAGGAAGGAGTGATATTCACGCACAGTCCACCCCCTCGAGACTTCACTAGAGATATAAAAGTCGTGAACGCAAACAAACAAAACAAATACAGTATTTTATTTGTGACAATGTCTTTAAGCTTACAGATATATCATTTATGATTTTACTTATACCTATGATTTTACTTGCACCTATGATTTTACTTACACTTATGATTTTACTTACACTTATGGTTTTACTTGCACCTATGATTTTACTTACACTTATGGTTTTACTTGCACCTATGATTTTACTTACACTTATGGTTTTACTTGCACCTATGATTTTACTTACACTTATGATTTTACTTGTACCTATGATTTTACTTACACCAATGATTTTACTTACACTTATGATTTTACTTGTACCTATGATTTTACTTACACCTATGATTTTACTTACGCTTATGATTTTACTTACACTTATGGTTTTACTTGCACCTATGATTTTACCTACACCTATGATTTTGCCTACACTTATGATTTTACCTACACTTATGGTTGTACCTACACCTATGATTTTACCTACACCTATGAATTTACTTGCACCTATGATCTAACTTACATCTATGATTTTACCTACATCTATCATTTTACCTACACATGATTTTACCTACACTTTTTATTTTACCTACACCTATGATTTTACCTACACTTATGATTTTACCTACACCTATGATTTTACCTACACCTATGATTTTACCTACACTTATGATTTTACCAACACCTCTGATTTTACCTACACCTATGATTTTGCCTACACTTATGAATTTACCTACACCTATGATTTTACCTACACCTATGATTTTACCTACACCTATGATTTTACCTACACCTATGATTTTACTTACACCTATGATTTTAATTGTACCTTTGATTTTAGTTGCACCTATGATTTTACCTACACTTATGATTTTACTTACTCCTATGATTTTACAAGGGAGGCTTCAATATTGTGTGTGGTGTCCCTACCCCACAATTTATAGAATCACTGACGGTTGATTACATAACAACACAGGTCAGCACCCTTAACCTTCAACTTCCGTTGCCTTAATTAACTTTAATTTCCAGTTAATGAAAATTCGATATCACGGGCAAAGCTTTGAATCAATTCCAGCACAGTACAGAATCGTATCTCATTCCAATTTCCATATGAAAGTTCATATTGTTCTTGTATGTGTCCCCTGATGAAGACGATATAGGTCGAAACGCGATTGCGTGAGATCCTGTCATCTTTCCTTGATTCTCTAGCATACAATTAATTTGATAATTTTTTCCTTACTCAAAATAAACATTACCGCGCCCTGTCAGGAGTATATATATATATATATATAAATATATATATATAAATATATATATATATATATATATATATATATATATATATATATATCTTCTTATTCTTTCCTTCCTCATCTGCCTTTCAGCGTCGATGGCAGATATAATTTGCGGTCTTTTGCTCTTCTGTTCGCCTCTGCTGCTGTTATGTTTCCTAGTGCTTCTAATATTCCATCGATCCATGTTTTTTTGTGATCGACCATTGGGTCTGATGTTCTCACAACGTTTGTTGAAGGCTCGTTTTGTTGTGTTTTGATTTTTCTGCCTTGTCACGGTGGCCAAACCATTCTATCTGTTGTTTCCTTATATCTTCTATGGCGGGGGCTATTCCTAGCTTTTTTTCTCAGTTCTTCATTTCTGATCTTATCTCTCAGACTATTTCCTATCATTCGTCTATCACATCTCTATCTCTGTAGAGGTTATTTTTCTTATTGTTCTTGCATCTAGGGTCCAGTTCTGGCATTGGTAGCACAACGTTGGAATGAAGATTGTATTGTATAGTGCTCGTTTTGCCTCCAGAGTTATTTCCTTGTTGGACAATAGTGGTGATAACTGTCCAATGATTTGACAAGCTTTGTTGCATCTTGATTCTATCTCTGCAGTTTGAGAATTATCGTTTGTCATTATAGACTTCCTAGGTATTTGAATTCCTCTGCTTGTTTTAGTTGTCTCCCTTCTATAGTTATGTTGATGTTCTGTTTATTTTTGGCGGCATTCATGACTTCTGTTTTGCTGATGTTGATTTTCATGTTGTATTTTGTGCCTGAGTTGTTGAGTTTAAGTGTTCTTGTAGGTCTTCTATTGTTTCATGTATTAGTGCCTGATCGTCTGCAAATAAAAGCTCGTTGATCTCCTTTGTCTCTGATGGGTTGGCTAGCTTGCATATATGGTCCATGTATGTAATAAACAGTAGGGGGAATAGTACGCACTCTGTCTTACACTTTCTCTAACTTCGAAGTGGTCTGTGTAGCCTGTTGCTGTTCTGACCCTGCAGGTGCTGTTGACATAGAGACTTTTAATAAGGTTGGTTAGATGTTTGCTTACTCCGTATGTTGTTAGTATCTCCCACAGTTGTTCTCTGTTTACTCTGCCGAATGCTTTTTCCTGGTCAATGAAGGCTATGTATAAGTTTTAATTGTGTTCTGTCGTTTTTTCTGCAAGCTGTTTTAATGTGAATAGTGCGTCTGTACATCCTCTGTTTTTTTTCGGAACCCCATTTGAGAATCGCTTATTGTAGTTCTATTATTGGTCTCAGCCGTTTTTCCAAGATTTTGGCGTATAGCTTTCCTACATGGCTGAGAAGAGATATACCTCTATATTGATTGCAGTCTCTTTTGCTACCTTTCTTTTTCCATATTGGTATGATGATTGCCTGTTGCCAGTCTTCTGGGGCTTGTTGTTGGTGCATTGCTGCATTAAATAGTCTGTGCAGCCATTGCATTCCTGTTTCTCCCACTGCTGCTATTATTTCTACTGCTATGTTATCTATCCCCGGTGCTTTATTTCTTGGTGCATATTTGATTACTCCTTCGATTTCCTCTTTCATGATGTTGGGTTCAGTACTTGTGAGTTCTAGCGTGGTTTTTGTTGTCTTATTGGTAGTTGATATGTTTAAGAGGTCTTCAAAATATTCTTTCCATCTCTGTTGCATACATTGGTTATGTGATAGTGGCTGTCCGTCTTTGTCATTTATCAGCTCAGTAGGATCATGATTTTCTTTTCTCGCTCCTGTGGCTTTTACTGCTTTGTAGAAATCTCTTGTGGCTGTCTTGAATTCCCTGCTCATGTTTTGTCCGAATTCTGTCCAATTCTTTTGCTTAGCTTCTTTGATCAACATTTGAACTCTTTTTCGAACTAAGGCATATTTTTCTTTTTTTTTTTTTTTGGTTCTTGTTCTCCCTCCAATTTTTAAACAGTTTCTTCTTTTCTTTAATTGCTTCTCTGATTGTTTCGTTCCACCACGGGGTGCTCTTTTTTCCCCTTCTCTTGTTCTTAGCTTCGTTCCACAAACTGTTTTAGAGATGTTGGTTACTGTTTCCTTAAATTATTTCCACTCTTCTTCTACTGTGCATACTTCGTTTGGGAGTTTCTTGAATTCCTCAGTTAGTTTGTCTTCTAGGGTTTTCCTTGTTTCTTGATCTTTTAATTGTTTTATTTTTATTGTCTGTTCTTTTCGCTTCTTTTGTTTGTTTTCGTATATTCTCTTTATTTTTGGCTGTCTTAGTATGATCATAACCATCTTATGACCGTGTCGTCTGTAATATTTGGGATTGCTCTACTGTCGGTTACTCTTTTCTTGTTCTGTTTTCTTGTTAGTATAAAATGAAATCAGAACAAGAAAAGAGTAACCGACAATTACTATCTATATATACATATATATATATATATATATATATATATATATATATATATATATACAGTTGTAGGCTACGCTGCTTGATTTTATTTCGAAGATTTGATTTTAACGGTAATTTAAACCTCGTTCAACTAATTGGGAAATAACAGATTCAATTCACTTGATTCTAATATGTATGCAAATGCATAGTTCTCTTTTTTTTCTTTCATCAAATTGTATTTGCTCTCTCACTTTCATTCATCAAGTTATATTTAATCTCCCATTTGTATTTGATCTTTCTTTCTTCTTCATGAAGTTGTATTTGCGATCTCTTTCTTCTTCAAGTTGTATTTAATCTATTGTTCTTTATCAAGTTGTTTTTAATCTCTTTTTTTCTTAAGCAAGGTATGTGTACTCTCTCTTCCTCCTACATCAAATTGCATTTGGTTTCTCTTTCGTCTTCATCTTGTATTTGGTCTCTCTTTCTTCTTCATTAAGTTGTATTTGGTCTCTCTTTCCTCTTCATTAAGATGTATTTGATCTCTCTTTTTTCTTCATCAAGTTATATTTGGTCTCTCTTTTTCTTCATCAAGTTATATTTAATCTCTCTTTTTTCTTCATTAAGTTGTATTTTATCTTTCTTTTTTCTGTGTCAAGTTGTATTTCATCTCCCTTTCTTCTTCATAAATTTTTATTTGATCTATTTTTATTCTTCACCAAGTAGTTTTAGATTTCTCTTTCTTACTCATCAAGCTGTATATTCTCTCTCTATCGTATTCATCAAGTTGTTTTTTATCTTTCTTTTTCTTCATCATATTGTCTTTTCAAATCTCGTTTACCACCATAAGGATATCTTCGATCTTATTTTTCGTCATCTCATCAAGTTGTCTTTGATCGCTATTTCTCCTTTCCTCCCGACTCTTGTGCCTGGCAGTTCTTGTGATGTTTTCTGGAAATTTCAGTGAGAGGCCTATTCAATCATAACGCCCGCCTTTATAGTTGTATTATTGAACGTGCACATGTAAAATGCCCAATATCGTATATCTTCATCATTGAGTGCCATCTCCGCAACGAAGGTTGGCTACCATGGAGCACCATTCTGCCCTGTCTCTTGCTTTGATGTTGCAGGTTGTCATAGGCTGGTTTGTCCATCTTTTGATGTTACTCGTCCATGTTGGTCTTGGTCTGCCTCTGCCTCTTTTACCTTGTATTTTCCCCTCCAGGATTACTTTTAGTAGACTATTGTGTCTTTTAACATGGCCCAAAAATCGCATTTGTCTTGTTTGAATTGTGCATAGTAGTTCTCTCTTCATTTTTAGTTGTTTTAAGACTTCGTCGTCCTTTTTCTTTTCCGTCCATCCAATTCTACCTATTCTTCTACATATCCACATTTCAAAGGCTTCAATTCTCTGTTCTGTTTTCTTGTCTAATGTCCATGTTTCTGCACCATGTAGGAATGTTGAGAAGACATAACATTTTTGTATTCTTAGTTTTAGCCCTGGTCTCTCGTATATAATGTCTGTAAATATTAAGACACATTCAAGCTGGAGAAAATGATGGCTTCAGTGCACAAGAACAGGTGATATATAGTAATATATAGTATTGTATATGTATATATATATATGTAGTATTCCTATCTTTGTATTTCGCGTTGTCTATCATTCGTCCATTCATAATACCTCTCGCGTGGTTTTTGTAAAACAGGACACGTTGGCTATACCGTAATGCCACGTATTTTTTCAACAGGGTGGTCATAAGACCTTTCCCGTAGGCCTGCGTCGTGCCCGATTCAATTTGGACACTTTTTGTAACCTGGTACAGGTAGGAGATAATCGTAGATTTTCATTTTATTTTTTCTCTAATTAAGTTTGGTTTACTCATTAGATCGCGAAATAATTTATTTAAGAGGAAGGATACATCTATCAGTTCAATTTGTAAGACTATCTTCGCATAGAAAGGGTCAAAATATTGGAAATAAAATCTTTGCTTTCAGCTGCATTTAATTGCGAACATGTAGCGAGAATTATGACTCCATAACTAACAATGTTCATAGAACATTTTGTACGACATATTGAGTTCAGTGTGAGGAAGCCTGTCATGTCACTAAATGGATGAGCTTCAGTCTTGTGTTTGGTCTAGTTTATGTTTATCATTTTTGTATTTGTAATTATATTTAAAGTGCAACAGTATTAAAATAGGTAAATGAATTAAATATGTTGAAACTTTGTTAACCTCAGACGGAAGATGTAAAAGAGAGGTGAGATGCAGAATGGCTCAGGCAGAAGCAGCTTTCCAAAAAATGAAAAAAAATATACTATGCAATCCATTTTTGACAGTAGAAATAAGAAAAAGAGTTCTTAAATGTTATGTAGAGCCAGTCTTAATATATGGATGTGAATCATGGACAATAGGACAACAGACAAGAAAATCACTGAAGTCTGTAGAAATGCGCTTTTATAGAAGAATGTTGAGAATACCATGGACAGCTAAGAAGAGTAATGAAAAGGTTCTGAAATAGACCAAATGAAAAAGAGAGCAAATTTTCAATATTATGAAGAAACAATCATCATTTTTTGGCCATGTAATGAGAAGAGAACAACTGGAATATATTGTAACAACTGGGAAAATTTGGGGACGAAGAGATAGAGGAAAGCAAAGAGAAAAGATACCAGACAGCTTAAGAGAATGGCTTGGCAGGAGGTCAACAACATTAATGATAAATAACTGTCGAGATCGAAAGGTGTGGAGAGACATGATCATCTATGCCAGCAGGCCCGGTACTTGATGATGATGAATTATATTTATGCGTTTATTTATTATATTATTATTATTATATTAACTGTGGCATATTATGTCTTCTTAATCCTGTCTTTTTAATATTCTTCTTTCTACGATTTTCTTCCTCCTCTGTTCCTCCAGCTTTATTTCTTGATGTTTCAGTTGACTATAGTCTCAAGTGTTCTTTTGTAAGTTTGTCAATGTTACAACAGCAAAATAAGACCATTCTTATATTTAATCGTAATGAGATAGAATTATTTGACTTTTTTTCGTCAACCAGCTTAAATCAAATGTTATTGTATCCTCATATCTTTTAGCTGTTAATAAGCATTCCTTGTTCTTTAATCATATGTTATAACCCAGCCTGCATTGTGCTCTTTATGTGAATGCTTTTCTTTTTTAAGTCCACAAGCCTCTAGTTGACGTCATATTACTTCTGCTCGTTTGATATATTTTCTACATTTATTTGACAATATGTTGACATTATGTTGACAATATGTTGACATTATTATTGCCTGGAATATTAAAAAAAATCAGGTGACTAGATACATAAGACTTCTTAAACCAATTTCAAATGTTCCAACGCATCTCTATCGAGATGCAACAAAAACAGAAACTTTTACAGCATATAAAACAATATATAAAACAAGACATATGTCTACAACATTTATAATCACAGTATATGTTAATGGACATATATTAGAAAGAGTAGACAGTTTTGAATATTTTGGCTCGTTGACAATAAACGATGGAAAGACTATCAAGGAGATCATATGAAAACTCAACATCCACGAATCAATGAATAACTGTAGCATATGTGGCAAGGAATTCTTATAGCAACAAAACTGAGATTTTCAAGAATCTCACGAGTATTTTTCCCATAGCATCATATAGGGCGCGAAACAGAGACAATCGACCGATTCTGCTAAAGAATTCCTCACTACCTTTCAATGCAGGTGTTACTAACCATCACTCAAAATACCAAAGAGGAAGAAAATAACAAACGCGTACATTTTTGCAAGAACTTAAAATTACAGGAAATTGGTTGACAAAGAACATTAAAAGCAATGAATATATAATATTGTGAGCATGTATAATGGCATAATGGCTTAGAGAAAATAATTCCGGAGGACATAGTTCTAAATAAACCAGAGAGACACAGAGAAAGATCCAGAAGAAGGTGAATGTAAAATATCACAAACGAACTGGAAATGTTTTCTCTGTAAAATGGTGTTAATAAGCCGGTTCTTTTTAATGATTAAGTCGTTTAAATCAATTTTTCTGTAGAATTTTGTTTCCAATGAATCCCGTTGTCTTCCTTGCCTTTTGCGAGATTGTCCATAATTCACAACAATAAGTTTCTATCGGAAAGATGCATATTCTTAGTAATTTAAATTGTACTGCCTTGCTGGAATTGTTCCACATGTTCTTCGAGGCGCTTAATTTTTGTGCTGCTATTGCTAATCTTCTTTTGGTCTCTATCTGGCAGTCTAAACTGTTAAATACTATAGTTCCCAACTATTCATGGTTTATTACAATTTCAAAATAATTATGAGCTAGATTTTACATTAATTTATATGTCTATTGAATAAGAGTAAATTATATTTTAGTTATTAATACTTTCATAGTGTGTCTCTTATTGCGCACGGTCATTTACTGCATGCTTATCAATATCCTATTTATGTGATCTTTTCTGCGTTGACTAGCGTAGAATAGTTGATGATTTGTTTATATTATTGAGCTTGTCCTTTTTAGCTTTTTACAGTATAAGTATTATAAAGGGATGGAAATGGCAGGACAAAGTCACTAACGTGGAATTATGGAAATGTACCGGTCAAATACCAGTGGATAAAGAGATACAGCGAAGACGATGGCGATGGATAGGACACACACTACGGAAGCAAACTGAGAGTATTACACAACAGGCCCTTTTTTTGAATCCCCAGGGGAAAAGACAAAGAGGAAGACCAAGGAATTCTTGGAGAAGACAGATCGATGCAGAGATGAAGATGATTGGCAAGACATGGAATGATCTTAAAAAAATTGCAAAAAACGGAACGACTTGGAAAGTGTTTGTAGAAGACCTATGCTCCACTGGGAGCTAAAAGGTAGAAGAAGAAGTATAAGTATTATTTTACATCATACCTACCACCGTAGATGCTTTATCCACAATCATGAGAACCTTATGTTAAGCGGACATGAGTTAGGAGAACAAGTAAATCAGCGGAGAGTACTATATATGAGACGAAGAAAGTAAAAATACCGGGTCGAACAGACCTAGCCAGCATTCGTTAACGACAGTTATGGATAAAAAAAAAGTCTTGATTGCAAAACTTGAAATAATTTGGTGTCTCCCGATATCAGAAAATGTTTCTAGGAACTTGACAGGCAACTTTTTTTTTTTTTTTCGGTTGGAACTTTGCCAAATCTAGTGGGGCATGCTTCATTCAGTCTAGCGTTCCAAAAATATATGTTTGATAAATGTTTATATTTTTTATTGAAATCAATATATATATATATATATATATATATATATATATATATATATATATATATATATAAATGCTTACATATTCGCATACGTACACATGAATACATAAACACATTTTCTCCCCACATTTCTTGATTCATGTACTTTTCTTTCGACTTTGATTAATTGCGAATTTGCGATCAATAATTACATTTAACAAAAAAAGAAAAAGTTTGCGATAAAAAATAAACAAAGTTAAATAGCATATCTTGAATGACTGACATGAAAATTTTCCATACACACACACGCGCGCGCGCGTACATACTTACATACAAACCCTTTACATTTATATAAATGTTTAAAAACCACCACGAATTCCTAATATCATCATCATGTGCCATACAGGTTGGCGTAGGCGATCATGTCCTTCCACAATCTTCTATCTGCAGTGCATCGTATCAGTTCTGTTGTTGACTGCTTTCCATGCCATGACACCAAGCTATCCAGTATTTTCTCTCTTTGTCGTCCGCGATCTCTCTTTCCTTTTATTTTGCCAGTTGTAACCAAGTATTTCAACGTTCCTCTTCTCATGATGTGCCTGAAAAATGTTGATTGTTTCTTTCTGATGTTTTTTTAGGAGCTCTAGGAGCTTTTAGTTCCTAGTATAGTAAATAAATGATAGTTTATAACATCTATATTTAGATCTATATACGTGACACAGGGGGCTGGAAAGAACAATAATGGAAGGCATGGTTCCTGGGCGACGCATCAGGGGCAGACCACGAACAAAGTTTTTTCAGCTCATCAAAGAGGCCTTAAAAGACAACAGAAGAAGTGGGGGATCTGGCTAGAGACAGAGATTCTTTTTGACGGGCTGTGGTGAATTTGCTTTCTGTTTTCTTTTTTCTTTTTTTGCTTTCTTTTTTTCAGTAAAAGAAAGCAACAAGAAAGGTCTCAGTCTGAATAGTAAGAAAACAGAAGTAATGGTTATATCGAAGAAACAATCACCACCATCATGCAGCATAAAAATAAACGAGACAAATCTGAAACAAGTACAACGTTTCAAATACTTGGGCACAATACTTACATCAGATGGGAGATGTACCACAGAAATAAAAAGCAGAATAGCTCAGGTCAAAATAGCATTTCAGAAGGTTAAAAATATCTTATGCAACAAATCTATGTCAATAAAAATGAGAAAGAGAATTCATCGGTGCTATATAGAACCAATTCTGACCTATGGAAGCGAATCGTGGACAGTGGACAAACAAATGAAAAGACGATTGGAGGCCACAGAGATGTGATTTCTCAGAAGAATGTTGAAAGTTCCCTGGACAGATAAAAAGACCAATGAGGAAGTTCTCAAAGAGGCCAATACAAAAAGGGAGCTCTTAAAAAACATCATAAAGAAGCAATCAACATTTTTCGGGCACATCATGAGAAGAGGAAAGTTGGAATACTTGGTTACAACTGGCAAAATAAAAGGAAAGAGAGATCGCGGGCGACAAAGAGAGAAAATACTGGATAGCTTGGTGTCATGGCATGGAAAACAGTCAACAACAGAACTGATACGATGCACTGTCGATAGAAGATTGCGGAGGGACATGATCACCTACGCCAACCGGTATGGCACATGATGATGTGGTGAATTTAACCTTCTGCAAAGGACATGCGACTTGATGATGATATTTAGATCAAATGAAACAGTCGGCAAGCAAATCAAATGATTCATAGAAATGCCCTACATGAATTAAGAGAACTTCCAAAAATACTAATCAGCAGCGATGTGTTGTATGCTGATTGTTCTAGTAGCTCGCTGATTAAAAACACCCTATTTTCTCCACCTTTTCAAATATCCCCTCTTAATTGTTAGCCGTTTGTGTTCAGATGTGTTCATTGCGCTATTTCCTGAAGAAGTCTGACTCGGTGCTTCAAACATGACAGACATCCCGATTCCTTCATTCACATAGAGACCAGCAGCAGCATCAACTTTGATAACATTAACACATTACACAACATTACAATAGCCCCAGATTCATGATTGTACAAAGGAAATGAGAGAATGGCTTGATAGAAGGTCAACAAAAGAAATTAGAAATAACTGTCGAGATCGAAAATTGTGGAGAGACACGATCACCTACACCAGCAGGCACGATACTTGATGATGATGATGTTGACAAAAGCCCGTGTGCTGCCGGGGCCCGAGAGAAGAGTAAAGAATTGTAGCGCCGTTCCCTTCCAGGCATGTTCGTAAGGGGCGACAAAGAAGGGTTGGGCATGGCACTGGCTATCTTGTACTCTAAACAAAATAAGCCGAAAAAAACTTCACAAACAAAGATAAGTCAAAGAGAGAAACAATTAAATCCGCCATCCAAGAAAGATAAGTACTATTTGTCTAAGAGATGTATGACGCAAGCCGGAGAAAGCCGCAAGGAGTCCGGGTCTCCGACTCACCTTTTGTCTATCAGAAAAAAAAAAACTAAGAGAAAGAGAAAAATATTCTTGGATAAAACACAACAGGTGGAAACAGAGATGACGATGATGGGGAAGACATGGATTTATCCTTAAAGTATAACAAGAAACAGAACAGCATGGAAAGTGTTTGTTGAAAAGATATGCTCCCCAGGGAGTTGAAAATAAGTAGAAGACTGCAGTATAATACCATTATTTTCCTAAATATGCTTGTCTTTACATCTGTCAACAACAAAAAAAAAAGAGCAAAGAAGAACATAATAAAGTACACAGTCAATGCAGAACCAATCAGAATTGGTTCATCTTTGCAAGCCTTCATTCCATCCACAATCGTCTACAACTGCGTTCATCTGATCAGAATTGGGACTGGTTGGTCTCGAGGCAAGACTCCGGCCTCGAGACAGAGAGGAGGTGGGTTCAAATGCCGGCTACGGGATTTTTTTTTTTATTATTTCTCTCTGCGGCAACCACCCCTGGTCTCAGCAGCGAGGCCCGGCTTGAAACGTCAATTACTCATCGACGGAAAAAATATGAGTACCGTCGGAGTTATCTGCCTGTGCGCCGAGGGACCCCTGTGCACACGGCTGCCAGGGAAAGATGGATTAACACGCAAAATTCAGTTCCTAGTCTCTAGGGACTTCGTCAGAGGTAACAGCTGGCGAATGAAAAAAAAAATCAGAATTGGTTCATGTATGTAAGCCTTGATTCCATCTACAATCGTCTACAACTGCGTTCATCAAATCAGAATGTAATTCGATATCCGTTACACAAACAAAGGAAATCTAAGTAATGAACTTATGTTATTACCGCCTCACCATGGCACTGACTCTACCACTGAATTAGTTTCAATGTTTGCTTGGATATTACAATCCTATTTCTACCACATTTAACGGTTTCATCTCCACAACATTGAATCTACAATACTTATTGTATGTACCTCGACTATATAATTATGGTCCATCCTCATCAACCCGAACTGACATAAAGTATGAAATGGACTCTACAACTCACAATGTGAGACGGATTCTACTGTATGCTCTACTAAAATGCACGGACCCTACCACTCTCAACATGAGATAGTTTCTACTGTAACCTCTACTAAATTACTTGTACCCTACCACTCTCAACATGAGATAGTTTCTACTCTAACCTCTACTAAATTACTTGGACCCTACCACTCTCAACATGAGACGGTTTCTACTCTAACCTCTACTAAATTACTTGGACCCTACCACTCTCAACATGAGATAGTATTTACTCTAACCTCTACTAAATTACTTGGACCCTACCACTCTCAACATGAGGTAGTTTCTACTCTAACCTCTACTAAATTACTTGGACCCTTCCACTCTCAACATGTGATAGTTTCTACTCTAACATCTACTAAATTGCTTGGATCCTACCACTCTCAACATGAGATAGTTTCTACTCTAACCTCTATTAAATTGCGTGATCCTACCACTCTCAACATGACATAGTTTCTGCTCTAACCTCTACTAAATTGCTTGGATCCTACCACTCTCAACATGAGATAGTTTCTAACCTAACCTCTACTAAATTACTTGTACCCTACCACTCTCAACATGAGATAGTTTCTACTCTAACCTCTACTAAATTACTTGGACCCTACCACTCTCAACATGAGGTAGTTTCTACTCTTACATCTACTAAATTACTTGGACCCTACCACTCTCAACATGAGACGGTTTCTACTCTAACCTCTACTAAATTACTTGGACCCTACCACTCTCAACAGGAGGTAGTTTCTACTCTTACATCTACTAAATTACTTGGACCCTACCTCTCTCAACATGAGATAGTTTCTACTCTAACCTCTACTAAATTACTTGGACCCTTCCACTCTCAACATGTGATAGTTTCTATTCTAACCTCTACTAAATTGCTTGGATCCTACCACTCTCAACATGAGATAGTTTCTACCCCAATCTCTATTAAATTGCGTGACCCTACCACTCTCAACATGACATAGTTTCTGCTCTAACCTCTACTAAATTGCTTGGACTCTATCTATTAATCTATTTAGACTCACAGGGAATCACAGGAAGAAGAGGTATGTATTACAGCACTCAGAAAAGAATTAGTTAGCAAGTTAGCTGAGAAGCAGTGTTCCCTAGCCTTTGGCATCTCGTGGCAAGGCGCAGTGCCATGGAATAGGGGTTCGATCCTGCTTCGGACCATATATTGTTTCTGTTGTTGTTTATTTGTATTTTTTTTTCTGAGTGCGGTAATACATTCCTCTTCCTCCTCTGATTCCCCGAGTTATCGCCCCGGAAGCTTCCCCCTATAATAATATTTATTTATTATTATTTGCCTCTTATTTAGACTCATTTTTCGTCCTCACGATTCTGAAATCTGTTAATAAATGGCTTCCACTTTAATGTGGTCACTACGATTCTGATTCTATCCATAATTTTGCCCCAACTCTAACTTCGTCTACACAAAAACTATTTTGTCCATTAATTTGTTTCGACTCTTACTTCTGCTCTGCGTTGCGACTGTAGCACTTAATTGGTTTAGATTCTTATTTTGACACAGAATTTGATTTAGTTTCGACTTTTACTTCTACTCCACAGACATAGCTCATTCCACCTATATTATTATGGATTACTATATCCAACACAATGTCATCAAAGTTTAGCAGCGACGACCTGCTGTTCTAAGATCACTGCGACAATTTGGAGTGGGCCAAAGTTCCCGGATGAAGGAAGCCTCAAATAATAATCTCACAGAACAGTGTCTGAGGAAATTGAATGGAAGACACGTCTTAAGAAGGGGGAAAAAAAGTATTAATTTGGTTCCTCTCTGCGTCCGAGAATTGAACGCAAACCAGTGACTTTACATTTCGGTTCATTGATTGATAACAAAACACAGCTGAGCCACCCAAAATGTTTCGACAAAACTAAGAGTCCGTAGAAAAATAAAATTGCTTTTATATGATTTTAAAGATGTTGTTTATGAGATTATTTGAAAGTGTTTACTATCAGAAGAGTGTCTACAAATGCCATTTATTAAGTGTGTGAGAAGATTTCAATAATAATGGATGGCTTTGACATGGGTAACTTGAAGTGAATAAGAAAAAAAAATGTTGGCTATAATTTACCTTTGTGGGTAACGTGTCGACTTAGAAATAAGCTGATCGTGGTCACTCAAGTAATTTCACACATGGTAAAGGATATCTCACTGAGTTCATGGAAGGTAATAATAAGGGGTTAAGGCAAAGAAATGCAAATGGATGCATACAAATGCGAAGCTGAAGTAAAGCTGAATATGAGGAAAAATTAAAAAATACAAAAAATGGTATGGTAGAAGCTTTACGTGATAAGTGAACGACACAGACTAAACGACGTTTCTGCCCAATAGGCCTTCAGCAGGAACAAACAAGAAAAGCACACACACAAAACTAATAACGAAACATTCGAAACAAAAATATTCGAAATATGTTAAAGAAAATAAAAAGAAAAGAAAAATGTCTATCCTGTGCATATGTTGGACATCTACGGGATGTCCAACAGAATACTGGTACTCCAGTGTCTTCCCACTTCAACTTCCCTGATCACAAGGGTAAAGACGACATCCGAGTCACTGGAATTGTCCTTTGTTACTCTGGCGACCGCAGCCACTATATTTTGGAAAATCGCCTCATAAACAGTATGGTTCGCTGACCCCACGAGGCATGAATGTATCACACTCATACACATAGTTTCCTTTTGGTTGCTCCTTCCCTTTTGCATAGCCTTCTCTTCTGCACATATTTGGGATCTTTGGTCTATCTACTATGCCATGCTATTTATAGTTCTTCTCCTCTAGTCCCTTATGAGACACTTCGGTGTTCTCCGCTATACCTTTTTTCTGTGCTCCTTACCCCTCATTTGTTTTTATTGTACCCCACTCTCAGACATCTCACTCTTACCGCCTTTTGAGCACCTGTTAGTATACTGTTCTATTCTTTCTCCTTTTCGTTTGCACACTGACCCCTGTGTGAACTCCTCTGGTTCGGTGTGCATTTGCGCACATTTCTGCACATTCACGACAGCCACACTTTTGTTACCATTTCCTTTTCATACACACATGATAGACATTTTTATTTAATTTTTATTTTCTTTAACATAATTCGAATATTTTTGTTTCGAATGTTTCGTTATTAGTTTTGTGTGTGTGTTTTTCTTGTTTGTTCCTGCTGAAGGCATATTGGGCCGAAACGTCGTTTAGTCTGTGTCGTCCACTTATCACGTAAAGCTTCTTACATACCATTTTTTCTATTTTTTCACCACTACAAGGAACACGACGATCCTAGCTTCTGTTAGCCAGCCTGTTTTGACGCAGGCTATCACCATGGGAGACCACGAGGAGCTAGAACTGCTAGGTCTTTGTCAGCTGATGGTGCGCCGACCCTGCTATTGCGACCGCAGGTCGCATGCGCTTCTTCTCACCCACGATGTTTAAGTAAAAGCCTTAATTAGGTAAAAGACAAGACATATTTGGATTTACTGGACAAGCGGCCTTTATTCTCAGGTCCTATTAGTAGTCCAGACCCCAAGTTATTTTTTGTTAATACAGCAACACGATTGGGAAAGTAATGCTCTAAAACAAATATAAACACAAAAGTCAAACAATGATCTCAAAATTGGAAATGGTGTAGGAGCAGTGGTCATGATTTAGTCGCTGACTTTAATAAAAATTTCACAATAATTTAAAAAAAAAGAAAAATATAACAGCTAGATAAAGTCAACGTTTTCTCCCCTGCCTTGCCAAGCTTATTTTAAATGATGTTAGTGACCACATTTTTCCATAACCACGGCATATTTTTGGATGATGTGGTCGGTACCACGCCAGATCGTCTTTACTGCCAAAAATATATATCTAGTACCAAATGTTAGAGGCTGGGTGATCCCCGGAGATTTGTCGGTCCGGTTCTTATCATAAAGCGAGCCACTACGTCACAGAAGCCATAGCTAGATAGCTCTTGATGTAACGAGGCCAAGAATGCATGTTTCATGTTTGTAGGACACTGTATTTCAATTATTGACAAAAAGTTATGGATTTTTAAGTGATTTTTTTAAAATTTGCGGTTTTTGTGTTATGATTTATTTTGTCATAAATATCTGGAATAAATTCGAGACCTAAGGATATTAGGGTCACGTCCAGGCCATGTCTATTGCATTAGAGTAAGGACTTGAATGACGTCATTAACGTAAAGATGAACAGTAAAAAATGGTGAAGTCGTTTAATTGCCGGCCGCAACAGAGTGAGCCTCGATATCACCTTGACATTTAGCACGCTTGTAAAAATGGACGCCAAATCAAAATATCCATATTAATTAACTGATTCTTTATTGCTTCATTAACAATGCTATATCCATATTAATTAACTGATTCTTTATTGTTTCATTGACAATGCTATATCCATATTAATTAACAGATTCTTTATTGCTTCATTGACAATGCTATACAGTTCAACAACACATTGACGCTCAGAGAGAGATTACTCTCTCTCTCTCTCTCTCTCTCTGCGATCAGGACTCAATCAGAGTAGGATTCCCGACTGTCACATGAAGTCAGCTGTCCGGTTAAGTGTGTTGATCGCCACCACAGACAGAACATCACAATTAGAGTCTGCCAGATCCACTCTGATTGAACACCCGTTAAAACGTTGCACTGTGTTCTGCGCCAGTGGCCCAGTGCATCCGATTTCAGCCAGCATTTTATTCAGGTTTGCATTCCTTAGCCTTTGATTGTCCCCAATCTTCCTGCAAGGCACCAGATGATCTTTTCTGTAGGAGGATTCTGCCCTTAGATGATCGGCCCTTCCAGGTTTACGAGCACCATCTGCCCGAGTCACTAGAGGTGACTAACACAGACATGCACACACAAAGATAGGAGATGTGACCAACACAGACATGCACACAGCGATACGAGGCATGACTAACACTGACACACATCAAGATATATGACACATGACTAACATAAACATGCACATAAAGATATGAGATATGACTGACATAGACATGCACACAAAAAGATATGACACATGCTTAACATAGACATGCACACAAAGATATGATATATGATCAACATAGACATATCTTTCACAAGGTTTTCTAAAAAGTTGGGAGTAGGACTGAGAGAGGGTGGTCAATTTAATAGTTGTTGGCCAGGAAGGCTAAGTAATAAATTAGGTGGTGATATCACCTTGAAATTTACAACAATTATGTTAAAGTCGATGTCAAATCTGAATATCTATACCATGTTCATTCTTCTTTCTTTTTTTGGCAGCAAAGTGAAGAGTATGTTCCATCTAATCATAATAACGCATTGATACAAATATATCCTTGCATATTTGGCAGGGTTTCCATTGATCAAATTGAGGAGAGATTCTCATTTATTCAGATACCTATTCGAGATCCATAGTCACATGATCATCACGTGGGAAATAATAAAAACTGGACTCACTTTACAACTGTCTCGCGAAATGTGACGCTACTTTTTCACGTTGGTACTCTACGGCTTTATGTATTAAAAAAAAAATCCAAAGTACTTGCCAATGAATCTGAGCACATGGTCAGTGTAGAATACATTTTTTTAAAGTGCCAGTCCCTGACAATTTTGACTTGAAGAAGACAAACGAATGATCCTTTAATTGTGGACTTACTGATTGATGTTTCGACCATCTCTCATGGTGGCAGGGGAGAAGAGGGGAAATTACTCGTGAAATTGTAAAAGGATGTACAAGGATCTCTGATGTTATATGCTGTCGTTGGAGAATGAAGCTCCAAACTTCACCTCTAGAGGTCCCCTGATTTGGAGGTTAGGAATCCAATGTTTTTCTTCGCTGTTATTACTCAGTCAATCAAGTCCCCATTTTTATTCTCGTTTAGTTGAATGAAGAGCGTACGTTGACTATAGTGCAAAAAGCACTATAGCTCGTTTCAAATCACTTGCCCAACTTCAAAATGCTATTGCTCAGAAACCGTTTGTTAAATACTGTTGAAATTTTCCAAATGTTATTAGAATGCAAAAGACCCTTTAAATGTATATTTAACAAATATCTTGCAGCTGCAGTTTTCTTAAAGCGGCGAATTTCTTTGATGTTTGTCAAAATTGTAAATTGTGAACCCCTAAATAATATAAATTACCGTAGTTGCTGGTCTATGATTAATTTTCACTAGGTAAAGGCGTGGCCGTAATGGGGAAATAACTGAATAAGGAAAAACACCAGGAGAATTATTGTCTTCTCAGTTCGAGGACGGACGATAATATCAAGGTATTCCTTGATTGATATCAATATTCCTCTTCCTGTTTTAAGACGTGGTCTTCACATTTAGCCCAATAATCTTTGTCTATATTTAATAAAGCGAGATTGGCAAGAGTCTTTACATCGCATATTTTGAATGTTGTATTTTCATCTGCCACTTGTCCTTTTAATTTTGCCCAAATTAGTTCTATTGGATTTAACTGAGCATGGTAAGGTGGCAGCCTCAAACTTATATGTCCGTGCACTTGGATAATCTTATCTATTTGAAAAATCTTTGTCCTTTGTTTTTGCTTTACTAGAGATAGTAATGCAGGTTTTAAGTACATGTTATTAAATTGTATGTGCTCCTTTGTGAGCCATATCTTAATAGCATCTTTTGTACTGGATGACGTCGGGACTTTATCTTCAAGTGCAACAATGTTGTGGTACGCTGCATTGTCCATTATTAGGCAAGATGGTCGATCTAGTGATGGGAGAACAGAATTTTCAATCCAATGTCTAAATATGTGACCATTCATCTCAGAGTGATAATCCCGATTGTCTATGGATTTTGAAAGAAAAATGAGCTCTGCATTCTGTATTAGTCCATGTTGTCGACTACCTGCATGAGCAATGATCAAGCGCTGTCCTTTGCTGCTAGGTATTAATCTCTTAATCTTTCCATCTGATGACTGTCATTCCCTTTGGTTAGTGTGGTGAGCATTGATCCATGTTTCATCCAAGTACACAATATCATAACCTTGCTTGCGCACCTCTTTTACTTCACGTAAGTACTTGCTTCTCATGACTACTATATGTGGCTTCTCACTGATGATGTTTCGTCCATTGGAATACTTTCTGAATGTAAAGCCTGCAGCTCTCACATTCCTCCATAATGTAGACTTTGATATTTCAATACTGTTGTTCTTTTTCAGCGAAATTTTTAATTTTCTTATTGTAACAGTTTAATTCATACCCAACATTTTGCGAATTTCACTTCTAATAAGTTCACTGTCGAAATTATCCAACATTTTTGCTCTTCCTTGTGATTTTGTATATTTTGAACATTGACGGTCACGTGCTTGAATCCAGCGATTAAATGACCGTTTAGATAAATCCAAAATGTGTCTTGTCCTATTCTCAGGGTTTTCTAAAGAATGAAATAATCTTCCTCGTTTAGCCTCTTTGCAAAAATAGTCATACATTTTTATTGCGATGTTTTGTAAACTGCAGAATTTCATTTTAAGACTCATGATAAATGTTATTGTTCCACGTCTACACCTATGAATGAACGGAAATGGAACACACAATTTCTCAAGTGTCTAATTGTGTCAAAAACAAACCACGGGGAAAGCGTGCAAATACATCAATTCTACAGTGTATGGATTTGTACTCGCTTTTTTTAGTTTAAAATACTGTAAACATTAAGTTTTGACAACATCAATGGGTCGTTATAAATTTATATAAATCAAATAAGCAACAATAATAACCAAATGTTTTTTTTAAATGAAATTAATTCCCTGTTGGGTTCTAATCATTATAACTTTACATGCAAATTTTGAATATCTTACAACAAGTGGTTAAAAAGCTATCGATTTTTAAAGTTGGGCACGAGTGATGAAACAAGCTATAATCATCACGCTACTGGCATTACTTGGGAGTTGTGGCAATAATATGTATGGAAGGGTCAGGAGATGATCCAGATGGAAGTCAGGATAACACAAAAGTGACCTTGTTTTGGGTAAATGTAAAGACATGACCCTGACCACGCCGAAGGCGAGGCTAGGTAGAAGAGAAGGTAGAATTTCTTACAGACAAGAGAGTTACAGTGCTGGAGATGGACATGGGAAATATCTGATAATACTGAATGTCAAATGTATGATGCCAGCAAAATAATACTTTCAGGAACACTTCATTTAGCATCTACGCTAAAAAGGAAAACAAAAAAACAGGAAACAAGACAAGACATAAAAAAAACATATATATTATTATTTATAACAATATTATTTAACACTTGCTAAGATATTAGTTTTGTTTCTTCTTATTAGAAAGTTGTTTTTGTTTTTCCGAACGTCGGAACTCGTTCTGTGATGCTAACCTTCAACATAAAACATTAAGTAATCATGATTTCTTTTTATGCCTATCATGTATGTTATATATATCGTTATGTTAGACTAGTGCAGGAATCAATTACTTGCCGTAGCTTTGTGAGTGCAAATAAAGTTTAGCAAATGAAAAAAAAATATGATCAACACTGTCTAAAGAACGAAAGATTTCGAACACAGCAAACAGTAGATACTATAGATGCTGAAATAAACAATCACCATTTTTTTGGGCACATCATGAGAAGAGGAAAGTTGGAATACTTGGTTACAACTAGCAAAATAAAAGGAAAGAGAGATCGCAGACGACAAAGAGAGAAAATACTGGAAAGTTTGGTGTCATGGCATGGAAAACAGTCAACAACAGAACTGATACGATGCACTGTAGATAGAAGATTGTGGAAGAACATGATCGCCTACGTCAACCGGTATGGCACATGCTGATGATGATAGATGTTGCTTTATAACGAGTTTCCTATTATTAACACTGTTAAAATCTCTTGTCCAGTCTGTCTCATATGTTAGGGACATTATTTTCTATTATTTATTCAGTTTACTTATTTCAATATAGAACCAACTCTGACCTATGGAAGCGAATCGTGGATAGTAAACAAACAAATGAAAAAAATATTAGAGGCCAAAGATATGGGATTTCTCAGAAGAATTTTGAAAGTTCCCTGGACCACTAAAAAGACCAATGAGTAAGTTCTCAAAGAGGCCAACACGAAATGGCAGCTCCTAAAAAATATCAGAAAGAAACAATCAACATTTTTTGGGCACATCAGTAGTATACAAGGGTGTAACTAATTCGCATTTGACCCGTAAATTAACAAAGATATATAGTAGGTGCGCAGCGCACCTAATGTACACGAGAGACAGGGGGAGTTAACCATGACCGCGCATGTCGAGGTGTTGACCTCTAATCCCGGTGACCCCGGAAGTGACGTGTTTATGTCTGGTGTGTGCTGACTTTGGAGTTCTTGATGTACTTGATCGATAGTGATATGTTAGTAGATTATACAACATCAATGAAAAACGATCAATATAAAACAGAAGACAAAAGATATATTTTATTCTTTTATTATCTCAATAGGTGTATAACATACAGTGGATATTATATAACATTACAAAAATATTCAGTACACAAAGTCAATATATAGTACAAGGATAACATTTATTTATAGCTATGTAGTTGGGCGTCTGCTTAGCGTTCTGTCATAAATGAATCATAAGGGGTGAAACTGTTAGAGATTGCTGGGTAGACTAAGCTGGTAGTGTAAAGAGTTAAATAGCTAGAGGCGTAGTCGAGACGTTATCATCAGCTATCTTTCTTTTTATATAGAAATAGGATAGAGCATTTCTTGTTTGACTGTAGGAAAATATGGAATTATTTAAGACTTTGAAACCTACGTTTTTCCCACCCTTGGCCTTTTGCGTGGCGAGAACCTCTAAAAACATATCTTTATCTAATTTGTTGTGTTGCTTGCTTAACCCTTTACAACTGATTTTATCGTAATCCCCACTACAATGGTACGTCTTACTACATAAGCTAACAAGAGCTGTCCCTTCGTACTCTAGTTTAAAAAGCCCGGGCGTTCGTTTGGTGTATGCTTTAACACCCTTACAGTTTATACAGTCTGTCTTGCTAGTATGTTCATCGCAGCGATGGTTGTATAGGGGTCGTCTAGTGTGTCGTGATGGGTGCATGGAGGTCGGCTAGTATATCGTGATGGGTGTACGGAGGTCGTCTAGTGTGTCATATTGGGTGTATAGAGGGCGTCTAGTGTGTCGTGATGGGTGTATAGAGATCGTCTATTGTGTCGTGATTGGTACAGGGAGGGCGGGTAGTGTGTTATGATGGGTGTATGGAGGTCGTCTAGTGTTATATGAGGGGTGTATGGAGGTCGTCTAGTGTGTCGTGATTGGTACAGGGAGGGCGGCTAGTATGTCGTGATGGGTGTACGGAGGTCGTCTAGTGTGTCATATTGGGTGTATAGAGGGCGTTTAGTGTGTCATGATGGTTGTATAGGGGTCGTCTAGTGTGTCATGATTGTTGTATAGGGGTCGTCTAGTGTGCCATGATGGGTGCATGGAGGTCGGCTAGTATGTCGTGATGGGTGTATGGAGGTCGTCTAGTGGGGTATGATGGTTGTATGGAGGTCGTCTAGTGGGGTATGATGGTTGTATGGAGGTCGGCTAGTATGTCGTGATGGTTGTATGGAGGTCGGCTAGTATGTCGTGATGGGTGTATGGACGGCGTCTAGTGTGTCATGATGGGTGTATGGAGGTCGTTTAGTGTATCGTGATGGGTGTATGGAGGTCGTCTACTGTGTCGTGAGGGGTGTATGGAGGTCATCTAGTGTGGTATGTGGGGTGTATGGAGGTCATCTAGTGTGATATAAGGCTGTATGCCGGGCGTCTAGTGTGGCATGAGGGCTGTATGGCGGTTGTCTGGTATATCATACTTTAATCAACCAATAAGAAAACATGAAAAAACGAAGGAATTCAACATTACTTATCTTAACTACTTTACATCAATACAGTTTAATAACGTGTTATCGTTAAGTCTTACCATACCTTAAGAGAAAACATTCAAACTTACAGCGTAAAATATAGTCTCAATCATCTACACCGAATATAACCTGTTATCGATAAGCCTTAACATACGTTAAGAGAAAACAAGCCAACTTACTGCGCAAAACTCCGCTAGACTGAAGTGTAGTATGACCTTCCTTGAATCAACCAAACTTATAACGCCGTCTAGTTTAAATATAACCTGGTAAGAAATGAATAAATTAGCCAATCAGCGAGTGACTATGCCAACATCGACTGATACCTGGATCAACCAATCAGAGAAGAGTATTAGTATAGGAGGTGGAGCAAAGAAATGACTGACAGGTGGATTAACCAATCAGTGAAGTGCGTTAGCCCAAGCGTAGGTAGTGGCTGTCGGGTCAGCAGTGGGGGAAAAATGCGGGGTGGTGGATTACTTGAAAGTCGTAAATGTTATATGCAAAGTCCAAAAGTTTGTCAAAAAGACAACCTAAACTCAAAATAGTTAGACACGAAAGGTCAAAAAAGTATATGCAAAGCCCAAAAGGTTACTCCAAAAGACAACTAATGTAACACCATTGCACAAAAATTTCGTTGCGTAACCAAAAAGTTGAACTCAAAACCCTACAAAATTTAAACCCAAAATCAAAATAGTTAGACACGAAAGACCAAATAGTTATATTCAAAATCCAAAAGTTTGTCAAAAAGACAACCTAAACTCAAAATAGTTAGACACAAAGCCAAACAATTTATAGGCAAAGTCCAAAAAGTTACTCCAAAAGACAACTAATATAACACTTAATCCTAAAATTTCGTCTCATAACCAAAAAGTTGAACTCAAAACCCTAAAAATTTAGTCCCAAAGTCGTAATTGTTCGACACGAAAGTCGTAAATGTTATATTCAAATCCAAAAGTTTGTCAAAAAGACAACCCAAACTCAAAATAGTTAGACACGAAAGGTCAAAAAAGTATATGCAAAGTCCAAAAGGTTACTCCAAAAGACAACTAATATAACACTTAACCCCAAAATTTCGTCGCATAACCAAACAGTTGAATTCAAAAGCCTAAAAATTTAGTCCCAAAGTCGTAATTGTTCGACACGAAAGTCGTAAATGTTATATGCAAAGTCCAAAAGTTTGTCAAAAAGACAACCTAAACTCAAAATAGTTAGACACGAAAGCCCAACAATTTATATGCAAAGGCCAAAAAGTTACTCCAAAAGACAACTAATGTAACACTTAACCCCCAAATTTCGTCGCATAACCAAACAGTTGAACTCAAAAACCTAAAAATTTAGTCCCAAAGTCGTAATTGTTCGACACGAAAGTCGTAAATGTTATATGCAAAGTCCAAAAGTTTGTCAAAAAGACAACCTAAACTCAAAATAGTTAGACACGAAAGGTCAAAAAAGTATATGCAAAGTCCAAAAGGTTACTCCAAAAGACAACTAATGTAACACCTTTGCACAAAAATTTCGTTGCGTAACCAAAACGTTGAACTCAAAACCCTACAAAATTTAAACCCAAAATCAAAATAGTTAGACACGAAAGACCAAATAGTTATAT
Source organism: Megaustenia siamemsis (assembly GCA_032433765.1). NCBI lineage: Eukaryota > Metazoa > Mollusca > Gastropoda > Stylommatophora > Ariophantidae > Megaustenia > Megaustenia siamemsis. Next base: position 109,716,133 of record JAVIAB010000073.1, on the reverse strand, counting down.
TCAAAATCCAAAAGTTTGTCAAAAAGACAACCTTAACTCAAAATAGTTAGACACAAAGCCCAACAATTTATATGCAAAGTCCAAAAAGTTACTCCAAAAGACAACTAATGTAGCACTTAACCCCAAAATTTCGTCTCATAACCAAAAAGTTGAACTCAAAACCCTAAAAAGTGTCCACTTATCAACCAAAGTTTTTAATACAGCTGAGAAAACCCTAATAAATAATTACAATTTACTAAAAATGTTGCACTTGATGATAGCTGCGACTGTGTCTAAATCATTATTGAAAATATTCATAGAACTCTAGTAAAAACCAAACACACTAAAACACCACATTGAAAGAATGAACTTAAAGTTCACGCCCCTGTCACAACTCTGCTAAGAAAAGTACTGCAAAGCATGAAAGTTATGAACCCTGCTATAACTCTACTAAACGAAAGTATTACCAAACACGTAGGTTACACTCCTACCATAACCCACTAAGAAAAACAAGATTTTGCTTAAAATACCACATTTATGATTGTTACGCCCCTTGTCCCTTTATGAGGGGTACGCCCATAAAACTGTTAGAAATAGTAAATTTACACTCTAGGGCTACTCCAAACTTTACATTAAGCATCCCCGTATCAAGAATTTACTTAAAAGTCACTTTTATGAGTGTTACCCCCCTTGCCTATTTTTGGCGGCTACGCCCATGAAACTGTTACAAATAGTCAATTTAACATCTAGACATACCCCAAACTTTATATTAAGCATCTCCGTATCAAGAATTTACATAAAAAAACAAATTTTGAAGTTACTACCCCTGTACCCATTTTTTATGGTTACGCCCATTAAACTGTAAAAAATTGAAATTTAACACCTAGACATAGCCCAAACTTTATATTAAACATCTCCGTATCAAGAATTTACATAAAAACAACTTTTGAAATTACTACCCCTGTACCCATTTTTGGCGGTTACGCCCATGAAACTGTTAAAAATAGTCAATTTAACATCTAGACATACCCCAAACTTTATATTAAGCATCTCCGTATCAAGAATTTACATAAAAAAACAACTTTTGAAGTTACTACCCCTGTACCCATTTTTTATGGTTACGCCCATTAAACTGTAAAAAAATTGAAATTTAACACCTAGACATACCCCAAACTTTATATTAAACATCTCCGTATCAAGAATTTACATAAAAACAACTTTTGAAATTACTACCCCTGTACCCATTTTTGGCGGTTACGCCCATGAAACTGTTAAAAATAGTCAATTTAACATCTAGACATACCCCAAACTTTATATTAAGCATCCCTGTATCAAGAATTTACATAAAAACAACTTTTGAAATTACTACCCCTGTACCCATTTTTGGCGGTTACGCCCATGAAACTGTTAAAGATAGTAAATTTAACATATAGACATACCCCAAACTTTATTTTAGTCATCCACATAGCAAAAATTTACTTAAAAGTCACTTTTATGGTGGTTACCCCCTTGTCCATTTTTTATGGTTACGCCCATGAAATCGATAAAAATAATAAATTTACACTCTAGACATACCCCACACTTTATATTAAGCATCTCCGTATCAAGAATTTACATAAAAACAACTTTTGAAATTACTACCCCTGTACCCATTTTTGGCGGTTACGCCCATGAAAGCGATAAAAAAATTGAAATTTAACCTCTAGACATACCCCAAACTTTATATTAAGCATCCCCATATCAAGAATTTACATAAAAATCACTTTTGAAATTACTACCCATGTACCCATTTTTGGCGGTTACGCCCATGAAACTGTTAAAAATAGTAAATTTAACATCTAGACATACCCCAAACTTTATATTAAGCATCTCCGTATCAAGAATTTACTTAAAAACAACTTTTGAAATTACTACCCCGGTACCCATTTTTGGCGGTTACGCCCATGAAACTGTTAAAAATAGTAAATTTAACCTATTGGTATACCTCAAACATAATATTTGACACGCCCATGTATCAAATTTACATGAAAAATCAACCAAAAATTAGTAGTATATAGCCAGTGATTGGACGGGTGAAAGTGTCTCGATTTGCAGCCAAATTGCTGCAGCCGGGTTGTTTTTTCTTATATGAATAGTCTACCTGCCGATCGAGGCACATTTTTTGGTGCCGTTTTTCCTTATATGAGAGTCTTCATTTTTTCTTATATGAGAGTCTACCGTTTTTCCTTATATGAGTCATCCCGGTCAATCACTAGATCTATACTACTAATTTTTGGTTGATTTTTCATGTAAATTTGATACATGGGCGTGTCAAATATTATGTTTGAGGTATACCAATAGGTTAAATTTACTATTTTTAACAGTTTCATGTGCGTAACCGCCAAAAATTGGTACCGGGGTAGTAATTTCAAAAGTTGTTTTTATGTAAATTCTTGATACGGGGATGCTTAATATAAAGTTTGGGGTATATCTAGATGTTAAATTTACTATTTTTAACAGTTTCATGGGCGTAACCGCCAAAAATGGGTACTGGAGTAGTAATTTCAAAAGTTATTTTTATGTAAATTCTTGATACGGAGATGCTTATTATAAAGTTTGGGGTATGTCTAGATGTTAAATTGACTATTTGTAACAGTTTCATGGGCGTAGCCGCCAAAAATAGGCAAGGGGGGTAACACTCATAAAAGTGACTTTTAAGTAAATTCTTGATACGGGGATGCTTAATGTAAAGTTTGGAGTAGCCCTAGAGTGTAAATTTACTATTTCTAACAGTTTTATGGGCGTACCCCTCATAAAGGGACAAGGGGCGTAACAATCATAAATGTGGTATTTTAAGCAAAATCTTGTTTTTCTTAGTGGGTTATGGTAGGAGTGTAACCTACGTGTTTGGTAATACTTTCGTTTAGTAGAGTTATAGCAGGGTTCATAACTTTCATGCTTTGCAGTACTTTTCTTAGCAGAGTTGTGACAGGGGCGTGAACTTTAAGTTCATTCTTTCAATGTGGTGTTTTAGTGTGTTTGGTTTTTACTAGAGTTCTATGAATATTTTCAATAATGATTTAGACACAGTCGCAGCTATCATCAAGTGCAACATTTTTAGTAAATTGTAATTATTTATTAGGGTTTTCTCAGCTGTATTAAAGACTTTGGTTGATAAATGGACACTTTTTAGGGTTTTGAGTTCAACTTTTTGGTTATGAGACGAAATTTTGGGGTTAAGTGCTACATTAGTTGTCTTTTGGAGTAACTTTTTGGACTTTGCATATAAATTGTTGGGCTTTGTGTCTAACTATTTTGAGTTTAGGTTGTCTTTTTGACAAACTTTTGGATTTTGAATATAACTATTTGGTCTTTCGTGTCTAACTATTTTGATTTTGGGTTTAAATTTTGTAGGGTTTTGAGTTCAACTTTTTGGTTACGCAACGAAATTTTTGTGCAATGGTGTTACATTAGTTGTCTTTTGGAGTAACCTTTTGGGCTTTGCATATACTTTTTTGACCTTTCGTGTCTAACTATTTTGAGTTTAGGTTGTCTTTTTGACAAACTTTTGGACTTTGCATATAACATTTACGACTTTCGTGTCGAACAATTACGACTTTGGGACTAAATTTTTAGGCTTTTGAATTCAACTGTTTGGTTATGCGACGAAATTTGGGGGTTAAGTGTTACATTAGTTGTCTTCTGGAGTAACCTTTTGGACTTTGCATATACTTTTTTGACCTTTCGTGTCTAACTATTTTGAGTTTAGGTTGTCTTTTTGACAAACTTTTGGATTTGAATATAACATTTACGACTTTCGTGTCGAACAATTACGACTTTGGGACTAAATTTTTAGGGTTTTGAGTTCAACTTTTTGGTTATGAGACGAAATTTTAGGATTAAGTGTTATATTAGTTGTCTTTTGGAGTAACTTTTTGGACTTTGCCTATAAATTGTTGGGCTTTGTGTCTAACTATTTTGAGTTTAGGTTGTCTTTTTGACAAACTTTTGGATTTGAATATAACATTTACGCCTTTTGTGGTGAACTAGTACCACTTTGGGACTAAGTTTTTAGGGTTTTGAGTTCAACTTTTTGGTTATGAGACGAAATTTTGGGATTAAGTGTTATATTAGTTGTCTTTTGGAGTAACTTTTTGGACTTTGCCTATAAATTGTTTGGCTTTGTGTCTAACTATTTTGAGTTTAGGTTGTCTTTTTGACAAACTTTTGGACTTTGCATATAACATTTACGACTTTCGTGTCTAACAATTACAACTTTTGGCCTAAATTTGTAGAGTTTGTGTTCAACTTTGTGAGTATGAACCAAAATTTTAGGGTTTGGAACTAAGTTTTCTTACCTGAAATGATCATCTTTACTGTTGTCTGTCATTCGTTGAAGGGATAAAGATATGGAACTCCAAAGTCTAAGAGCTGAAGTAATCACCTTTAATGATGTCTGTCGTTCGTTGAAGTGGGCAACATTGGTATTAAAGCCTTCAGCGGTCAAAATGAGGTCATAGAACTCTTCTGGAATTGGCTCAGGGGTCAAAATGAGTTCAAGTAATCCACCACCCCGCATTTTTCCCCCACTGCTGACCCGACAGCCACTACCTACGCTTGGGCTAACGCACTTCACTGATTGGTTAATCCACCTGTCAGTCATTTCTTTGCTCCGCCTCCTATACTAATACTCTTCTCTGATTGGTTGATCCAGGTATCAGTCGATGTTGGCATAGTCACTCGCTGATTGGCTAATTTATTCATTTCTTACCAGGTTATATTTAAACTAGACGGCGTTATAAGTTTGGTTGATTCAAGGAAGGTCATACTACACTTCAGTCTAGCGGAGTTTTGCGCAGTAAGTTGGCTTGTTTTCTCTTAACGTATGTTAAGGCTTATCGATAACAGGTTATATTCGGCGTAGATGATTGAGACTATATTTTACGCTGTAAATTTGAATGTTTTCTCTTAAAGTATGGTAAGACTTAACGATAACACGTTATTAAACTGTATTGATGTAAAGTAGTTAAGATAAGTAATGTTGAATTCCTTCGTTTTTTCATGTTTTCTTATTGGTTGATTAAAGTATGATATACCAGACAACCGCCATACAGCCCTCATGCCACACTAGACGCCCGGCATACAGCCTTATATCACACTAGATGACCTCCATACACCCCACATACCACACTAGATGACCTCCATACACCCCTCACGACACAGTAGACGACCTCCATACACCCATCACGATACACTAAACGACCTCCATACACCCATCATGACACACTAGACGCCGTCCATACACCCATCACGACATACTAGCCGACCTCCATACAACCATCACGACATACTAGCCGACCTCCATACAACCATCATACCCCACTAGACGACCTCCATACAACCATCATACCCCACTAGACGACCTCCATACACCCATCACGACATACTAGCCGACATCCATGCACCCATCATGGCACACTAGACGACCCCTATACAACCATCATGACACACTAGACGACCCCTATACAACCATCATGACACACTAAACGCCCTCTATACACCCAATATGACACACTAGACGACCTCCGTACACCCATCACGACATACTAGCCGCCCTCCCTGTACCAATCACGACACACTAGACGACCTCCATACACCCCTCATACAACACTAGACGACCTCCATACACCCATCATAACACACTACCCGCCCTCCCTGTACCAATCACGACACACTAGACGACCTCTATACACCCATCACGACACACTAGACGCCCTCTATACACCCAATATGACACACTAGACGACCTCCGTACACCCATCACGATATACTAGCCGACCTCCATGCACCCATCACGACACACTAGACGACCCCTATACAACCATCGCTGCGATGAACATACTAGCAAGACAGACTGTATAAACTGTAAGGGTGTTAAAGCATACACCAAACGAACGCCCGGGCTTTTTAAACTAGAGTACGAAGGGACAGCTCTTGTTAGCTTATGTAGTAAGACGTACCATTGTAGTGGGGATTACGATAAAATCAGTTGTAAAGGGTTAAGCAAGCAACACAACAAATTAGATAAAGATATGTTTTTAGAGGTTCTCGCCACGCAAAAGGCCAAGGGTGGGAAAAACGTAGGTTTCAAAGTCTTAAATAATTCCATATTTTCCTACAGTCAAACAAGAAATGCTCTATCCTATTTCTATATAAAAAGAAAGGTAGCTGATGATAACGTCTCGACTACGCCTCTAGCTATTTAACTCTTTACACTACCAGCTTAGACTACCCAGCAATCTCTAACAGTTTCACCCCTTATGATTCATTTATGACAGAACGCTAAGCAGACACCCAACTACATAGCTATAAATAAATGTTATCCTTGTACTATATATTGACTTTGTGTACTGAATATTTTTGTAATGTTATATAATATCCACTGTATGTTATACACCTATTGAGATAATAAAAGAATAAAATATATCTTTTGTCTTCTGTTTTATATTGATCGTTTTTCATTGATGTTGTATAATCTACTAACATATCACTATCGATCAAGTACATCAAGAACTCCAAAGTCAGCACACACCAGACATAAACACGTCACTTCCGGGGTCACCGGGATTAGAGGTCAACACCTCGACATGCGCGGTCATGGTTAACTCCCCCTGTCTTTCGTGTACATTAGGTGCGCTGCGCACCTACTATATATCTTTGTTAATTTACGGGTCAAATGCGACTTGTTTACGCCCTTGTATACTACTCACATCATGAGAAGAGGAAAGTTGGAATACTTGGTTACAACTGGCAAAATAAAAGATAAGAGAGATCGCGGACGACAAAGAGAGAAAATACTAGATAGTCTGATGTCATGGCATGGCAAACAGTCAACAACAGAACTGATACGATACACTGTGGATAGAAGATTGTGGAAGGACATGATCGCCTACGCCAACCGGTAATACGTATGATGATGATGATTCAATTTACAAATTTGTTATGATAACAATTGCAATTTTATTATATCACTTTTTTAAATTTCTGATTTCATTTGTTAGTAAGTTCTCTAATTTTCTTTCATTTGTTCTTAAATTGAGTGTTTCTGACAGCCCACTTTGGTTTGCCATACACATGGTGCTTTGTTTTCTCTTGTCTTATTTCTGTCCACTATAACCTTCCAAGCGTTGAGGAAATTGAGTGTTTATGATAGTCCACATTGGTTTGCCATACACATGGTGCTTTGTTTTCTCTTGTCATATTTCTGTCCGCTGTAACCTTCCAGCGTTGAGGAAATGGAGTGTTCACGAAAGTCCACTTTGGTTTGCCATACACATGGTGCTTTGTTTTCACTTGTTCAACTTTTCCTAGGTCTTCCTCGACCCCTTCTACCGTTGAATCTGGTTGTTATATCTTTTTGTGGAGTGTTGTTTGTCCGGAACCGTGTGACAAGTTGAAACACTCCCATTGCTGGTCTCGGGATATAGCTCAAAACTGAAATTATTTCAAGTAGGGAATTAATTGACGTTAATTTGGATGATTCCACTGGCACGGGCGGTTGAGCAATTATGAATTTTAATTCTGTTGCTGTGATACCGGGGCCTTCGAATAACTATAACTATAACTATAACATATAATTGTGACCTGGCCGTAGATAATTAAACTCACGATAAAGCCTCAAACATCTTCATCATGTCCTTAAACTCAGTGTTAACTTTTTTAAATTGTCTGTCGATGGTGCTTGTCTCAGCGAGGTGTATTTGGTAGTTAAGAAAATAAATGTCTAACAAGTTGTGTATCATGGGAGCCGCGATAGCTCAGTGGTTAGTGAACTGGACTACAAAGGACAAGGGGTAGGGTTCGATCTCAACCGACGGCTTCCGGGTTCACTCAGCCTTAAATGGGTACCGGATTTTTTTTCTGGGAAAGTAAAGCAGCACGGGCGTAATGTCGACCACATTACCCCAAAAATCATGTGCTGAAGGTCTGTAAAATATAGGGTCACTAACACCATATTTCCCTATACGTCACTTGGCGTGACGGGGGTACTTTACTACTACTAAGTTGTGTATCATGCATTTCATTAGATAAATTAATCAAAAATGTCGAAATAAGAAATAAGAGCATTTATTAAAATAAAACTGATTTCAGAATTTTGTGTCAATTTTTTTAAAAAATCACAGCTTAATAAATTGATTAAGTCAAATATAAAGTAGTAAAAGAAATACGAAAATTAGTATCAAGAATACAATAATGAAATATGCACAATAAAATGCACGAAAAATATTTATGAGCTGTTTCGTATTTTCCAAATTGTGGATTTCACGGAAGGTTTGAAGTATTATATGGCGTCCTGGATGACGTTAAAGGACCTGTGTATAGATGTCTTCGAATAGTTTAACTAATTTGATTGAGAAATTGTTGTTTCTTCTGGGAAATCTAATACCAATTCTTGGAAAGTCTCATGACAGAAACGTTAATATTTTATTTTGTCCCTGCTGTATTGTGACATTGGAGAATAACCATTGTTCTCGACATAATGCCAGATTTAATTTGGTTTTATGGGAGTTTAATTTGGTTTTATATTTCTTTGGCTGTGAGTTTCTATCTTTGTTGGCATTGTGCGGAAAGGCTGTAATTTTAGGGAGTCGGAAACGGAAGTAATTGTTTTATGTGTGCAGTCAGCAGCAAAGAAATATGGAAGTCGGGATTGTAATGCTGGAATAACATTCCTACCTAAGGGACTGAGATCATCCTCAAGTTTTTGTTGATTGCGGATTCTAGAAATGATAGACTATAAATGATGACAGGTGTCATCAAATATTTCTGTATACATGTATGTGTTTTCTTGTTCCACCTTCCTCTAGCCTTCGATAGTTTCCCATTATAAGTTATTCCCCATTATAGGTTATTTATAACTAATTTAACTGGGAAAAAGAGAATTGAGCCTCGAACTGAGCTTTCAGAGTTTACTCTGTGTTGCTCACAGCCGTTTGTCATTGATACTTTAGTCTAGTTCCTCATGTGTGTCTCTCCATTTGTATATATAATGCACAAAGTTGAACGCATTCGAAAATAAAGGTCTAAGGAAAATACTTGGTATAGCATGGAACGAATTCAGAACAAACGAGGAAATTAGAGAAATCGCCAATCAACCACTAATATCTTCAGTAATAAAGAAAAGACGATGGTCATATGTTGGACATCTGATGATGAGAGATAATAATCGAATAACAAAGCAAGCCCTCATGTACAGCAGGTAAGAGGAAAAGAGGCCGACCCAAAAAGACACTGAGAAGAATATTGATCAGAGAGGCAAGAGCAGCAGGAGTCGGCTCCCTCAATTAGACAGAGTTCTTGCACAGAACAGCGACAAATGGCGAGATTTGATAAAATATCTTTACAAGGACTGAAAACTGCTAGAATAAAAATGTAGATAAGAGAAAGAGTTTCTGGGTCTATGCCCTATGGGCCTTTCGGCTACAGCTCGAAAGGTCAATAAAAAGATAGATAGTGAACCCAAGCTAATACCAGGCATCTATCAAATGCTATCGTCCCTAATGCAGCACAGAGCACTTGCTTCGCTGTCCCTGCAGCGAATCAAAATTTGGTATTTCTATTTTTTTTTTTTAAACAGAAACAAAAATATGAAAGTAATGTTTTGTATTGTGTGGCTTTGTAACTTCAATGCCAGTCTGACAATAACTTTAGGATGTAAACAAAAGTAAAGACCCCGTCACGCCAAGTGGCGTGTCACGAATATGATATTAATGACAATAATTGTTATAGACCTTCGACACATGAATTTTTGGGGCAATGTGGTCGGTATTACGTTCGTTCCGTGAGGTGAATGCAATAGATGACCTCTTGTCTTTCTTCTGCTGCTCTCATCCTGTCATTACTCCTCTTTAAGTAAGCATTACCTGGATGTTGTTGAGTTGTGACGTGGTTTAGACGCAGATATCAAGTCAGTACCTTTTGACCGAATTCATCCGACATTTTAGTTCGTGTTGGCATTTCTGAGTAGCGGTTTATCTCCCATCATCCATCCCCACTGCCGTGGGCAGATTGACGAGCTTGTTTCCACAGTCACAACGGGTAGGTGGAGCAGAATCTTAATCAATTACGTTTCAATAACCCTTGCGCCAACATTCAGCTATGAGTCGTTGACAGATTTCAGCCTATAAGTTAACTAGACCAACGGAATAAGCATTAAAATGTAGTTTATAGATTTAATTAAAATGTAACTGATGTTCCAATGGTTCTGATTGAACGAATGTCTGAAATGATGGCATGAATATTCATCCGAATATAATGACAACACTTGCGTTCGATTACACACTGGAATAAGTGGATGTATTCAATATTTCAATTCTTATTATATTTTACTTCCAATTAATACTTTACAGTTGTACCAGGAACTTCTGAAATGAAAGCCGCTTGTTACAAATGTTACAATGTAAACCAAATATTGCACGGTTATTTGAAAAGTATTTGTTGTTATTTAGTATTTTAGAACGGTAAGTAGTATACAATGTCAATTAGGACCGTGGAATGTGCTTCCAGAAGCACCTAAATCCTTATATAAATAGTCTACCCTCACATGGAAGCACATTTTTCCTTATATGAGAGTCTACCCTCACATGGAAGCACATTTTTTCCTTATATGGGAGTCTACCGTTTTTCCTTATATGAGAGTCTACCCGCCCATTTTTGTTCCGGTCGTGGTGCTCGTGGTGGTGGTGACCTCCCGGTGACCTCTCGTGGCGGTGGTGGTGGTGTTGTGGTGACCTCCCGCGGCGGTGGTGAAGGGGCGGTGAAGGGGCGGTGGTGGTATCATAAATCTATTATATTCTTTGTACTTTCAATGGTTCCGTAACTTTCATAAATCTATTCTTTCTTTATACTCTCATTCAATAAAAAAACAGTGACAAGTTTATTTATTTATTTATTTATTGTTTTATTCGTATATATTGAACAATAGATAATACATGGTTTAGACAAAAATGTATTCTTTAACTAATGTATATTATACACATATTTAATACATAGAAAACAAAGTAGTTTTTTTACAAGCAGTAATACATGATTTAGACAAAAATGTATTCTTTAACTAATGTACATTATACTCATATTTAATATATAGAAAACAAAGTAGTTTATTTACAAGCAGTAATACATGATAGTGTTAAATGGATAAAGGGGAGGTGGTCACATCAGAATGGAAGTTTATTGTTTCATTCGTATATATTGAACAATCGATAACACATGGTTTAGACAAAAAATGTATTCTTTAACTAATATACATTATACACATATTTAATACATAGAAACCAAAGTAGTTTATTTACAAGCAGTAATAAATGATAGTGTTAAATGGATAAAGGGGAGGTGGTCACGTTGTCAGAATGGACCTGACGCTTGATGTAGAAATACGAGAGTGAGTTCCGATGTTGTGTATATGTGTATACCGACCCCTTGTATGTTTTAAACCCTATGTTTTTACCACCCCCGGCTTGTTTTTTGGTTAGAACCTCTGTGAATGTATCCTTATCTAAATTGTTGTGACGTTTATTAAGGCCCTTGGTGCTAACTTTAGCATAATCCCCAAAACAGTAATAGGTCTTGCTACACAAGGAAATCATCCCATCCCCCGAATACTCCAACTTGAACAGACCAGGAGTCCGTTTGTCGTATAACTGTCTGGCCTTACAATCTGAACAGTCATACTTTACGCCCCTGTGTTGAATGAAATCGGCCCGATGGACTTCACAAGTCTCTGAAGGGAACCATTTGTCGTACTGTGATAAAAACTCATCTACCTTATCGGTTTTAACGACCTCTTCTAACGATGACTCGCTGAGGGCCAAGTACAGGCTATCGGTATCCATCTCACAGAGTTGAAAGTTGGACCTAGCTACAAACTTATCGAGGAAGTCATAATAAAATTCCAACATCCGCAATTTCGCGTACTGGTAGACGAAAAAACCAATCTGCGAAGGAAGATCCCACATGATACCTCTTTTGTCTATCGATACCTCGTACAGGTCCTCACCAATAGATGTCATGTTTTTAAATCGTGGGTTATTTACCAACTTGGTTGTATCAGCACCCTCTTTAACATAGGAGACGTCCACGTGTTTCGCCATATTCGTCAAGGTCTTCCCGTAGGCCGAGTTTCCTAAGAGCTTCATCGTGTCGCTTACTATAGATTGACTTGGATCTAAATCACCAGCCCGACGCGCCTCTGTGACCTTGTCCCCAAACTCCTTAAAGCAACTAATGGGTAGGTACTCTACCACCTGATAAATTTTTGTTACCTCTAGCCCATGCTCTAAATACCACTTTAACAGCGGTGTGGCCAACAGAATCTTTGTTCCACTATAACTACCCACGAGAGTACGTCTGGGGGTACGTAATAGTTTGTTTTTGGTGGCGTACTCCCGCATAAAGGGACCGATATCATCTAGACCTACGTCAACATTTTTAAAGATGGGGGTCATCTCACTAAAATACTCTTTTAACTTATCGGGAACGTGAATGTCGCACTCGACGAGCCCAAAAAACGACTCGTCTGAGACTGAATCTATAATTGCTTTATCAGTGATTGATTTATATTTACCAAAAGATGGTTTGGAGCCACGTAGGTTCTCATCTATAAAGACCTGAATAGCTGGCGTTGTTTTCTTTAACCGTTGCCACTCACACTCCCACATAACGACTACGCGAACACGGTCGAGGCTCTTTAAATAAGCCGTTATTTCACAGGTTTTCGCATACAAATCAGCCAACTGTATATTATTCACCGGATTGACTTCTCGATCCCTGGTGATGTCACAGTTTGGATGACCGTGAAAGAGACAGCCATGGAACTGATACACGGTCCTACTGGATTTATCCCACCCATCCACTCTAATCTTGCGCTCACCCAAAACGATCTCGCGAGCATTAAACTGGGTTCTCAAATGAACCTGGTTTTGGTGGGCAATCCAAGTCAGATACTCTCTGCACTGACGCGTGTAGTAGTTCATTTTAAGGGGTTTATACCCATCTTCAGCCTTGCGTATGACCGTATAATCGGTGGGCATCTTTTGCATAAGTGCCCATAGATAAAGGGCGTTGGCATCATAGCCTTTAATGGATTTGACCAGCTTTCCGCCCCTAATAAAGGTTTTATCTTTCTCGTGGTACCGATGAAAGATAATAGAGGGGCCTCCGACAATATTCTGTCTTATGGTATGATGCAAATCGGCTTCCTTTTTTGCAATCAGGGAAAACCCCACATCTCTGGAGAGAGTTTTAAATAGATACCTCAGAGTTATTCCGGGGACCGAAATCGCATTCTTAAACATATCGATGTCTAATTTCCTATAAAACCAAAACTGTTGTGCTAGGCCTCTAAGAAGGGGACTACATCTTTGTTGTTATACCAAACTAAAAAGTCCCTAAGGGTCGTCATTTTATTGTCTTTCCAGACCTTTTTACACAGAGCATACTCCTCCTCGGAAATATTACAATTTTTTTAGTTTTGAAAAGAATGCTTCGTATGGGGGTAACTCCCTCTCATTCAACTTATTTAAATCTGTTACGTACTCGTAACAGAAAACACCCTTTGTCTCCTCTACTTTATAGGCTGCCAGATATTTACTATAACTAAACCCAGGGGCTAAATAATTTACTATATCTAAGAATTTTAGATTCTGTGTTGCGAGACACATGACATTATTATTTCGTTTAACTATAAAATTTATTTCACCAAGTCGGTTTTCTTCTTCTTCTATCCGCTCCTCCTCAGCATCCTGTATCACACTTTCCTGCTCGTGCTCCTCATCCTCTCCCTCGTCTTCCTGATCGCTATCCTCAATGTAGTTGTTACCCTTTCCAGCTGTTTCAGGTATGGAGGCGGCAGCGAAGTAATATATTAAATACGGCTTTATTAAATTATGTCGTACTTGCCCGAGTTGAAACCTATCACTGGGAGCTGCTTCAAGTAAGCTTTTAGACGACCTCTTGGGTCATATTTCTTCCGATCACGCCTTTGCGCACATCCGGCCAGCTTTTCAAACAATTCTCTGAAATCCTCTTTTAAAATTTTATACGCCTCCTTCGAGATAGATTTTAGATACTTAATCATTTTATTTACTAATTTCTGAGGATCTCCCTCGCTTACAAAACAGACGGGATCTTCAAACCCAGGAACGTTAGACGCCACAGATACAGACAGAGGGACATGTTTTGCTAAAAAATGTGTACTAGCAGAGGTACCTTTGATGGTGGGCAAGTTGGTATTTTCAAAATAACATTCCATATCAAAGGTGGCCCTAAACGGATACACGAAACCGCCGGGTACATCAATACCCTCTTCCTCTATTATATCCCCAATAGTCTCGCTTGGTGTATAAATTCCACCTCTAAAATAATCTTTAGGTTTACCACCATTACATGTTTGGGCATGCCTGGTCATCATAGAATAGCAAGCCCATAATTTCCCACACTGTGGACAAGAGAAAGCACTAGCTGCTTTAATAATATTACTAATGTACATGAAATGGTCCTTGTAAAACAAGACCCGCATAGTATCATCATGTGATCCCCTGCTTCGGAGTTTTGGACAGAGGGCCTCTTCATCATTGAACTCAAATACATCAATGTTTATATTGAAACATTCTTCCAAGTGTGGTAGTTGTTGTAACGTCACACCTGGAAAAGTGTCAACGAAAAGAATGTCCCAGTGCAAGTGCCACTGACTCACGAGATGACGAGTAGTCAATTCTAGATTGTCGATATCGCTCCCTTTAAATAACGCCAAACAGCGGAAAAAACAGAGATTGTCATTATAAGAAATAGAACTATAGTTCCTTTTCTGCAAGGTGTAAATGTACCTATTGTTAGTAATATATGATGGTAATTCCTCTAGGCAGCACCCAATAGGGAAGTCACGTATGTGGAATAAATAGAAACTAGTTGATGGAATACTCTCCACCATCCACTTAGTATCAGGTCTGTTGATCATGGCAATGTCTACAGGGTTCTGTTCGTTTAAAGAATCAACGAAGCTGTTGAAATCTCCAAGATTATTGATTAATTGGGGAAATTCTAGAACAGCCGAGTTGTTGAGGGAAGAGTGGAAAAAACGTAGATCACCGGTGTCCCGGTGTCTAAGGATCAGGTGGTGACCATAGTTAATTTTGAATCGGGTTGTCTGACTGTCAAATATAGTGTTTAAAAGAGCAGACCAGTCTGTGATAAATGGACGTGCTGGTGAATGGAAAAAAGTACAGGTTGAAACTGTCTTGTTGATAGTTGCGTGGGTGTTTATAGCTGCCCAATTTTGCTCATATACAACCCGTACATCATCAGGCAGTGTTGCTAATGGGTCATCGTCCTTGAATTTTTTACTTGGAGTTGAATGTTCTGCATCTATCTTTCGTTTGTTTGTTGTAGAAGAGGTCGAGGGTGAAGCGGGTGATGTTGTTTCAGTCGCTGATGATGTTGTTGATGGTAAATTGGGTGTTGTATCAGGTACCGATGCTGAAGCTGGTGTTGTTGTAGAATGTTTTACTCTCATATGTCTGGCTAATGAACTTCGACTCGTATACGTACGTTGACAAATATTACACACGTATCGTATAAGGCGATGTGCACCTCGATGGTGCTCCAACAAACTTTTGCGCCATTTAAATGTCTTTGAACATAATGGACACGGATGTTCACCAGAAGAAACCTCATTATGAGAAACCATCTGTAGAAAAATAAATAACCCTTTGTCAATGATACTTTACATATCTAGTTTAAAAACATGTTAATAACATCAACTTGCAAGACTTAAAATACTTAGTTTAATCAGCCAATAAATGAAGGAATTAAACAATACTTAGCATACCTACATTAAACACCTTGAATAACCTATTATCGATAACCCTTAACATACTTTAAGAGAAAACAATCCAACTTATAACGCAAAATATAGTCTCAATCATCTACACTGAATATAACCTATTATCGATAACACTTAACATACTTTAAGAGAAAACAATCCAACTTATAACGCAAAATATAGTCTCAAGCCTCTACACTGAATATAACCTATTATCGATAACACTTAACATACCTTAATAGAAAACAATCCAACTTACTGTGTAAAATAGAATCTCAATCAGCTAGAATGAACAGTAACTTTCCTTGAAGCAACCAAACTTATGACACAAATTCTCACATGAGACTAGTTTAAATATATCCTGGTACAAGATTTTAACCAATCAGCGAGTGACTATGAAAACATCGACTGATATCTGGATTAACCAATCAGAGAAGAGTATTAGTATAGGAGGCGGGGCAAAGAAATGACTGACAGCTAGATTAACCAATCAGAGAAGTGGGTGAATACTGACCTCATTTCCCGGTTGACAGGCCGTCGACTCTGGTTCATCGGTGGGGTCGGCAAATAGGGGTGGTGGCGGTAAAATTTCATCATCCTCCGCGTTATATGTAGTGGCTGTGGGTTCAGTGGTGGGGTCGGCAAATAGGGGTGGTGGCGGTAAAATTTCATCATCCTCTGCGTTATATGTAGTGGCTGTGGGTTCAGTGGTGGGGTCAAGTAATGCGGGTGGTGAGTTAGTTGAACTGACAGGGGAGGGTGGTGCAGAGTCAACTCCTTCCCAATTGATGTATTCCTTTATTCGTTGGGCTAAATGTTCTCCACACAAGAAGACTACATCCTCTTTCGTGAACTCATGATATAAAATATCATTTTTTTGCGCGCTAAGGCGTTCCTCAAACTCTAGATGACACGAGTGAGGTAACGAGTTGTCATGTTTCACCTGACACCCTTTACAATAGTCATATGGTTGATACTGTAGAATGCACAACACCTTGTCAAATAGGATGTAAGGTCTGATAGATGCCATTTTACGGGAATCTGCAATATAAGAAAACCACATCACAAATATTTGGAAAGGGACAGAACATGTAGTACATGATAAAAATACTTTAAATGTGATAATACTCAATCAAAGTGTCATTAGTGACGATGGACCCTCGGTGGAAACACCCCTTCACTGCTCTTATTGCTGGTCCCACCGGTTGTGGAAAAACTGTATTTGTTCAAAAGTTTCTACAGAATCTACAAGAGCTAGTTGTCCCCGTACCCGAGGAAGTTATATGGTGTTACGGGGAATGGCAACCAATATACGAGACTATGGAGAAAGTGAGATTTATCGAGGGTCTACCAGATATCGATAACTTGGAAGGGGGTAAGAAGAGAAGACTCATCATCCTCGATGACTTGATGTCAGAAACAGATGAGAGGGTGACAAAATTATTCACCAAAGGTAGTCATCACAGAGATATGAGCGTGATCTACATTGTCCAAAATCTATTTGGAAAAAATAAGGAACATCGAACTATAAGCCTCAATACTCATTATATAGTACTTTTCAAGAATCCAAGAGACGGAAGTCAAATTACAAACCTGGCTAAGCAAATGTACCCTGGTCAAGTGGCGTACCTCCAAGAGAGTTTTAAGGACGCGACAGCATCTCCCCAATGTTATTTGCTGGTAGACCTTCGACAGGAAACACCGGATCATCTGAGGCTGAGAACAAAGATATTTCCAGGGGAGAGACAAATCGTCTACGTTCCAAAGTAATAGAATGGAAGCTTCACTTAGACGACACGGTGAAATGTTGAAATGTCTGCGCTCAGCCACGCCGAGTGGTTTAAGAGCCATATTGAAAACGGCATCTCCAGAACTCATTCGCTTTTTATGTGAGTGTTGTCATAACATATTATAAGGTAATGTTAGACTCACTAAGCATCAGAAGTGCCAGCTACGTCGACACAAGAACAAGCTGAGATTCCTCACTAAAAAGAAACCGAATCTTACGCAGAGGAAAGCAATTCTACAAACTGGTGGATTCATAGGTGCTTTGATCAAGCCTATATTAAGTGTTCTAGGTGGTGTATTAGGTCTGTAAACATGGCCAAGAAAATGATTTTGATGGATCCTCGGTTATTAGAGGGTTTGAAACAGACTTCCACGTATACACCACCCGAGGCGATCAATGATAACTTGCGAGATTTAGACGATGAAATGCAACGTATCTTAGACCGTAACGATCTAGCCCCTGCTGATAAGGCCAGAGTGTACCAACGTACTTTGCAACAGTATTTAACTAGAATGGAGCAGTATAAACGACGTCCTTTGGGATCAGTCGATCTCATTCAACATAACTCGTCAACAGAAAGAATACCTTCTCCTCCACCTTCGCCACCACCAGTCGATGTGCAACCAGAACAAGCCAAGGTACCCGAAACCCCAAAGACCAGTGATGAAAACACTTCACGGCTAACCTCATATAAACTGAGGTCCAAAAGAAAAAAGTCCAAAATCCCAACACCAAAATGGGAAAGGTGGTCAAAGTATTGAGACGTTATTACTATGACCCTAATCAACCAGGGTCGTATAGTGGTGCAAGAGCCTTGCAACGTAACACCAAAGTAGGAATTAAAGAGATCAATCGTTGGTTGAGTCACCAGGATACCTATACCCTTCATAAACCGATTCGACATAAATTTGAAAGGCGTCCCATTATAACGAGTGGACCCCAACAGCAATACCAAGCAGACTTAATCGATTTAAGACATTTGAAAAAACACAATGATGGGTACTCCTATTTGGTTTCTTGCGTGGATGTTTTCAGTAAATTAGCGTGGGCCGTCCCAATACGAACAAAAACGGGGAAATCATTAGTGGAGGCTGTTGGTCAAATATTTATCGATGGGAAACCTGCGAGTCTTCAAACCGACAAGGGGTCAGAGTTTCTGAACAAAACATTTCAGAAATTTCTCGAAGACAACAATATTCACTTTTTCACCACCCAGAATGAAGATATTAAGGCTGCTGTTGTGGAACGTTTTAACAGGACTCTGAAACAAAGGATGTGGCGATATTTTACGAAATCCAATCGACTTTGTTATGTACATGTGCTACCCGCCCTACTTCGAAGTTATAATCATTCGTACCACAGAAGTATAAAAATGGCACCGGTCGACGTTAGCAGAGACAATCAAGAACAAGTGTGGAACACGTTGTATAGCAAACACAACTTGAAATTTGAAAGACCCCTGTATAAGGCTGGTGATCGAGTTAGAATGGTCCTGGGCAGAGCTAATTTTAAAAAGGGTTATGCCCCAGCTTGGACGGAGGAACTCTTTACCATCAGTCGAGTAACTGAAACAAAACCCGTTACATATGTGCTGAAAGACGATAAGGGTGATGAAATAGAGGGGTCATTTTACACACAAGAAATTCAAAAGGTTGGAGACAAGAATGAGTACAGGGTCGAGAGGGTTATAACCCAACGTCGCACGTCATTGGGACGAAAAGAGAGTTTAGTCAAGTGGTTTGGTTATGGTTCCTCATTCAACAGTTGGATACCGACCAAGGACATTGTCAGATACAAAAACTAGAGATGGTGGAAGAAGGTGAATCGTTTGAAGATCCTGTTTTGCGAACCCTGAGCTCTGGTGGGGAGAGAACCTCGCTCTGGCCAGTATTTGGGAAATTATTCCCCCGTTTAGAGATTGTCTTTATGTGTCAAATGCTTGTTATATATGCCGTTGTCGCGGTCTCGCTGTTCAATCTGTCCACTGAAAAGCCAGACGCGAAGGACGGAAAACTGTGGATAGCCCTACTGAGCAGTTGTTTAGGTTACATGCTCCCGAATCCAAAGTTGGAGACGAGAAGGTGAATAGAGGAAAATGAGTTTTTATGTCACGTTACCCAGCAATGCTTCTATGGATATTTTTAAGGAAAATAACCCCGGCCACTTTTTCGTCAAGCTTCCTCAGACCATTGATATTACAACACAATATGAGATTGCGCTGGTCGAGATACAGTTTCCGCTAAATTATTTCAATGTAATAGAGGGTGATGTCTGGATTCGATACGAATCTCTCGCTAACGACGATATTTGCGACGCTAGATTTTATTTCAACGTGACATTGGAGCCTGGGTTATACACGAAACCCGATGCATTCATCGGCGCGTTGAATGCGTCGATCATAAAAGCGGAGGATGAGTCGAACGGGGATGTGAAAGGGAAAAAAATGAGATTCATTTACGCAAAAGAGGTGAATAAAGCCATCTTGAAACTTTACGAAAAAGGAGTCAGTGTTACCATAAGCGATACTTTGAAAAAACATGTTAGCCTTCCCCACGACCTCTATATCAGACACGGCTCCCGATATCTTCAGCGCGGGTGTAATGGATTTGGAAAGTGTTGCAAAAAATGTCTACGTCTACTGCGATCTCGTTTCACCCAGACCCGTCGGGGATGTGATGGTACCTCTCCTCAGGAGCGTGCCTGTTCTCAATAGAAATCACACCTCGGTGTTTCAGATCTACGATAAGCCTCACTACCTGCCCCTGAGTAGATTTTCCTTCGATACCGTGGAAATCCTTTTAGCCAACGAACACGGAAAAACCATTCCATTCACCAGTGGGACGTCGGTGCTAACGGTACACTTTCGAGTGAAGAAACATCTCGAGCTGGTATAATGGTGAGACATACACCCTTTCACCGCAATGCCAGGTTATACGAAGACTTTTATTGCCGTCAGGCGGGTGATGGGATGCCTGTGTTTATAGGAGGTCGAAATCAACGAGGACGAGGAATCGGTAGTTTCTTTGGTGGAATCGGGAGGGCTATTTTACCTTGGCTAAAAACAGGGGGTAAAGCCTTACTCAGAGAAGGCGTGGGGACCGGTCTGCAGGTCGCGCAGGACGCCTTAGCTGGCAGAAATATCGGCGATGCTTTCAAATCACGAGCTAAGGAGGCCGGTATGCGGTTATTAGACGGGGCCGTAGACCACCTGACGGGTAACAACCAATCAGGAAGTGGTTTACGACGACGAATCAGAAAGCGAATCGGGAAGGCAGCCCCACCTGGCCAACCCGTTACGAAGAGAATAAAACCATCAGCTAGACTGTTCCCCCTTCATTCCACAAACAAGAGGCGAACTAAGCTGTCGGTACCAAAGGATATATTTGATTAATGATGTCTCTCATTCACCCCAAGTCATGTGAATGTCTTCATTCTGGTTTGGATTTATTTAGCGTTCCACCAACTCAGACTGCTGTAGACTCGGGCCAATTTACTGAAATTCGACCTCTTGCCTCGTTAGCTCACGGGGCTCCCATAGAGTTTTTCATTTCTGGAAACACTGAAGAGTATCTAGATCTTTTCAACACGTTTTTACATCTGCGGGCCAGGATCACCCTCCCCAATGGTGAAAGTTTACCGTTGGATGCCGAGGTAGGACCAGTCAACAATTATCTTCACAGTCTATTTTCTCAAGTCGATGTTTCTCTGAATGATACATTGATTACACCATCTGAGAATACCTATCCCTTTAGAGCAGTGTTCGAGACTTTACTAAACTATGGGGAGGATGCGAAAACGGGGCACTTGACGGCTGCTCTGTTCTACAAAGATACAGCAGGCCACCACGATGATATGCAGGCTAACGAGGGATTTAAAATACGACGTGCTTTGACTTCGGATAGTAAAGAGGTTGAAATGATGGGTCGTTTGCACTCTGATCTCTTTGTGCAGGACCGTTACATGTTAAACAGAGTGGATGTAAAGATTAAACTCACACCCTCTAAGGACGTGTTCAACATCATGGCTCAGGATAAGTCTGTGGGTTATAAGAGTGTAATCACTTATGCTGCCCTCGTGGTCAGGAAAGCCAAGCTAAACCCAGCAATTTCTCTGGCCCACGAAAAAGCGCTTTTAAGTGGGAATGCACGGTACCCAATCAAGCGGGTTACCCTGAAAACATTTGCCATTGCGCGTGGGATGTATTCCCACAACCAAGACAATTTATTCCTATCTCAAACGCCAACACGTATAGTGATAGGTCTGATTACTGCCGGTGGTTTTAATGGAGTTTATAACATTAACCCGTTCAATTTTCAACACTTTGGTTTGACTTATATGAACCTGATGGTTGACGGGAGATGTGTATCCGGAAAGCCCCTAGCTATGGATTTTGAAAACAATCACTATGCGCGAGCCTTTTTTGGTACAAATTTGGCCATGGGTTTGATTGGTAGAGATGCTGGCAATGGTATTGATTATCATCAGTTCAAGGATGGCTTTTGTCTATTTGGTTTTGACCTCTCACCCAGTCTGCTAGATGGAACCCAGTTTGAGCTAGCCACGAGTGGACCCTTGTCGATAGAGCTCAAATTCGCCGCTCCCACGACAACTCCCCTACAGGTTATTGTCTACGCCGAGTTGGATTCAGTACTAGAAGTGTCCAAGACAAGACAGGTTCTAACAGACTACGCTATTTGAGAAAATGAACACGGGGGATATTTACAGTCTCTTGATGTCCGATGTTTTTGTTCGACGTTGCGCCCTTGTTAGTGTCCTCCCACGAGACCACTTACCGCCCATCATCGATCAAACCAAGACTGCAGCCTTTGTCGTAAACACCGACCCTGCCAACAAACCTGGTGAACACTGGGTGGCCATCTTTTACAATGGCCTCGGACAAATAGAGTATTTTGATTCCTATGGTTTACCTCCCAGGCACATTGATATTTTAAACTTTATCGAGAGGAATTCACATGTTCCATTCGTCTACAACTCACGAGTGTTACAAGACTTGTTTAGCAACACGTGTGGTCTATATTGTGTTTATTATATAATTTTAAAGTGTCGTGGTGCGAGCATTAACAGAATTCTCATGCCATTTTCAACGAAACAACATATTAACGACCGTATCATTTATCGGTTGATGACGCCCTGGATCCATCGACTGAGTGGAACAAACTTCCCATGACTCATCAAAGATGGCGGCTCTCTGAACATGTCTCAACACGTCCGATGACGTATTGCATCCGTTACTATAAATAGAACGTATTCCATTGGTTACTATAATTAGGCTGGCCACGCCCCACTTGTTACAGGGTATAAAGGTCAGCCGTTATCAGTGCTGCTACATACAGAAAGTCAGAGCCCTGCTACCAAGTCGTGTGATTCAAACATGGAATCGGCTAGCGTTAATATGCCAGCTTCATTTGATGTATGTGATCAACGTATTTTCATGTCTCGTAGAAATGAGAATATAATTCCACTGTCCAAAGATGGTGTTAAGGCAGTCTCAGTTTCTGCTTTTCATAACAGACCATTGATAAACATAAGGTCATATCGTGGTGAGAGTCTTCTTAAGTTTCCTACCCGAACTGGAATAACACTCTCGAGAGATGAATTTATCACGCTAGTTGATATGCGAGCTGACATTTTAGCAACTTATGATAACATCAACTACACTACGCCTCTTGTTGAGCAACCGAAAGAACCAAGAGATATGTATACCTCGAGTGATTCAATTTCCACTCAGTCGCCAATTACCTACGCCGTCTTTGATCAAGGCTTTGTCAAAATGGAGGGTGGCTGTGTTTTGAACTCTAATCAACCTTCGTATTCACCAGTGTTTGATAACCATTTAGCCCAAACAGACAGTTCCAACAAAGCGAGGAAGCCGAGACGAGTAAAATTAATAAATTCTGCAGTGGGACAGTGAAATTTTTATTACTTATACATGACTATGTTGTTATTTGTGTACTTTTTTCAGATGATTTGAATTCATATTTGTACTATTGAAATCATCATTGTTCAATTATAAACATTTGAATGTGTAACATGTGTTGTCCACGTTGATGTATTGAAATAAATTTATGTTTCATTGTGAAAATAAACATTATAAAAAAGAGTATATTTTTTTTTTTTTATTTGAGTTGTTTTAATTTATTTAATTTTAAATTATTTTGTTAAATTAAAATAAATGACAGTATAGAATCTATGAAATAAGGTTCTACTTACGATTTGTAAAGTAAATTTACTTGCACAGCCAAGCACACTCTTGCTTGAGTTACAGCCAAGACACTCGTTGAAACTGCTTCAGAGAGAGAGAATAAAATCCTGGCTGCTTGGATCTACTTATATACAGTTCTAACCTCTTTGATCGATCAAGTACTCTCTACTTCAAACATATTAATTTTCCCCTAAACATCCCACATTAAAACAACCACCCACTAAAATTCCCCTGATAAGTGGTATTCTAATCTTCAGATGATAAAAAGTCCGTAGCCCTGGTCAGTCTGGCACTCAAACATTCAATCAAAACTTTTCACAGCGAAACACGGTCTTTGAACACGAACCAGCGCAAAGATATTAATTACCCCCAAGCGTCTCACATTAAAACATCGGTATCGTAAAATTCCCCTGTTAAATGACTCTCCTGATGAACACTTACCGGCTACGGAGTTTTCACAGCGGGAAGTAAGTACTCACCGGTGGCGGCTTCTTTGATCTTGCGGTCCCTCGCGCGCTGCGCGAGGTCGCCTCGCGTCTACCGTGAACTCTTTGATCTCTCGCTTAACGTTAAACACAGTGTTTGGCGTGTAGCGTGTGTAACGACCTAAGCTGTTACCTTTAATTCTAAAGGAAGTTTTTAAAAACAATAAATAAACTTGTCACTGTTTTTTTTATTGAATGAGAGTATAAAGAAAGAATAGATTTATGAAAGTTACGGAACCATTGAAAGTACAAAGAATATAATAGATTTATGATACCACCACCGCCCCTTCACCGCCCCTTCACCACCGCCGCGGGAGGTCACCACAACACCACCACCACCGCCACGAGAGGTCACCGGGAGGTCACCACCACCACGAGCACCACGACCGGAACAAAAATGGGCGGGTAGACTCTCATATAAGGAAAAACGGTAGACTCTCATATAAGGAAAAAATGTGCTTCCATGTGAGGGTAGACTCTCATATAAGGAAAAATGTGCTTCCATGTGAGGGTAGACTATTTATATAAGGATTTAGGTGCTTCTGGAAGCACATTCCACGGTCCTAATTGACATTGTATACTACTACGGTACTGTTCTCACTGTTATGGAAACATAAAGAGAACAAACATCTTTTTTTTTGAGGATGTAAATGTAATTCACAGATGCTTGACATTTATATTTTAGTTAATTTTTACTTTTGCGCCTTTCCAGAAAGATAAAATACGCATACTTCTTCTATTATACACTCAAAGTGATTTGAAGAATCTGTATCTTAAAATGTAAATAAGTTTAGCTGTTAAAAATGAATATTACAGCCCAAAAAGTATCCGATTTGACATTTTAAAAATTGTCTTTGATACAAAAAAAAATAAAAAAAAAATAGAGCCCAGTCACGCCAAGTGGCGTATAGGGAATATGGTGTTAGTGACCATAAATTTTATAGACCATCGGTACATACATTATTTTTGCGGTAATGTGTTCCGTATTACGCCCGTGCCGATTTACTTTCCTAGAAAAAAACCTGGTACCCATTTAATGCTGGATGAACCCGGAAGCCGTCGATCAGGATCGAACCCGACCTCTTGCACCTTGTAGTCCAGTTCAGTAACCACTGAGCTATCGCGGCTCCCCTTTGTGACGAATATCTTCTTCTACTTCTGCTCATCATGGCTCATTCAGACTCGGATTCCGGACTTCCTTATGAAGGCAGCTGTCTGTCTAAATGATTCGGTTGCCCCGTATAGTTTCTCTTCCAGGGTGGGTGGCTGTTGACCACATTGTCTTTCTAGGTCTGTGTACTGGGGGCAATCCTGTAGATTGTCATGTTTTGTTGTCATATTATCCTGTGTGCAGTGGCATTGGCTGGTAGTTCCTATTTTGAGTTTGGTGAACATGTGGTTTCTCATTCTGTTGTGGCCAGTGCGTAGGCGAAGTAAGATGACTTGATCCGTGCTAGATAGTTGGAGATATCCATCCCTCTCGTTAATCTTTTGGTGTTCTTGTTTCCATTTTTCATGGTACTGGCCTTTGATGATGGATTTGGCTTCTCGTAGCTGACCAGATGGTTCTCTTGTGGTATTCTCCCTCCTTCTTTAACTAATTTGTCTGCGCGTTCGTTTCCGTGTATATTACAGCGTGGTGGTATCCACTGGATGACCACTCTCTGGATGTTATTGCACAGTTGGTCTAGGGTTGTTCTCAAGTCATCTAGTTCACTGTTCCTGGGTGTTTTTAGGGCTATTAGGACTGACAGTCAGTATCACCAATTTCTTGTGCATGTTATTTTTGTGTTTAGTAGCCAGTGTTGCAGCGTCTTTGAGGGCTTTTCTGCTCTATAAATGTTTGAGAATTTCCCAGTAGCTATTGACTTGGTGATCTCTTCCTTGTTTTTCAGCCTCAAGAATACACCTCCTTCTCCAATATCTGTTGGCATTTGTAGCAGAGCCATATGTGTGACCAGGAGTCCTGTGGATAGTTGTCGTTTGTGTGTTTTCTCTCATTGTCTGTTTGGGTGCCTTTTTTCATGATTCCTATTATGTCTTCCTTCAGTTCTGGTATTTTGTGCTTCCCATGAGGAGTTATATCAGATAAGCTTATGGTTTTTTGCATTGTTTGGGACAGTACTGGGTCAATAGTTGCTAGTTCTTTGGAGATTGCAACGAAGTTGCTCCACTTTATTCTCCCTTTTTCTGACGAATATTAACTACTTAATACTCCATTCATTCATAAATACTTTTTTTCTGCAAAAAAATTCACGTTTTGTGTCTGGTGTCATAAATTGAAACCAATTGAATACAAGATCATTGTAAGAATGAGTAGACTGTTCAAGAGTTATGCCATCGTCATCAATAAATGATGCAGAATTTGCAAGTTTAGAACTAAGGTGTCACTTTGAGGTGAAAACAAGCAGCTGGGATTTCATCATCATCATGTGCAATAACGATTGGCGTAGGCGAGCATGTCCTTCCACAATCTTCTATCTACAGTTCATCTTATCAGTTCTGTTAACTGTTTTCCATGCCATGACACAAAGCTATCCAGTATTTTCTCTCTTTGTCGTCTGCGATCTCTCTTTCCTTGTATTTTGCCAGTTGTAACCAAGTATTCCAACTTTCTTCTTCTCATGATGTGCCCGAAAAAATGTTGATTGTTTCTTTCCGATGTTTTTTAGGAGCCCCTTTTTGTGTTGGCCTCTTTGAGCATTTCCTCATTGGTCTTTTTAGCTGTCCGGGGAACTTGCAATATTCTTCTGAGATATCCCTGTGATATAGACAATAAATATAAACATGGAAGCACACATCATTTGAACTACATTATCTGTCAGCTACTGGTATTGGCGTAAACAGGACAATTGTGTGCAGTTATTTGATATAATAAATTATTTGTAATATAAACGTATAGTTAAAGTTAGGGAAAGCTCTCCGTGTGACAATGTTGATGTCACGGGCCTAACAGCCACTCTAATCAACTTGTTTTAACTTGTATAATACTATTCACAAGATCAGCATTTAACCAACTATTTGCACGATATTATGGAAGAATCATGACGAATCACACACATTTAGCTAATACGATTATCAATGTTATTGCCCTCAACGTCCAAACAGATCGGGTACTCCCACTTCAAAGGAAAGATAAATGTATCTAAAACACCAGCGGTAATGGTGTCAGATTAACTGTCGAGACCGGAACTATAGTCACTAACTTAATTGAGGGTTTCAAGTTGATTTCATTCGTTAGTGTAAACGACATACAGAGCATGTCACAAGCAGATAAGCAGAGCAGAAATAATGCTAGAAAATAGCGCTAGGAGAATAATGTCACCAACAGGAGGGTAGATAACATTAATTAAACCTTTATTTAAATTAAAGGCTATCTTGTTAAGGTTCTATTGTAAAGGCTCTTTTGTAAAAGCTCTTTTAGACATTGGTATTTTTAAAAAAGGCAAGAAAAGTCAATGGAAACAGGGTACACGCATTTTAGGTAGATGACTAACAAATTTAGGAACTAAAAATTATGACCAGAACATGCCTCAAATCTTCTTCAGTTGTACAGACACTACTTAGGAAAGGGAATACATAGTTTCTTTTTGTCATCATCAATTGCCTTGCATGTTGGCGTAGGTGATCATGTCTCTCCACATATTTCGATCTCGACAGTGATTTATCATTTCTGTTGTTGACCTTTTGCCAAGCCATTCTCATAAGCTGTCTGGTATCTTTTCTCTTTGTTTCCCTCTATCTCTTCGTCCCTCAATTTTCCCAGTTACAATATATTCCTGCTGTTCCCTTCTCATTACATGCCAAAGAAATGATGATTGCTTCTTCCAAATTTTGAATATTAGCTCTCTCTCTTTGCTTCGGCCTCTTTCAGAATCTTTTCGTTACTCTTCTTAGCTGTCCATCGTATTCTCAACATTCCTCTTTACAACGTCATTTCTACAGCCCCCAGTGATTTTCTTGTCTGTTGTCCTATTGTTCATGATTTACATCCATATGTTAATACTGGCTCTACATAACATTTAAGAAATGTTTTTCTTGATCCCATTGTGAAAAATTGATTGCACATTATCTTCCTCATTCCTTTTTATAGTAACATAAATATAACGGCCACATTCAAACTTCAACAGATAGATAGAGTATGAAGTACCTATGGGAATATATATATATATTCTCACCGGAAGTAAGTAGGTATGTGTATATCCATACGTTATCGTTTGTTTGTGTTGACCTCACCCCCACACAACACGCCCACACTCCCACCCCTCGAATTCTATTACGAGTTTGACTCAACTAACTGGCCTGGTTCCTGTCATTGTGTAACTTACTTCACAAACGGTTTCTACTATTATTTATCCGATGGTGTTGCTGGCACTAGAGTGGTCCCTAACCGGAGCTCTCTCATTTTTATTCCGACGTCAGAACTATTCACACCAGATAACATCTTTTTTTTTCCAAAATTTGGTGGGATTTGGGGGGGGGAAGGTGGAATCTTATTTTTACTTTTACTTACGATGTTTTAGCTCTACCTTTGAACGTACTCAACCCCCTTCATCCCGTATTAGGGTGTGTATTTTTTTATGTTCGTGCAGAGAGATATTATAGGCCGTAAAGCCGGAACTAATTGTGTTGTAAATCTGTAACCATTCATTCTACTTCTTTTTTCTACACTCCCTTTGGTCAGCATCAATGCAGGCACGCATACTTATGTCCGAATCCTCCAGTCCTACTCTATGTCAATACCAAGGCCTATTCAACGTGAGAGGAGCAACGCAAATGAGACGAACTCCAAACGACAATGAAAAAGAAAACTAAGCGGAAGGAAACAACAAACTAAGAAAGCAAGAATGTGTAGACAATGCCGATGTCGAGAGTAAAAGATAGGACATAACAATTCAGAAGTAAACTACAAGGCCAAGCATTATTTATATAGCTGATTACGATATAGCAAACTTGCACAAAGAAACAGTTAGATTGCCACACAGTCTATAACTCTCATGGACACAACATCCGCTGTTTAAACAACACACCAATAATAATCTACACAACTGCACATCACCCAGCATCTACATAACAACATCACCCACAATCTACATAACAACATCACCCACAATCTACATAACAACATCACCCACAATCTACATAACAACATCGTCCACAATCTACATAACAACATCATCCACAATCTACATAACAACATCACCCACAATCTACATAACAACATTGTCCACAATCTACATATCAACATCACCCACAATCTACATAACAACATCGTCCACAATCTACATAACAAAATCAGCCACAATCTACATAACAACATCGTCCACAATTTACATAACAACATCACCCACAATCTACATAACAACATCACCACAATCTACATAACAACATCCCCCACAATCTACATAACAACATCGTCCACAATTTACATAACAATATCACTCACAATCTACATAACAACATCGTCCACAATTTACATAACAACATCACCCACAATCTACATAACAACATCACCCACAATCTACATAACAACATCGTCCACAATTTACATAACAAAATCACCCACAATCTACATAACAACATCGTCCACAATCTACATAACAACATCGTCCAAAATATACATAAAAACATCCCATACAATCTAGATAACAACATCGTCCACAATCTACATAACAACATCGTCCACAATCTACATAACAACATCGTCCACAATCTACATAACAACATCGTCTACAATCTACATAACAACATCGTCCACAATCTACATAACAACATCGTCCACAATCTACATAACAACATCACCCACAATCTACATAACAACATCGTCCAAAATATACATAAAAACATCCCATACAATCTAGATAACAACATCGTCCACAATCTACATAACAACATCGTCCACAATCTACATAACAACATCGTCCACAATTTACATAACAACATCGTCCATAATTTACATAACAACATCACCCACAATCTACATAACAACATCACCCACAATCTACATAACAACATCCCCCACAATCTACACAACAACATCGTCCACAATTTACATAACAATATCACTCACAATCTACATAACAACATCGTCCACAATTTACATAACAACATCACCCACAATCTACATAACAACATCACCCACAATCTACATAACAACATCGTCCACAATTTACATAACAAAATCACCCACAATCTACATAACAACATCGTCCACAATCTACATAACAACATCGTCCAAAATATACATAAAAACATCCCATACAATCTAGATAACAACATCGTCCACAATCTACATAACAACATCGTCCACAATCTACATAACAACATCGTCCACAATCTACATAACAACATCGTCTACAATCTACATAACAACATCGTCCACAATCTACATAACAACATCGTCCACAATCTACATAACAACATCACCCACAATCTACATAACAACATCGTCCAAAATATACATAAAAACATCCCATACAATCTAGATAACAACATCGTCCACAATCTACATAACAACATCGTCCACAATCTACATAACAACATCGTCCACAATTTACATAACAACATCGTCCACAATTTACATAACAACATCACCCACAATCTACATAACAACATCGTCCACAATCTACATAACAACATCGTCCACAATCTACATAACAACATCGTCCAAAATATACATAACAACATCGTCCAAAATATACATAACAACATCACCCACAATCTACATAACAACATCGTCCACAATCTACATAACAACATCGTCCACAATCTACATAACAATATCGTCCAAAATATACATAACAACATCGTCAACAATCTACACAACTACACATCGTCCAAAATATACAATGCAACATCGTCAACAATCTACATAACTACACATCGTCTACTATCTACATAATAACATCGTCCACAATCTACAAACTACACATCGTCCTCCATCTACATTACAACATCACACACCATTTACAGAACTACTCATCGTCCAACATCTGCACAACAACATCGTCCACCATTTACATAACGACATCGTACAGAGTCAACACAACTTCACATCGTCCACCATCAACACAACTACAAATCACCCTCCATCTACACAACTACACATCACCCACCATCTACACAACTACACATCACCCTCCATCTACACAACTACACATCACCCTATATCTACAAAACTACACACCACCCTCCATCTACACAATTACACACCACCCTCCATCTACACAACTACACATCACCCACTATCAACACAACTACACACCACCCTATATCTACACAACTACACACCACCCTATATCTATACAACTACACACCACCCTATATCTACACAACTACACACCACCCTATATCTACACAAGTACACACCACCCTATATCTACACAACTACACACCACCATCCATCTACACAACTACACATTACCCACCATCAACATAACTACACATCACCCTCCATCAACACAACTTCACATCGTCCACCATCAACACAACTACAAATCACCCTCCATCTACACAACTACACACCACCATCCATCTACACAACTACACATCACCCTCCATCTACACAACTCCACACCACCCTCCATCTACACAACTACACACCACCCTCCATCTACACAACTACACATCACCCACCATCAACACAACTACACATCACCCACCATCTACACAACTACACATCGCCTTCCATCAACACAACTACACATCACCCACCATCAACACAACTACACATCACCCACCATCAACACAACTACAAATCACCCACCATCAACACAACTACACATCACCCTCCATCTACACAACTGCACACCACCTTCCATCTACACAACTACACATCACCCTCCATCTACACAACTGCACACCACCCCCCATCTACACAACTACACATCACCCTCCATCAACACAACTACACATCACCCTCCATCAACACAACTACACATCACCCTCCATCAACACAACTACACATCACCCACCATCAACACAACTACACATCACCCACCATCAACACAACTACACATCACCCTCCATCAACACAACTACACACCACCCTCCATCTACACAACTACACATCACCCACCATCGACACAACTACACACCACCCTCCATCTACACAACTACACATCACCCACCATCTACACAACTACACACCACCCTCCATCTACACAACTACACATCACCCACCATCTACACAACTACACATCACCCACCATCTACACAACTACACACCACCCTCCATCTACACAACTACACACCACCCTCCATCTACACAACTACACACCACCCTCCATCTACACAACTACACATCACCCTCCATCAACACAACTACACATCACCCTCCATCAACACAACTACACATCACCCTCCACCAACACAACTACACATCACCCACCATCAACACAACTACACATCACCCACCATCAACACAACTACACATCACCCTCCATCAACACAACTACACACCACCCTCCATCTACACAACTACACATCACCCACCATCTACACAACTACACACCACCCTCCATCTGCACAACTACACATCACCCACCATCTACACAACTACACACCACCCTCCATCTACACAACTACACATCACCCACCATCTACACAACTACACATCACCCACCATCTACACAACTACACACCACCCTCCATCTACACAACTACACACCACCCTCCATCTACACAACTACACATCACCTTCCATCTACACAACTACACATCACCCACCATCTACACAACTACACACCACCCTCCATCTACACAACTACACATCACCCTCCATCTACACAACTACACACCACCCTCCATCTACACAACTACACACCACCCACCATCTACACAACTACACATCACCCATCCTCTGCAAAATGTAGTCTCATTTTTTTGCTCTAGTCATCTCTTTAACAAAGATTTCATTTTAAAACCCATCTTCCGGTTCAGAGACTGGCTGTCGTTTCTTATCCAATAACATTTATACTTTAATAGGATTTCTACTTTAATTCCCAACAAGGCCTGCCAGACTTTTAAAATTCATATGACAGGGATTCACAATGTCAAAGTGATATTAAACTTCAATTACATTTAAAAAAAAAAAGTGTTTTATTGCTTGGAGAATTTTCGCTGAAGTCATCTCACGGTATTGGTTTTCGAAATCGATCTGGTCGTATTGATAGTCCAAACGATTTTCAAAATAAATACGATCAATTATATTATAGTGTCATAGAAGAGGAAAATAATTCAACTTGACATACTGACACTGGTAATATTCAGAAAAGGCAGTGGGGGTCACGACAGAAGTATACAAGGGTCCAACTGATTAGTTTTTGTCCCCTAAATTAACATACATACATGCACCGCCACCGGTGGATTTTTGGCTATATAATAAGTCTACGGTGCATTTGTTTTGTTGCACCGGTGCCACGGATTTTTTCTGTATGAGAGTCTACCCGTGCTTGTAAATGTCATATATCATTACTAATTTTTAGTTGATTTTTTATGCAAATTTGATACATGGGCGTGTCAAATATAAAGTTTAGGGTAAACCTAGAGTTTAAATTTACTATTTTAAACAGTTTCATAGGTGTATCCTTAAAAAATGCAGGGGGTAAAAGTCTAAAAGTAATTTTTAAGTACTTTTTTGCTACGGGGATGTCTAATATAAAGTTTAGGGTAAGCGTAGAGGTTAAATTTACAATTTTCAACTGATTCATAGGCACAGCCATAAAAAATGGACGGGGGGGGGGTAAAAATAATAAAGTGTTTTTTAAGCAAATTCTAGATACGGGAGTGTCTAATATAAAGTTTGGAGTAAGCCTAAAGGTTAAATTCACTATTCTTAACAGTTTCATAGGCGTATCCCCCATAAATTTATGGGGGGGGGGTAAAAATCATAAAAGTGCTTTTTAGGCAAATTCTTGATACTTGAGGGTCAAAAATAAAGTTTAGGGTAAGCCTAGCGGTTAAATTTACTATTTTTTAACAGATTCATATGCGTATCCATGAAAAATAGTCAAGGGGATAAAAAAGTGCTTTTTTAAGCAAATTCTTGTTATGGGGGTGTCTAATATAAAGTTGAGGGTATGACTATAGGTTAAATTAATTTTTTTTATCGATTTCATAGGAGTATCCATCAGAACAGCCTGCATACAGCCATCAAGACACACTAGATAACCTACATACAGACACCAAGACACACTAGACAACGTATATTCATCCATCACGACACACTAAACAACCGGAATACAGCTATAAAGACACACTAGACAATATGCATACAGCCATCATGCTACACTAGACAACCTGTATACAGCCATCACGACGCACTAGACAACATGCATACAACCATCATGACACACTCGACAACCTGTATACAGTCATCACGACACACTAGACAACATACATACACCCATCACGACACACTCGACAACCTACATACAACATTCATGACACACTAAATAACCTACATACAGCCCTCACGCCACAGTAGGCAACCAGCATACAGCCCTCATGAAACACTAGACAACCTACAAACATCCAGGGAAAATTGAAAAAAATAGAAAAAAGGTATAGTAAAAGCTTTACGTGGTTAGTAGACGACACAGATTTCAACGACGTTTCGGCTCAATTGGCCTTCAGCAGGCAGGAACAGACAAACAACAACAACACACAGATATGTAAGTAAATATAACTAATATTACATGGCTAACTAGTAATGAAATATCCAAAACAAAATAATCGAAAAATATTAAAGAAAAGCAAATTGACTTCCCTTGTGTCGTGGGCACTGGAGCTTTACTGCAGCTTCGCATTTTTATGCATTCATTTGCATTTTTTTTGCCTTAACCCCTTACTAGTACAATACAACCACGTAAAGCTTTTACCATACCTTTTTTCTATTTTTTTCAATTTTCCCTCACAATTCAGCTTTACTGCAGCTTCGCTTTTTTATGCATTCATTTGCATTTGTTTGACTTAACCCCCTACATACACCCATTACGACACACTAGACAACCTATATACAACGGGATGACACCTGTGACTGCAACAACGACATACCATGGAAACAGTCAACAACATCATGACTTGACACCTGTGTCTCATACAACGACATGACATACGTGTCTGATACAACGACATGACACCTGTGACTGCCAGAACGACACGACACCTGTGACTGCGACAACGACATGACACCTGTGACTGCTACAATGATATAGCATGGAAACAGTCAACAACATCATGACATGCCACCTGCGTCTCATAACACGGGGGATTACGATAAAATCAGTTGTAAAGGGTTAAGCAAGCAACACAACAAATTAGATTAAGATATGTTTTAGAGGTCCTCGCCACGCAAAAGACCAAGGGTGGGAAAAATGTAGTTTTCAAAGTCTTAAATAATTTCATATTTTCCTACAGTCAAACAAGAAATGCTCTTTCCTATTTCTATATAAAATGAAAGGTAGCTGATGATAACGTCTCGACTACGCCTTTAGATATTTAACTCTTTACACTACCAACTTAGATTAATCAGCGATCTCTAACAGTTTCACCCCTTATGATTCATTTATGACATAGAGCTAAGCAGACACCCAACTACATAGCTATAAATAAATGTTATCCTTATACTATATATTTACTCAGTGTACTGAATATTTTTGTAATGTTATATAATATCCACTGTATGCTATATATCTACTGAGATAATAAAAGAATAAAATATATCTTTTGTTTTCTGTTTTATATTTAATGTTATTGTTTTTCATTGATGTTATATAATCTACTAAACTGTCAATATCGACCCCGTACATCAAGAACTCCAAAGTCAGCACACACCAGACATTAACAAGTCACTTCATATGTGACCGACACGAGAGTTCAACATCCCGACACGAGCGATCACGGTTAACTCCCCCTGTGCCGCGCGTCGTAAGGCGCCTAGCGCGCCTTACAATATTTCTTTGTTAATAAGGGCCAAATACTAAATAGTTTGACACTTGTATACTACTACTCACGACTCCTGTAATATTTTATCAAAAGGCATAACAGAATCACATTCCAGCTTCATGCACTAAATGTCTGTGCACAACCAGTCACCGTATACAGCCGTGATATAATTCAAGTAATTCGATCCGGTTCTGATAGATAGACTTCTGAGTCTATGAAAATCAAACCTATCTCAACTGCACAACGACATTTATAAAATTTGCATTGTGTACAAGAACTAAAGGTAGATCATTTCACAAATTGTTTCCTCGTTGCTATGACAACAGCGATTTGACTAATCCGATTGTTTACTTTCTTTAAATAGTAACGTTTACAAGTTTAGATGGGACCGGAGACAAACATAACTCCGCTCCGCTATATCACTTCTCTATGTCTTTATAAAAAAACGTGAACAAACCTATAATAAATGCAGGAAAATCATGTTTCTTTCATAACTTATAATGCAAATCACTAAGATAGTATGATTTAAATTATAATTATGATAATTTATGGCAATAATCGAAGGAACTATTTTAAACAGAGTAAATTATCGTAAACTTTAAGTCGCAAATTATCAGGCTAAAGCTCAACCTAGAAGTTCCAACGGTTGAACGGATGTTGTATTTGTTATCTATGTAATGTGATCGCTTATTATGTCCTAGCTTCCTCACATTTCGAACACAGCTAGGGCATACTACTAGGACATACTACTAGAACATGTTACTAGTACATACTACTAAGACATACTACTAGGACATACTACTAGGACAGATTATTTTCAAGCGAATCGTCTGAAGAGCATCAAGCTGCGATCTAAAATAATTTATCAGCACGATACCACCAGGCTACTGAAGTCCCATACCCTAACATCATTAATACAGTATCATCGTTAATACCCTATCATCATTAATACAGTATCATCGTTAACACCCTATCATCATTAATACAGTATCATTATTAACACCATGTCATGATTAATACACTATCATCATTAATACAGTATCATCATTAACACCCTATGATCATTAATACAGTATCATCGTTAACACCCTATAATCATTAATACTCTACCACATTAATACCCTATCAAAATTAATACCCTATTATATCAATACCATAATATCATTAAAACTCTATCTCCTTAATACCCTATCACATGAATACTATATCATCATTAAAACTCTATCACATTAATACCCTATCATCATTAAAACCCTATCACATTAAAAACCTATCATCATTAATACCCTATTACATCAATACCATTCATCATTAATACCCTATCACATTAATACCCTATCATCATTAATACCCTATCACATCAATACCATATCATCATTAAAACCATGTCTCATTAATACCCTATCGTCATTAATACCCTATCATCATTAATACCCTATCATCATTAATACCCTATATCATTAGTACCCTATCACCATTAATACCCTATCTCATTAATACTATATCATTATTAATACCACATCATCATTAATACCCTATCATCATTAAAACCCTATCATCCTTAATCACCAAGATAACTGTAGCCAAATATAACTCTCTCTATCCTAAAATGGTTTCTATTTCAACTCTTTGCTGACATTTTTAAAAATGAATGCTTGCGAATCCTGCAGCTCGCTGGTTAAATACATTATTCTATCTGGCACCTCATTGTGGAGCATCAATCTTCGACAATAAAACGTTCTAACAGTTCTGTTTTTTTTTTTTACAATTCCTTTAAGATCATTCCATGTCTTTCCCACCATTTTTATCTCTTCTTTCCGCCTGTCTTTTTCAAGAATATTTTGATTTTCCTACTTTCCCTGGTGATTCCAAAAAGTGCCTGTCGTGTAATACTTTCAGTTACCTTCCTTAGTGTGTGTCTCATCCTGCGGATTGCCCTTGTTGTATCTCTTTGTACACTGGTATTTGACTGCCACCTTCCCATAATTCTACGTTAGTGATTTATTCCTATCATTTCCATCACTTTATTTTGCGCAAGCATCTATTAATGAAGGTAATAAAGATGGTTAAATATAACATATCGGACAACATTGACTTCAAGTAGTTACTACCTGCAGTAAGAAAATGAAGGTATATAAGGGAAGTAATTAAAATCAAACGTGTATGAAGACAGACGCACAACGAAATTTTCTATGAGACAGAA
The DNA here is from genome assembly GCA_032433765.1 of Megaustenia siamemsis. Classification (NCBI taxonomy): domain Eukaryota; kingdom Metazoa; phylum Mollusca; class Gastropoda; order Stylommatophora; family Ariophantidae; genus Megaustenia; species Megaustenia siamemsis. The sequence continues at coordinate 109,677,652 of JAVIAB010000073.1, read as the reverse complement.
ACAAGATAAATTTATTTTTGTAAATTTTTCTGAAACTTGATTCAAATTTCTGACATGAGCTCTGACGCCATCAGTCATGACCAAGCTGGCAACGTTAAACATTATAACTCAATAGATGTTCTACCATAGAATGAGTTTTTTTTGCATTAAAACCGTACCAATAGACCATCCATAAAATTTGCTCCTCTCACGAGTCTCCAAAACAGAGTTGTAGACGGTCCTCCTCATCATCATCATTCTTATCAGCATCATGTTGTGCCGTCTCCTCATCGAAGGATGGCTACCATGGAGCGCCATTCCGCTCTGTTTCTTGCTTTGATGGTGCAGATTGTCATATGTTGATTTGTCCATCTTTTGATGTTACTTGTCCATGTTAGTCTTGGTCTGCCTCTGCCTCTTTTACCTTATATTTTCCTTTCCAATATTACTTTTAGTAGGCTGTTGTGTCTTTTAAGATGCCCCAAAAATGTCATTTGTCTTGTTCTAATTGTGTTTAGTAGTTCTCTTTTAATTTTTAGTTGTTTTAAAACTTTATCATTTGTTTTCTTTTCTTTCCATCCAATTCTACCTATTCTTCTATAAAACGGTTCTAGACGGTCCTAGACGGTCATAGACGGTCCTAGACGGTCCTAAGTGCCTATATTATCAAGAGCTGTTCTGGTGGCAGCAATGCTACCAGGGATCACTCAAGCTAAACAGATCAAAAGGCTGGGACCCCTACTCCACCTCTTCGTGGTGCCTCCAGTAACAGACAAACCAGTCTAATCTGGTCAAGTGAATAGTGATAAAAGAGGGAATGCAACCCAGTACTCAAAAATGTCGCGCTGAAGTCGGATATCTTGGGCCGAAATGTGCAAAAAAAAAAAATCTCAACACAATACATCTACGCCCACTTACTGTCCTTTTAAGGACCGGCAACGAAGTTGTCTTTCCTTTGCTGTCAACGGGTGAACGACAGAAGGAAAAAGATTCAAATTTCCTGTTAATTTTCAAATTAATTTATCTAATTTCAACATCCCTAATCTAAACTACATTCACCCAAATCCTTATAAATAGTCTACAATAGCCTACATTATGACTAAATCGTATTCCAACATGAAGAAGTATTGTGTCATGCATTTCAATTCATCGATTTAAACATTTGACGATTTGAAATATTGGGACATTTCTATGCACCATGTCTGAAAGAAATCTTTTCAAGATTGTGAAGCAGGGATTGAAAGCTGTTCTTTGCCTGTTCACTGTCATCACAAACAGCTGTTCATTGAAATTACAGAAAGAGCTGTTCACTGCCATCGCAAAGAGCTGTTCACTGCCATCACAAAGAGCTGTTCACTGCCATCACAAAGAGCTGTTCACTGCCATCAAAAAGAGCTGTTCACTGTCATCACAAACAGCTGTTCATTGAAATTACACAAAGAGCTGTTTACTGCCATCACAAAGATATGTTCACTACTATCACAAAGAGCTGTTCACTGCAATCAGAAAGAATTGTTCACTACTATCACAAAGAGCTGTTCACTGCCAAAAAAATAGCTGTTCACTGCCATCACAAATAGCTGCTCACTGCCATCACAAAGAGCTGTTCACTGCTATCGCAAAAAGCTGTCCACTGCCAGTATAAAGAGCTGTTCATTGTCATCACAAAGAGCTATTCACTGCTCTCACAAAGAGTTGTTCACTGCCATCACAAAGAGCTGTTCACTGCCATCAAAAAGAGCTATTCACTGCCATGACAAAGATATGTTCACTACCATCACAAAGAGCTGTTCACTGCCATCACAAAGATATGCTCACTACCATCACAAAGAGCTGTTCACTGCCATCACAAAGAGCTGTTCACTGCCATCACAAAGAGCTGTTCACTGCCATCACAAAGAGCTGTTCACTGCTATCAAAAAGAGCTGTTTACTGCCATCACAAAGAGCTGTTCACTGCCATCACAAAGAGCTGTTCACTGCCATCACAAAGAACTGTTCACTGTCATCACAAAGAATTGTTCACTGCCATCACAAAGAACTGTTCACTGCTATCACAAAGAGCTGTTCACTGCTATCACAAAGAGTTGTTCACTGCTATCACAAAGAATTGTTCACTACTATCGCAAAGAGCTGTTTACTGCTATCACAAAGAACTGTTCACTGCTATCACAAAGAGCTGTTCACTGCTATCACAAAGAGCTGTTCACTGCTATCACAAAGAGCTGTTCACTGCTATCACAAAGAACTGTTCACTGCTATCACAAAGAGCTGTTCACTGCTATCACAAAGAGCTGTTCACTGCTATCACAAAGAGCTGTTCACTGCTATCACAAAGAGCTGTTCACTGCAATCACAAAGAATTGTTCACTACTATCGCAAAGAGCTGTTCACTGCAATAACAAAGAGCTGTTCACTGCCATCACAAACAACTGTTCACTGCCATCACAAACAGCTGTTCACTACCATCACAAACAGCTGTTCACTGTCATCACAAACAGCTGTTCACTACCATCACAAACAGCTGTTCACTGTCATCACAAACACCTGTTCACTACCATCACAAACATATGTTCACTACCATCACAAAGAGTTGTTCACTGCCATCACAAACAGCTGTTCACTGCCATCACAAACAGCTGTTCACTGCCATCACAAACAGTTGTTCACTGCTATCACAAATAGCTGTTCACTGCCATCACAAAGAGCTGTTCACTGCATCACAAAGAACTGTTCACTGCCATCACAAATAGCTGTTCACTGCCATCACAAAGAGCTGTTCACTGCCATCACAAACAGCTGTTCACTACCATCACAAACAGCTGCTGTTTAATACTGAATTTCTTTCTGAATTCAAGTACACCATACGACAGTCAGTAATTGTACTAGGAAACTATCTTAGATCAGCGGAAGATGTGACCATCTGATAATCTGACCACAGGTCCCCTCGTCACAAGGGGGCAAACAAGTTATCCAAAATAGGTAATGAAAAGATAAATAGGATCTCACTGGAACTAACAAGATTACAACTGTCTATATATGGTCTAGATGTCATTTACTCAGCCTAGCAATTACCTAACATTGTCGCAATTATATCTTGAACTCACGCATGTTCCTGTACAAGTTGTGTACACTGAAGTGATGCACAGAAGATACTGAGCAGTCACAGTAACATTTGATGGTGTATGGAAATACCTGAGAGCCAAGGTAAACCAGTTCTTAGTGAACTGGTCAACAGGTCCGGTCCCTGTAACTAGACAGCTATGGGTTCACATGTCGTAAACGAATACAGACACGGTTTTGTCATGGAAAGAGAAACAGTTCAGACGTGGTACTGACCACGTTTCCTCCCAAACATTTGTCGAAGAAAGAAATGTTTGAGTTTGAGCAGTGCTCTCTCTATCCACATTCACAGTGCTCTCTCTATCCACATTCACAGTGCGACAAGGCTCAATCTTTTCAACTACTAAGCTTAACGGTCACTACCGGAAGTTCGTCGCCATATCTACTTTCCCTTACTCTTCTATTTTCGGCTATGTAGGGGGGCAGAGTCTCTTACTATCCTCACGACGCCATTTTGAGGCCGCATTCAGACACCCCCTTCCCTGCGGTCCCGCGCTTCAAGATCATTTCCATATTTAATTTCACTATACTGACTCTTATGCCAGTTTATCAGGTTTTTTCCCCAATTTCTTTGTTATTCATCAATTGTAGATTTTAATGATGTTAGTCATCAATTGTATAGTTTAATGACGTTTGTCATCAATTGTATAGTTTAACGATGTTAGTCATTAATTGTAGAGTTTAACGATGTCAGTCATAACGATTAAACTGACAAAACGTGTGTGAACACACAGAGGATATAAGAATTTTAGGTCTCAAAACCGGAAGTCAGGTTAATAGGAGAGAGGAAAACGAACCTTTTATTCACAGACTTCCTGTTATTGTAACGGTCTCCTTAGATCAGCAGGAAGACGACAAGACTTGCTGCTTGTCTGGCCTGGTAAAGTGCTACCGTAGTTAGTACAGTAAGCGGTCATTCTTCTTTGTCTTTCTATAGTAGACATGACCGCCTATGAAATGACAAGTTTAACTGAACGGATGAACGAAACACATCTTCGGATCATCTCATAATGTTGTCAATATAGTTTCTGTAAAGATAGCGACAACGCTAGATTCTAAACCACAATGTACACATCATATCAATGAAGGTGCTTGCCATAATAATTAATGTAAAGTGAGAACCAACGATGTTTACTCAAATAGATTTTGCCATCAGTTTCAAATAACAACTATATATATATTCAAAAAAGGTCTCAGTCTGATTAGTAAGAAAACAGAAGTAATGGTCATATCAAAGAAACAATCACCATCATGCAGCATAAAAATAAACAGGACAAATCTGAAACAAGTGCAACGCGTCAAATACTTGGGCACAATAATAACATCAGATGGAAGATGCACCACAGAAATAAAAAGCAGAATAGCTCAGGCCAAAATAGCATTTCAGAAAATAAAAAATATCTTATTCAACAAGACTATGTCAATAGAAGTGAGAAAGAGAATTCATCGGTGCTATATAGAACCAATTCTGACCTATGAAAGCGAATAACGGACAATAGACAAACAAATTAAAAGACGATTAGAGGCCACAGAATTTGGATTTCTCAGAGGAATGTTGAAAGTTTCCTGGACATCTAAAAAGACTAATGAGGAAATTTTCAAAGAGTCCAACACAAAAAGGGAACTCCTAAAGACATCAGAAAGAAACAATAAAAAATAAAAAAGAGATCGTGGACGACAAAGAGAGAAAATACTGGATAGCTTGGTGGCATGGCATGGAAAACAGTCAACAACAGAACTGATACGATGCACTGTAGATAGAAAGTTGTGGAAAGACACGATCGCCTACGCCAACTGTTATGGCACATAATGATGATGATGATGATATATATATATATATATGTATATATATATTTACTTACCCGTGATATTTATCATATACATAGACCACATATGTTAAACTTCTTCTTCCTCTTTTCTCTTTCACTTGTACCTAAAAGGTGGTTTATATCATTTGTCGTTCTTGTGCTGCTCGAATTGTCTGAATTAGTGATTTTCCTTTGTTGTTACATGTCTTTGTCACTGCATCTATCCATCTTCTTCTGGGTCTTCCTCTTGGTCTTTTTCCATGCATTCTCGAGAAGAACGCCCTTGATGGTGATTGGTGAGGATTCATTCTGACCAGGTGGCCAAACCATTTAAGTTGTTGTTGTTCTATATATTCTTGGCAGGGTTTTGTTCCTACCATTTTTCTTATGGTTTCATTTGGTATTCTATCTCTTCTTGTGTTGTTTGTTACTTTTCTCAAGCATCGCATCTCACATGTATTGATCTTTCTTAAATGTGATTTAGAAAGGGTCCATGTTTGACTTTCATAGCACAAAGTTGGTATGAAGATGCTATTTATCATTTGTTGTTTAGCTGGCATAGAAAAGTTTGGATGTCTTAACAATGGTGAAAGCTGGTATGTGACAGCATTTGCTTTTTGTATTCTCATGCCAATTTCTCTGTCTAGTTTTCCATCTTCTGTGAACATTGTGCCTAAATACTTGAATTCCTCTACTTGTTTTATTTCTTTGTCTTTGATCTTGATGTTTAATGGGTGTCTTAATTTGCTTATTCTTATAGCCTCTGTTTTTGCTGTGTTAATTTTCATACTGTAGTTTGTGCAGCTTTTATCTAGAGATGTTAAATGCTGTTGTAGCAGGTTTTCATCCTCGTATATTAGGCATTGGTCATCTGCGAAGAGTAGCTCATTGATGTTGGAGTTTTCTACCTCTATGTTATTATTTGATTTGTCCTTGTTGTTGGTTGTTTCCTGATTTATTTTGTCCATATATATGATGAAGAGGAGTGGTGAGAGGACACATCCTTGTCTTACTCCTGTTGTAACCTGAAACCATTCTGACAGACCTTCCGATGTTCTGACGGCACTTTGACTGTTTTTATATAGTGCTATTATATTTTCTAGTAGTTGTCCTGCTACCCCGTATGTTTCTAAAGTTTGCCAAAGTTTGTTCCTGTCCACACGATCAAACGCTTTTTCCTGATCTATAAACACTATATTTAGATAGGCTGATCTTCCGGTGTGTGACTGTGCTGGCAACACGACACAATTTTCGATGGGAGTCAAATTTAAGTTATAAGTGAATTTCAATGCCCGTAGAAAAAAGAAATTCAAGCGTTCTTGTGCTATTTCAAATGGATTTTATATGTGATTTATATAGTTTGTGCGAATAGTACCATATGTTAAACAAAAAATATAAATTATATCACCTCAAAGAGGCATATCGCTTCTCAGCCACGTAGGAAAGTTATACGCCAAATTTATGGAAAAAAAGGCTGAGGCCAGTAATAGAACTACAGTTAAGCGATTCTCAAATGGGGTTCCGAAAAAACAGAGGATGTACTGATGCTCTATTCACCTTAAAACAGCTTCCAAAAAAACGACAGAACACAATCAAAATGTGTACATAACTTCCATTGACCAGGAAAAAGCATTGGACCGTTTAAACAGAGAACAACTGTGTGAGATACTAACCATATACAGAGTAAGCCAACATCTAACCAACCTAAATAAAAGGCTCTACATCAACAGGTGCTGCACAGTCAGAACAACAGCAGGTTACACATACCACTTCCAAGTTAGATAAGTTGTAAAACTGGGTTGCGTACTTTCCCCCATTCTGTTTATTACAAACACGGACTATATAAGCAAGTTAGCCAACCCATCAGAGACAGAGGAGATCTACGAGCTTTTATTTGCAAACGACCAGGAACTCATACTTGGAAATTAGAAGACCTACAAGACTTAAATAGATTCAACAGCACAGGCACAAAATACAACATAAAAATCAAACCTCAAGAAAACAGAAGTCATGAATATCACAAAAGAGAAACAGAACATCAACATAACTATAGACGGCAGACAACTAAAACAAGTAGATATATTTAAATATCTAGGAAGTCTAGTGACAAACGACAATTCACAAACAGCAGAAATAGACTCAAGATGCAACAAAGTTTGTCAAATCATTGGACAGCTATCACCACTATTGTGCAAAAAGGAAATAATTCTAGATGAAAAACGGGCACTCTCCAATACAATCTTCATTCCGAAGTAGTTCTACCAATGCCAGACCTGGACCCTAGATGCAAGAACAATATGAAAAAATAACCTCTACAGAGATGAAATGTGTTAGACGAATGACAGGAAACAGTCTGAGAGTTAAGATCAGAAATGAAGAACTGAGAAAAAAAAAGCAAGGAATAACACCCGCCATAGAATATATAAAGAAAAATAAGATACCAGTCTTGAAATGTGACAAGGCAGAAAGGTCAAAACACAACACAATGACACTTCAAGAAGCGTTGCGAGAAAACCAGACCAAAGGGCCGACCACGAAAAAAGATGGATAGACGGAATATTAGAAACACTAGGAAACATAGCAGCAGAGGCGAACAGAAGAGCAAAAGACCGGAAATTATATCTCCTATCGACGTTTAAAGGCAAATAAGGAAGGAAAGAAGATGAAAGAACCTCAAAAAGCACCTTTCTTACAACAGAAGGAGAGGAACTAAAAGAACAATTAAATGATTTAATAAATTCTAGTCAAGATTCAGGACAAAAAGGTAACATAGAAAATAAATTAAGTCATGATTATAGCAGAAGACAAAAAAAGTAAAAAAAATCTCTTCAGGATAAAAAAATAAAGTAAAGTACCCCGTCACGCCAAGTGGCGTATAGGGAATATGGTGTTAGTGACCATAAATTTTACAGACCTTCGGCACATGATTTTTGGGGTAATGTGGTCGGTATTACGCACGTGCCGCTTCACTTTCCCTGAAAAAAATCCGGTACCCATTAAAGACTGGGTGAACTCTCTTCAGGATAAAGAAGAAAATTAAAGCAAGCTACATATAAATGGCAAAACCTTTTGATTAAACTGGTTGATTCTTACTTCAGAATCGCTCTTCTGGTATTCACTCTTGTGATGGTTATTTCCCCATTAACACCGTTAGATGTAGATATTAAGTTGTGTTTTGACATAATTATCATCATCAAGTGCCATCTCCGCAACGAAGGTTGACTACCATGGAGCGCCATACTGTTCAGTCTCTTGCTTTGATGGTGCAGGTTGTCGTAGGCTGATTTGTCCATCTTTTGATGTTACTCGTCCATGTTAGTTTTGGTCTGCCTCTGCCTCTTTTACCTTGTATTTTCCCCTTCAAGATTAATGATAGCAGGTTTTTGTCTTTTAACATGGCCCAAAATCGCATTTGTTTTGTTTGAATTGTGTTTAGTAGTTCCTTTTCCATTTTTAGTTGTTTTAAGACTTCATCGTTTCTTTTCTTTTCTTTCCATCCAATTCTACCTAGTCTTCTGTTTATTCACATTTCAAAGGCTTCAATTCTATGTTCTGTTTTCTTGTCTAGTGTCCATGTTTCTGCACCATATAGGAATGTTGAGAAGATGTAACATTTTGCTATTCTTAGTTTTAGCCCTGGTGTTATTTGTTTTGATGTTAGTATGTTCTTCATGACATTAAAATTACTTTTTGCCATTCCTATTCTTTTGTTTATTTCAGTTGTACATTTTCAACCACTATGTCCAAGGTAGTTGTAGTTTATGAACTGTCTCCAGGTCTATTCCTTCAATTTTGATATCCACTTTTGAGTTTTGAGTATTTTCTTTGTTTATAATTATGTTTTTAGTCTTTTCGATATTCATATCTACTCCATATTTTTTTTTTGGCTTGTCATGTTTATTTCATTAAGTAATTGTTGTAGATCTTTAGGATTTTCTGCTAGTAATACAGTATCGTCAGCATATCTTAGGTTATTTATTATCTTTCCATTAATGTATAGGCCTGGCAGCTCTGTGATGTTTTTAAAGATTTGTTCGGTGTATAGATTGAACAAGCTTAGTGATAGAATGCATCCTTGTCTTGTTCTCTTTGTTATATTATGTTATTGCTGTTTGCTCCCAGCACAAATTACATATTAGTCTTATGTCCATATTATCTAGATGTATCCCGTTTAGGCATTCTATAAGTTGTTTGTGATGTATTCTATCAAAAGCTTTGGTGTAGTCTTTGAAGCAGGCATATATTGGTTTGTTTACTTCTGTGTACTTTTCGATTAATGTTCTCATGCAGAATATGGCTTCTTTTGTCCCGCTATTTTTCCTAAATCCAAATTGCTGCTCATCTAATTCAGTATTGATTTTATTCTTAATCCTTCCTTGTACAATTTTTAGCAAGATTTTTGTAACATGGCTCATTAGGCTTATTGTTCTAAAGTCACTGCATTCAACTGCACCATTACTTTTAGGCAATGCAATGAAAGTTGATGTTTCTAGTTCATTTGGTATGTATCCTGTATGGTATATGTCATTGCATATGTCTGTTATCACTTCAATGCCAATATCTTCTAGTGCCTGTATCATCTCTATCTGTATGCTGGCAGGTTCTGCTGCTTTTCCCTTTTTCATTGTTTTCATAGCTTCTTCCACCTCAGATTTTAAGATTGTATAGCCTGATGTACATTTTATAACTGGTTTCTTGTCCCTTTGATCATAATCAATAGCTCTGTTATAGATTCCTGTCCTCTATATATTATATTTGTATTGTCTGTTAGCATTTTTCCTTTTTTGTCTGCAATGCATGCGCTTTCTGTGGCTTTAAAAACAAATTGTATTAGTCATTCTATTTATTTATGTGTGCATTCCTCTTAAGTCTTGTTTGCTTTCCATAGTTTCTATTTCTATACATTTTTGGCTTAGCCAATCTTCTTTTGACATTATTATACTAGGCAATATAAGAAGGTAGTTTACCATTCCTTTCCTTTTAGGCAGTGGCTGTACTAGCCATTGTCTCTATACATGAGATCCTCTGCCTGCCATCACGGAATGGGGACCGTAACCGGCACTACTTGTCGGCTGCTCCCAGAACACCATCCATCACCTGTTCTTATGGCTTCACATAACCCTAATAGGGGGCTAAACGGGAGCTCCACCTTTCCCAAGGGTGTCCTGAAGACTAGCGGAGGAAAGGAGACGTTTTACCCCTCCTTTTGTAGGGCAGAACTCTACCCCGCCAACACTTTAAAATAAAAGGAAATAGAGATCGCAGACCGCAAAAAGAGAAAATACTGAACAGCTTGGTGTCAGGCATGGAAAACGGTCAACAATAGAATTGATACAATGCACTGTAGATAGAAGGGAGCCGCAATAGCTCAGTGGTTAGTGAACTGGACTACAAAGGACAAGAGGTAGGGTTCGATCCCAACCGACGGCTTCCGAGTTCACCCAGCCTTAAATGGGTACTGGATTTTTTTCTGGGAAAGTAAAGCGGCACGGGCGTAATACCGACCACATTATCCCAAATAATGTGCCGAAGGTCTGCAAAATTTATGGTCACTAACACCATATTCCCTATACGCCACTTGGCGGGACGGAGGCTCTTTACTTTACTGTAGATAGAAGATTGTGGAAGGACATACATGATCGCCTAAGACAACCGGTATGGCACATGATGACGATGATGATGGTTATTTGCTCCATTGTCTTTTAATATCTGCTGTAGTTGTCGGTACACCAATGATGCTGATGCGATTATGTGATGACCCGAAGCTGAAAATGTCACGATATCATCTAACGGGAATATCCAAACAGAGATTGATAAAGAGCACTTGAAGAGAAATTGATTGGAGAGTTAATTTCAATGTTACAGAAAATCCACTTAACAAAAATACAAAGATAGCATTATATAAAAGAGCACTCTCCTCAACATTCTGCTAACAACGTCAAACACGTGCATTAACAAACATATAAAAAACCTGGTCATTTTTGTTGTTGAATGTTTGACAAAAAAAGACATGAGTGACCTCTTCTTAGTTTTCACCTCTTAAGTGGACGTGAATGTGCTGTGTCACTGGTTTACCGTAAAGCCTCTACATGTGCGCCTTTAGTCCCGACACATCGGTCTATGGTATGGGTAGATCTGCTTACAACATTTTCTTCAGGTAGTGGCTACATTTTGCCTACTATTTTTCAGTTTTTAACTGTCAAAGGCTACTTCAACTTACGCGAGTGATCACGGGACTTCCTGTTCTTTCCCGCCATTTTCAGAGAAAATTAGACATCAGCTCTCACTACCCAGAGAGGGCTAGACATTGGATCTTACTACCTACAGAGAGATACGCATCAGATCCCACTACCCAGAGAGGGCTAGACATCAAATCTCACTATCCAGAGAGAACTAGACATCAGATCTCACTACCCAGAGAGGGCTAGACATCAGATCACACTACCCAGAGAGGACTAGACATCAGATCTCACTACCCAGAGAGGGGTAGATATCAGATCTCACTACCCAGAGAGGACTAGACATCAGATCTCACTACCCAGAGAAAGCTAGACATCAGATCTCACTACCCTTGAGGACTAGACATCAGATCTCACTACCCTCAGAGGGCTAGACATCAGATCTCACTACCCAGAGAGGGCTAGATATCAGATCTCACTACCCAGAGAGGGCTGGACATCAGATCTCACCACCCAGAGAGGGCTGGACATCAGATCTCACCACCCAGAGAGGGCTGGACATCAGATCTCACCACCCAGAGAGGGCTGGATATCAGATCTCACCACCCAGAGAGGGCTGGACATCAGATCTCACCACCCAGAGAGGGCTGGACATCAGATCTCACCACCCAGAGAGGGCTGGACATCAGATCTCACCACCCAGAGAAAGCTAGACATCAGATCTCACTACCCAGAGATGACTAGACATCAGATCTCACTACCCTCAGAGGGCTAGACATCAGATCTCACTACCCAGAGAGGGCTAGACATCAGATCTCACTACCCAGAGAGGGCTAGACATCAGATCTCACTACCCAGAGAGGGCTAGACATCAGAATTCACTACCCAGAGATCAGGGGAGAGGAAACCACTGATTTAAAGTGAAACATTCCCACTGCCTCTGGCGAGTTTCAACCCAGGACTTTCATGTCCATGAACAGAGGCCTTAGCTCTAGACCAGCCAGTCTAATAAAGTGATGATATAAGAAAACAAATAACTGGAATATCATCTGTGTTGAATCAAAAGCAACATATATATTATTTAGACATGCAACACGATCACCGTCAGCCAGCATCCCTCGGTGAGCTTTAACACTTTAAATCAAATGGAAAAGGTCAACTTTAGGCCAGCTGATTAATGCAAGAGCGGTAATTTCCAGAGCACCATGCATGAGACACACAACGGGGTATTGTCCCTCGACGATGAAAAGCAAGAGAAACGAAGGCAATTAAAGAGTTATATAAGATAGGTGAAAGAAATATAATTTTGTGTTGTAATGGAACAAGAAAAGTTATAAGAAAATGAGGATACAAATCTGTGTATGGGCAATATATGGCCATATTGGGATCATTACTGTTGAGTCTAGGACGTTGACCTTTTATCTGAAATTCTGAACATCTCTTGTTGTCTGTCCCAAATGAGAGTCTCGATGTTATAAGGAGATCTTCAAGCCTCGTGCTTATCGTCTTCTACCTCGTTAATTCACAGGCTTGGAAGAGCTAAATGTTCCATTATTTTTAATCTATTAACCAATATGTCGAATTAAATGATCAAAAAAGATAGTCTTTCTTGTTTGTCTGATTGAGATCGCTAAAAACCTTTTTATTTATTTTCAATTTTCCTAAAATATAGTTTTACTTTTTTTTTTGTCTGTTTAGATTATGGCGAATCACATAATTAAAGGGCCGTAATTACAGTAGACAAAACATGGCTCTTGATAACGAGCACTATCTCATTGCGGTCTACAAAGACTCCAAAATTAAGTCCTGTACAAGGAGAATATCCTTCTCTAAGCTTCCACTATATCTGTCATTTTATGTTTCTTACATTACTCATATTTCTCTTATCTGTCGACTACATCAAACGTTTGCAACCGTCAGCAGAGCGTGATACAGTTACGGATGGGTACCTCAATTGTTGACGTTTTTGTTTTACAAATATGGTTGGTGGAGATATAAACATGGCGCCAAGGTCAGGGCCAAGCATCATAAAGTGAAAGTGTCTATCACTACCATCTGTGAAGCGATGCTACCAACTTTCTGACACTGCTTCAACGAGTAAAGAACTTCGTGCGCTTTGTGAGACCTTCCGGTCATCAGGAAATAGATTTGAGCTTTAGTGGAGACTGTCCGAATGTTAAGATAATTCTTCTATTAAAGAAAGTACGATGACATTCCATCCGCTAGCTGAAAAGCCGACGTTCGGTGTTCGAAGCCCGCGGTAGACAGAAAGGATTTTTTCTATCGGGGGTGAAATAAAAATCCTGAGTCTCACACGTCGTGGCGACTGCTTGACCAAGCGGCCTTTATTTCTCTGGTCCTATCGTTGCCCCCCGTCATACACCAGCAATGGTACTATGTGACGTAAAGATAGTTTTTTTTTTTTTTAGATGACATTCCATGAACGAGAGTGACGTCATGAGCTCGACAGTTGCAGATGTTTGTTTTCCGTGTCGCGAATGTACTCTCTTTATGTCCAGAATTCACCCATTCTATGTCCGGAATTCACACCTTCCTATGTCCAGAATTCACTCTGTCTATGTCCAGAACTCACCCTGTCAATGTCCAGAAAGCCGCGATAGCTCAGTGGTTAGTGAACTGGACTACAAAGGACAAGAGGTAGGGTTCGATCCCAACCGACGGCTTCCAGGTTCATCCAGTCTTAAATGTATACCGAATTTTTTTCTGGGAAAGTAAACTTTTAGTAAAGCGGCACAGGCGTAATACCGACCACATTACCCCAAAAAATCATGTGCTGAAAATCTGTAAAATTTATGGTCACTAACAGCATATTCCCTATACACGACTTGGCGTGACGGGGGCTCTTTACTTTATTTTATATCCAGAAAGTTATCTTCTACAGCATGGACGTGTATACTGCTTTAGTGTAAATGAGTTTATTGTGAATATCCGATTAGATTTCTCTCTTGAAACCTCTGGTTTATTGTTTATTCCGCAGTCTGCTGGCATTTACCCTTTTGATTTTACAATGTTTTAACAAATGTTAATGCAAAAGGGGGGGGGGGTGTGGGGAGGGGGAGAGAAAGAGAGGAGAAAGAAAAAGAGAGAAAGAGAGAGAGAAACAGAGAGAGAAAAAAGAGAGAGGGAGAAAGAGAGGAAGAGAGAGCGAAAAAAAAGATAGAGATAAAGAAAGAGATAGAAAGAGAGAGAGAAAGTGAGAGAGAAAGAGAGAGAGAATGAAAGAGAAAGAGAAAGAGAAAGAGATAGAGAGAAAGAGAGAGTGAAAGAGAAAAGAGAGAGAAAAAGAGAGAGAGAAAGGGAGAGAGAGAAAGAGAGAGAGAGAAAGAGAGAGAAAGAGAAAGAGAGAGTGAAAGAGAGAGGAAGAGAGAGAGAGAGAGAAAGAGAGAGAGAGAGAGAGTGAAGGAGTTGTATGTTTATGTGTTATTGAAAAAAACGTGTATTTGCGAGTGTGCGCATTTATGTGGTTCTACCCGTCTAGTTTTGCCTCAAAACTCCCCTACCATAATGTAACACTAACAAGGGCCGCTCTTTTCAAGTCAGCTTTTCTTTCAACTTTAGTTATTTCTACAATCTTATACTGTTTCTTGTATTTCCCTTTAGTACGTTAATAGTTCACACGTCACGTCTTGTCCCTGCTGTTATCCACGTCACACGCAAGAATTTATGACGCACCTCAACCACAAAGGTCGAATCCCCGTACCCGACCACCATAATTATTGTCGCGTTGACTACCTCATTACCTCCCTGGTGTCAGGCTGAGCACAGACGCCAGCAACTATTTTTTTCTTCCTTATTCTGGATTATATCGGCTCACTGCTGTCTACTTCCGGGTCTGATATTCTTTTGTCAATTGCTCACATGCACGGATGAAATGATTGCGTTGTTCAATTACTGAGGTAGTTCTGGGCCTTTTCAATCTGTCGGATCACGCCATTCTGTTACGATTGTGGATTATTTTGATTATTTTTCTAAGACAGACGTCTAAATCAGATTTCTTATTTGTCTGGTTCTAATATGTTTCCATGGTTTTCTTTTTAGTCATTGTGTTTAGTTTCTTTACAAGGTTTAAATTTGCTCATTTCAGTTGATTGTGTGTTTTCTGCTGAATGTATATGCCTGTTGAACTATCTGTTTCTTTTAGGTTTTATTTCGATATTTTGCATTCATGAATTTGTTTAATGTTTGGCTTCACTAACACACATCTAAGAGTTCTTTTTCTTCTTCTTCTATCTTTCCTCCATTGCTGTTGGCGTCGAGGGGAGATTACATCTGCTATTCTTTGCTCTTCTGTTGACCTCTTCTGGTGTTATCCCTCCTAGTGACTCTAGTATTCCCTTTATCCATCTCTTTCTCGGTCTTCCTCTTAATCTGGCGTTTTCGTAGCGTTTGTTTATGGTTCTTCGTGTCATTGTTAGTTCTTTTTGTCTTGTTATATGGCCGAACCAATGTATCTGTTGTTTCTTTATGTATTCGATGGCTGGTTCAATTTCGAGTTTCTTCCTCAGGTCGGTGTTTCTTACTCTGTCCCTTAAGCTGTTTCCTACCATTCTTCTGACACATTTCATTTCGGTGGTCGTTATCTTTCTTATTGTTCTTGAGTCCAGCGTCCAATTCTGGCACTGATAGCACAGAGTTGGTAGAAAAATTGATTTGTATATTGCCCTTTTTGCTTCCGTAGTTATTGCTTTTTTTTTCAATAGTTTTGATACTTGGCCTATAACTTGGCATGCTTTGTTACACCTTATATCTATCCCTGTCTCTTGGTTATTGCCGTGTGTTAACGTGCTACCCAGATATTTAAAATTGTCTACTTGTTTCACAGTCGTAAATAATCGAGATCTAAGAGTTCGGTATAAGATTAGAGTATTAGAGTCAGGGATCGGTTCAGTGAATTTGAAAAGGCATTGGCACGAGAGTAATTCTGAGAAACTGAACGCCCAGCTTGAGACTAGGCACGTATTTATAATTTAGCAAGAAGCACTGACAAAAGAGTATGTGTAACTAGCACGGTACATAGGAAACGAGATTGAATCTTCCTCTTCTTCTACCTTTCAGCTCTCTGTGGAGCATGTGTTTTCAACAAATACTTTCCAAGCTGTTCTGTTTCTTGCCATTCGTATAAGATCATTCCATGTCTTCCCCATCAACTTCATCTCTGCTTCCATCTGTCTTCTCTAAGAATATTTTGGTCTTCCTCTTTGTCTTTTTCCTTGGGGATTCCAAAAAAAGGACCCGTTGTGTAATACTCTCAGTTGGCTTCCGCAGTGTGCGTCCTATCCAGCGCCATCGTCTTCGCTGTATCTCTTTATCCACTTGCACTTGATTGGCACTTTTCCACAATTCTGTTAGTAATTTTGTCCTGCCATTTCCATCCTTTTATTCTGCACTAGCATCAATTAAGGAACGTTTATATCTATATGATTGTCATTTTTGTTCTTCTCTATTTCACAGCCATAATAGGATTGACTTAACATTGGAGTTTAACATTTTAATGTTAATGAGACTGAATACTAAATGTGTGTTCCCATTTCTCCAAATATTACATTTTAATCTGTAAACCCTGAACTTGAACTGAGCGTAGACAAACATTGCAGTAAAGATGCAGTTGGGCGACAGGTTTTGTTGGAGGTTCTGATGTTGAAGATGAAGCCGTTGAAGCCAAATCAATTGGACATTTATAGGGAAAAGACAAGGGAAAAGAATTGCGTGGACTGAGACAGAAACTAATAATGAAGTTTAGAAGCAGCTGAAAATGAAACTTATGCGATCATGGCTCTTTCAGACTAGAACTCCGGACTCTCTTATGAAGGCATCTAAATTTTGAGTGATTCGGTTACCCCGTAGAGTATCTCTTCCAGGGAGGTTGGTGTGGGCCACATTGTCCTCAGGTCTGTGTACTGGGGGCAATCTAGTAGAACATGTTTTGTTATCATGTTATCCTGGGTACAGTGGCAAAAGAAGAAAACTAAGACAATCGAACAAAACAATTTTAGCTTTTTAACAGAATAAAGAGACACAATACCCTACTGAAAATCATCTAAGGGAGAAATATACTTGGTGCATTCAGAAAGTAATACGCCACATCGGTTTTCTTGGGAACCGCCAATTAAAAAAGTATTAAATTTTTACACAGTATTTATGGATATGTCATGTAAATATGGGTGTCATTCAACATAATCCCCATTCACTGGTACAGCATTACGCCAGCGCGGACCAAGTGCATGTATTTTTAGCCTATACCAGTCTTTGTCTAGATCGTGTCGGCATTTCTTCGCTGTATGAATCACTACTTCACCATCTTCAAACCTTGTTCCACGGAGGGCATCCCTAAGTGGATCAAAGCGATTGGAATCTGAAGGTGCCAAATCTGGGCTGTTTGGTGGATGGGGCAGTACATGATTAGGATCCAACCTAATATTGTAATTGCTTCTGTGTTGCCAGACGTGTTTGAGGGTGCGCATTGTCGTGAAGGAGAAACAGGTCTGCTGGATTCTTGTGCGGCTGAACTCTGAGGAAACGTTGATTGTGTTTTTTCAATGTTTTAATGTAAACTTGTGAACTGATTGTCTCTCCTCTTGGAAAAACATCCACAAGAATCACACCTTAAATGTCTTAATATAAACTTGTGAATTGATTGTCTCTCCTCTTGGCATAACATCCACAAGAATCACACCTTCAATGTCCTAAAAGATAGTAACCCTGACCTTTCCAGCTGAAGGAGATGTTTTGAATTTTTTTCTTCGCGGTGAGTGTATGCTGCCACCCCATTGACTGTCTTTTTGTCTCAGGTTCTAAATGTTGCGCCCAGGTTTCGTCACCTGTAACAATCTTGGCCAAAATGTCATCTCCATCAACCTTGAAACGCTCCAAAAGTTCATAAAAATTGATTTTCTTTGCGATCGGTGCTCATTTGTGAAATTTCGTGGAATCCATCTTGCACAGACCGAGGAGATTTCGAGTCTTTATAACTACATTTTTATTATCAATGCTGACTGACAACTTTAAGTCCAATAGTTTAGCAGTGATGCGTCTATCAGCAAGAATAATACCCCAGCACATTTCAACACCCCTGCAATGGTGACTGTAGCAGAAGCTCCGTATCTCCGTTTTTCGATTCTTTTATTCTCTGAACCGAGCGACTTACTGTGCTCCTGTCGACTGCAAAACATCCATCCACATCACATAGGTGCTTGTGAATGTTCACAACAGTTTCCTTCTCTACAACAAGAAATTCTATCACAATTCGTTGGTTATAACGCAAGTTGCTAACATGCTCCATTTCAACGGTTTAGTGCGGTCGTTTTATCTAGCTGATTGCAGTGCAATTTAGTGCACACATTTGAGACATGCCATATTTAAAGTGTACGTTATTAGCTGAGGAAATCTACATCCTGAACGCTCTCGTATGTTGGTATTTGGCGTCTTGACAAACGGCTGGTAGCAAGCAATCATGATAAAATAGCAGTTTTATTACAATGTTAGTGTCTTATGCTCTGCTGAACAGCTTTTCTCGTGGCTGAATCTACCAATATTAGATAGCCAGATCCGACCAAAGAATGAACAAGATGTATTCGTGGTGCCAAGCCTCGTCTCCTTTCTCCTGCGCCTTTTGTCTTCTGAAATTTATATCAGCACTGCCTCCAATGTTGTGTCATTTTTTTTATTTTTGTTCTCCGTATACTACGATCAGTAGCCAGATTTTGCCAGTTTCTTTCACTGATAGAAACTTCCCTCAAGGAAGCCCTGCCTTGTTTCTCAGCAATGTTATGCCCTTTAGTCTTGCTCCTTCCTTAAGTTCGCCATTCAATATTTGTTTGGGAATACGAATGTTTGTCATTCTTCTTACATGACCCAGCCACCTTAGTCTACGACTCCTAATTGCTGCCATGATGGATGGGAGCTATGCCGCTCGCTGTAAGACATTAGAGTTGGTTGTTTTGTCCTGCCATTTGATGTTCATAATCTTTCGAAGGCAACGCACATGAAAGCTGTTTAACCTTTTTCTCATGCCTTGCACAGGTAGTCCACGTTTTTGACCCGTATAGAAGTGTATCAAGCATGCAACTTATGTAAATTTTAATCTTAGTTCTAAGAGAGAAAAGTGCGTGATAAACGAAGTAGAAGCAGGCACAGTTTAAGGTGGGTTCAACTTTCAAAAGACATATAGGAGAGCCTGTTACGGCGTTTACCCCCAAATCAACTTTTGATGCGGAGACAAAATTGACGACCACGACGATGATGATGATTCGGAGGTTCGAGGGTTGAGCTGAAAACAATTCTTGAATTAGCGGAACTGAAAGTTTGACACTAGAAAAATATAGGAAACAATGTCTAGATTTAAAATATGGGCTATGGAGTCCACAGCCTTGATTTTCTAATCTACGTGCCTGAAGGATCTGTTAGTTCCTTCAAGGACTTCAACATAATGAATTATTCACTATCTTTCTCCTTCCTTCCCAATTGTGTTTCCGTATTCATTCTTGTAGTTTATAATTTCTTATTATTTTGTACTTCATTGTTCCATAATGAAAGATCTTGTCCAGGCTCTATATCTCTTGACATGCGCGGACTAACAAAATCAAAACATGTGTCGTTTAATAATTAACTGCAGGGCATTTTTGCTTTGCGAGCTGTGTCTAAAGTCTGAATATCGCTTCGCTTTGTGACATTTATGGTTTCAATTATCTTTTATAACAAACACATCCGTCACTACGTGAGGACATAAACCTCTCTAAGATGCTATCAGCAACCTCTGTATTGCAAAGACGATTATGAAGCCTGAGAGAGAATCCGTACACGTTTTAAAGACTGCTATGAGACCCGAAAATAAACAGCACATCTGATAACGGACAAAAAATCAGGGAAAGAAGATCGATGACAAACAAATGGAGATGATAATGGACAGGTGAGCAGCTGCATGAACTGATGGGTTACAAATAACGATATTATTACGATCGATATGAAAATTTGTCATTAATCTCATCTTTCATCGAACACCTTAATAAACCAACTAGAAACCGTTATACAAATCGGTATCTATTTAACACATATTTATATAAGAAAATATTTCATGATGGGAGACAGTAACACCTATTCCTATCATGGGGTCGCCTTAGAGGTGAGGTAAGGTACCGACTCGCAAATAAAAGTTTGTCTGCTCAAATCGCAGGTACAACGCCCGGGGTTTTCCCCCAGTGACTCGTGATTTTAATATAAATGAAATTATGTACCTAGTCTTAGAAGATGGACAGAACATATAGTACCGTGATCAAGTTAAGTTCTTAAAAAACGTCATTTGGCAGTTAAAAATCGAAAGTAAGGGATGATGTCCCTTCCTGAATTATTTTTCTTTTTTTTTATAAGAAAGTAATATGTGTAGCCATCTTTCACAACAATTAACCAGATTGTTTACAATTATCCCCGGAAACCTGGTCAGTGCTATGGAGGTCATGCATATTCTTGTGTAATCAAGAGTGAGATCGGAGCACTATTAGACACTCTTTGAATGTACCGATGATGTTCTAACACACCCACAAAAGACAAATAAAATATTTTCTTACCAGTTTATTGTTACTGCTCAGACTTCATGACCAACTTATACATTTGAGAATTAATACTATCGGTTGTTTAAAGTGGAAATGGTAACATGCTGAAGACATCGACAAGAACTACAATCTCAACGTGTACATGCTGTTACTAAAGATCTAAGTGAGACGAACTGAATACGTTGCATGTATTATCCCATTTACTTACATATTTGTGTGTGTGATGTCCATTGTTCCTGACGAAGGCCAAATTAGCAGCAACGTCATTGTGATTTTGTGTTGACCCCCGCCTAAGTAAAGCTAGAATCATACCACTCTTTTGCTCTTGATCCTTTTCATCACCTTTACAGAAATGCTGCACTTGGATGTCTTCCTTTATATAATGTTTTGGCATGTTGACAAACTATTGGTAGCAAGCAGTCGTATTTTGTCAGTAGTTTGGTCAAATATAAGGTACAGAAGATTACTGATTTAAAGAACAGCCTTTCTCATGGCTGATTTTTACCAATAGTGGATCGACAGATCTGACCGAAGAATAAACAAGATGTGTTTGTGGTATCTGACCTCATATCCTTTCTCTTGTGTTCTTGTCTTCAGAATTTAACATCGCCTCTTTCACAAACGCTGCTATGCCTTTTCCTACTTGTGTTCTTCATGTGCTATGATCCTCGCGTAACTCTTCCAGTCCATTTCATTGGTAGAGAATTCGATCATGGAAGCCAAGCAAAGAATGTTATATCTCAGCACTGGTCTGCCCTTCGATCACTTTCCACTCCCGTATATAAAGAATATATATATATATATATATATTTTTTAAACGACTATTGTCCTTTTTTCTCACGTGACTCATTAGCCTCAATCTTCTAAATGGTTCCATGATGGATGGGAGCTTTGCTCGTACCAAGACGTTAGAGTAGGTTACTTTGTCCTGCTATTTGATGTTAATTATATAGCAAAGACACTGCACATGAGAAGTATTTAAACCTAGTATAGTAGTTTAAACCTAGAGAAGTATTTTAAGTAATGTATTCAGTTTGTTAGAAAACCACAGTCCTGTGACAACTTCTAGAGGACCAATGGAAAAATACAAAATAGACAAAATGGTATGGTTACAGCTTTATGTAAGTAATCTATCTATCTATCTATCTATTGACCTTTCGAGCCGTAACCGGCCCATAGGGCGTAGACCAAGATACACCTTCTCCTATATGAATTTTTGTTCTAGCAGTTTTCTTTTAAAGATATTTTATCAAATCTCGCCATCTGTCTCTGTTCTGTGCAAGCAGTTCTATCTCATTGAGGGAGCCGATTCCTGCTGCTCTTGCCTCTCTCATCAATGTTCTTCTCAGTGTCTCCCTGGGTCTTCCTCTTTTTCTTTTACCTGTTGTTTCCCATATGAGGGCTTGCTTTGCTATTCGATTATTATCTCTTCTCATCACATGTCCAACGTATGACCATCGTCTTTTCTTTATTACTGAAGATATTAGTGGTTGATTGGCGATTTCTCTAATTTCCTCGTTTGTTTTGAATTCGTTCCATTCTATACCAAGTATTTTCCTTAGACATTTATTTTCGAATGCGTTCAACTTTGTTTCTATATCTCTTGTTGTTTTCCAGCTTTCACACGCATACGTAAGGGTTGACAGTACATTTGATTTGAATAGCCTAAGTTTTGTGTTTGTGCTAATGAGTACTATGTAAGTAATGGACAACACAAAATCGAACGACGTTGCGGCTCATTAGGCCTTCAGTAGGAATAATAGACAAAACAGTTACAGATATGTACATAAGTAAAATTAACATTACATAGTTAAATAATAATAAGATAACAAAAGAAAATAATTATTTAAATACTTAAGACAAGGGTTATGAGTCACACAATCTAGCCAGACTTTCCATTATTGACTGCAGGACAACTTCAACATGCGCAACCAGTGCTGTACCATCAGCAAATAGAGCTAGCTAGTTGAATAGGATCTCGGTTATTTTAGATTTTGCTCTCAGTCGAGCTAGAATAATAAAAGAATCATCATGTGCCATACCGGCTGGCGTAGGCGATCATGTCTTTTAACAATCTATATCCTCGATGCAGCGTATCAATTCTGTTGTTGACTACAAGCTATCTAGTATCTTCTGCTAGTATTCTCCGAACAATTCTGTTGTTGACTACAAGCTATCTAGTATCTTCTGCTAGTATTCTCCGAACAATTCTGTTGTTGACTACAAGCTATCTAGTATCTTCCGCTAGTATTCTCCGAACAATTCTGGATAAGCGGAGGAGAACATATGGGTGAAAACTCATGTGCTAAGACGCCGATTCAAGCCACGACCTATGATGTTTACATTGAGTGCCCACAATCACTTCCACATCCAATTCACTCAACTAAATCGAGAACAAAAACAAATCAAAGGCTGTCAAAACAACAGTTTCAATGATCGCACTCTCTAAAGGCCTGCTGTGGTCGTCATCTTCCCCGAAGTTCTATTGCAACAGAAACAAATATATATAAACCTATTCATTTCTGCTCTCACATCTCATTTCTCTTCTTGACACTGGCATCGTTTACGTCGTTATACTTTTTCCAGAAACGAAGATAAGAAGTTACTGGTTTAACGTTTCAAATCAATATTCAATCAAAGTAATCAGACAAACACAAACCTTTAACATTTATTCTTGATTAAAAGCCTCCAACAAACTCACATAATCTCATCATTCTCCAACAAATATCCCCGCTTTCCACACCTTCAGATTAACAGCACTTATTTCCCCAAAGAAATAAAATCCCGACTTAGTAACTCTCTGGGTTGTAAGCACTTTAACTAAAAGGAGTGGGAATAAAAGACAGAAAACAACTCAGTTAGCCAAAGGTCAAGTAAACAAACCTCTTCCCCACTAAAGTGAGTGTCAGTAACTTGAACTTACGGACACTTTTCTCCATGATACCACAACTGAACAGGTAATGTTTGCTTAACTCACAACGAAAAGAAAAAATAAAAATACATAAGCAATAAATACAAGAAATAAATAGACTGTTTCATAATGAATAGTTTCATATAAAATATGAAAGGTAAAATTACATAGAGCTGAAAACAGAAAGAGAGAAAAATAGAGACAGAGAGAGACAGAGAGAGAGAGAGAGAGAGAGAGACAGAGAGAGAGAGAGAGAGAAAGAGAAAGAAGGAGGAAAGGAATGATTCTGTCTGATTAACGGAAAAATAAAGTCTGGATTAGTTTTCGTAGAGACAGTTACATGTTGGCCAATTCGTCCAATCTTCGTTTTCAGGGGAGAGAAATCAGAACGGGCGAGACAAACATTTTAATATAAACGAACCAGGAGACGTTAAATCTAAATAAATTTATAAACAACTCTCGTGTATTCCAATTTAAATATAATCTGAACTTTTATATTGTTATTTTGAAGCGTCTGGTAAAGTAATTTAGTACTTAATTTAACATAATGTATTGTTACTTTTTTTGTAGCAATATTAGTACTTAATTTAACATAATGTATTGTTACTTTTTTTGTAGCAATATTTTTATAGTTAATGTGTGTTTTGGCTACTGGGTGCGCTTGTTGATATTGTAATCATGAATGTTTGAGAGCCGCGATAGCTCAGTGATTAGTGAATTGGACTATAAAGGACTAGATGTCGGGTTCGATCCTGATCGACGGTTACTGGGTTCACCCAGCCTTTAACGGGTACATGATTTTTTCTAGTAAAGTAAAGCGACACGGGCGTAATACCGACCACATTACCCTAAAAATCATGTGCCGAAGGTCTGTAAAAAATTATGGTCACTAAAACCACACTCCCTATTCGCCACTTGGTGTGACGAGGCTCTTTACTATTTTTTTAAAATAATTTTTTTCTTTTTTTTTGTATTCACAGTTCTCGGTCAGTAATTAGTTATATCTGTTAAACAATCACGTGAATAGGTGACACATAAGTTGTTAACTTATAATACTATTATTATTAATTAAAGTTATGAACTTGGGATCTCATGATGAACTATCAAACCCATTTATTGTCAGACCTTTGATATTGATATTGTAGAAGCCTGGTGCGGATTGTGGTCTCCTTAAGGATATCAAATCACAGTGCAAAAACAGATAATATACGAATATTCATTTAAAAATAATTGGCAAGTTGTGCATATTTTAATATGACATTACAGGAAATAACATAAAGTGTACATGAGATAAAATATAATTTCGAATTCTCGATATTTTAACATGGTATAAAAGCAAATAACATACAATTTATATATTAACATGAGGAAGATACTATGCACTCCATTTTTGACAATATAAACAAGAAAAAGAGTTCTTAAATGTAATGTAGAGTCTTAACATATGGATGTGAATCATGGGCAATAGGACAACAGACAAGAAAATCACTGGAGTCTGTAGAAATGTGGTTTACAGAAGAATGTTGAGAATGCGATGGACAGCTAAGAAGAGTAATAAAAATGTTCTGAAAGAGGTCAAAGCAAAAAGAGAGCTAATTTCCAATATTAGAAAGAAACAATCATCATTTTTTGGCCATGTAATGAGAAGAGAACGACTGGAATATGTTGTAACAACTGGGAAAATTGAGGGACGAAGAGATAGAGGGAAGCAAAGAGAGAAAATGCCAGCCAGCTTAAGAGAACGACTTGGCAGAAGGTCAACAACAGAAATAATAAATAACTGTCGAGATCGAAAGTTGTTGAGAGACATGATCACCTACGCCAGCAGGCCAGGTACTTGATGATTTTGATGATGATGATGATGATGTTAATAACATGTTATTAAACATACCTTTGTATTTTGAGTAAGTTGTTATCTCCGGGAATGGAGTGACCTGGAAGATTACAGCAAAGTTGCAGCAATATGAGACCAATGACTGAGTTCTGCGACTGCTGAATTCTACGAAAATATTGTTCAGCATTTCATTTAACGATGTAAAGCCAATTCTATGCTATCGGTATTATTTTGGCAATCTTGAAAATAAACTCTATCATTCTTTATAAAAGACACATACACAAGAATTCAGCAAGAATAAATCCGAGAACACATTTTTATTTGATTGCCAAAAATGTAAAGAAAATTAGTTAATTTTTTCTATTATTTTCTATTGACAGATTTGGAAACATGATAGCTAACATCGTAATAAGACACGCTCTTTAAACATTCCTGGCAATGCTGGGGTAGTCCAATTTAGATCAATTAGCGCAGAGACAGCTGATAATTAACGAATTATTTTTTATGCATCAGTCATCGTCTTCATTATTCTTTCAGTTCCATACGGAGCACAGGTATTGAGTAAACACAATCTGTTATATTTTTTGTTCACGAACTGAACTTTAAAGCTCCCTCAACGAACCGAACTTTCAGGCTCCCTCAACGAAGTGAACTTTCAAGCTCCCTCAACGAAGTGAACTTTCAAGCTCCCTCAACGAAGTGAACTTTCAAGCTCACCCAACGAAGTGAACTTTCAAGCTCCCTCAGCGAACTGAACTTTCAAGCATCCGCAAGGAAATTTAACTTTCAAGCTCCCTCAACGAAGTGAACTTTAAAGCTCCTTCAACGAAGTGAACTTTCAAGCTCTCTCAACGAACTGAATTTTCAAGCTCCCTCAACGAAGTGAACTTTCAAGCTCCCTCAATGAAGTGAACTTTCAAGCTCCCTCAACGAACTGAACTTTCAAGCTCCCTCAACGAAGTGAACTTTCAAGCTCCCTCAGCGAACTGAACTTTCAAGCATCCTCAAGGAAATTTAACTTTCAAGCTCCCTCAACGAAGTGAACTTTAAAGCTCCTTCAACGAAGTGAACTTTCAAGCTCCCTCAACGAACTGAATTTTCAAGCTCCCTCAACGAAGTGAACTTTCAAGCTCCCTCAATGAAGTGAACTTTCAAGCTCCCTCAACGAACTGAACTTTGAAGCTCCCTCAACGGAGTGAACTTTGATGCTCCCTCAACGAAGTGACATTTGAAGCTTCCTCAACGAAATGAACTTTCAAGCTCCCTCAGCGAACTGAATTTTCAAGCTCCCTCAACGAAGTGACCTTTGAAGCTCCCACAACGAACTGAACTTTCAAGCTCCCTCAACGAACTGAACTTTCAAGCTCCCTCAACGAACTGAATTTTCAAGCTCCCTCAGCGAACTGAACTTTCAAGCTCCCTCAGTGAACTGAACATTGAAGCTCCCTCAGCGAACTGAACTTTCAAGCTACCTCAGCGATCTGAACTTTCAAGCTCCTTCAACGAACTGAATTTTCAAGCTCCCTCAACGAAGTGACCTTTCAAGCTCCCTCAACGAAGTGAACTTTCAAGCTCCCTCAACGAAGTGGCCTTTCAAGCTCCCTCAACGAAGTGAACTTTCAAGCTCCCTCTACGAAGTGAACTTTCAGGCTCCCTCAACGAAGTTAACTTTCAAGCTCCCTCAGCGAACTGAACTTTCAAGCTCCTTCAACGAAGTGAACTTTCAAGCTCCCTCAACGAAGTGACCTTTCAAGCTCCCTCAACGAAGTGAACTTTCAAGCTCCCTCAACGAAGTGAACTTTCAATCTCCCCCAACGAAGTGAACTAATACATTTAGTGAGGCAGTGCACAAACATGTATAATAATTGAAGAATATATGAGATAGATTGATATCTGACGATAGCTGATGCACTGCAAAGGTGAGATGCGGTATAGCTCAAGCAAAACAACATTTAGACGTAATGTTCTCTCTAATTTATTTAGAGCGAATCGTGTGATGCTTTAAGCAAACTTATTTAAGTTCAAGACTACTGGGTGACACCAAACTTTATCCAGCACTTTTACAATAACTGTATTTTTGTACTGAATATTTTATTTACAAATTTAAGTTAATTATAATAAACTACAAGCAGAAATATTCACTATTTCAGGAACATTATATATTTTTGAAAAGTAAAGATTTGTTTTTTTTTGGTAACTAGTACCACTGCTAGTAGTACAACTGTGACATCGAGGGACGAAGAGATAGAGGGAAACAGTGAGAAAAAAGATACCAAACAGCTTAAGAGAATCGCTTGGCAGAAGGTCAACAACAGAAATTATAAGTAACTGTAGAGAAAGTTGTGGAGAGACATGATCACCCACGCCATCAAGCCCGCTACGTAATGATGATGACCAGTGCTAGTAGTGTTACAGTTTGTAAAACACATCTAATACAATTTAAATATTTACATCGTTTATTTCTCTGTGTATGATAAGTATTCAACTCAAACGTATTATTAACTTTACCCATGCATGTGAAAGCTGGAAAACAGCAACAGAGATTGAGAGAAAAGTAAACGTTTTGATGACAAATGTATAAGAAGAATACTCTGTGTACAATGGAATTAATTCAAGACTAATGTAGAGATAAGATAAATGGTCACGCAGCCAACGATCTCGTCTACAATTAGGAAGAGAAGATGGACATATGTCGAATATGTGCTGAGAAGAGACAACAAAAGAATTCCAAAACATGATCTTCTATGGGAAACATCAGGACACAGTAAAAGAGGAAAACACAAAGAGACTAAAAAGAACACTTATAAGAGAAGCGAAGTTGGCAGGCATCGACTCATTAGAAAAGCGAAAAACACTACAGGCCCGATGCGACATTTAACGGCATGGAAAGGATCAAGATCAAAATGACAAGATGACAGAATTCAAACTTGTGTAAGCTTACACGGTGTATTTCTAAATCGAGAGTCCGAGTTTCAAAAAGCCAATAATAGATTAACAATACATGCATTAGTAACTAATTCTTTTTTCTTTTTGCGTTCACCTGGAGATTTTTTTTTTTATTTGCCTTTGACGAAGTCAATTGAATCTTGCGTGTTAATCCTTTTCTCCCTGGCAGCCATGCGCACAGGGGTCCATCCCCGCACAGGCAGATAACTCCGTCTCCGGAGGTACTCATATTTTTGCCGTCCATGAGTAATTGACGTTTCAAGCCAGGTCTCGCTACTGAGACCAGGGGTGGTTGCCGCAGAGAAAAATCATAAATAAAAATCCCAATTGTTACAGCCGGGATTTGAACCCACAATATCTGTCTCCAGGCCGTCTTGCATCGAGACCAATTCTGTCCCCCAGCAACTAATTTAAAATACAATAGTAAACCATGAGAACTTTACTACTAAGCATCTGGTGCTACAAGTTGGGGCAATAATATTGTGTCACTCAACCAATGAAATCGCTAGAATATTTAACAATAACGAGTCATAGTTCACCACTGTGAACAGATTTTGTACAAATAAACACATTGAGCACAAGTGGACAAAATAGGGTGAGTATCACACATTTTCTTTCGCCTGTTCTGTTCTGTTTGTGGAATCAGTTTCACTGCAGTCGGAAATTTCCCATATCTGCTCCACTCCTGTCACAGCTTCCGACAACGTGGGCTGGTAAATTCTGTTGACAGGGTCGACTACCGTGCAAACCTTATCGGCGCACAGGCGAACGATTCCAAACGACTTCCTTTGAGTAGAGAGTGTACAAACACTTTCTTACTCCAGTTTCCTCGAAAACACGCGTTTACGACAAACAAGGAAACCTAAACGGTTTAAGCGACTACATTAGTCTCTGCAAAAACAGGGCCACATGCAGCCATTTTGAATTTGCATTGTCGGTGGAGTTAGCAATTCGAACTTCAGTGCGAGCCAAATCGGTTGGGTTGACGACATTTTCAAACGACATCATCGACAAGAGATTGTCCACTGTTATTTGCAACTTCACTTCACTCGTCTAAATAATTAAAAAAAAAAAACATAAAAACCTGTGAAAGCACAAACTATTTTAGTATTGGCACTCTCTAAAGAGGGAGCCGCGATCGCTCAGTGGTTAGTGAACTGGACTACAAAGGACAAGAGAAGGGTTCTATCCCAACCGACGGCTTCCGGGTTCACCCAGCCTTCAATGGGTATCTGATTTTTTTCAGGGAAAGTGAAGCGGTACGGGCGTAATACCGACCACATTACCCGAAAAATTATATGCCAAAGGTCTGTAAAATATATGGTCACTAACACCATATTCCCTATATGCCACTTGGCGTGACGGGGGTACGTTACTTTTTTTTACTCTCTAAAGAGGTCTGCGAAAATAGCCGCAATTGTTCCCGATAGTAATGCCCCATGTTATCCAGTAACTCTCTAGACGTATTTCTACGACAATGGCTGTCATCTTTGCCGATAGTAATGCCACCTGTTATCCAGTAACTCTCTAGACCTATTTCTGCGATAATGACCGCCATCTTTGCCGATAGTAATGCCCCCTGTTATCCAGTAACTCTCTAGACGTATTTCTGCGACAATGGCCGCCATTTTTGCCGATAGTAATGCCCCTGTTATCCAGTAACTCTCTATCTAGACCTACTTCAGAGTTAGAGGAAAGGTAACTACATTCTATTCAGATAATATAAGTGAAACACCCAGGACACACAGGAAATATGTTCCTGGATTTGTTTTTAATTGTAGCCATCAGGCTGAATCCACGTTCCAAGATAGCATTAGAAAGCTTAGAATGTCCCACAGCCAGCAGCAAGAAGAGCAAGGTTTTCAAATCTCTTCATTTCTCAACAAATATTGCTACATGTTATTAAAGGATTTAATTGCGCGTCACTTTCTACGCATCCTGACAATGATAAATTTAATGTGCACAAAGTGTTGAAGTATTTTTGTAGCCGTGGTTCCTAAGGTAACATAATACTTTGGTATTATTTTATTATTATATTTTAAATTTGTTTTTGATTGAGTTCTTAATTGTTATGTAGAGCCAGTCTTGACATATGGATGTGAATCATGGACAATAGGACAACAGACAAGAAAATCACTGGAGTCTGTAGAAATGTGATTTTACAGAATAATGTTGAGAATACCATGGGCAGCTAAGAAGAGCAATGAAAACGTTCTGAAAGAGGCCAAAGCAAAAAGAGAGCTAATTTCCAATATTAGGAAGAAACAATCATCATTTTTTGGCCATGTAATGAGAAGAGAACAGCTGGAATATATTGTAACAAATGGGATAATTGAGGGACGAAGAGATAGAGGGAAGCAAAGAGAAAAGGTACCAGACCGCTCAAGAGAATGGCTTGGCAGAAGGTCAACAACAGAAATGATAAATAACTGTCCAGATCTAAAGTTGTGAGAGACATGATCACCTGCGCCTGTCGGCTTAGTACTTAATGATGATGATTATGATTTAAAAAAATTATTTAGTATTATTTTATTATTATTATGTAATGCTTATTTCGTATTATTTTATTATTATATTATTATTTTATTATTATTATGTTATGTTTATTTCGTATTATTTTATTATTATATTATTATTTTATTATTATTATGTTATGTTTATTTCGTATTATTTTATTATTATATTATTATTTTATTATTATTATTTTATGTTTTTTTTGTATTATTTTTTTCATACCAACTAGTCCAAATTCAACATATTGTTGGCATTCGTAGAGTAGCGGCATATTTGGTTGCATTATTTTCACTATGTGCTCAAGAGGCCAAATCTTAAATGTAGGCCACCTTGGAAATTTCCAATTCTACCATACTTCAGGACTCTCGTGAAAACATTAAATTCAAAATGTGTAAATTGACCTTTGTCTGACCACCTCTTTCAAAACATCTTTATCTGATCACGTTGTCTGACCATCTTTGTCTGACCACCTTTGTCTACCACGTCATGCTGACCACCTTTATCTGACCACCTTTGTCTGACCACCTCTTTCTCAACATTTTTGTCTGATCACGTTTGTCTGACCATCTTTGTCTGACCATCTTTGTCTACCACCTCATGCTGACCACGTTAGTCTGACCACCTTTATCTGACCACCTTAGTCTGACCACCATTGTCTGACCACCATTGTCTGACCACCTTTGTTTGACCACCTTTGTCTGACCGCCTTTGTCTAACCACCTTTGTTTGACCACCTTTGTGTACCACCTTTGTCTGACCGCCTTTGTCTAACCACCTTTGTATGACCACCTTCGTCTGACCACCTTTCTCTGATCACCTTTGTCTGACCACGTTTGTCTTACCACCTTTGTCTGACCACCTTTCTCTGACCACCTTTGTCTGACCACGTTTGTCTTACCATCTTTGTCTGACCACATTTCTCTGACCACCTTTGTCTGACCATCTTTGTCTGACCACCTTTCTCTGACCACTTTTCTCTCCACCTTTGACTGACCACCGTTGACTGACCACTTTTGTCTGACAACCTTCCGCTGACCACCTTTGTCTTACCACCTTTCTCTGATCACCTTTCACTGACCACCTATGACGGACCACCTTTCTCTGACCACTTTCCTCTGACCACCTTTCTCTGACCACCTTTCTCTGACCACCTTTCTCTGACCATCTTTCTCTGACCACCTTTCTCTGATCACCTAAAACTGACCACCTTTCTCTGAACACTTTCCTCTGACCACCTTTCTATGACCACCTTTCTCTGACCACCTTTGATTGACCACCTTTCTCTGACCACCTTTCTCTGACCACCTTTGTCTGACCACCTTTCTCAGACCACCTTTGTCTGACCACCTATGACTGACCACCTTTCTCTGACCACCTTTCTCTGACCACCTTTGTCTGACCACGTTTGTCTTACCACCTTTGTCTGACCACGTTTGTCTTACCACCTTTGTCTGACCACCTTTCTCTGACCACCTTTGTCTGACCACCTTTGTCTGTCCCCTTTTGTCTGACCACTTTTGTCTGACCATCTTTATCCGACTACCTTTGTCTGACCATGTTATAGAGTTAGCTAAGGAAGCATAGAGAGTGCAGGTAATTTAGTCGTTACCGCTCTTTGAATGGACGATAGCAGTATCATATAGTGGCGACCAGCAGAATTTAAGTATAGATTTTCCAGAATACAAATTAGGATAACAAGTTGTAGAGAGTGGGTAGTGGACACCCACCGAAGTAGAGAGGGCCATGACTTGGCCTTGATATAATAGTTGAGGGGGATTTTCCATGAATCTCCCCACGCCAAGTTGTTGTGAGAGTGACCATCACGCATCGACCTTGTGACTATTGTCAAATCTCCACGATTGTCCATGCAAGTTAGTTGTTATTGTAAATGACCATCACATGATACCATGCACTGAACTCATGGTGTTACTCTGCCAGGTAATTAGCTACCAGGAGAGGTCAGTGTCATGAGGTAATGTTATTCCAAATAGGTCATAGAGATTCGGGGAAACAGGGTGCTTGTCGCCAAATTTGGGGAAGTTTAGGTGTGAGTCACAGATAGTGAGCAAGCGACAAGCTCAGGTGACCAGATCACGTTGCGAGTGGTCAATTTGCGATGATCTTATTGGTCACTATCTTGCAGGTAGAAGAGAGTTGTTGGGTACTTAAAGTCCTGCACAACAGTTTGAGAAGTTAAGTCAGAAAGTTAAGTCAGAGGAGCAGAAGAGAAGTAGAATGTAGAAGGTTAGTCAAGAAGTTAGGATAGAACAAAGAAGTTAAGTTAGGAGAGCGAACCAGCAGTTAAGTCAGTCAGAAGTTAGAAGTAGAAGCAGTTAAGTAGTTTGGAAACAGTTAGAGTCGGTACAGCTAGAAGTTAAGATTAGAAGTGAAGTCAGTAGTTCAGAAGTTCGAATCTCCAAGTGTAGTTCAAGTCAGTTTAGAAGTTATTCTTGATAGATAGTTGATCAAGAATATTATGACTTTAGTTGTGAAGTGATTGTGTTTCCATTTTGAAGTATTTCAAGAATCTTACATCTCGTAAGTAGACAAGTTGAATGATGTCTGATGAACAATGTTATATGAGAATATGCACTTATGGACATTGTATAATCATCAGTGGTAACCTACGTATGTCCAGAACTTAAGAACATTAGATTCAGAGAAGTGCATCCACTATATTGTATCACGGCGAAATCAATAAACTGATTATCGTTATTGTTAAAGAAAGACTCTGTCATGATCTTACATATTACCTGTTGTTACCTCAATGTTGTGATGTGATGTGACCATTAAACAACTATACAAGATAAATGTATAATACAACAAAGAACAGTGTAACTCTGTAACAACCACCTCTGTCCGACCATCATTATCTAACCACCCTTGTTTAGCCACCTTAGTCTAACTGTATTTGTCTATCCATCTTAGTTTAAGCACCTTTGTATAATCACCTTTATTTAACACCTTTGTCTAACCACCTTTGTCAATCTACCTATGTCTAATCACCTCGTCTAATCACCTTTATCTAACCACCTTTGTCTAATCACCATTGTCTAACTACCTTTGTCTAGCCACTTTATCTAACCACCTTATTTTAACTACCTTTGTTTATTCACCTTTGCATACCCACCCTTATCTAACCACCTTAGTCTATCCACCTTTGTCTAACCACCTTAGTCTAACTACCTTAGTCTATCCACCTTTGTTTAACCTCCTTTATCTAACCACCTTTGTCTAACCACCTTATCTAACCACCAGTCTACGATATTTTCCTCCCCGGTTTTTTTTTCTTCTGAAAAGTTAAGAGTAGAATTTGTTTACATACAAATTCACGTTTCTCCTTCCCATGAAACTAGTTGTCTTAACAGACTCTCACATCATTTCAAGTATTCTAATGTCATTGGTTCATTGTTCTAAAATTTACGCCTTTACTTAGTGTTAAGCTTTTCGATTATTTTGTCTCTGCTTTTCTCTGCCGTTTCTTCCCTCGACCTTTCACTTATCACTATATCTTTTATCTTCTAACAGATGACTTCTCTTTACATGTGGCAATCGAATGATTGAGGATAATAAAGATGTGTACCCTCACACTTTCATTCCCTATCGAGAGAGCCTAGAGGCCTAAATCGTAACTTTGGATACATTCCTGACACTAAAGTTGTAACTACATATTCATGTGGGAATGCCGACCCTACGATGATAATATCAACTTGCATCCACCACATTCGACGGCGTCTCAGAATGACATATTTGTGACTGCGCTTATAATTTATGTGATTCAAGATCAAACTCTAAGGGTCCTCTTTTACTGCCTTGAGATAAGCTACGAATATTTATAATGGGCAAACAATCGTATTTAGTAAATTAAAATCAACACTTTGAAGTGGACGGCATTAATACAGAGCCTATGACGCCGTGTAGTTGTGCAGCTTAGATGAAACTATAATACAATTGTCTCTAGCAAATCCTTGTCAATGAAAACAAAAAATCATGCTTTTGTTTCTTTTTTTTCAGTGTTATCTAACGACAGTCATAAGATACGGAAACAAATTATGGACAATGCAAACAGCAGACAGGAAAATCGTTGGAGGCTACAAAGATGCTGTTTTGCTGAGAAAGGTTAAGACACTATGATCACTGGAAGGTGTTAAGAGGTTTTGTTGTATTGACAAGACACACAAATTGATCTTACAACTACTTTCAATAGAAACCATCTTTCTTTGGCCGTGTAATGCAAAATGAAGTGATGAGCGATAGACAGTATTGTGATAATTATAAAGCTGAAGGAAGACATGACAGAGGAAAAATACACAGAGAGAGAGAGAGAGAGAGAGAGAGAGCAAGAGAGGGGATACTGGACATTTAAGAGAACGATGGTATAGAAGGTCAATAACAGAAGAGACCAAAGAAAAAACAAAAACTGCAGAAACAGATAGTTGTAGAAAGTCGTGATTGCCTACGCCAGCAGTCACTATTTTGGAGGAAAAAAAATGTTCCTTCTATATTAATCAACATATATTTATATCTACATTTATTATCTTTGTCGATCATACTTTCAAGAAGATTCCAGAGCAAATTTTATTCTTTCAAATTTGACTCTCTTACAACATATGTCCATATATATGGTTTGTGTTATCACTATTACTACTACAAGTTATAATATTATTTCCTAATCTATTATAAGTTATATTACTGATGCTCTGTAGCACTTTTGGTATTGTCATTTACTACTGTATACACTATATTACCACCACATTAACTCCTGGTATTACCACCCATCACCACAATTATTGTTATTACAATTTCCTACAACATACACTATTCAACCACTACTGATATTACAATTTACTACAACATACACTATTCAACCACTACTGGTATTACAATTTCCTACAACATACACTATTCAACCACTACTGGTATTACAATTTACTACAACATACACTATCCAACTACTACTCCCATCAATCTCAAATCCTGAAATATTACTAGGTCGTCTGGAAGACCTACACGCACAAAAAATGGTTACCAGCATTTGTCAACAAGAAAAGACGTATAAAAAGATATCACTGAACTCGCCCAAAATACGTGCTCAACGAGGCAGACCTTTAAATTCCATTCATCCCCCATGGACAGTAGTACCTTGCGTACCATCTTGATGTTTAGAGGCTCCATCCCTAGATTAACCAATCCTAACACTTTTCTGGGTCAAGGCCAGTTAATGTCGTTTAAAAGACAGATCGATGGAGTACAAATAGCGACTTAGACCAAGCAGATTAGATTTGGTAATAAATGAGTAAAAGATGTCAAATTAGTTTCCTCGCTGGTGATGGTTAGGGCTGCTAAGTAGTTTATTCACGCCTCAATAACCTACAAACTTGATCCTACAAACTTGATCCTACAAACTTGATCCTACAAACCTCACAACTTTGTTTGTAGTGACATCTACTTTTCCTGCTAAAAGATTCGACCTCAAGCGATGTCTGTCCTGTCAAATCTACTCATATCGCGAAATGAAGCGCCCCCCCCCCCCCCACACCCCAGTGACTGGGTGATTGAGTTGAGTTCACTTGTTTTGATCAGAAGGGTTCGGGTTCAAATCTCAACTGTGACGAACTTTTTTTCGGACTCACATCTCTTCATCAGGTTTTTAAAAATTGGTACCAGAGATTTTTTGTCTGAGAGTGCTGAGCGGCATATTGTGATACAAACTCCGTGAAACATCAAATATGCTGTTGGGCGTTAACAAATGTGGGCACCATCGCTATATTCTTCATGTCCTTTAAGTCATGAAAGGAACTCTTACTAAACTAGCAACCACGAAGTCTTCAACAAACTTAATCATCATCATCAAGTACCAGGCCTGTTCGCGTAGGTGATCATGTCACTCCACAAATTTCGTTCTCGAAAGTTATTTATCATTTCTGTTGTTGACATTCTGCCATGCCATTCTCTTAAGCTGTTGCTATCTTTTCTCTTTGCTTTCCTCTATTTCTTCGTCCCTCCTTTTTCTCAGTTGTTACAATATATTTCAGCTGTTCCCTTCTTATAATATGGCCAACTAATAAAGATTATTTCTTCCTTATGTTGGATATTAGCTCTCTATTTGCTTTGGCCACTTTCAGAATGCTTTCAGCAGTCTTAATAGATGTTCATAATTAGAGTACACGACTCTAAATAAATATCAAACTTGAAGGAATACATCTGGAGACAGTTCAGAGCTACAACTACCTTGGACATACTATAACCAGTGATGGAAAATGTTAACTGAAATAAACAAAAGAATAGGTATGGCAAAAAGTAATTTTAATGTCATGAAAAATATACTAACAACAAAACAAATATCAGCAGGGCTGAAACTAAGAATAACAAAATGTTACATCTTCTTAATATTCCTGTATGGTGCAGAAACATGGACATTAGACAAGGAAACAGAACAAAAAATTGAAGCCTTTAAACATGGATTTATAGAAGAATAGGTAGAATCGGATGGAAAGAAAAGAAAACAAACGATGAAGTTTTAAATCAACTAAAAATGAAAAGAGAACTACTAAACACAGTTAGAACAAGACAAATGAAATTTTTGGGGCATGTTAAACGACAAAACAGCCTAATAAAAGTAATATTGAAAGGGAAAATACAAGGTAAAAGTGGCAGAGGCAGATCAAGACCATCACTGACGAGTAACAGCAGAAGATGGACAAGTCAACCTATGACAATCTGCACCATCAAAGCAAGAGACAGAGTGAAATGGCGCACCATGGTAGCCAACCTTCGTTGCGGAGATGGCACTCAATGATGATGATGATGATTATTGGTATATACTACCACATTAAACGACTGGACGCAATCAGGCAACATCTCACAGGACAGACCACGTGTTATTGAAATAACGTAAAGCCACAGAAGGCTTGTCACTTGGGTCACCAAAGACGGTGCTATCCGCTCACTTATATCAAGTAGCAGATGTTGTAACTCATAGAAACACGTGAGCAAGAAATAATTTCCCTTCAATGCTTGAAATAAAAGAGATTTCATTCTTTATTTGTAGCTGTCTGCGACCGTATAGCGACAGTTTGCGTTAATATAAGAGAACCAGAGCTGATCAAGATCCAACTTCACCTTCCCTTATGGTTTCCGGAACACAATCTGGCAAAATAGTATAGATCGAAGCAGAAAGGAAAATCGGATGTTTACAAACAGTCATGCTGGGGTCGGATGTGCTAGGCGGGAAGACGTAGACTTCTAAACTTTATGTAAACCACAACATAAAACATGTGGTTAGAGTCACAAGACTACACCCACGCCTGTATACTGAGTGATTCGATGAGCATGATAAAAAAAAAGTGGAGGCGGGTGTATGTATGCAATGGGTAGAGTCATTGCAGAAGTCAAAAATACGTAAGGTCACCTTTTTCTACGTCCCAGAACATGCGAGAGTACGGGGTAATGAAAGAGTGGACAGGTTGGCTAGCTGTGCTATTGTTGAGGACGGTCAATGCCCTTCGGGAAGTTGGAAGGACACAGGACTTCGACAACCATGAGTCCACGTCACTCCTTCGGATGAAAGAGATGGGAGTTAAGATGGGCACAGCCAGAAACGAGAAAATTAGTTGGCGTGTAAGAAGACTTATCAACCAACACAGAACTGGAGTCGTCAGTCGCTGGACACTTCGAGACTTAATGAGGAGGGGATCTGAGCACCTAAGGACATGTTCGAAATGCAATGATGATGATCAGTAAATAACTCAATAATACATTTGGCAACCATTTCACATTTTGATAACGGGCTAGGTAAAACAATGATATGGATAATGCCAACAATCATGGATATCTAATTATTGAAGCATTTCGGCTCAGCAAACCAACAGTGTGAAAGGCAAACAAATCTCTTCATAAATTCTATCCACCCACATTGACAGCTCGTTTCCAAAGAGACTAAACTTACCTTAACCGCATTGAAAAGCTGACGTTAAAACACTCACATTTCCTCATGTCTATCATCATCATCATCATCATCATCATCATCATCATCATCATCATCAAGTACCGGGCCTGCTGGCGTAGGTGATCAGATCTCTCCACAACTTTCGACCACGACATTTATTTATCATTTCTGTTGTTGACCTACTGCCAAGCCATTCTCTTAAGCTGTCTGGTATCCTTTCTCTTTGCTTTCCTCTGTCTCTTCGTCCCTCAATTTCTCCACTTGTTACTATATATTCCAGTTGTTCTCTTCTCATTACATGGCCACAAAATGATGATTGTTTCTTCCTAATATGGGAATTTAGCTCACTTATTGCTTTGGCCTCTTTCAGAACATTTCCATTACTCTTCTTAGCTGTCCATAGTATTATCTACAATCTTCTATAAAACCATATTTCTACAGCCTCTAGTGATTTTCTTGTCTGTTGTCCTATTGTCTATGATTCACATCCATATATTAAAACTGGCTCTACATAACATTTAAGAACTCTTTTTCTTGTTTCTATTGTCAAAAATGGATTGCACAGTATATTCCTCATTTTCTGGAAAGCTGCTTTTGCTTGAGCCATTCTGCATCTCACCTCTGTTGTTCACCTACCATCTGAGGTTAACGTTATTTCCAGATATTTAACTTGTTCCACTTGTTTTTATTTTGCACTGAGGTGATGTCTTTCTCTTTGTTGTTACCATTACTTCTGTCTTTTTGCTATTAAGGCTGAGTCCTTTATTTTTTATTTCTTTCACTATAATGTCTAACATTTCTTGTAACTCATTTTCACTCTTAGCGATTAAGACTGTCTCATGTCTATACCAACATTAAATCTAATATATTGCGTAAAAAAAGAATATACTACTTGACTAAGTCATAAATATTAGTGTTTACTTGTTAAAAAGCGTTTTCTAAATATTGATAACACAGGGAAACGGTCTTGTCTGATAATATTTATTTATATATTTCCAGCCAAACAAAGAGATGTCAACTCATAACGTCGCTTTGTTCTCATCATATTTTCTACCCTCTATGATTTCACTCCCGCCAAAAGTTCAGAATTGCCATAACTAGACAAGCTTGCGATATTTCTTCCCAAATTTGTCCACCAATTTAGAATATCAGAAAGTTAGGGGATGGATAACAAATGATAAGAAAACCCGTTACCATAACTGTTTCTCTTGATGACAACACCGTCTCCTGTTGCACAATATAATTGCAATGTGATTCCATGCAAGGTCATCATTTTCCTTAAATTCTATCATCTCCTTCTGTAAACAAACAAGGTGGAAAAACGTATGACATTTCACACAACGATGTCAACGATTGTTAAATGACAAATATTGAACTTTAATATACATTTTTAGATGACGTCACTTCCAATTTTGATGAAACTGTTGATTGCAATCGAATGTTGCCTTCTTTTAAAGTAAATAAGGTCAAAGCAAAGAAATGCATAAAAATTTGAAGTTGAAGCAAAGCTAATTGTAAGGAGAAATGAAAAAAAAATATTTAAAAAAAATAGTTAAAAAACTATGTTTTTTTTATAATTAAAAAATAATAATTTAGAACTAGAATGATAAATGGAAATAAAAATTAAAATAACATTTTAAAAATAATAATAAAAGAATACAAAAAATATAAAAATATAAAAAGTATACAGGGAAGACATTTTATTCTTATTTTCATTTCTCATTCTAGTACGAAATTATTATTTTTATTATGGGTTATTTTTTTCCTTCTGAGGTCTATTGAGCCGAAACGTTGTTCTAATTTGTGTAGTCCACTTATTACGTAAAGGTTTAACCATTTTTCTATTGTTTTATTCTATATTTTATTTGTTTATTTCTCCTTTAAAACA
This sequence comes from Megaustenia siamemsis, assembly GCA_032433765.1. Lineage (NCBI taxonomy): Eukaryota > Metazoa > Mollusca > Gastropoda > Stylommatophora > Ariophantidae > Megaustenia > Megaustenia siamemsis. Next base: position 109,636,957 of record JAVIAB010000073.1, on the reverse strand, counting down.
AATAACTGTTATTTTCTTGTGGCTAACACCACGTGACCTTTACCGAATGTAGGCTAAACAGAGATAAAAAGAGAACGAGGTAATATTTGTAAGGTTTAATTTCAAGCTTTCCACTCGGCCACTTTCCCATCCACCATCCACTCATCCTGTCATTAATAACCATCCCTGACGCCTGGGCGAGGTTATCAAGTTTCTCTGGTAACTGTAAGCCCAAATCGTTGACCGTCTGCCTGGAAAGGGAGAATTAAATCAACGCCTTGATCGTCACGTGACAAGTCTAACCCTGTACCTCTTCTCTATTTACACAACTTTTTTCGGCTCTGACGCAGTTAATGGGGTTTGAAAACACCCACATAAGATATTCTCGCTCCGAACAGATTTGGAACACGCAAAAAAGTATAATTTTTCTAGTAAAGCAGTGTTTTGGCCCTTACGAAATGTGTCTTAACCCATTCAAAGAGTTTTGGCGTCTCTCAAAGAGTATTCACATTAACACCGAGTGTTAGCTTTCACAAAGTGTTTTTACACAATAAAGAAGTGTTAACCGTTGAACATGTGTTCCTTTCATGTTGAACAGTGCACCGTTAGTCACAATATATTAGCGAATCATAGGAGGAAGATGTATGTTGCACAGCACTCAGGAAAAATGACAAATAAACAACAACAGAAAAAAACCATGAACAATATATGGCCAAAAATTAGGATCGAACCTGTACTCCTTGGCACTGCGCCTTGCCACGAGAAGCCGAACGCTAGGGAACACTGCCACTCAGCTAACAATTAGCTATAGTGGACAATGTCTTTCGCGGAGGTGTTCTCATGACTATAGCATAGAGTTACGATCCACGCTCGAGAATAAATTGTATTTCTGTACTTTCCTATTAAGGCAAGTATCTCCCGGTAGGACCGAATACTTGTGTTGCAGAAACAACATTTATGGGACGAAACAGCATGAATAGTAGTTTTCAGTGGTTCACAATACACTACCATATGCAAGTACTCTCATCTGAAAAAGAACGACTGGTGACACATCTCCCCTCAACAAATTAAATCTGGTCGTGCGGGCCCCAGCAATAGAATATTTTCTACAATCCAGAGAAACCTGTTAGGACCGGCTCTAGCTCAGTGGTTAGTGAACTGAAGTACAAACGACAAGAGATCGGGTTCGATCCTGATTGGCGGCTTCCGGGTTCACCCAGTCTTTAATGGGTATTTATTGTATCACGTGTCTTGTACCCACCTCCTCATATCTTTAGAATCCTTCTGTACTCCCACCTGAATGCCTGGTCACTGAGATATATAGTTGGTCTTCCCGCCTAATTTTAGTTCATTCTGAAACTGACCACGCTCTGGACCAGAGGGAAGTGACCCTTTTTTTAATTTCCTTTCTCGAGTATCTAGCATATTATCGCCATGTAGTTAGATTTGTCTACATATCCTTATATATATTTGTGTGTTGTTGTTTCTTGTTCCAGCTGAAGGCCTACTTGGTCGAAACGTCGACTTTTGTTTTGTTAATTACCACGTAAAGCTGTTACCATACCACTTTTTTTCTTCTTTTTAAATCACCATTACCATCAGCTTTACAGCAGCTTCGCCCTCTATGGATGTTGGTGCATCTTGATGCCTTTACGCCTCTATACAAATTATGGTCACTAACACCATATTCCATATACGCCACTTGGCGTGACGGGGCTCGTTACTTTACTACTTATAGAAACCTGTTAAACCTTTATTTTTACAATAAAAACATCTGCTCCTTAAGGGTAGAGTTGTGCACCTGGACATGAGATGTTTCCTGTATTAGAAGATCGTAAACAGACACAAATAATTGAAGTTCATCAGAGAAAAGTATTCTTTATTGTCACCAATATCTATTCAGATATCATATTTTTCATTGCGTACAGTCTTCCTTTTTCTCCCTCTCAATCGCTCTTTCGCAATCTCTCTGTCTCAATCTCTCTCAGTCTCTCTCTCAATCTCTCTCTCACAATCTCTATCTCAATTTCTCAATATCTCTCTCAATCCCTCTCTTTCAATCTCTCCCAGTCACTCTCAATCTCTCTCAGTTTCTCTAAATCTCTCTCTCTCAATCTCTCTCAGTCTCTCTAAATCTCTTTCAGTTTCTCTCAATCTCTCTCTTAATCTCTCCCCCTCTCAATCTCACTTTTTGTATTCCTCTCTCACAAATTTCTCTCAATTTCTCTCTCTCAATCTCTCTCTCAATCTCTCTCTCTCTCTCTTAATCTCTCTCGCAATCTCACTCTCTTAATCTCTCTCGCAATCTCTCTCTCTTAATCTCTCTTTTAATCTCTCTCTTAATCTCTCTCTTAATCTCTCTCGCAATCTCTCTCGCAATCTCTCTTCTTCTCAATGTCACTCTCTATATTCATCTCTCTCTCTTAATCTTTCCCGCAATCTCTCTCTTAATCTCTCTCTTAATCTCTCTCTCAATCTCTCTTTCAATCTCTCTCTTAATCTCTCTCAATCTTTCTCGCAATCTCTGTCTCTCTTAATTTCTCTCAATCGCTCTCTCAATTTCTCTCAATCGCTCTCTTTTAATCTCTTTCAATCTCTTTCTTAATCTCTCTCAATCTCTCTCTCAATCTCTCTCTTAATCTCTCTCTCTCTCTTAATCTCTCCTAATCTCTCTCAATCACTCTCTCAGTCTCTCTCAATCTATCTCTCCTAATCTCTCTAGCAATCTCTCTCAATCTCTCTCACAATCTTTCTCTCCTAATCTCTCTCAATCCTTCTCGCAATCTCTCTCAATCTCTCTCTCCTAATCTCTCTCAATCTCTCTCTCCTTATCTCTCTCAAAATCTCGGGCAATCTCTCTCGCAATTTCTCTTTCTCAATTTCTCTCAATCTCTCTCAATCTCTCTCAATCTCTCTCTCAATATCTCTCCCTCTCAATCTCACTCTCTATATTCCTTTCTCTCTCAATTTCTCTCAATTTCTCCCAATCTCTCTCTCTCTCTCCTTCTCCCTGACAAAACACACATTAAATTAAAGACCGGTTTACATCCTCTCCCTTTATAAAGTAACACTGACAACAAAAATAGTTCTGTTTACAAAGGTTATCACATATTTAATAAACCTCCCGGCACGACAGATAATTCTATATAATTTAGGGCCTCAGGAAAAGTAATTTTATTTTAGACCAAAAAATTGTTAATAGCATTAATGCTATATAGTTGATTCCTACTTAAATAACTCAAAAATTGTTCTTATTTTTGTAGGATGCAAAAATAAGTTTACTTGTATTCAATGCTCTAGGTTCATAAGAAAATTATATACGTGCTGTAATGGTCATGTTATTCATTATGTTGATAAATCAGAAAGACCAAATCACAACATAACGAGCCTTTAATAAACGTTGCGAAAACACCGCTTTCAAAGGTCGATCACGACAAAGATTGATTAATGGAATATTAGAAACCCTAGGAAACAAAACAGCAGTAGTTGCGACCAGAAAGCAAAAGATCGCATGTTATAGCTCCTCTCAGTGCTTGAAAGATATATGAGGAAAAAAAGAAGATATTTCTTAAAGTTAAAGGGAGGAATTATTTTACAGTACAGTTTATATTTGAAAGTTAACGCCTTAACATCACAATGTACTGTACCTGTCCATTACTTCACAATGTAATGCTCATCTTAACACCTTTACAAGGTACTTTCCCCTTTACCTATCCTTAGCATCACAATGTATTGTCCCTGTTCATAGCGTCACAATGTACTGTTCCTGTTCATAGCATCACAATGTACTTTCCCTCTTCATAGCATCACAATGTATTGTCCCTGTTCATAGCATCACAATGTACTTTCCCTCTTCATAGCATCACAATGTATTGTCCCTCTTCATAGCATCACAATGTATTGTCCCTGTTCATAGCATTACAATGTATTGTCCCTGTTCATAGCATCACAATGTATTGTCCCTGTTCATAGCATCACAATGTATTGTCCCTGTTCATAGCATCACAATGTAATGTCCCTGTTCATAGCATCACAATGTACTATGCCTGTCATAGAATCACAATGTACTGTCCCTGTTCATAGCATCAGACTGTACTGTCCCTGTACAAAAACTCACAATTTACTGTTAGTTAACTGTTACTGTTGTATACAATACAATTGAAGCAAAAATAGTTCTATATGGACTTCCATCCAAATTTTGTGGAATGGGTGAAATGTTTGAAATGAAAGAATTCCCAACAAGGATTGAACCAAAATGATGTCACGTACACCCTACCCTACGTTACAGTGTATTATGTTAAGGGTCCCCGTCACGCCAAAGTGGCGTATAGGGAATATGATGTTAGAGACCATACATTTTACAGACCTTCGGCACATGATTTTTGGTGTATGTGGTCGGTTTTACGCCCGTACCGCTTCACTTTCCCAGAAAAAAAAAATCCGGTACACATTAAAGGCTGGGTGAACCGGAGGCCGTCGGTTGGGTTCGAACCCGACCTCTTGTTCTTTGTAGTCCAGTTCACTAACCACTGAGCTATCGCGGCTCCCCGTTATAGAGTATGGTAGAAAGTAAGTAAACCCCACCAACAGTAACTTCCGCTCTATTTATTACGTACCATCCTCCAAACATCTCACTCGTCAGGCTCCCATTTTTATAAAATTATCTCATGTATGCCTTAAATTATTATTTTGTGTTTGTTTTAATTATAGATATTTCATTTCTGTGAATTATTGTTCTGTCTTCTCATTTTCTATTTATCTCGTAATATTCATATTTATATCAAACACTGCCAACGAATTCAAACAAATTAAAAATATAAAAGAAATGTTGAAAATGACGAACAACAAATCTTAACACCCACATACCGATCCATACCAACAGACATTATCCCCCATTATATTATATTATTTTAGAAATATTTCTAAAATACCTTTAGTTTATTTTATTTGCTGCCAACATAATTACATTTCATAACTAAATATATTATCTGTTATGATAAATACCTATCCGCCTGCAGGATTATTATTCTGGCACTTTCAAATATAAAAGTAAAGCGATGAACGTTGCCTAAGGTAGATCGTCCATAATATTCGTCTTCTCTATTTTTTCCGTACGGAAGCTTTTTATCGACGCAACGGAAGAGATTTTAGAGACAAAATTTGTTCATGGTTTTAAGAATCAATCTACACATTTATATTTATCTAACATATAACATATTATATATGAATGTTTAGATAATTGAACAAGGTATTAGATTTCACCAATATCACGATGATACAAGACATGTAAAACGAATATGGTTTGATGGCGTTCACACTAATAAAATTTAGCGTGGCGCACTATGCGGCTGAACGTACGCAACCGAAATGGAAATGGCGCACCATGCGGCGGATCGTACGGAAAGAATTTTAAACTTTTCTTGTACGACAATTGTTCGTAGTTTTACCAATTATTTTGCGATTCTCTCAAAACTCTTAAATTTGGACATCTTCCCTTAGACTCGACATTATATTTTGTCAAAATGTTTTATAACTTTTCATCCTATTTTATGATCAAGTTAGCTTTGTCCATCTACTTTTATTTATAGTCATCATCATATGTCATACCGATTGGAGTAGGCGATCCACCATTTCCACCATGTTTTATCCATCGTGCATCGTATCAGTTCTGTTGTTGATTGTTTTCCATACCATGACACCAAGCTATCTAGTATCTTCTCTCTTTGTCGTTCCTGATATCTCTTTCGCTGTATTTTGCCAGTTGTAACCAAGTATTCCAACTTTAATCTTCTCATAATGTGCCAGATAAAAATATTGATTGTTTCTTTCTGATTATTTTCTAGGAGTTCCCTTTTTGTGGTGGCCTCTTTGAGAATGTTCTCGTTGGTCTTTTCAGCTGTCCAGGGAACTCTCAACATTCTTATGAAAAATCCCGTCTCTGTGGGCTCTAATCGTCTTTCCATCGGTTTGCCTGCTTGCTGTCCATGATTCTCTTCAATAGGTCATAATTGGCTCTATCTAGCACCGATTAAATCTCTCTTTTACTTCTATTGACATAGACAGTTATGCAAGAAATTTTTCATTTTCTGAAATGCTATATTTATACAATAAATGACTAAATTACTTTATAAATGTTGATATTTATTGCGTGAAACATTCTTCTTTCATCCCCCATAAGCTGGTCAGTGTACATGAGAGACTGCAGTATTTTTCTCTTGGATTCTTCAGCTGCTATATTCCCTATATTGTTCTAATATTTCATCTGTCCATATATTTCATGGATGTACTTTGGATCTGACATACTCTTAGTGCTTGTTGAAGTCTGGCTGTGTTATATTTTGATCACGTGGTTAAACTATTTATGTATTCAATGCCAGGAATTATTTCTAATCTGTTTCTTCAGTTTTTATTTCCTGATTTTATCTCTTAGGCTGATTCAAATCATACTATTATGCGTCTTACTCATTTGCTTCCGTTAGTGGTTATTTTTTTCTATTTGATTTTGAATCTAGCGTCCAGGTCTGGCATTGGTAGAATAAATTGTGATAGTTATAATAACAAATTGTTAAATAATTCTGAACAAAACATTTCGATTGACTAATCAAATTTTAGATCGAAACACGACAATTGTTTGTTATGCAAACATACAACAGAACCAACACCACTTGAAGTGTGGCACGTTTCAATGTAACCAAATAAAATGATTAACTCTTTCAGTACGGACGGGTGTTTTTTTTTAAAATCAATTTAGCGGTAGAGATTTCAGAGACAAAGTTGTTCATGTTTGTAAATATTAATCTACATATTTATATTTGTCTTGTAGCTGTGAATGTAGGTATATGGGGCGGGGGGGGGTTAGAAGGAGAGTAGGGGACAGTTTGTAGAGAGTGAGAAAACAGTTGGGGGGACGGTCACGAGAAATCCGAGTAGAACTGTGTTCAGAGGAAGAGCAAAAACCTCGTGACTGAAAATAGTGATAAACATGAGAGGTGAGTGGATGTCGTAGTAGAAATCGATTGGAGGGGAGACTAAGGAAGTGAGTTTTTATTAGTTAGAGGGCGAGGAATATAATCACCTGCAAGGGGTTAGAAACAAGCTCTCCACGAGAACATTCACACGTAAGTGAGGAGTAAGGTTGGCTAAGCCATTAGACGTTAGCCTTTGTGTGTCAGAGAGCTCAAGCTCAGCAGAGCTATTGGTGGATAGTTAGAAGCTATTTAGAAGAGAATATTTCTTGTGCTTAAGATAATTAGTTAGAAGGCTAGAAGCCAACTGTAATTGTGGTTAGGAGCATTATTAGTTAGGCTGAGAGAGAGAGTGACGAGATGATGTGATATCGTCACGTAGAAGTGGTGATTTTCCTGATCCATATGTGTGAATAGCCGAGCGGAAATGTATACCCGCTGGCTATGCATATAGTGTGAATATTCTGGTGTTGTTGAAGTTGATTAATAAAGTTGATGTGATATTTTAATGAAAGACTTCAGTATGTAGTAGGACCTTTATTCCAGCAAGTTGTATCTACATGCCATGGTGGTTAATTTAAGTTGGGAGTTGTCGCGGACACAGAAGGTCGAAGAATCCACAATCCAGTGCAGAACGTTCCAGTTCACAAGACGAAGTACGATCCGGTGTACATTGAGTACATTACAGCAAGACAGTCACCGACATTGTGACATCCGAGGTTGCCTACTGTGAAGGCGTGCGAGCGAGGCAGAATCCAGTCTTCTAATAGCGCCAGTGAACGCGCATCCAGTTGCACTGAACTAAAGAAGACGGGCTACCTCTAGCACGGCTCAGAATAACAACCGTTATCTTTAGATTCAACACGGTAAAAAGTACCGGTTATAAATGGCATTAAATCGTACACAGTTATAATCTAATACTTTCCATATTATATATGCATTTCTAGATAAACTAAACAAGTAATTTAACTTCACCAATGTCTAGATGATACAAAACATGTAAATAGAATATGGTTTGATGATAGTTTACACTAATTAAATTGAGAGTGACGCACCGTGCGGCTAAACGTAATTGACTACAATCGGCATGGCGCATGGGGCGTCGAAACGTACAGAAAGAGTTAACCAAGAAACCTCTAGCAATTGTCAACATGCATGCCCTTTGTCACCTGATTTATTTGTTGCAGGGGATGGGAAATGCAGAAGGGGCTAACACTGAGTGAGAGGAGAGAACTTCTTTCGCTGTCCAAACTACACAAGAAATGTTTGGCTAACACAAATTAAAAGGAACCATTAACTGACCATGATATTATACAAATATAAAACAATTTCAAAATGTCTGACATTAGATGATAGTACATCAATAAAATAAAGCAATCAATTCAAATTCTAAGAGAAAAATTACTACCTCAAACGCTATATACGTTCTCTGTATATTCCATGACTAAGTTCTCAGAAAAGCAGGTTCTAGCTTTAAGGCAACAAGTTTCTGAGATGCATGACGAGCATAAAGACAAACATTGGAAGCAGAATTCAGGGAGAAACAAGTCTCCGACGAGAGGAAATTACATATCGCCACGTTACACAGCGAAAGAAAAAGCAGAAGCATGTTTACGACCAGCGGCTATCTCTCTTGCATTCTTATCTGAAGCCATCTGGGCTGTTTCCATCTTCCTGCTTCACTTTTGCGACCTTTCAAGCGAGAGAGATAAATTGGCACTCATCTAACATTTCAGCATCTGATACACCTGCAAAAATGTTGCATGGGTCGCGTAATAAATGGCGCCCCAAATATCACCGCATTTGCAAAACTCTCATGATTGAGAAAACTAATACAGTAACTCGTTTCCACAACGAAAACCCAAAAATTGTAAATAATAAAACCGGTGATTACTGCATTGAAATTAAACTGATAAAAAAAAAATAAGACGCGAACATAATATCATCAAAATTTATTTATATTTTTTTTTCTATTTAATTTATAAAGAAATGTTTTACTGGCATCACGTCTGGGGCTCTAATTTAAGGAAATCCGTACACCCGGTCATGGATTTTCAAAATGAGACGTTTTAGCACAGAGGTGTCAAATGTATCAGATATTCGCTGGAGATTTGTTATTTTTCTGTACGGTATTTATCACATAGAGTGATTGCGTAATTCGTAACCTCTACTTCGATAAGATTGCTATGCTGTTCGTTACAAATTCATTAATTATAATATTTATTTTTATATTTGTTAGATTTTGACCTCATTTTCTATTTCCAGAATATAATGGAGTTGTTTATTTCAAACATGTTAAGTGATATCAGTATAATAGGCATCCATTAAATATCTATTTGTATGCACAGTTGCAATGAAACGCGTGTTCATGTTGTTAAAATTTACAAGTAACTGAAAAGTAAACCGTTTAGTTGTGAAATGCTGTTCTACAGTTTCCTGGAATAGAAGAAACGCAAGAGTATGTTTCGTTGTGAGTGGCTGCGAAGTGTGCAGTTGCTTGGTTTAAAACTTAAGATGCTCGGACAACCCGTGTTCAATTACCGCTGGAAGAAGTGTGAGTTGTACTCGTGGTTGGAAAAAAATACTCTCGCGGTCGACCCAGCCGCTGGCAGCAATGAGTACCAGAGTAGTAGTACTCTGGGAAGGTGAGGAATGCCAGTTTCGATGAGTTTCGATGCTTGAAGCGACACTATCTAGAAGTCACTCCGAACACTTCTGGAAAGGTGGTCGAACATATATGGGTGAAAACTCGCGTGCTAAGACGCAGATTCAAGTCTCGTACTTTACCTTACCTTATCCCTCTTGAGTTTAATTGGAAAGGCATTAGCAAGAATTGTTTTAAAGCCCTTACATTAACCATTAGAACGTATCCTTCCTGAGACCCAGTGCGGGTTTAGAGCTGGACGGTCTACCACCGATATAATTTTTACTCTCCGCCAACTGCAGGAAAAATACAAGGAACAGAGTGAACCGCTTTTTATAGCCTTCGTTGATCTCACCAAGACTTTTAACCCTCTGAGCAGAGCAGGTCTATCAGGGTGCTGGAAAATATTGGCTGCCCTCCCACATTACTCAAGATGATCAAGTCTTTTCACAACAATATGTGTGCCACTATCCAGTTCGAAGTTAGATCTTCTCAGCCCTTTCTGATGAACTGTGGAGTCAAACAAGGAACTGTCATTGCCCCTCCCTACTCTATTCAGAATATTTTTCGCTGCCCTTCTCAACAATGCTTTTGAAACTGTCACTCGAGACATCTACATCCATACAAGATATGACGGTTCCTTATTTAATCTAGCACGTCTAAAGTCAAAATTTTAAACAACTGAGAGAATTTTCAGGGAGCTTCTATTCGCTGAAGATACAGCACAGGTTGCTCACGATGAATCCGTCCTGCAGTTAATGACTGACAATCTAGTTAGATCATGTGATTTATTATCCCCGTCAATAGGTATACAAAGACTGGGCCTTCAACAAGGTGTAGTGAGTCCTGCAGCCGTATCATTAAATAACACAGCCATTGAATCTATCAGAAAGTTCACCTATCTCGGTTCTTTGGGCACAACCACTGTCTCCCGTGAAGAAGAAAGAAATTCCGGAATCGGAAAGGCAGTATCCACATTCAGTAAACTTAAAGAGAGAGCATGGGCCAACACCAAATTAACACTTAGGACTAAGATTCAAATTGAGCAAAGTTGTGTGCTTAGTACACTTCTATACGAATCAGAAACTTGGACTACCTATGCAGGGCAGAAGAAAAGGTTAAACAGTTTTCCTGTGAGTTCATGTGCAACTACCACCCACCATGGCAACACTTATGAGCCGTAGACTAAGGTGGTTAGGTCATGTAAGAAGAATAGCAAACATTCGTATTCCCAACCAAATATTATATGGCGAACTCAAGGACGGAAAAAGAGATCAAATGGCAGGCAAGTGCTGAGATATAAGATGTTAGCAGGGATTCATTGAGGGAATTCTCCATAAGTGAAAGAAACTGGGTAAATCTGGATCATAGCACATGGAGAACACAAATTTAAAAAAAATGGCACAACAACATTGGAGGCAGTGCTGATATCAAATTCAGGAGAAAAAGACGCAGGAGAAAGGAGACGAGACCAAGCAGCACAAATACATCCTATTCTGTGGTCTATCCAACATTGGCATATTGTGCCACTAGAGAAACTGTTCAGCAAAGCAGCATCCAACATAAGACTCTTATATTTGACCAAACTGCCGACTTAGCGTTATTGCTTTACGTCTGTTAAGACGACAATGACCATATATATATTTGATCTAATTTTCCTATAATTAGTCATTAGCTTAAATATTTTAACGTTGATCTCTATATAAAAATCGCTAGATGTTTCATGAAAACGTTTTATCGAATCCATTAGTTCTGGCTCATTACCCGTGATGCCATCGATGTCGTTGACAAAATAAAAAATGGTGTGATCTTTCTACTCCCTTGACCAGCGTTTTTCAACCTATTAACCCTACGAAACTCTTGAAATATTTTTTGTTTGTTTCAAGGAATCCATTCATATCAAGTAAAATATATCATCGGTAGCATTTCTTGGTGATTTAAAAAAAATATTCATCATTATAAAAAAGTAACAGAGGTCTTTCTCAGGTTTAAAGAAAGATCTGAAGTGAAACTTCATCTTGATTTAAGAAATGAAAATGTTCATCTACAAAATAATGTTGAAACTCTCGCCCACTTCCCAATTACGCCCATTGAGGAACGCTGCCCTAGAATAACAATAACGCTCTGTGCGTCTAATGAGTCGCAATTTTGGTTTCTTTTTTCCTTTTTTTTTTTTTGGTAAGGATTTAATAGAAGAAGGTAGGCAATATATTTGAGTTCCACAGCACAGACATTTTTAACCAAAAAAGACACACATTTCAAGAAAGGAAGTCCAACAACAACAACACTCTGACGAAGATCGACCAGCAGGACAACTGTCAGTATTATGAACGAACAGAACAAATGGTCATGCTTCTCCTCAGAAAATACTAAACAAGCACAGACTGAGACTAGTCCCATCATGCACGTGCGAATAGGCAACATAGATAGTGAACACGTACTGCATGAGTGCAACATGTTCATTGAGCCTGAAAGGAGCACTGGCCAACAAAAACAACCCACGTCAAACTGTTTGTAAGTTCCGAGGAAATCTGAAACACTGAAACACTCAACAAATGGACTACTTTTGTAGAGTTTATGAAACAGCACTTCCAAAGGAGGCAGAACACTGCCATACAAGTTTGAAGCCATTTTCTTAGACTTCCAATGACCATCGCTTCATGTCTGCTATTTGCCGCGCAGACTTCCAATGACCATCGCTTCATGTCTGCTATTTGCCGCGCAGACTTCCAATGACCATCGCTGCATGTCTGCTATTTGCCACGCAGACTTCCAATGACCATCGCTGCATGTCTGCTATTTGCCGCGCAGACTTCCAATGACCATCGCTGCATGTCTGCTATTTGCCGCGCAGACTTCCAATGACCATCGCTGCATGCCTGTTATTTGTCGCGCAGACTTCCAATGACCATCGCTGCATGTCTGCTATTTGCCGCGCAGACTTCCAATGACCATCGCTGCATGTCTGTTATTTGTTGCACAGACTTCCAATGACCATCGCTGCATGTCTGCTATTTGCCGCGCAGACTTCCAATGACCATCGCTGCATGTCTGTTATTTGTTGCGCAGACTTCCAATGACCATCGCTGCATGTCTGCTATTTGCCGCGCAGACTTCCAATGACCATCGCTGCATGTCTGCTATTTGTCGCGCAGACTTTCAATGCAATTGATGGGTCAATGGAATGAAATACATAAAAATGCGAAGCTGCAGTGAAGCTAAATGTGAGGAGAAATGAAACAAAACTTTAAAAAATATTTAAAAAAACGGTGTGGTTAAAGCCTTACGTAATGAGCGGACGACACATATTATAACGACGTTTCGGCTCAATAGGCCTTAAGCAGGAACAAACATACAACACCGACACATATAGGTATTTAAAATAAAGTAAAAATAATAATAATAATTTCCAACAAGAATGAGAAATAAAAATAAAAATAAAATGTTCTCCCTGCTCTGTGGTCAGAAGGAAAATGAACGTTAGACACAATGCAGTTGATGTTGGACTAGCGTTTCCTTTCATCTGTTTCTTGTAGAGCAGGATTCCTTTCTACGTTAATTTTTTTTATTGTGTTGAAGAAGTGATCACAAAAGATAGTAAGTCTTGTCTCCGCGACTTTCAGCTTATGGGGAGTTTATGGTACTAGTGTTATACTTTCAAATAATCATAGGCGCATTTTAAGGATGAATGGTCAGTACAACGTGAAGTCGCTCTGTTTTTACAGAAGAAATTTATTGCATCTAATTTAAGAGGCACTATGAATCCAAAAGCCAGATTTGAAATCTGAACCGCCACATCTGGTTAACAACAGTGAACTAACTCCTCAACCCCAACGGCCTCTGCTGATATAATAGGATCGTCATCATCTCTCCACAACTTTCGATCTCGACAGTTAGTTATCATTTCTGTTGTTCACCTTCTGTCAAGCCATTCTCTTAAGCTGTATGGTATCTTATCTCGTTGCTTCCCTCTATTGTTTCGTCCCTCAATATTCCCACTTGTTAAAATATATATTGCAACTGTTCTTTTATCATTACATGGGCAAAAAATTTATTATTGTTTCTTCCTAATATTGGAATTTATCTCTCTTTTTACTCTGGTCTCTTTCAGAACGTTTCTATTACTCTTCTTAGCTGTTCATGGTATTCTCAACATTCTTCTGTAAAACCACATTTCTACGGCCTCCAGTTGTTTTCTTGTCTGTTCTTGTATTATCCATGATTCACATCCATATGTTAAGACTGTTTCTATATAATATTTAAGAACTCTTTTTTCCCTTTTTCATTGTCAAAAATATATTGCGCCTTATCTTCCTAATTTTTTTGGAAAGCTGCTTTTGCCTGATCTATTCTGCATCTCACCTCTGTTATACATCTACCATCTGAGGTTAATAATGTTCCCAGATATTTAAATTCATTTACTTGTTTTAGTATTGTTCCGCTTGTCTTTATTGTGTTATTGTTGAGTTATGTCTTTTTCTTTGTTGCTACCATAACTTCTGTTTTTTTTTTTTTGCTAATGAGGATGAGTCCTTTATTTGTTGCTTTCCTTCACTATAATAATGACTAACATTTACTCATTTTCACTCTTAGCGATTAAGACTGTATCATCAACATATCTGAGGTTATTTATATTCTGACATTCGATAGTTATTCCAAGCATGTACCTTATAGATCTTAAGATAATCTCACTATACATATTAAATAAAATTGCTGACAGTACACAACCTTGCCTAACATCTTATTTTATTTCATATTCAAAGACATACCAAATGTTAACAAAGAACAATTTCATTTTTTTAAAAAATAGGTGACAGAAGTCAAGAAATAAATGATTTTGTGAAACATACAAAAAGACGAAATAAAAGTTCGTCAGAAATAAAATAGATTTGTTTGCTTCTTAGATTTTGTTGTCTATCCTATTTTATGCTGAGTCGTTTACTTATCAATTTCCTTACAGTTTTCCTTACCTCTCGCTGCTCTCCGGGTATTTACAAAGTCAAGACCCGTTTATTTCTTGATGTTGTCTTCCAATTCATTTTTGACCAGCCTTTGCCTGTGCCCTTTTCTCACAGTTTCCTATTTAATACACAGACGTGAAAGTGGCGTCCTATTAGTTGACTGTTAATTTTTCAATTCTCCTTCTGTAACCACAAACATGATTTAGAATGTCGAGTGCAGAAATCTGTAAAACAATTTAGATGAATCAAATAAAACAAATCACATGAAAGTGTTTTAATATTGAAGAATAATTGCGTATATCGAGAACTTGTAGTAATAATTGAAACATGTAATATTTATACAATAAAGTATTTCAAAACACTGCTAAATATATTCATAAAATTAGATTAACTATATTTATGTTCAAAATGTAATATATAAAATATAGCCTCAATGTGCACTACTGATTTCAAAAATGTGTACCCTTAGTCTTTCATTCTCTCGCATGTTCTCACACGCCTGCTGTCTATTCTATTACTAAATCATAACATAGTTTTTTTCCCTTAGAGTAACTTCCCTGTATCTGTTGTCCTTTGCGTCATACTTTAGCTGACAACTCTGATGTATGTCTTCTTTATGTCATAATTGATATAGTTCTTCCTCTGAAAATATCTGACCATAACGTACATTTTGTCTAACGTAGTATCACTAAACTGGTTTCGTCACATGACAAGGCAGAAAGATTTAAAAAAAAACAACACAACAAGCCTTCAATAAATGTTGCGAGAACACCAGACGCAAAGGACGACCACAAAAAAGCTGGATGGACAGAATGCTGGAAACACTAAAAAAATAACAGCCGCAGAGGCTAACAGAAGAGCAAATGACCGCAGGTTATATTTGCCCTTGACGCTGAAAGGCAAATTAAGGTGATGAGGAAGAAGAAAAGAGGAGGAAGAAGAAGAAGATAGTGTCACTAAGAGGATAGTTAAAGTTAAGAGAGCATTCCAAAAACTCAAAACGTTGTTAACTCTCTTTTCATGCGACAAATTCTGACATGCTGAAGTGAATCCTGTACGACCTGACAGTAGATTAAGAAATCATTGGGGAATATAAACTTTTGAATTTGCATACAAAAATATTTAAAATGCAGTTAATATTGAAAGAAAGAAAATGAGGAAGTTCCAAAAGATGCCAAGACAAATAGGAATCAATATCTAGATATATGTTCAGTTTTCGTCAAGAGAACAACATAAATGGCCCTGATTGCTTGTATTATTTTGCCAATTCTTTCATTCGTGATATGATCTAAGTAAGAGATGCTCACAATCTTACAATAACAATTCACCCTCATAATATTGTCTTCTACTTCAACCCTGCTGCAAGGGCCCATGTTTCGCCAGCCTGTAGAGAAATTGAAATAACATGGTTGAGCATTAGCCAGATTTGGGAGCCGAGAGTAATGTTCTTTTCTTCCAAAATGGTTTTTCTTAGCAAGGGCTACTGCAGCTTCGTTTTTCTAGCCGATATGTCAGATTTTGACCCTTAATCGCTGACAATTGATTCCCTATTGTTTTAAATGTAACAACTGTTTATAGATCGCGACCATTTATTTTGATTTTTGAAACAATGTCCCTATGGTTATTGGTCATTTTTTCTCAGCATTGATTTCTTTGCATCAAATCTAGTTATATATTAGATTCGTTAGTTCTTGTTCTGTTCCTTCTAAACTATCGACACTGCCAGCAAACCGGGGGTTACTCTGTCAGGAATACTGATAGTACATGGTCTTCTAAAGCATCTGTTATGATTCTTTCTAAGACTGAAGAGAGTAATCAGCCTTGTCGAACTTCAGCTGTTGCCCCGAACCTGTTTCCTCTTAGATTCCGTTAAGCACCTCCCTTGTAGCGTTCTTGTACAAGTGTTTTATGTTGTGTTCACATCGAAGTTGTACAAGTGTTTTATGTTGTGTTCACATCGAAGTTGTACAAGTGTTTTATGTTGTGTTCACATCGAATTTGTACACGTGTTTTATGTTGTGTTCACATCGAAGTTGTACAGGTGTTTTATGTTGTGTTCACATCGAAGTTGTACAGGTGTTTTATGTTGTGTTCACATCAAAGTTGAACATCGTCACCCTTAGGGTTGCATGCTAAACTTTATCAAATGATTTAGAAGTTTATGAACACATCTAGGTCTTGTTGGTGTTGGATGTGTTTCTCCAGTGTATTGTACTTGTTTTGTTATTGTTTCCTTATATTTCTCATGTACTTTCTTTTCTAATAGGAACTAATTATCACAATGAAATAAAGACAACTAAAATTTGTTGGACCTGTGACGAGACATCATACCCTTCTAAAAGTCATCTTGGAAAAGAACGTACTAGACAGACGAGGTAGAGGCAGACCAAGACTAAAGTGAACAGATAACATCAAAAGGTGGACACGTGAAAATGTGCAATATGCACCATCAAGACAAGAGGCAGAGTAAAATGACGCTCCGTGGTAGCCAACCTTCGATGTGGCGAAGGCACCCAATGAATGAAACTTTCTTGTTTGATTTATGTGTATCTACATTTAGCATGACGTAACAGAGGCACTTCTTATTGTTTTTAATTAATTATGTGTTATTGTGTACATATTATATATATACGCGTTATGCTCTTAAGTATATTTTATTCTATCTACTTGTACATTATAATTTTGTTAGTTTTATTTTCAAACTGTACTGCATTTAACTAAAACACATGAGTCATGTTTATTTACTTACTTTTCAGGGAATGTGTCATTAAAACAAAAATGAGGACAATAACTAATTCAACATTTCTAACTAAAATATCTACACTCTGGAGCTTAGTTTTTTTTCTGTCAAAGCCTTAGAATTTCAGTGGCGTATTCTCTATGTTACCGCAGCTACCGCCGGTAGTCTGAACATATTAACGAAATACAAAAGGGAATGATAATTTATTATTTTTTTTTTTTTGGTATAATTATATTACAAATTTTCGAATATTCTATTACACATTTCGTAGGCCAATATGATTTATTTGCTTTGATTTGCATTTATTAAAGCAAGATTTTCCTACGGCTACTATAACGTTTGTGAATGAAACCGACTCTACTCTAATATAGTACATTGATACCGCTAATAACTAGCGGTACATTTCTCATCTCACGCCACTAGTAAATAAACAACATTGACATTCAATAAAGAGAGTCAAAATAATACGGGAGGAAGCTACCTGTACATTAATACGGTTTCATGGGTTATTTTTAGCTCTAGCCAATTAGAAGCGTTATAAAGGGAAAGTGAAACTATGTCTGATTACCGGAATTTCCTTAACTATTTATAACTACGTTATACGCCATTTAAAAAAAAAATTAGACGCCTAGGCATCTCAACTGTCAAGAAACAGCAGTGCTACTAGCTTTCGGTTTATAAACAAAAATTGATCAGTTTTTTATTTTCACCGTACGCGAATGTAGTGTATTATCAAATAGTTTTATATTAAATTCCTTTGGGCATATATAATTTTGTTGAACTTCAAGTTTTAAAGTACGGTGATTTATATATATATATATAGCTTATTCATTTATAACTCCATAACGAACTTTTATTATTTCTTGTTCATTACTGCCAACGATATGATGGCAGAGCTAGCATCTACACATAACACAGAGATCTCAAAAAACTCTATTGGTAAAATTAGAAACCAATTCAACAGTACTTTGATTGACAAAGTCATCGAGACATTTTCGTCCCAAACAAGATGGATAGAATTTATATATACAAAAGTAAGTAATTTAAAATGTAGTGATGTCATTAGCAAATATTACTTCATGTTAGACTACTGAATATAATGTATGTGTTTATTTATTATGCCAGCGGTAGCCCAGATCCCAAAACCAGTATACTCCACTGCTTAGAATAGATGCCTATAAAACCAATAATGGAAACATTTGAGCTTAGTTCAAGAGTTAAAAATAAAAATTTCGCATCTAATATTTAAACGTGAACTCTTTAACCACGTGCCGATA
The DNA here is from genome assembly GCA_032433765.1 of Megaustenia siamemsis. NCBI lineage: Eukaryota > Metazoa > Mollusca > Gastropoda > Stylommatophora > Ariophantidae > Megaustenia > Megaustenia siamemsis. The sequence goes on along the minus strand of JAVIAB010000073.1, from coordinate 109,618,391 downwards.
CTTTATTCACTTTCGTCAACCATTTCGTCACATGGCCGACAATTTAAAAACCAGCTCGTCCGAGCTGGCTGATTGCAGCTTGAACCGCTGCGGCCGGGAAAAAATTACAGAGTGAGGCTGGGAAACTGTAATGCACGGACAGTATCTGTCACACGCACAAATGTTTCTGAACCTGCTCTGATAGTTCCTCGTCCCGTCCTCGGTTAATCGTGACCCTGCTAAGTAAGGCGAAGAAGGAAATCTCTCGTGGGTGATACGCCTTTTTACCGAGGCTGGTCGACAGGAGAGCCAACTCTGGGCGAGTGCAGTTGTCGGATTTTGGAGAAAGGAAAAAAAACAAAACAAATGATCGACTAGTGAGTTCTTATATTTTCATCGGGTTGTTGTGTGTTAAGTTAAAGACTAATCTTTTCTAGCCAGGAGAGTTGGTTTGAAGATTCAGAATAAAGCGACAGTGGATAAGATTATTAAACGCTCTGGTATGAAATACAATACTTATTACATATACTTTAGTATAAATCAATATGTTATAAATAAAGTTATTATATTTTGATATTATCATATTAGTAATCACAGTCACTCATGATGGCGCGTGTGATCATGTCTCTGCGCAACTGTTGACCTCAACAGTTGTTGAAGTATCCTTATTTAATTTGTCAAGTATCTTTTTCCTCCATTTTCTTCTATCTCTTTGTTTTCCATTTCTGTTTTACCATAATACTAATAATATACTCTTTTGTTTGTACTGTTTCTATACGTATTCCATTGTATTATTTCTAAATATGCTGTTATATATAAGTAAGTACTTATATTTCTATGGAATCATTGAATATTGAAAAATGAATTCTAGTTTGTGTGTCTTTTATATAAATGATGAACAACAATTCTCTACAAGAAAGTCAATCTGGTGTGGTACAGGCTAAAATAAAGAGTCGTAGTCACAATGTCATCATTATCATCAAGTATCATACCTGCTGGCGTAGGTGATCATGTCTTTCCCCAACTTTTGATATCGACATTTATTTATCATTTCTGTTGTTGACCTTCTGCCAAACCATTCTCTTAAGCTGTCTGGTATATTTTCTCTTTGCTTCCCTCAACCTCTTCGTCCCTCAATTCAATTTTCCCAGTTGTTACAATATATTCCAGCTGTTCCCTTCCCATTACATGGTCAAAAAATGATTGTTTCTTCCTAATATTGGAAATTAGCTCTCGTTTTGCTTTGGCTTCTTTTAGAGCTTTTTCACAGTCACAGTGTAGAAAGAGCCAAATGCAACAAAAATTTTAAAAGCATGACAGAGAAATAAGAAGCTGAATCACTTCCACATAGAGATTATAAAACATGAAAGAGAAATAAGAAACTGAATCATTACCACATAGAGACTGTAAAACATGAAAGGTTACGCCTATGTGTCTGTTTGATACTCGTGCTCCTGTTTTACTAAACCTTTTCTGATGATTGTGACACTATAATAGAATTTTAAAAAGTAACGTAAAGAGCTCCCGTCATGCCAAGTGGCGTATAGGGAATATGGTGTTAGTGACCATCAATTTTACAGACCTTCAGCACATGATTTTTGGGGTAATGTGGTCGGTATTAGGCCCGTGCCACTTTACTTTCCCAGAAAAAAATCCGGTACCCATTAAAGGCTGGGTGAACCCGGAAGCCGTCGATTGGGATCGAACCCCACCTCTTGTCCTTTGTAGTCCAGTTCACTAACCACTGAGCTATCGCGCTTCCCACAATAATAGAATAATACAATATAAAAGGAGAATAAAAATACACAATAATAAAGGAGAAAGAGCAACCTGTAAGAAGAACATTCCAAGTTCATTCACTTCTGAGACTGATGGGATAACACTACTAACACAATTGATAATATTAATACAAATAATAATAATTATTATAATACAAATTATTGTTGGTAAAAATTAACAAGCTATACAGTGCAAGAAGTAATGGAGCCGCGATAGATCAGTGGTTAGTGAACTGGACTACAAAGGACAAGAAGTAGGGATCGATCACAACCGACGGTTTCCGGGTTCACCCAGCCTTTAATGGGTACTGGATTTGTTTTTCTGGGAAAGTGAAGGGTCACGGGCGTAGTACCGACCACATTACCCCAAAAATCATGTGCCGAAGGTCTGTAAAATTTATGTTCACTAACACCAAATTCTGCGATACGTGAGAAAAGTAACAAACAACACAAGAAGAGATAGAATACCAAATGAAACCATAAGAAAAATTGTAGGAACAAAACTCTGCCAAGAATATATAGAACAACTTAAATGGTTTGGACACCTGGTCAGAATGAATCCGCACCAATCACCATCAAGGGCGTTCTTCTCGAGAATGCATGGAAAAAGACCAAGAGAAAGACCCAGAAGAAGATGGATAGATGCAGTGACAGAGACATCTGACAGCAAAGGAAAATCACTAATTTAGACAGTTCGAGCAGCTCAATAACGACAAATGATATAAACCACGACACCTTTTAGGTATCAGTGAAAAGAGAAAAGCAGAAGCAGAACACCAGATTCCTTATACGCCACTTGACGTGCCGGGGGCACTTTACTACTATTTTAAAGTGCAAGAAATAGCAACTTTACAACCAGCTTTTTGAGTCAAGGAATTATTTTCACACAAATATTGCAGTTCAAATTAAGATAAACATAGAAAGTTATGCAGATTTGTAAATTAAAGCTAAAGTACGAGACTTGAATCGGCGTATTAGCACACGAGTTTCTACCCAAATGTGCTTGGCCGCCTATCTAGAAATGTTCTGAAACTTCTGGATATTGTCGAATAACAAGGCCTCTACACACATTGATATAAAAAGAGGAGTAAGACAGGGATGCATCCTATTACCAAGCTTGTTCAATCTATACACTGAGCAAATCTTTAAAGACATCATAGAGATGCAAGGCCTACAAATTAATGGAAAGATAATCAATAACCTAAGATATGCTGATGATACTGTACTACTAGCAGAAAATCCTGAAGATCTACAACAATTACTTAATGAAATAAGCATGATAAGCAAAAAATATGGACTAGATATGAATATCAAAAAGACTAAAACTATGATCATAAACAAAGGAAATACTCAAAACCCACAAATGGATATCTATCTATCTTTCGTTCGCCTGAAGTATTGTCTATATCTGCAATGTCGTTTCCTGTATAAATTTTACTGTCTTTTGTTATTCTTGCAGTGGCCCATATAGTTTTGTCTGTAGTGTTGTATCTATGGGCCAATGGATTTTCCTCAGTCTACTATATTCAGTGGGTGTCCGGTTAGCGCAATCGATAGGCGGTTGGCTTACCACGGCAACAGCCGGGGTTCGTACCCTGGCGAGGACACCTGGGTTTTACTAATTCCCTAAAAATTAGTAGGAGCCGCGATAGCTCAGTGGTTAGTGAACTGGACTTCTACGGACAAGGGGTAGGGTTCGATCCCAACCGACGGCTCCGGGTTCACCCAGCCTTAAATGGGTACCGGATTTTTTCTGGGAAAGTAAAAGCAGCACGGGCGTAATACCGACCACATTACCCCAAAAAATCATGTGCTGAAGGTCTGTAAAATATAGGGTCACTAACACCATATTTCCCTATACGCCACTCGGCGTGACGGGGGGTACTTTACTTTTACTTACTATATTCAGTGCAGTCTTGAAGTATGTGTTCAGCAGTCTGGGGTGCCTGTCCACATGTACAAGTAGTTGATGTGCCGATCTTGAATTTTGTATACATGTGACTACGGAGTCGATTGTGTCCTGTTCTTAGGCGTATAATGATAACTTGTTCATATCTATTCATATTATGAAAGGCATCCTGATTTGGGGCTTGTGGTCCTCTGATTGATTTTATTATCTGTTTCTTATGATGGTATGTAACTGGTGTATCTAGTTGTGTGCCTGTTGAACCTTCCTTTGCCAACTGATCTGCTTTCTCATTTCCTGGTATTCCACAGTGAGACGGGATCCACTGCAGGGCAACCCTGTGGTGCTTGCAGAGTTCAGTCAATAAGGTCTGCAGATGTGGTAATTTTCTGGATTGTAGTGCCTGGAGTACTGATCTTGCATCTGTCAAAAACACTACAGGCTGTGGGCTAAGATTACTGTTCAGCAGTTTTTCTATTGCCAACTTTATTGCTTGTATTTCCGCATCATAATTGTGACAATATTTCCCTGTTGCTATTTTATTCATATCCCTAGTGTTATTTGGGTACTCTATATATGCACCTGCTCCCCCATTATTTACTGCATTCTGTGCTGATCCATCTGTGTACACACGAATCCATAGGTCTTGTGGGTATTCTTCATCCAGGAAACTGAGAGCTATTGTTTTTCGCTGTAGACTATTTTGTTCCCCTTTGTCAACTATTCCTTTCACTTCTGTCCGTATTTGAACTGATAATCCTGATTCATCTGTCCAGGGAGTCTGTTCTGGTATGGGCAGAAGGGGTTTAACAACTCTTGGCATGTCTGGTGTTTGTCTACTAATACGCTTGGCTTGGTGGATAAAGCTGCTTCTCTTAAGTCGTCCCAATGCAAGATTTTGGAATCTGTCCTTCATTGGATGTCTCGGCATGCATACAAATTTTTCTGCCTGTATCAGCACCTTAGTGTCTCTCCGTTCTCTCAGTGCTGGTATCCTCCACAATTTCTCCATCTCCAATATTGGTGTTGATTTCATTGCTCCTGTGATGACCCTAAGTGCCTGGTTTTGTACTTTATCCAGTTCTTGCAATGTGGTGTTTGATGCTGAGCACCAAGCGGATGATCCATATTCTAAATGTGGGCGTATACACTGTTGGTAAACTTTACTGAGTATTTTCCCACTCGCACCCCATGTGGTTCCACACAACTTTCTTAGAATAGCCAATTTCCTCCTTGCTTTTTGGGTTGCCTTATTTATCTGCTGTTTCCAAGATAGTTTGTTATCAAATGTAACTCCGAGATATGTAGCTTGTATGTCTTCTTTCACAGGCTCATTGTTTATGTAGATGGCTCCTGCTTTTTGTTTTGGGGAGAGTGTGAAAAGTGTAGTACTGCATTTGTCTGTATTGATGCTGATACACCATCTATTTGTCCATGAATTCAGTGCATTCATAGCTCTTTGTAGCAATTTGGAGGCCACTGTTGCATACTCCTCTGTGCACCACATTACCAAGTCATCTGCATACATTGCCACTTTGATGCCATGTGGTAGTTCAGTAACTAGGTCATTGATGTAGATCAGAAAAAGTGTTGGAGATAGTACCCCTCCTTGTGGAACGCCCTGGCGCAATAAGACCTTCTTACTCTTAAGACCATCCAGTTGCACTCTGGCTCTCCTGTTATGCAGGTATGCTTTGACCCATTTGTACATCCTGCCATTTACTCCATAATTTCTCAGTTTCTTCAAAAGCCCTTCCTTCCATACCTTATCAAATGCTTTCTTTAGGTCTATCCATGCTGCTAGTACCAGTTTCTTTTCTTGAAACGCATCTTCAATTTCCTGGGAGAGATAGGTTGCTTGATCTTCGGTAGAGTAACACTGTCTAAAGCCTGCTTGTTGTGGGACAAGGAGATTTTCACTTTCCATGTACCACTGCAGTCTGAGATTGATTATACGTTCCATTGTTTTACACAAACAGCTTGTAAGGCTGATTGGTCTATAGCTGGATGTCATTGAACCATCTTTTCCTGGCTTTAGTAATGGTATCATAATTGCATCTCTCCATGCCTGTGGCACTCTACCTGTGATCCAGCAAATGTTGTAGATCTGCAGTAGTTTTGCTTTAGCTGCAGTTCCCAAGTTCTTAATCATTTCATTGGACACTCCATCATTGCCTGGTGACTTTTTCATTTTTAATTTGGATATTGCCAATATGCAAAATGGATATCAAAATTGAAGGAATAGACCTGGAGACAGTTCAGAACTACAACTACCTTAGACATACTATAACCAGTGATGGAAAATGTACAACTGAAATAAACAAAAGAATAGGAGTGGCAAAAAGTAATGTTAATGCCATGAAGAACATACTAACATCAAAACAAATAAGACCAGGGCTAAAACAAAGAATAGCAAATTGTTACATCTTCTCAATATTCCTGCATGGTGCAGAAACATGGACAATAGACTAGAAAACAGAACAGAGAATTGAAGCCTTTGAAATGTGGATATATAGAAGAATAGGTAGAATTGGATGGATGGAAACGAAAACAAACGATGAAGTCTTAAAACAACTACAAATGAAAAGAGAACTACTAAACACAATTCAAACAAGACAAATGCGATTGTTGGGCCATGTTAAAAGACACAACTGCCTACTAAAAGTAATCCTGGAGGGGAAAATACAAGGTAAAAGAGGCAGAGGCAGACCAAGACTAACATGGACGAGTAACATTAACAGATGGACAAATCAGCCTATGACAACCTGCACCATCAAAGCAAGAGATAGAGCAGAATGGCGCTCCATGGTAGCCAACCTTCGTTGCGGAGACGGCACTCGATGATGATGATGATGATGATGATGATGTCTGTAACTAAGTGTGTGTGAGTTATCGTTGATGATCAAACATTTATCGATGTTCTGTCTCCTGCTTAATATAAAAGTCTATCGATTGTAAACAAATTACAATTTTGTGCAAAGAAAATGATACTCGCTAAATAAAATAAAGTCTATTTCTTTTAACTTCTTATTCATTCTTTTTCGCTTAATAGAGGACCACATCGATAATTCTCAAACTGACAGCAATCAGCGTTTCATTTACTCTTTAAAAAGAATGTAGTAAGATTTAATTACATATTTATCTATCTATTTAGATAGACACAGATACTCTTTCTTTCTCTTATCTACATTTTTATTCTACAAGTTTTTAATCCTTGTAAAGATCTTCTATCAAATCTCGCCATTTGTCTTTGTTCTGTGCAAGCAACTCTATCTTATTGAGAGAGTCGATTCCTGCTGCTCCTGCCTTTCTGATCAATGTTCTTCTCAGTGTCTCTCCGAGTCTGCCTCTTTTTCTCTTACTTGTTGTTTCCCACATGAGGCCTTGCTTTGCTATTCGGTTATTATTTCTCCTCATCACATGTCGAACATATGACCATCGTCTTTTCTTGGTTACTGAAGATATTAGTGGTTGATTGGGGATTTCAAGTATCATGTCTACGTTTCATTAACCTAAGCGAGATAGCAGCTTGGTAAACATCTGATCAACAGTTCTATACCAAGCGGGAGAAAAACAAACCCTCCATCTTGGATCCAACCGGAAACGCGCTAAACATATTTATGGTTTCCGTTAATTTATTGTAATTTGTATGGCTTTTGTTTCATGTTCAAACTGGTAAAATATATGGTTAGAATTTGGATTATGTGTGATGGTTCGTGTGCCACTATCGTTGCTTATTGTACAGGTACTCCTGAGTATTGGTGAGTTTTGGTTGTTATGGTAGTGAGGTAATCTTTAACTTCGTTTATTGTTTTATTTCATGAATTGTTTTATTTTGTTATTTTATTTTATTGCTGTGTTATTGCCCAAATTAATCTGCTGTGATTGCATATGCATTATGTTGATTCTCAGAGTGTTGGTGATTCTGATTGTCAGAGTTTATTATTAGTGTGTTAAAGGTTAATTAAAAAAATAATGCAATAACAATTACAGGAATTACTTACATTTCTCTTCGTAAAGAGACGGCTGTTAATTAAATTACCTTCTAAGTGTATGTGATTTGTGCACCAGTCAACAGATTAAGGGTTCATATATTTACAGACATTCTGTGGCCCTTTCTTTTGTGTTTTATTTTTCTGAGCCACACACTAACAAAGCAGGTGAGTGACCCTCAATATAAGGTATACATACATTGTATGATAAACATAAAAGTTCTATTCTTTATCCCTAGAACATTGTCCGTTAAGTCATTTCTATCTCCATCCTGGGTCTAATGTATCGGGGTTTACTTGTTTAAAAAGGGGTCAAGGCAAAAAAAATGCATAAAAATAACGAGGATGTTTTTTTTTTATAACAGCTTCTTGGTTTATGGTGAGCAATAGTCCCCCTGACTTTTGTCTCTTATCTTTGTTAGGTTAGGTTAGTCGAAGGCCCCGGTATCACTGCAAGCGAATTAAAATCTATAATTGCTCAACCGCCCGTGTCAGTCGAATCATCCAAATTAAACCACATCCTACTGAAGGATCCAAACAATGAAAAGCAGCTGCAATCCCCATCATAGCAGCTGCAGCACACTCCAAAAGAAATAAGTCCAAGCAGCACCGAAAGTGAACGCAGCTGAACTGTCCTTGGTCATACGATATCATCATTCATCGTAAGCAATCGAAATATCGAAACATGATCCGGATGACAAACACAGTTCACGGTGTGCACAGAGCACTAAACTGAGTAGCTCTGGCAGCAAGTCGAAATTGAAATATGAGGAAACTGTAACAAGGAACACTTTTCAGACAGAGCCTCAATGATTCATGCCATATTATCCGCCATAGTGACCGGAAGTCCTCTCTTATTTCTTTATAAGGGTTTGGTACTCGTATTTCCTCTTTATTGCATCTTCGGAGCAGTTCTTGATTGATTTTGATTATCCAAAATATTCTGAAAATCTTCTTTAAGCCAGATTGTATTAAACAAGGTCTTTGTTCCCAGCAGTGATGTCCATATGAAGCATCGAAGATACAGCTTTTACACAGGAACATTTTCTTTAATATCAAAGACTATATCGATCCAAAGGTAAATACGTTGTTGCATTGCTCGGAGTGTAGCAAAAGTAGCAATAGCCATGAAGTGCACTGACCTCCTCATCTTCAAAATCCAGAGGCGTAACACTGTGAAGTTAAAACACTTACCACACTGTATTTTGTGTCCTTGAATTCAATATCATTATCTATCTATCTATCTATCTATCTATCTATCTATCTATCTATCTATCTATCTATCTATCTATCTATCTATCTATCTATCTATCTATCTATCTATCTATCTATCTATCTATCTATCTATCTATCTATCTATCTATCTATCTATCTATCTATCTATCTATCTATCTATCTATCTATCTATCTATCTATCTATCTATCTATCTATCTATCTATCTATCTATCTATCTATCTATCTATCTATCTATCTATCTATCTATCTATCTATCTATCTATCTATCTATCTATCTATCTATCTATCTATCTATCTATCTATCTATCTATCTATCTATCTATCTATCTATCTATCTGTCTGTCTGTCTGTCTGTCTGTCTGTCTGTCTGTCTGTCTGTCTGTCTGTATGTCTGTGTGTCTGTCTGTCTGTCTGTCTGTCTGTCTGTCTGTCTGTCTGTCTGTCTGTCTGTCTGTCTGTCTGTCTGTCTATCGAACTTTCGAGCCGTACCCTGCCCATACATAGACCCAGATACTCTTTCTCTTATCTACATTTGTATTCTAGCAGTTCTCAATCCTTGTAAAGATACATTATGAATTCTCTCCATTTGTCTCTGTTCTGTGCTAGCAACTCTATCTCATTGAGGGAGCCGATTCCTGCTGCTCTTGTCTCTCTGATCAATGTTCTTGTCAGTGTCTCTCTGAGTCAGCCTCTTTTCCTCTTACCTGTTGTTTCCCACATGAGCGCTTGCTTTGCTATTCGGTTATTATCTCTCCTCATCACATGTCCAACATATGACCATCGTAATGGTTCATCGTATATCCCTAGACCGGTCGCAAGCTAATCTGACGGTCTGTTGTTTGATGTGCGACGGGGATAATCTGACGACGAACTGTGTGTCTATATGTTCGGAATTGGTGTCAACAACGATGGCCTAACATCATCAAGCGCTATACATTTTTAAAAAATATATATATGACGATCATCATTTTCAAGAGGACGTGAACTTCCGGTATATTGTGGATAGGCGGCGGGAACAATTGAAGGCTATGCATGAAAAGTGTCCCTTGTTGCAGTTTCCTCATATTCCAAGTCCGGCTTGTTGCAGAAGCTACTGAGTTAAGTGCTCTGTGAACACCGTGAAAGGTGTGTCTCATCCGTTTGAATCATGTTTCGATATTCCAATTGTTTACGATGAATGATGATATCGTATGACAGGGAACAGCTGGCTGTGTTCACTTTCTGTTTGGTTTCTCCTTATGTCTTATGGCGTGTGCTGAGACTGCTACGATGGGGACTACAGTTACCTTTCCTTGTTTGGGAGATGAGATATTAATTCGGATGATTACGCTGGCACGGGCGGTTGAGCAATTATGGATTTTAATTCGTTTGCAGTGATACCCGGGCCTTCCATAACCAAATAACCAAATGACCATCGTCTTTTCTTGATTACTGAAGATATCAGTGGTTGATTGGCGATTTTTCTAATTTCTTCGTTTGGTTTGAATTCGTTCCACGCAATACCAAGTATTTTCCGTAGACATTAATTTTCGTATGTGTTCAACTTTGTTTCTATGTCTCTTGTTTTCCAACTCTCACATGCATACGTAAGGGTTGATAGTATGTTTGATTTCAATAGTCTAAGTTTTGTGTTTGTGCTGATGAGTTTTGACTTCCACAACTTTTCAAGACTTTTCAAAGACATTGCTGCTTTAGCTAATCTGAGTTATTATTGAGTTATTTGTGGGTCATCATCATTGCACTTCGAACATGTCCATAGGTGCTCAGATCCCCTCCTCATCAATTCCCTCAGTGTCCAGCGACTGACGACTCCAGTTCTATGTTGATTGATAAGTCTTCTTACACGGCCACTAAATTTCTCATTTCTGGCTGTGCCCATCTTAACTCCCATTTCCATCATCCGAAGAAGTGGCGTGGATCTGTATTTGTCGAAGTCCTGTGCTCTTCCCACATCTCGGAGGGCATTGATGATATCCGCCCGATCCATTGGTTGCCTGTCCCCAACAACAGCTTTAGCTAATCTGATTCTAATTTATCTGGGACTATAGATCACAATTTAACTTTACACTTAATGTCAGAGATTAAACTAATTGCTAATAAAGTTTTAAAAAGAAGGAAATATGTCTCACAGAGGCGACCTTGCAAAACAAACTACGAGGAACCGATCTCTGGTCAAGTTCGCGACACTTGTTGATTTATATGTAGATCTGTGGCAGGGAACTCTCTGCAACAGGAGAAAATCTGGTCATTGGAAGTTAACTCACTTATTTACCGTCAAACAAATGTTTCGACTGTAGCCTTTTTGCATTCTAAGAAGGGCTGGCCCGCCTTGGTCATTACTTCTAGACGTCAGTCACCTGCTCCTTGTACCAGAGCCTGAAAGTTCTGGACAGGTTTTAACAGAATATTATCTCTCCTCCGTCCCGTCAATGAGTTTTACATTAGGCAGCTCAACATGAATATTCTTGTTTCTCAGGAATTATCCCTGCCCGAGACAGCCCCCTATCTTATCTGTAGGAACACCGCGGATGTTGAGCCAATGACGAATGCGCCCTGTAACCTTATGGCTTAGTCTGTCCCTTCTGTTTATTCCCAAAATAATGCTTAATAATAACAGGAATGTCATAAGTGCAACAAAAAAAAAAAAACACGAACACGAGGGGTTTGAAATGTATATAACAATAAAAATACATCTATTGGCCCACATGTGTACAACCTCTGTGTCGCCGCCAGTTATGTGTTTCATCAACTCGTAAACGAAAAGAAGTCGTGAATAAGCAAATTAATTATTTTTATTTTATTCCCTGATATCAATTTATGTTCTGTTCATGTATACGTCACTATTACCACCATAAATTTGGTTTTCGTCTTCATCTGTCCTAGTATTAAGTTCAAGCCTCTAAACCCGGCCTCGGGACAGAGAGGCTGTGGGTTCAAATCTCGGCTACACCGGTTGGGATTTTTATTTATTATTTCTCCCTGCGGCAACCACCCCTGGTCTCAGCAACGAGGCCTGGCTTGAAACGTCAGTTACTCATCGACGGAAAACAACATGAGTGCCTCCGAAGTAGAGTTATCTGCCTTTTGCGGCGAGGGACCCCAGTGTACACGGCTGCCAGGGAAAAATGGATTAACACGCAAAATTCAGTTCCTAGTCTCTAGGGGCTTCGTCAGAGTTTAAAGCTGGCGAACGCAACAACAACAACAACAACAACAACAACAACAACAGGCCTCTAAACTATAACGAGTTCTCGAAGTTTCTCTGGAAGCCTCAAGTTCTATGTCTGCGTGTGTGCGCAATACCATTGTTTAGTCGATGTCTCCCTCCTCGATTGTTGTTCACACCCCTCTAAAGATCATCCTGTCATAAATCTTACCGGCTTTCAAATGATTGGCTCATTAGTCAGGTGGTTGATTCGTTAATGATTGGCTCATTGGTCAGGTGGTTGATTCGTTAATGATTGGCTCATTGGTCAGGTGGTTGATTCGTTAATGATTGGGCCCATTGGTCAGGTGGTTGATTCGTTAATGATTGGCTCATTGGTCAGGTGGTTGATTCGTTAATGATTGGCTCATTGGTCAGGTGGTTGATTCGTTAATGATTGGCTCATTGGTCAGGTGGTTGATTCGTTAATGATTGGCTCATTGGTCAGGTGGTTGATTCGTTAACGATTGGCTCATTGGTCAGGTGGTTGATTTGTTAATGATTGGCTCATTGGTCAGGTGGTTGATTCGTTAATGATTGGCTCATTGGTCAGGTGGTTGATTCGTTAATGATTGGCTCATTGGTCAGATGGTTGATTCGTTAATGATTGGCTCATTGGTCAGGTGGTTGATTCGTTAATGATTGGCTCATTGGTCAGATGGTTGATTCGTTAATGATTGGCTCATTGGTCAGGTGGTTGATTCGTTAATGATTGGCTCATTGGTCAGGTGGTTGATTTGTTAATGATTGGCTCATTGGTCAGGTGGTTGATTCGTTAATGATTGGCTCATTGGTCAGATGGTTGATTCGTTAATGATTGGCTCATTGGTCAGATGGTTGATTCGTTAATGATTGGCTCATTGGTCAGATGGTTGATTCGTTAATGATTGGCTCATTGGTCAGGTTGTTGATTCGTTAATGGTTGGCTCATTGGTCAGGTGGTTGGTTCGTTAATGATTGACTCATTGATCAGGTGGTTGATTCGTTAATGATTGGCTCATTGATCAGGTGGTTGATTCGTTAATGATTGGCTCATTGTTCAGGTGGCTGGTTCGTTAATTATTGCATCACCAGTATTTGAGCTTTCACACTTTGGCTCAACTGCGCTGCTTCGATTTGTGAATTTTCTGCTAAACCAGTTTTGACACGAGAAAATGCTGTCACATCAATAATGGTGGTACTCGTAAGTTAACGACTATGATTGGTGTGCGTATTAACCAGACAGTTCTCATTTCCGCCATTAATTGTTGCTGACACATCTACAATTCTTTTCTCTTTCCGTTTCTGTCCAGTACAATTCTATTGTCTTCAACATTGCGGCGAGTGCCTCCATATTGGCTAATAGGTCACGCATCTATCTATCTATCTATCTATCTATCTATCTATCTATCTATCTATCTATCTATCTATCTATCTATCTATCTATCTATCTATCTATCTATCTATCTATCTATCTATCTATATATCTATCTATCTATCTATCTATCTATCTATCTATCTATCTATCTATCTATCTATCTATCTATCTATCTATCTATCTATCTATCTATCTATCTATCTGTCTGTCTGTCTGTCTGTCTGTCTGTCTGTCTGTCTGTCGTCCTTTCGAGCTGAAGACGGCACATAGGACAGAGCCACAATCTCAAAAAACAGAAACCTTGCGTGCCAAAATGGCACATATTGCAGAGATCACTGCTTCCAAAACTTATGGCTCTGTTTCCATAACAATACATTTTACAATGACAGCTTGTCAAGCCATCGATCAACCTCCTTAGTCGCCTCTTACGTTACGCCTGGAAGGTCACAGTGTCACTATTCTTCCTGTCTTTCGTTTCAGACATTTGTGGACTAACACCATATATAACGTCATAAGGTGTGAATGGTATCTTTCTTTAAAAAATAAAATAAAAAACTGAGGAATAAGTGGCCAGAACTGTTCCTCGTACTTCATGTTGAAGACAGCAGTTGCTGGGAGGTTATGGGCCTTTTTTTCATTGGCAATTTACACACATATATACAGATGATTTACTGATGAGATTTGAAGAGATCAAAACTTAACTTCGCAGTACGGCATCTTATTGAATTTATACTGTAACGTGTCGTCAGATCTGATGGGTTATCGGTTAGATTATCTATGTGCATTCATGCCCACCCCATTGGTAAACGGCCGATTGATCCCCCCCCCCTGCTCTGAAGTTTTACTGTTTTAAATTATTGTAGTTTTTTTTTTTTTTTTAGAGTTATCGTTGAAAAGTTGTGGGTGCTCTTGTGTACTGATAAGGTGGGTCTGGGTTCAGCTTCCAAATGTAACAATTTTTTTTTTAATGATCGTTTCTGTTCAATGGTTCATTCGCTCTCTGAAAATGAGCACAAAACACTTTCTCTATAAATTGGATGACACTGGTTATGTTATTTGCAAACCTGTCTTTCGTTTCAAACATTTGTGGACTAACACCATATATAACGTCATAGTCATAGGGTGAGAATGGTATCTTTCTTTAAAAAAAAATAAAACATCTGAGGAATAAGTGGCCAGAACTGTTTCTCGTACTTCATGTTGAAGACAGCAGTTGCTGAGAGGTTATGGGCCTTTTTTCATTGGTCGGACTGAAATGGGCTTCAGTTTTAAATGAAGCTCTGAAATTGGGCAAAGATAAGCCAACGCTGAGCGGACATCGTATGATTACAATGAAGAATGTCTATAGAAGTGTTCTCGGAAACATCTCCAAGATGCTATAGGCATATCCTGAAATCAAAGGATTGTTGCCGAATACACTAGGTAGCTTTAGGTCTAACAGGTATACTGTTGCTAATGTTTCCATCTTTACTTATGGCGTCTACGTGTGCAAACAAATTTTCCTTATAGATACACTTTTGGGAATCACACTCATATAAACGTTTCAAGCAATAGCATAGTCTGGGATCTATATCCACATCCGATATTTTGAGAACATTTCCATTTGACTGTATTTCACACCTTGTGTTCGCCGGCCTTATCAATTACAGTCCAATCGGTGCCTGACCAAGCTTCGGATCACAAGAAAGTGATTTATTGTCATTTTTGAGAGTCTAGCATTTTATCGCATGTAGTTAGATTTCGCTAAGAGTGAACATGAGTTACAAGAAATGTTGGACATTATAGTGAAAGAAAGCACAAATAAAGGACTCAGCCTTAATAGCAAAAAGACAGAGGTAATGGTAACAACAACAAAAAAAGACATCACCTCAGTGCAAAATAAAGACAAGTGGAACGATATTAAAACAGGTAAATGAATTTAAATATTTTGGAACTTTGTTAACATCAGACGGAAGATGTACAAAAGAGGTGAGATGCAGAATGGCTCAGGCAAAAGCAGCTTTCCACAAAATGAGGAAGATGCTATGCAATCCATTTTTGACAATAGAAACAAGAAAAAGAGTTCTTAAATGTTATGTAGAGCTAGTCTTAACATATGGATGTGAATCATGGACAATAGCACAACAGACAAAAAAGTCACTGGAGTCTGTAGAAATGTGGTTTTACATAAGAATGTTGAGAATACCATGGACAGCTAAGAAGAGTAATGAAAATGTTCTGAAAGAGGTCAAAGCAAAAAGAGAGCTAATTTCCAATATTAGGAAGAAACAATCATCATTTTTTGGCCATTTAATGAAAAGAGAACAACTGGAATATATTGTAACAACTGGAAAAATTGAGGGACGAAGAGATAGAGGGAAGCAAAGAGAAAAAATACCAGACAGCTTAAGAGAATGGCTTGACAGAAGGTCAACAACAGAAATGATAAATAACTGTTGTGATCGAAAGCTGTGGAGAGACAAGATCACTTACACCAGCAGGCCCGGTACTTGATGATGATGATGTTGTAGATTTCTGTATATCCTTATATATTTTTGTGTTGTTGTTTATTGTTACAGCTGAAGGCCTATTTGGCTGAAACGTCGCTTTATTTTTGTTTTGTTTCTAACTTATGTAAAGCTGTTACTATACCACTTTTTACTTTTTTAAATTTTCATTATTATCATAGCAGATTTGCATTTCTATGCAAGTTGATGCACATTTCTGCCTCTATCCGTTTGATCCATGGCTGGTGCGAGGGGTGGCTTCAGGGCCGGTGTGAAGAAATGTGGCGCTACGGTTCGGTACCTGGACATCGAAACCAAGATATACATTGTCGGGGACACGTCAGAGATCGCCGTTATCACCTGCTTTTTACAAAAAGAAAGTAAATGCAATGTGTGCCAGGGATGTTCCTGTAACGTAGAGCGGGCTGGCGTCATGCCAATCATATCGCACAAAAACATGAAATTGGTCATTGAAAATTATTGTCACAATATCATGTTACCAATACGCCACAAAGCATGCAGGAAACCCTTACGTCTTCTCGGGTTAGCATATATTCACGAGCCGATTCATTGAGTTATTTGCGTGTCATCGTCATTGCACTCCAACATGTCCATATGTGCTCAGATCCTCTCCTCAGCAACTCCCCACAGTGTGCAGCGACTGACAACTCCTGTTCTGTGTTGGTTGATAAGACTTCTTCATCTGACACAAACGCACATTTGTTACATCGGACACAAACGCACATTTGTTACATCGGACAGAAGCGCACATTTGTTACATCGGACAGAAGCGCACATTTGTTACATCGGACACAAACGCACATTTGTTACAACGGACACAAACGAACATTTGTTACATTGGACACAAACGCACATTTGTTACAACGGACACAATGCACATTTGTTACATCGGACACAAACGAACATTTGTTACATCGGACAGAAGCGCACATTTGTTACATCGGACACAAACGCACATTTGTTACATCGGACTCAAACGCACATTTGTTACATCGGACACAAACGCATATTTGTTACATCGGAAACAAACGCACATTTGTTACATCGGACACAAACGCATATTTGTTACATCGGACAGAAGCGCACATTTGTTACATCGGACACAAACGCACATTTGTTACATCGGACACAAACGCACATTTGCTACATCGGACACAAACGCACATTTGTGACATCGGACACAAACGCACATTTGTTACATCGAACACAAACGCATATTTGTTACATCGAACACAAACGCATATTTGTTACATCGAACACAAACGCATATTTGTTACATCGGACTCAAACGCATATTTGTTACATCGGACTCAAACGCACATTTGTTACATCGGACACAAACGCATATTTGTTACATCGGACTCAAACGCACATTTGTTACATCGGACACAAACGTACATTTGTTACATCGGACTCAAACGCACATTTGTTACATCGGACTCAAACGCACATTTGTTACATCGGACACAAACGCATATTTGTTACATCGGACTCAAACGCACATTTGTTACATCGGACACAAACGCACATTTGTTACATCGGACTCAAACGCACATTTGTTACATCGGACTCAAACGCACATTTGTTACATCGGACACAAACGCATATTTGTTACATCGGACACAAACGCATATTTGACACATCGGACTCATACGCATATTTGTTACATCGGACTCAAACGCACATTTGTTACATCGAACACAAACGCATATTTGTTACATCGGACTCAAACGCACATTTGTTACATCAAACACAAACGCACATTTGTTACATCGGACTCAAACGCACATTTGTTGCATAGGACTCAAACGCCCATTTGTTACATCGGACTCAAACGCACATTTGTTACATCGGACACAAACGCACATTTGTTACAGCGAACACAGACTAACCCATTTGCTAAACTGTACAAACACAAACACTATTATGTAATTAACTTAGACTAGTTTTACTTCATTTTTCAATTCCAGCGTTTGATCTTCGATTACACCTCTTTCTCGTCTGCAACAAACGAGTGTTAAGTGGTCGTACTTGTGTCGTATTGTGGTAAACAGCAATCTTTGAAATCTTCGCGTTTCCAACAAATTTCCAACACCTCCGATATCATTTTATCTTTTTATGAGAGGTTTGCTTTCACTTTTCGGTCTAACTCGCTTGGCTACATCTGTCTCTAAACTCACTACGAGATGGTGAGTGAGGGCCTTGCTCAAATCTGGTTCACCGATCCTGGTGTAGAGAGATAGTTACGAATCACTAGTCACTTTAACTGTCGAGCGCCTTAGCCACAGATAACTCAGTCACTCATTTCACAATCTCGGCGAACTTGTCTTCTTTACTTGATCATAGCCAACTTCCATCTTTCAAGCAATTCATTAACTCACATAAACACCCCATTCACGAATACTCAGTTGTTACGGATCGCATTCTAAGTGATCAAAGCGAAGTTACGAGACCATTTTGCCCCCACAAGATATGCAAGCCAATAGAATCCTCCTTGCACTGGATTACTGCCCACTATGAAATGTCTAGTACATCATGGACGACCAATATTAAAGACTCACAAGCTGATCAATGCACAATACAATCTCTTTTATGACGCTATATAAATCATTGATATTCTGAATACACACAAATATAAATGCCTTTTCCGCAGCAGGGGAAAAATACTCAACTGATGCCTTTTCATACCAAGAATACCAAATGTAACGGTGTTTTAAATGGTTCTAGGTCAGAAGAATTCTGTAAAAATTGAAATATTTACTGAAATAATCATTTCCATCTTGATTATATGTCCACTGTCATTCTTTACTATAGATTTTTTCAAGTTATTTTCAACGTGTTTTTTTTATATAGAACAACAACTTAAATGGTTTGGCCACCTGATCAGAATGAATCCTTACCAATGGCCATCAAGGGCGTTCTTCTCGAGAATTCATGGAAAAAGACCAAGATGAAGACCTAGAAGTAGATGGATAGATGCAGTGACAGAGTCATGTAACAAGAAGGGAAACACTAATTCAGACAGCTCGAGCAGCTCAAGAACGACAAATGATATAGCCACGACACCTTTTCGGTACCAGTGAGATATAGAAAAGAGGAAGAAGAAAAGAAGAATTTTCAACGCGTTGACATATTGATATGAGTGTAATATTAGTATTATTTGGTGTTCAAAATGATCTCATTAGGCCCCACAGGACAGGCAGTAGAGATTGGTGCTAATGATGAGACTTATACAAATGTGTCTGCGGTTTCGATGGAGTGATGTATGTGCTTGTTTGTGTGTGTGACTCAAAAGTTGCTAGTGTATATTTGTTGCAGAATTTAATCAAAGGTGTAACTGCAGAATGGCACCCCACACAGAGGGGTCAAAACAAAGAAATGCATATAAATGCACAAAAATGCGAAACTGCAGTAAAGCTAATTGTAAGGAGAGATGAGAAAAAATTAAAAAAACGGTATGGTTAAAGCTTTAATTATTTTCTTGTTTGAAATACATATCAGTGTGTCTGTTATTTGTTTCTTTCCGCTGAAGGCCTTTGTAGCCGAAACGCCGTTCTAATTTGTGTCGTCCATTTATTACGTAAAGCTTTAACCATATCGTTTTCTTCTATATTTTTTAATACAGTTTTTTCTATATTTTTTTCTATAATTTTCTGTATTTCTCCACCCCACACAGAACATTTCACCAACAGATGTACATTGTTAGCCATGCTCTACCATATCTCCTTTCCTTGACATATTTCTTTTAGGTTAGTGTTTTCTTTTCATTGCGATATCTGGATTAGTCGACATATATTTATCTTCTTGTTTTCCTCTTATTTTCTTTGCTTCTACTTTTTCCTCTGATGTGAAGTTCACCCGTCTCTCATTTGTTTATTCATGCCCATAGTAAAAAAATAAAACCACATAAAGGTTTATATTACAGGTTTAGAGATAAACTATGCGTCTACAACACAACCTGCACATGTTTAATACACCCGAAGTCGGAGGATATCTGCCTGTATGGCGATGAATACATGCTGGGTACATGCTGACACTGCCGGTGTGTATTGGGGACAAAACAGGAATTCACGAAAAATGTAGCAGCTGTAATAACCCATCGACTTACAGGGACTTGGCCAGAGCTGGTCTTGACAATCAAACAAAAACAGCACAACAGTAAAGATGGTAACACATTAGAGACGATTTACTACTCAACTGCAGTATACATATATATATATATGCATTGTTATAAAAAAAGTAAAGTAAAGTACCCCCGTCACGCCAAGTGGCGTATAGGGAAATATGGTGTTAGTGACCCTATATTTTACAGACCTTCAGCACATGATTTTTGGGGTAATGTGGTCAGTATTACGCCCGTGCTACTTTACTTTCCCAGAAAAAAATCCGGTACCCATTTAAGGCTGGGTGAACCCGGAAGCCGTCGGTTGGGATCGAACCCTACCCCTTGTCCGTGGTAGTCCAGTTCACTAACCACTGAGCTTATGCATTGTTATGGTTATTACTAATATGTCTAAATAAAGGTGGCAATAAAATATGTCTTGATACTAGGTTTAGATTTCTTTTACAAGCAAATTTCCAAATTGATTTACATAACGTCTTTGGCGTCATGACAGACGGTTGGTAACAAAATAATTATGATTTGTAAGTAGTTTGATAATGTTCGGGAATCGCGATAGCTCAGTGGTTAGTGAACGGGACTACAAAGGACAAGAGGTAGGGTTCGATCCCAACCGACGGCTTCCGGGTTTATCTAGCCTTTAATGGGTACCGGATTTGTTTCTGGAAAAATAAAGCGGTACGGGCGTAATGCTGACCACATTACCCCAAGAATTATGTTCCGAAGGTCTGTAAAATATATGGTCACTAACACCATATTCCCTATACGCCACTTGTCGTGACGGGGGCACTTTACTTTTTTTTTTTTAACTTGATAATGTTTGATGTTTAATGTTTGATGTTTAATGTTTGATGTTTAATGTTTAATGTTTGATGTTTAATGGGTGCCTTATGCCGGATACTGTTTTAATGAGCAATTTATTTCGTCGCTGAATCTCCAAAAATTAGATAGCTAGATCAGACTGCAGAAGGTACATTGAGAAGTCTGGTTTCATCTCCTATCTACTGCATCTTTTCTCTTATAATTTTAATTTCAACAATTCCTAGGATGATGCTGTGCCGTTATTTTATTTTCGTTCTACATGTGCTACAATCTGATGCCAGGTTTTTATTCACTTTTTTTCGCTGATAGAGAATTCGCTCAAGCAAGCCAAGCAAACATTCTTATATCTCAAAACTTACATTTCTTTTGTCTATTTCCACCCTTACGTTCGTTCTCCATACAATAATTGTTTGGGAATACGATTGTCGTCCATTGTTAAACAGTCACCAAACCATATTAATCTTCGACGTCTAATAGCTGCGATGGTGGATGGAAGTTTGTGTACCAAAGATAGTATACTTTATTTTTCTTATACTGTTTTCCTGCCTTACTGCAGCTTCAGTACCTCATCTTCAATTCTAATACTCCAACTATGGACTTCCGTTTCTAAGATGGCGGATATAGTCCACGTTCTCTCGATCGCTGAAAAAAGTGCATTCGATGTCTGATTAATTTCAGTTCTCCATCGCACTCCTATGCGTTAAAGTCAAGATACCGATCTACTTATTACATCTGCGCTGATAAAACAATGTCGTACGCAGGCGATATTCCACTTTCGACAAATCAAGTGTTGTGAGTGCGACCTTCCATCGTCTAAACTTGTTCTTCGATTTACGTCACATTGGTGCTGTTCATGACCGTTGTTGGATTTGCTTGACGCAAGTTATTTCCGTGTTACTTATTAATGTGAAATGCTTCGTCAGCCGCAGTTTTATCTCTTTAGGGAATTTGCACCGTGTTCAGTTCGTCGTAGGCTACATTCACTAGACTAATCAGGATTCTAAAGGACACGTCATTGCGTTCGACATTGTTATGTGTGCTACGTCATCGTAATGGCTCATCGTAAATCCCTAGACCGGCGTTACACTAATCTTACGGTCTGTTGTTTGATGTGCGGCGGGGATAATCTGACGACTATGTGTTTATATGTTCGAAATTGGAGTCAACAACGATGGCTTAACATCATCAAGCGCTATACATTTTTAAAGGAATATGATGATCATCACTTTAGGGAGGACGTGAACTTCTGGTATATGGTGGATGGGCGGCAGGAACCATTGCAGGCTATGCATGAAAAGTGTTCCTTTTTGCAGTTTCCTCATATTCCAAGTACATGGGGGACTGGTTGGTTTACAGGCAAGACGATGGCCTCGGGACAGAAAGATTGTGGGTTCAAATTTCGGCTGCACCGGTTGGGATTTTTATTTATGATTTGTCTCTGCGGCAACCACTCCTGGTCTCAGCAGCGAGGCCCGGCTTGAAACGTCAGTTACTCATCGACGGAAAAAAATATGAGTACTTTCGAAGTCTGAGTTATCTGCCTGTGCGGCGAGGGACCCCTGTGCACACGGCTGCCAGGGAAAAATGGATTAACACGCAAAATTCAGTTCCTAGTCTTTAGGGACTTCGTCAGAGCAGAAAGCTGGCGAACGCAACAACAACAACAATACTCTATCAACAACATTCTAA
This sequence comes from Megaustenia siamemsis, assembly GCA_032433765.1. Taxonomy (NCBI): domain Eukaryota; kingdom Metazoa; phylum Mollusca; class Gastropoda; order Stylommatophora; family Ariophantidae; genus Megaustenia; species Megaustenia siamemsis. Next base: position 109,595,799 of record JAVIAB010000073.1, on the reverse strand, counting down.
TAGTTAGCATAGCACATTTACAATTTCAAATAGCTTAACTGTTTCAAAATCTACTCTTGTACTCCAACTCCATTTCTATTACTTCAACTTCAACTCCATCTTTAATACTCCAACTCTATCTTTAGTACTTCAACTCAAACTCTGTCTTTAGTACTTCAACTCCAACTTCATCTCTAGTACTTCAACTCCGTCTCCATCTTTAGTACTCCGACACCAACTCAAGTACTCCAACACCGACTCACGTACTACAACCCAGACTCACGTACTCCAACCCCGACTCACGTATCTCAATCCAGACTCATGTACTCCAACCCCGAAACATGCACTACAGCCCCGACTCAAGTGCTCCAAACCCCTACTCACGTACTACAACCACATCTCACGTGCGTCAACCCAGAATCACGTACTCAAACCCCGACTCATATACTCCGAAACCCACTCATGTACTCCAACCCCGACTCATGTACTCCAACCCCAACTCATGTACTCAAAACCTGACTCATGCACTACAACTCCGACTCACGTACTACAACCCCGGCTCATGTACGAAAACCGCGACTCATATACTACAACCCCGATTCATATACTGCAACCCCGACTCATATACTACAACCCCGACACATGTACTACAACCTCGACTAATAAACTAAAACCCCGACTCATATACTACAACCACGACTCGTGTACTACAGCCCCGAATCTTGTACTACAACCCCGACTCATATACTACAACCACGACTCGTGTACTACAACCCCGACTCATATACTACAACCACGACTCGTGTACTACAACCCCGACACATGTACTACAACCTCGACTAATAAACTAAAACCCCGACTCATATACTACAACCACGACTTGTGTACTAAAACCCCGACTCATATACTACAACCCCGACTCATATACTACAACCCCGACTCATGTACTACAACCCCGACTCATGTACTACAACCCCGACTCATGCACTACAACCCCGACTCATATACTACAACCACGACTCATGTACTACAACCCCGACTCATATACTACAACCACGACCCATGTACTCCAACCCCGACACTTGTACTACAACTCCGACTCGTGTACTCCAACCCCGACTCGTGTACTACAACCCCGACTCATATACTCCAACCCCGACACTTGTACTACAACCCCGACTCATGTACTACAACCCCGACTCATATACTACAACCCCGACTCATATACTCCAACCCCGACACTTGTACTACAACCCCGACTCGTGTACTCCAACCCCGACTCGTGTACTCCAACCCCGACTCATGCACTACAACCCCGAATCATATACTATAAACCCGACTCATGCACTACAACCCCGACTCATATACTACAACCACGACTCATGTACTCCAACCCCGACACTTGTACTACAACCCCGACTCGTGTACTCCAACCCCGACTCGTGTACTCCAACCCCGGCTCATGTCCTCCAACCCCGACTCGTGTACTCCAACCCCGACTCGTGTACTCCAACCCCGACTCATGTCCACCAACCCCGACTCATGTATTCCAACCCCGACTCGTGTACTCCAACCCCGACTCATGTCCTCCAACCCCGACTTATGTACTACAACTCCGACTCACGTACTACAACCCCGGCTCATGTACGAAAACAACGACTTATATACTGCAACCCCGACTCATATACTATAACCCCGACACTTGTACTACAACCCTGACATAACCCCGACTCTTGTACTACAACCCCGACTCGTATACTACAACCCCGACTCGTGTACTCCAACCCCGACTCGTGTACTCCAACCCCGACTCATACTACAACCCCGACTCATATACTCCAACCCCGACACTTGTACTACAACCCCGACTCTTGTACTACAACCCCGACTCATATACTACAACCCCGACTCACATACTCCAACACCGACACTTGTACTACAACCCCGACTCGTGTACTCCAACCCCGACTCGTGTACTCCAACCCCGACTCATGCACTACAACCCCGACTCATATACTACAACACCGAATCATGCACTACAACCCCGACTCATATACTATAACCACGACTCATGTACTCCAACCCCGACACATGTACTACAACCCCGACTCGTGTACTCCAACCCCGACTCGTGTACTCCAACCCCGGCTCATGTCCTCCAACCCCGACTCGTGTACTCCAACCCCGACTCATGTCCACCAACCCCGACTCGTGTATTCCAACCCCGACTCGTGTCCTCCAACCTCGACTTATGTACTACAACTCCGACTCACGTACTACAACCCCGGCTCATGTACGAAAACCGCGACTCATATACTGCAACCCCGACTCATATACTATAACCCCGACTCTTGTACTACAACCCTGACTCATATACTATAACCCCGACTCTTGTACTACAACCCCGACTCATATACTATAACCCCGACTCTTGTACTACAACCCCGACTCATATACTATAACCCCGACTCTTGTACTACAACCCCGACTCATATACTATAACCCCGACACATGTACTACAACCACGACTCGTGTACTACAACCCCGACTCGTGTACTACAACCCCGACTCTTGTACTACAACCCCGACTCATATACTACAACCACGACTCATGTACTCCAACCCCGACACTTGTACTACAACCCGACTCGTGTACTCCAACCCCGACTCATGTACTCCAACCCCGACTTATGTACTCCAAACCCGACTTATGTACTCCAACCCCGACTCGTGTACTCCAACCCCGACTCATACTACAACCCCGACTCATATACTCCAACCCCGACACTTGTACTACAACCCCGACTCATGTACTACAACCCCGACTCATATACTACAACCCCGACTCACATACTCCAACCCCGACACTTGTACTACAACCCTGACTCGTGTACTCCAACCCCGACTCATGCACTACAACCCCGACTCATATACTACAACACCGACTCATGCACTACAACCCCGACTCATATACTACAACCACGACTCATGTACTCCAACCCCGACACATGTACTACAACCCCGACTCGTGTACTCCAACCCCGACTCGTGTACTCCAACCCCGGCTCATGTCCTCCAACTCCGACTCGTGTACTCCAACCCCGACTCATGTCCACCAACCCCGACTCGTGTATTCCAACCCCGACTCGTGTACTCCAACCCCGACTCATGTCCTCCAACCTCGACTTATGTACTACAACTCCGACTCACGTACTACAACCCCGGCTCATGTACGAAAACCGCGACTCATATACTATAACCCCGACTCTTGTACTACAACCCTGACTCATATACTATAACCCCGACTCTTGTACTACAACCCCGACTCATATACTATAACCCCGTCTCTTGTACTACAACCCCGACTCATATACTATAACCCCGACTCTTGTACTACAACCCCGACTCATATACTATAACCCCGACACATGTACTCCAACCCCGACTCATGTACTCCAACCCCGACTCATGTCCTCCAACCCCGACTTATGTACTCCAAACCCGACTCATGTACTCCAACCCCAACTCATGTACTCCAAGCCCGACTCTCGTACTCCAACCCCGAATTATGTACTCCAACCCCGATTAACCTTCTCCAACCCCAACTCATGTAATCCAACCCAGACTCATGTACTCCAATCCCGACTTATATACTCCAACCACGACTCATGTACTACAAGCCCGACTCTCGTACTCCAACCCCGACTTATGTACTCCAACTCCGACTCACGTTCTCCAACCCCAACTCATGTAATCCAACCCAGACTCATGTACTCCAAGCTCGACTTATATACTCCAACCACGACTCATGTACTACAACTCCGACTCATTTACTACAAACCCGACTCATATACTCCAACCCCGACTCATGTACTGCAAGCCCGACTCATATACTCCAACCCCGACTCATGTACTCCAAACCCGACTCATATACTCCAACCCCGACTCATATACTCCAACCCCGACTCATGTACTGCAAGCCCGACTCATATACTCCAACCCCAACTCTTGTACTACAACCCCGACTGATGTACTCCAACCCCGACTCATGTACTACAACCCCGACTCATGTACTACAACCCACCTGCTGTTCTCCTTCCCTAACCCCAGTACTACCACCTGCAACTCCAATAAATCAACTCTGTGTCTGTATGGATGTGTCCATGTGAGTGCGTCTACGTCTATGGTGGTGGGCGTCGTGCGTGTGGGTGTCAAAGTTGTAACAGATTTGTTTCCATGACAACCGCACGAGCCATGACTAAGTTTTTACTTAGACCGTTGTAAGATAAAGACGATGTAACCACAAGCCACTTTAGAGCTCTGCTAACACAAAGAGGACATCGACGTGGTGGGTTAAAGCTAAGACAAGTAAGTGTACCACGCTGGTAAAGACTGTCATCGAACAGAAGTGTTGCGTAGAGTAAGTGTAGTTATTTTGTGTCGAATGTATATTGTAAGCTTTAGAGTCAATATTGCAGGAGGTAAACGCCTGGGAGTTATGACTTTGAGTGTCGAGAAGCCTCCAAAGGGCCTAATGATTAGATTGCCTCGAGCTATCTATCTATCTATCTATCTATCTATCTATCTATCTATCTATCTATCTATCTATCTATCTATCTATCTATCTATCTATCTATCTATCTATCTATCTATCTATCTATCTATCTATCTATCTATCTATCTATCTATCTATCTATCTATCTATCTATCTATCTGTCTGTCTGTCTGTCTGTCTGTCTGTCTGTCTGTCTGTCTGTCTGTCTGTCTGTCTGTCTGTCTGTCTGTCTGTCTGTCTGTCTGTCTGTCTGTCTGTCTGTCTGTCTGTCTGTCTGTCTGTCTGTCAGTCTGTCTGTCTGTCTGTCTGTCTGTCTGTCTGTCCTTCTTATATATATATAGCGTGAAAAAGACTACATCTCAGAAGAACACTGACACTCAAAGAAGAAAGAAGAAAACTAAAACGGGAGGGAAGCGAAACAGCGACGAATTGAGAAAATACACAAACGTAGTTAGAACAGAGAAAATTGAAGCCTTTGAAATGTGGATTTATAGAAGAATATGTAGAATTGGATGGAAAGAAATGAAAACAAACGATGAAGTTTTAAAACAACTAAAAATAAAAAGAGAACTACTAAATACAATTAAGACAAGACAAATGAAATTTTGGTGCACGTTAAAAGACATAACAGCCTACTAAAAGTAATATTGTAAGGAAAAATACAAGGTAAAAGCGGCAGAGGCAGACCAAGACTAACATGGACGAGTAACATCAAAAGATGGACAAGTCAATCTATGACAACCTGCACCATCAAAGCAAGAAATCGAGTTGAATGGCGATCCATGGTAGCCAACCTTCGTTGCGGAGACGGCACTCGGTGATGACGAGTTAGAACAGAGATCAGAAGAGATAAAATGAACTACATTAAGATTGCCTGTGGCAAAATTGAAGAGCTCAATCATCAAGCTAGAAACAAATAATGTTCAGTGAAATCAGAGAGATAACAGGAGATTTTAGACCATAAGTTCCAGTAATTAATGAGAATTGTATTTTAATTTGTGCTATAATAATACATGATTACAGATAGAAGTTCCTCCCACCTTTCCCAACCAACATATTAGCCACGCCACTGCATGTAACGAACATTCCAGACGTTTGAAACGCTTAAGTTAACACATACATCTGCCTCAAGGCAACATGTCTCCCGTGGATATGCCAGCTAAAGAGATGGTCTGTCTGTGATTATATTAGATAGACCCAAGTATTCTTGGCTCACGAGAATATGGTCAAAAATAGCTCAGAGAAGAGATCATTTTCTTGATTTGGTTTGAGTGGTATCCAAGAAGAACTTCTCAGACACTAAACCATTCTGTATATAACTTAACACTGTGAGAATCGTTTTAAAACTATGGGGATACGATGAGAGTGAAACATGTGAGACACTTTGAATTCATGAATGAGTGTGGATCGTGTAATATTGTGAAAGGATATCAGTGGTTCTAATGTTATTGAGCATTAGCACCTCAAATATTATATTTCAATATTAAAATCACTTATTTATTTTGATCGTTTGGGAAACCGGAGAAAGGAGGTAGCAAGACACTGCTATTTTAAAGATGGGAACAGTCATTTTTCTTAAACAATAAAAGGCATCTACAGCTTTTTCTTCGTCTGCAATGTTCAAAATCTGGTCATGCTAAATCAATCTGCAGTTCAATCATCATAGCGAATAAACTGATTGTGCCCTGATCGTTTAGTCTATCCCATAACTTGCGCCCAAATTCAGATTTCCAGTGTTTGTTTATTTTTACAGAACACGTAGGATTTGTAGATAAACTGAAACAAGATATTAAAGAGTCAATGCCATGGTGCATCAACTGTCAATTTTAGCTCAAATACAAATCATCAGAATTGAAACAAATCTAACACAAAAAAATATATGCAACCCCGACTCATATACTACAACCCCGACTCTTGTACTACAACCCCGACTCTTGTACTACAACCCCGACTCGTGTACTACAACCCCGACTCTTGTACTACAACCCCGACTCATATACTACAACCCCGACTCTTGTACTACAACCCCGACTCTTGTACTACAACCCCGACTACAACCCCGCACACCTCAATTGTAACTGCCAATCATTTACAATCTGTATATAATAGACATAATAATGAAGTATAAATTACAGTGTACAAAATAAATTTTCCTAAATTTAAAGAAATACAACATTAGACTGTCGTTTCCAAAAGAACGCGGCCCAACTATCATTACCCATCCACAACAGACAAAGTCCTGTTTGTTTAACGTTGGAAGAAGATCAAAAGTTAGATTTAAACCCCAACGCTCTAAACATACGTGTCGTAGCTTTCAAAGTGCTCGCAAAAATATTTTCTGGGTGTGGAGGTGAGAGTCGCGGAGGTTCATTGTAAAGATTTTTGTTTTTGTAATCTTTTAGTTTGTTTGTGAAGGAATGGTTTCATCTCTTCTGCGTGTGTTCTTTAAAAAAAAAAAATACTTGTTGGAATAGTACTTGGCAGTTAGTAAATGTGATCGCAAGTTACTTGGCTGACAAACAAGATGATGGTAAGTTAATTAGTTGTTATAAAACACGTTGCATGTTACTTGGCAATTATTAAGCGCTACCGGATCACTTGGCAAATACATAAAGAGGCTGTAAGTTACCTAAAATTTTATGAGGAAGCTGCAGGTTACTTGACAATAATATTGGGAGGCTGCAGGTCACTTGATATTTAAATAAGGAGGCTACGGGTTACTTGACATTTATATAAGGATGCTACAGATCAATTGACAATCACATAAAGAGGCTGCAGGTTACTTAACAACTCTATAAAGAGGCTGCAGGTTACTTGACAACTCTATAAAGAGGCCGCAGGTTTCTTGGAAATTTAAGGAGAAAGCTGTAGGTTATTCGGCAATTATATAAAGAAGCTGCAGGTTACTTGACAATTATGCAAGGATGTATATCACTTGGCAATTATGTAAGAAGGATGTATGTTACTTGGCAATTCAATAAGGAGGATGTATGTTACTTGGCAATTCTATAAGAAGGATGTATGTTACTTGGCAATTCAATAAGGAGGATGTATGTTACTTGGCAATTTAACAAGGAGGATGTATGTTACTTGGCAATTTAATAAGAAGGATGTATGTTACTTGGCAATTCTATAAGAAGGATGTATGTTACTTGGCAATTTAATAAGAAGAATGTATGTTACTTGGCAATTTAATAAGGAGGATGTATGTTACTTTGCAATTTAATAAGAAGGATGTATGTTACTTGGCAATTCTATAAGAAGGATGTATGTTACTTGGCAATTTAATAAGGAGGATGTATGTTACTTGGCAATTTAATAAGGAGGATGTATGTTACTTGGCAATTTAATAAGAAGGATGTATGTTACTTGGCAATTCTAAAAGAAGGATGTATGTTACTTGGCAATTCTATAAGAAGGATGTATGTTACTTGGCAATTTAATAAGAAGGATGTATGTTACTTGGCAATTCTATAAGAAGGATGTATGTTACTTGGCAATTCAATAACGAGGATGTATGTTACTTGGCAATTCTATAAGAAGGATGTATGTTACTTGGCAATTCAATAAGGAGGATGTATGTTACTTGGCAATTCAATAAGGAGGATGTATGTTACTTGGCAATTTAATAAGTAGGATGTATGTTACTTGGCAATTTAATAAGGAGGATGTATGTTACTTGGCAATTCTATAAGAAGGATGTTTGTTACTTAGCAATTTAATAAGGAGGATGTATGTTACTTGGCAATTTAATATGGAGGATGTATGTTACTTGGCAATTCTATAAGAAGGATGTATGTTACTTGGCAATTCTATAAGAAGGATGTATGTTAATTGGCAATTTAATAAGGAGGATGTATGTTACTTGGCAATTTAATAAGGAGGATGTATGTTACTTGGCAATTCTATCAGAAGGATGTATGTTACTTGGCGATTTAATAAGGAGGATGTATGTTACTTGGCAATTTAATAAGAAGGATGCATGTCACTTGGCAATTCTATAAGAAGGATGTATGTTACTTGGCAATTCTATAAGAAGGATGTATGTTACTTGGCAATTCTATAAGGAGTATATATGTCACTTGGCAATTCTATAGGAAGGATGTATGTTACTTGTCAATTCTATAAGGAGGATATATATCACTTGGCAATTCTATAAGAAGGATGTATGTTACTTGGCAATTCTATAAGAAGGATGTATGTTACTTGGCAATTCAATAAGGAGGATGTATGTTACTTGGCAATTTAACAAGGAGGATGTATGTTACTTGGCAATTTAATAAGAAGGATGTATGTTACTTGGCAATTCTATAAGAAGGATGTATGTTACTTGGCAATTTAATAAGAAGAATGTATGTTACTTGGCAATTTATTAAGGAGGATGTATGTTACTTGGCAATTTAATAAGAAGGATGTATGTTACTTGGCAATTCTATAAGAAGGATGTATGTTACTTGGCAATTTAATAAGGAGGATGTATGTTACTTGGCAATTTAATAAGGAGGATGTATGTTACTTGGCAATTTAATAAGAAGGATGTATGTTACTTGGCAATTCTAAAAGAAGGATGTATGTTACTTGGCAATTCTATAAGAAGGATGTATGTTACTTGGCAATTTAATAAGAAGGATGTATGTTACTTGGCAATTCTATAAGAATGATGTATGTTAATTGGCAATTCAATAAGGAGGATGTATGTTACTTGGCAATTCTATAAGAAGGATGTATGTTACTTGGCAATTCAATAAGGAGGATGTATGTTACTTGGCAATTTAATAAGGAGGATGTATGTTACTTGGCAATTTAATAAGTAGAATGTATGTTACTTGGCAATTTAATAAGGAGGATGTATGTTACTTGGCAATTCTATAAGAAGGATGTATGTTACTTAGCAATTTAATAAGGAGGATGTATGTTACTTGGCAATTTAATAAGGAGGATGTATGTTACTTGGCAATTCTATAAGAAGGATGTATGTCACTTGGCAATTCTATAAGAAGGATGTATGTTACTTGGCACTTCTATAAGAAGGATGTATGTTACTTGGCAATTCTATAAGAAGGATGTATGTTAATTGGCAATTTAATAAGGAGAATGTATGTTACTTGGCAATTTAATAAGGAGGATACATATCACTTGGCAATTCTATAAGATGGATGTATGTTACTTGGCAATTCTATAAGAAGGATGTATGTTACTTGGCAATTCTATAAGAAGGATGTATGTAACTTGGCAATTCTATAAGGAGTATATATGTCACTTGGCAATTCTATAAGAAGGATGTATGTCACTTGGCAATTCTATAAGAAGGATGTATGTCACTTGGCAATTCTATAAGGAGGATATATGTCACTTGGCAATTCTATAAGAAGGATGTATGTCACTTGGCAATTCTTTAAGGAGAATATATATCACTTGGCAATTCTATAAGAAGGATGTATGTCACTTGGCAATTCTATAAGGAGGAGGTATGTCACTTGGCAATTCTATAAGGAGGATATATGTCACTTGGCAATTCTATAAGAAGGATGTATGTTACTTGGTAATTCTATAAGGATGATGTATGTTACTTGACAATTCTATAAGGAGGCTGTATGTTACTTGGTAATTCTATAAGAAGGATGTATGTCACTTGACAATTCTATAAGGAGGATGTATGTTACTTGACAATTCTATAAGTAGGATGTATGTTACTTGGTAATTCTATAAGGAGGATGTATGTCACTTGGCAATTATATAAGGAGGATGTATGTTACTTGGTAATTCTATAAGGAGGATGTATGTTACTTGGTAATTCTATAAGGAGGATATATGCCACTTGGCAATTTTATAAGGAGGATGTATGTTACTTGGTAATTCTATAAGGAGGATGTATGTTACTTGGTAATTCTATAAGGAGGATGTATGTTACTTGACAATTCTATAAGGAGGATGTATATCACTTAGCAATTCTATAAGGAGGCTGGAGATCCCTTAATATAAATATGTGTATCGACTAGTAAGTCTAGAAACACGAAATTAGTCTATATAAGACTAGATAGAAGCTAACAACGACAAACGTGAAATCCGCTCTTCAATGAAGTAAATTATAGCACTTTTCAATGTCTCTCAGCACACATGCCAAGAATAAAACAAGAAAATCCACCGTCTGAATCCGGCACGGAACATAATAATGATTAATCAGTTTTGTTCTGAAAACCAAATAATAAACAGATACCAAAGTTTTGGTATTAAAATTTAAATAAATACTCCAACAAACAATGTAAAACTAAACAACAGACAGTCTCAAAAGAAATGAATATTCAGTTTACAATCACTGTCTGGAAGTTTCACAGCAGCCCTAGGAATAATTCTCTCTCATCCAGACCGTCTGTTATTTGCTGTCATCACTCAGTTGTTATATATTTGCTCAGAGTGATATTTAAATACACAAATACTAGTTGCATATGTAAAAATGTATGTGGCGTGAGGTTTTCCACATTTAAAATGAAAGGCTCATTTTCATTTTGAAATGTTATTTGGCGATTATGTTTCAGTATTGGCTTTAGCCCTTGTCTCTGTCATCACAGCAGTCGGGGCATTCCCATATCCGTTCTGCCACCCGTTCCAGCAACCGTTGAAGTGTTCGTATACTAATTGTTCCATTCCTGCACTGAATAAACGTTTTGAGTTTATTTTTGTGTTCCCCTGTGAATGCTATTCCAGCAGTCGCACTTTGTGACACCAGGCTCCACCATTCTCTTGTCATGTGGGGTATCCTCAGCTTCGTGGTCGACTTCTTGTGAAAGGTTATGGTTACGGTTAGTTGAAGGCCTCGAAATCACTGCTAACGAACTAAAATCTATAATTGTTCCACCGCCCACAGCATTGGAATCATCTGAATTAAAACTCATCCCACTGAAGGATTCAAACAAAGAAAGGCACAACAGTCCCCATCTTAGCAGTTACAGCACACGCCAAAATACATAAGGCCAAGCGGCACCGAAAGTGAACGTAAAACTATCCCTCATATTACGATATCATCATTCATCGTAAGCAGTCGAAATATCAAAATACGATCCGGATGAAAAACACAGCTCACGGTGTGCACAGAGCACTAAACTCAGTAGCTCCGTCAGCAAGTCGGACTTGGTATATGATGAAACTGCAATAAGGAATACTTTTCAGACTGAGGCTCAATGACTCCTGTCGCCTCTCCGCCATATTGACCGGAAGAAAGATGTTATTTTAAAGCAATCGGAATGTCATAGATATCTAATTGTATGGTCTCTTGCGCAATGGCAGACCCCGCCAAACTGTCGGCTATCTCAGTGCCATGAACTCCTGCGTGCCCAGGACAATATATCCAAGTGATGCTATTAACATGACATGTCGAGTCTTATGATTTAAGATTTGGTATCGAATCGAGTGCAAAGCGTCAAATACTAGGGCACAACAATAACATTAAATGCAGGATGCTCCACGGGAAAAAAAATAGCTCAGGACAAAATAGCATTTCGGAAAACGAAATTTGTGTGTGTGCAACAAATCAATGTCAAGAGAAGTCAGAAAGTTCATCGCTGCTATATAGAGTCAATTCTGACATATGGAAGCGAATCATGGACAGAGATAAACACATGAAAACACAATTAGAAGCCAGTGAGATGGGATTTCTCAGAAGAATGTTGAAAGTGCCCAGGGCAGCTACAAAGACCAGTGAGGACATTCTCAAAGAGACCAATACAGAAAGGGAGCTTCTAAGAAACATCAGAAAGAAATAATCAACATTTTTTGCGCATATCACGAGTACAGGAATGAGAGGGAAGAAATACCTAAAGACTGGAAAGAAGGTTATATGATCAAACTACCAAAGAAAGGAAGTTTACAGGAGTGCACAAATTATAGGGGAATTATGCTACTATCAGTGCCAGGAAAAATATTAGGCAGAATCATTCTGGAGAGACTAAAAGAGGCTATAGAGAAACATTTGAGAGATGAACAAGCAGGTTTTAGGAAGAACAGATCATGTGTTGATCAAAATAACTGCTCTACGTATAATAGTTAAACAAAGTTTAGAGCTACAGTACCCACTTTATATTGGATTCATAGATTACGAAAAGGCATTTGATAGTTTAGACAGAAGAATGCTTTGGAAGTTGCTGAGTCATTACGGAATCCCCATAAGGTTTATTAACCTGATAAAAACAATGTATGAAGGAACGAAATGTAGTGTGGTGCATGAAGGACAGCTTACAGAAGCATTTGAAATAAGTACAGGAGTAAGGCAGGGATGCCTTCTGTCTCCATTTCTCTTTCTACTGGCCATAGATTGGATTATGAAAATAACTCAAAACAACAGAAATGGGCTCCAGTGGTCACTGACCAAACAACTTGATGATTTAGACTTTGCTGATGACATAGCTCTCCTATCACACACCCATCAACAGATGCAGGATAAAATGAGCATACTTGATGAGAGATCACAACAGCTAGGACTGAAGAGTAATAGAAATAAGACCAACATTATGAGAATTAATACAGTTGACAATAACCAAATAAAACTAGGAGAAATACATCTACTAGACGTACAATATTACACATATCTGGGCAGTAATATAGATAAAGAGGGAGGAACAGAAAATGATACCAGAATAAGGATATCAAAAGCAAGAGGAGCTTTCATTACACTGGGAAACATATGGAAATCCAAAGAAGTTAGGTTAAATACAAAAATAAAAATGTTCAACTCAAATGTTAAGTCGGTCCTATTATACGGCTGTGAAACATGGAGAACAACAAAATTAACAATCACGAAGATACTGACTTTCATTTATGGATGCTTGCGCAGAATAAAAGTATGAAATGGCAGGATAAAATCACTAAGAAAGAATTATGGAAATGTACCAGTCAAATAGCAGTGGATAAAAAGATACAGCGAAGACGATGGCGCTGGTTAGGACACACACTACGGAAGCCATCTGAGAGTATTACACAACAGGCCCTTTTTTTGGAATCCCCAGGGGAAAAGACATAGAGGAAGACCAAGGAATTCTTGAAAAAGACAGATAGAAGCAGAGATAAAGATGATGGGGAAGACATAGGATGATCTTAAAAGAATGGCAAAAAAAAAAACAGACGGACTTGGAAAGTATTTGTTGAAGACCTATGCTCCACTGGGAGCTAAAAAAGGTAGAAGTTAGAGGAAAGTTGGGATACTTGGTTACAACTGACAAAATACAGGGAAAGAGAAATCGCGGACGACAAAAGGAGAAGACACCAGATAGCTTGGTGTCATGGCATGGAAAATAGTCATCAACAGAATAGGTACGATGTACACTGGATAGAAAATTGTGGAGGAACATGATCACCTACGCCAACCAGTATGGTACATAATGATGATCGTAATCGGCATCATCGTCTTTCAACGATACTTACAGTTCCTCATTGAAAGAGATGGTTATTTCTACTTGCCAAGTTGCACCTCTGTTGCGTTTACAGAAGTGACGTCTAATTTTAGCATCAGGTCAGCTGTAACAGGTACAACAAGTACAATCAGTTGGTCCCATCGGTATTGATTTGTTCTATCGTTCCTATTATTCGTGCGTCATCGTTTGAGGGTTTCTCGTGTAAGTGGATGTCCAAACGGAGGCACACACCAAGCGTTTCTGAGAAAGACTATCTGGGGTACTCTGTTCAAACCGCACGTCACTTTATCATTTCTTGCTCTTGCGTTGTCTTCCCCAGTTGCTTATTTTGGATTTAGTTGCACTCTATTTTACGCTCCACGATCAACGGAATCTACCTTAGCACAAATTTCTTCCTTTAGTGTTTCTCCAGCTTTGTTTCCCCTAAAGCTTGATGTGTGGCAGCATTGTTATTTGTGCTCAGTTTTTATTCTAGGTAAGCAGTCTTTCCTCTACAAGTCAACCACAATAATAAATCTTTTCTCCGTGAGTTTACCACAATAATAAATCTTTTCTCCGTGAGTTTACCACAATAATAAATCTTTTCTCCATGAGTTTACCACAATAATAAATCTTTTCTCCGTGAGTTTACCACAATAATAAATCTTTTCTCCATGAGTTTACCACAATAATAAATCTTTTCTCCATGAGTTTACCACATGAATTTTCGTCCTCGTTTTTAAAATGTAATGATTTCCTGACATCAAACGACTCTTCACACGCGTAGTAATTGTCTGTAATGCCTTGTATCTTTTCTATCTCCCCCCGTCTCCCTTATTGTTGACAAAAGAATATCTATCTCCATCCGTATTACATGACCACTACAGTATGATTGTTGCAGTCTGATGTCGGTAAAAAAAAAAAAAAGTAAAGTACCCCCGTCACGCCAAGTGGTGTATAGGGAATATGGTGTTAGTGACCATAAATTTTACAGACCTTCGGCACATGATTTTAGGGGTAATGTGGTCGGTATTACGCCCGTGCCGCTTCACTTTCCCAGAAAAAAAATCCGGTACCCATTAAAGGCTGGAAGAACCCGGAGGCCGTCGGTTGGTATCGAACCCTACCACATGTCCTTTGTAGTCCAGTTCACTAACCACTGAGCTATCGCGGCTCCCCTGATGTCGCTAATAATCTGTTATGTTTTGAAAATTTTTTAACGCGACCCCTACTATTTTTGATGTCCATCGAATTTTCAACAATTTTCTATAAAACAAATAATAAAAAAATAATCTCTGCACACTGGCTTCATCTAAAACACCTACGTTACTCCTTTTCTCTGTCTATAATATTCCCATTATTTTTCTGTAAAACTAAACGTGTGTTACCCCAATTATATGATTGTCTGTTGATTAATTATAAATGACTCACTTTCGTATGACAGGACAGGTTATATGTTACGTAAAATGACACTTTTTTTTTCTCTCATTTTAGTTGACAAAGACTTTTTTTGCAGATAACCATAAAAAATAGATTAGAATCTGAGCGATGTATTATATATATATATGAGTGTGTGTGTGTGTGTGTGTGTGTGTGTTATTTGGTTATGGATGGCCCCGGTATCACTGCAAACGAATTAAAATCCATAATTGCTCAACCGCCCGTGCCAGTGGAATCATCCGAATTAATATCTCATCTCCCAAACAAAGAAAGGTAACAGTAGTCCCCATCGTAGCAGTCTCAGCACACGCCAAAAGACATAAGGCGAGACCGCGCAGAAAGTGAACACAGCCAACTGTTCCCTGTCATACGATATCATCATTCATCGTAAACAATTGGAATATCGAAACATGATTAAAACGGATGAGACACACAGCTCACGGTGTGCACAGAGCACTTAACTCAGTAGCTCCTGCAACAAGCCGGACTTGGAATATGAGGAAACTGCAACAAGGAACACTTTTCATGCATGGCCTTCAATTGTACCCGCCGCCTATCCACCATATACCGGAAGTTCACGTCCTCTTGAAAATGATGATATATATATATATACTCAAGTTTGATCACTATCCTCCGGCAATTCCGCTAAAGCTCATTGGACCACTATGTGCAATAGATGATTAAAAACTTAAGTTGTCTCAAAGATGGTGAAGGTACTTCTCTTTTGACAAAATCTGCAAAGGAAAACGCTAAAGCTGCAATAAAGACGTCAGTTAGCGTTACATAAGAAGCTTGGCCGGAACACAACCAAAACGCCTCTATGACCAATCCCGATCATACAGGTAACGGGATTATTTGCCAAATTTGGACTTTACAGCCAACTTTCTAACTACAGACAGCTGACAATTAAGACATGAAGAGGAAGTTACATGCCCAGGAAGTCTAGTGACACAACACAAACAACAGAAATAGACTAAAGATGAAATAAAGCTTGTCAAATCATTGGACAGCAATCACCACAATTATCCAACATTGAAATAACACTAGAGGCAAAACGGGTACTCTACAGTACAATGTTCATTCCAACGTTGTGCTACCAATGCCAGTCCTGGACCATAGATGTAAGAACAATAAGAAAAATAAAATCTACTGAGAAAAAAATGTATTAGACGAATGACAGGAAACAACCTGAGAGATAAAAGATCAAAATGAAAAACTGAGAAAAAGGCTAGGAATAACCTCCGCATGGTATATATAAAGAAATAACAGATACACAGGTTATGTCACGTGACATAGCAGAAAGATAAAAACACAACACAACGACCCTTCAATAAACGTTGCGAGAACACCAGACCTAAGGGGCCGATCACGAAAAAGATGGATTGACGGAATATTAGAAACACAAGAAATCATAACAGCAGCCGAGGCGAAGAGAAGAGCAAAATATCACAAATTGTATCTTCCCTCGACGCCGGAAAGTTAATGAGGAAGAAAAGAGAAAGAGAACTTACTTCACAAGAATGGTTAGGATCATCATTATTGCTCTCCATACATATTCGAATCCTGTTCAAATCCTCAGCATAAAATACTAACACAGAGGAGAATATGGTGTTAAATAAACATTGTGTATTCCTGCTGAACAAGACGATATCAAGTATTTTGGAAGTACCTATAGTAGAAAGTATACATAAATAATTTGCGATATGCGGATGACACAGTCTGAATAACAGAGGCAGAGAATGAACTACAAGAAATGATAAACATAATAGTAAAAAAAAAAAGCAATAAGAGAGGTCTCAGTCTGAATAGTAAGAAAACGAAGTAATGGTCATATCGAAGAAACAATCATCACCAACATGCAGCATAAAAATAAACTGGACAAATCTGAAACAAGTGCAACGTTTGAAATACTTTGGCACAATAGTAACATCAGATGGGAGATGCACCACAGAACTAAAAAGCAGAATAGCTCAGGCTAAAATAGCATTTCAGAAAATTAAAAACATTTTATGCAACACATCTATGTCAATAGAAATGAGAAAGAGAGTTCATCGGTGCTATATAGAACCAATTCTGACCTATGGAAGCGAAGCATGGAAGGTAGACAAACAAATGAAAAGACGATTAGAGGCCACAGAGATGGAATTTCTCAGAAGAATGTTGAAAGTTCCCTGGACAGCTAAAAAGACCGATGAGGACATTCTCAAAGAGGTCAACACAAAAAGGAAAAAAGGAAAACAACAGAACTGATACGATGCACTGTAGATAGAAGACTGTGGAAAGACATGATCGCCTACGCCGACCGGTATGGCATATGATGATGATAATAGTATACAGACGAACAGTTTATATTATTTTAGAGAAAAATTTGTAAATTATGTTTCAGACTTTTAACTAAGAATGGCAAAATGTTACATCTTCTCAATATTCCTGTATGGTGCAGAAACATGGACATTAGACAAGAAAACAGAACAGAAAATTGAAGCCTTTGAAATGTGGATTTATAGAAGAATAGGTAGAATTGGATGGAAAGAAAAGAAAACAAACGATGAAGTTTTAAAACAACTGAAAATAAAAAGAGAACTACTAAATACAATTAAGACAAGACAAATGAAATTTTTGGTGCACGTTAAAAGACACAACAGCCTACTAAAAGTAATATTGGAAGGGAAAATACAAGGTAAAAGAGGCAGAGACAGACAGACCAAGACTAACATGGTTGAGTAACATCAAAAGATGGACAAGTCAATCTATGATAGCCTGCACCATCAAAGCAAGAAGCAGAGTAGAATGGCGATCCATGGTAGCCAACAATCGTTGCGGAGAAGGCACTCGATGATGATGAGACTTTTAAAACGTTTTGTTGTTTAACTCTGATAAATATTGTAACATAAAATATATTCCAATTTGTGTTTATAGTGTATATACATTGTCTTAACATGTCATGCGCACACACCAATACTTCATTCTTTATGCATGTGATCATGTTTGTAACTTCAAAATGTAACCAAATATACGAGTATAATAGTCTGTGTCACATTAATTAATTAGTTTATAAATATACCTAAATATCTATCAAACACTTAATTCGCGCAAGGGTCTCATGAAATTAATGGAGTTTCAATTCATGTTATTGTTTCATATTAGCGATGTGTATCACAGTTTTAATGTTCAGCTCAGTCCTCATCATTCTTTATGGCATATCACCATCGCTTAATTTATAATAAATCACCACTGAGGTCTGTATATCCTGCCAGTCAAGCCCATCCAATGAGAAGATTTTTGTTCAGATTTTTATCAACCACTCTTTAGAGATTAAAACTATTGATGAACGTAAAAAAAAAAAAAATTATGAAAGTGACTAAAGAGTGCTGTAAGTATACAGATAGAAGTATCACTGACCTATAAGACTTCCCCTCCCGTGACGTAATTATGTTGCTACACCTCTGGTCTAGAGCGGATTGCGAAACTGGATAGTCTCGAGATAACTGTTGAAAGAATCTCTCGTTTACCGCTTCAGAAGAACAGGTTCAGAGATAGCGAGCTCGCTAGAGCTCAGGTTTCTCCAGGACATCATGCACAAGTGATTAAAGCAACATTCCGACACATTAAAAACAAAATAAATGAGTTAAAACCAGCGTATGGAATAAGATTGCTTCCCGAAGCAGCAAGGCTGATATTTGTCATGGCCGGCACGAGTATGAGGTTATAGACGTCCTCATTCATTTTGTCATTCCCCCCCCCCCCCCCAAACCCCAGTGGAAGCAAATAATCTGTATTGGGGAACTTTCAACCCAATAAATCGTCGTTATTCACTTTGAAAAGTTGATATGGCATTATATTGTTATTGTTTTATTTGATGTTGACATTAATCATGTTTACTTTGATATTCCAGTGTTTAATTTCACTTATTTTTTTGTTTACATCGGAAAGTCGTTTGTAAACACTGAATATTACTACTGGCGAATAACGTGGTGTTTAACATTTGTTTTAAAAAAAAAACACTTTTGCACATTGTAAATAATAGTTGAAGTAAATACAAACAGAAACAGAAATAGATAAACCAAGATTAACATCATCTTAGACTGAAGTACTGAGTTCAGTGATGCTTGTTATTAAGTTAAACTTCCCTTTCAAAAAATGCTTCTGGATATATATTTAAAGTAAATCCATTTCATGAAGAGAGTTCTGGGCTACGCAATAGTTGAGAGGTCGTGTCTGTTCTAATCTGTTATGGGAGAGTCAGATGTGCGTCAGAGCGACACCTAGAACCCCTGAATGACTGTTTGTTGAAAATTGAATCGGCAACTGATGAGAATGTAGTCATCAGGCTGCAATAGGTGGAAACACAACATCGAACCATTTGTTATGTTATGTTCAATTATGCTATACCATCATTATTGCAAACCAGGCGAATCCATAGATGCTAAAATTTTTCCAATCGAGGAGAATCCTAAAACACGTGCACGAACTCCGTAGCATGGCCTGGATCCATCGGTGTGGGTACATAAACATGTATAAAAAAAATAGCTGACTATTTTGCTCGGGCAGCGACCATTTTCTTTACGTACTGCTTTAGATTGTTAACTGCCAATGTTCTTTAACTTGCGCAAGTGAACACAGAACCTCTAATTTCTTGCCGTTATCCGAAAGGGCTAGACATCTGATCTCACTACCCAGAGACCAGGGCAGTGTAAAACCACGAAGAAACCACGGTCTATTTTTTAAAAAAAGGGGACTTATGAGGGGACTTGTTCACTAAACAAAACTATATCTCATAATATTGATTTCCTATAAGGGGACTTGTCCACTAAACTAAACTATATCTCATAATATTGATTTGCTATAAGGGGACTTGTCCACTAAACTAAACTATATCTCATAATATTGATTTGCTATAAGGGGACTTGTCCACTAAACTAAACTATATCTAGTAATATTGTGCAATGGGGGACCTGTCCACTAAACTAAACTATATCTCATAATATTGATGTGCTATGAGGGGACCTGACCACTAAACTAAACTATATCTAGTAATATTGTGCAATGGGGGACCTGTCCACTAAACTAAACTATATCTAGTAATATTGTGCAATGGGGGACCTGTCCACTAAACTAAACTATATCTAGTAATATTGTGCAATGGGGGACCTGTCCACTAAACTAAACTATATCTCATAATATTGATGTGCTATGAGGGGACCTGACCACTAAACTAAACTATATCTAGTAATATTGTGCAATGGGGGACCTGTCCACTAAACTAAACTATATCTCATAATATTGATGTGCTATGAGAGGACTTGTCCACTAAACTAAACTATATCTAGTAATATTGATGTGCTATGAGGGGACCTGACCACTAAACTAAACTATATCTAGTAATATTGTGCAATGGGGGACCTGTCCACTAAACTAAACTATATCTCGTAATATTGATGTGCTATGAGGGGACCTGTCCACTAAACTAAACTATATCTAGTAATATTGATGTGCTATGAGGGGACCTGACCACTAAACTAAACTATATCTAGTAATATTGTGCAATGGGGGACCTGTCGACTAAACTAAACTATATCTCGTTATATTGTGCAATGGGGGACCTGTCGACTAAACTAAACTATATATCGTAATATTGTTGTGCAATGGGGGACCTGTCGACTAAACTAAACTATATCTCGTTATATTGTGCAATGGGGGACCTGTCCACTAAACTAAACTATATATCGTAATATTGTTGTGCAATGGGGGACCTGTCGACTAAACTAAACTATATCTCGTTATATTGTGCAATGGGGGACCTGTCCACTAAACTAAACTGTATATCGTAATATTGTTGTGCAATGGGGGACCTGTCGACTAAACTAAACTATATCTCGTAATATTGTTGTGCAATGGGGGACCTGTCGACTAAACTAAACTATATCTCGTAATATTGTGCAATGGGGGACCTGTCCACTAAACTAAACTATATATCGTAATATTGTTGTGCAATGGGGGACCTGTCCACTAAACTAAACTATATCTCGTAATATTGTTGTGCAATGGGGGACCTGTCCACTAAACTAAACTATATCTCGTAATATTGTTGTGCAATGGAGGATCTGTCCACTAAACTAAGCTATATCTCGTAATATTGTTGTGCAATGGGGGACCTGTCCACTAAACTAAACTATATCTCGTAATATTGTTGTGCAATGGGGGACCTGTCCACTAAACTAAACTATATCTCGTAATATTGTTGTGCAATGGGGGACCTGTCGACTAAACTAAGCTTTACTAAATCACATTATCTATCCATCTGTTCTCTACCTCTCAAGTCGCTGTGTCAAAGTGATGGCTACAGCCAGCTTCCACTAATCTTCATTGTGTGCTGCAGCTCTTTGTGAACTCAAGAAATCAGTATGTTCCTGAATCTTTGCCTCAAATCTTTGTGAGCTCAAGAAATTAGTCTTTTCCTGAATCTTTGCCTCAAATCTTTGTGAACTCAAGAAGTCAGTCTGTTCCTAAATCTTTGCTCAACTTTTTGTGAATTCAAGAAGTCAGTCTGTTCCTAAATCTTTGCTCAGCTCTTTGTGAACTCATGAAGTCAGTCTGTTCCTAAATCTTAGCTCAACTCTTTGTGAATTCAGGAAGTCAGTCTGTTCCTGAATCTTTGCTCACTCTTTGTGAACTCTAGAAGTCAGTCTGTTCCTGAATCTATGCTCAACTCTTTGTGAACTCTAGAAGTCAGTCTGTTCCTAAATCTTAGCTCAACTCTTTGTGAACTCATGAAGTCAGTCTGTTCCTAAATCTTAGCTCATCTCTTTGTGAACTCATGAAGTCAGTCTGTTCCTAAATCTTAGCTCAACACTTTGTGAACTCTAGAAGTCAGTCTGTTCCTAAATCTTAGCTCAACACTTTGTGAACTCATGAAGTCAGTCTGTTCCTAAATCTTAGCTCAACACTTTGTGAACTCATGAAGTCAGTCTGTTCCTAAATCTTTATCTCAGATCTTTGTAAACTCGAGAAGTCAGTCTGTTCCTGAATCTTAGCTCAACACTTTGTGAACTCATGAAGTCAGTCTGTTCCTGAATCTTTCCAGCAGACCCGTCGTAGTGAAGAAGTAGGTCTGCTCCTCCCTGATTGCGACACCACGTGATGAGCTGAGCAAGTCAGGTCTTTATTCTTTGTTTCTGCGCGACATCTTTTCTTCACATCTCCACCTTTTCTTCACTCATTCACAGTTCCCTGCAAGATATCGGTTATCTCGGCTTGTAAATATTTTAATATAAAGCTCAGATTTGAAATGTTTACAAAGAGGCTGCCTGTATGATAAGATGTAAACATTCATCATCACGTGATTAATTCCGATAAATTTGGAATTAACTAGGCCTAGGTCGTCAAGTAGAGAATTTTTCAAACAAGAAACAATCGTAAATCAATAATGTCACAAGTAATGAAATTAATGTTTTATTTTAGTTGCCTGGTGAAATAACCAGAATTGTTAGACAGGATTATAATTACAGCATTTATTATATACAGTGAAATAAGAGTCCATACTGTGTGGATCTTTTTAAGCTGAAGATTTAAAAAATTCATAATAGATAATGAGCACTAGAGAAAGGAGAGAGAGAGAGAGAGAGAGAGAGAGAGAGAGAGAGATACTTCAGGATGGAACAAGTTCAGGGCAGAACTAATGAAGAACCCAAAGAACACATTTATCGTTCATGACTTAATGGTCGCAACTTTGACGTAACTCAATAAATGTATGCCAGCGATTGTCACTCTTTATACACGTATTGGTTTCTATTTAGGGCTGTTTATTTGCCTCAAGCTGAAACTAGTTTTACTATTAAAAGGTCGTGTTAGCTAATCAGTCACTATGCTAAATGCTAGAGATCTGAAAGACTGAATTACAATGCACTACGACCGTGTCACGGGAGCCGCGATAGCTCGGTTGTTAACTGGACTACAAAGGAAAAGAGATCGGGTTCGATCCTGATCGACGGCTTCCAGGTTTACCCAGCCTTAAATGGGTACCGGATTTTTATGGGAAAGTAAATCGGTACGGGCATAATACTGACTTCTTCTCCTTGTTGTACCCTTTTAGCTCCCAGTGGAGCATAGGTCTTCAACAAACACTTTCCAAGTCGTTCTGTTTTTTGCCATTATTTTAAGATCATTCCATGTTTGCCCCATCATCTTCATCTCTGCCTCTATCTGTCTTCTCCATGAATTCCTTGGTCTTCCTCTTTGTCTTTTCCCCGCGGGATTAAAAAAAATGGCCTGTTGTGTAACACTCTCAATTGTTGTCCATGTTTGTGAAGTAATATTGACTACATTACCTCAAAAATCATGTGCCGAAGGTCTGTAAAAATTATGATCACTAGCACCATATTCCCTATACGCCACTTGGTGTGACGGGGCTCTTTACTTGTTTACTCTTTTACTTGTCTATGGTTGTAGTAGACTCAATGCCTGGTCCCACAGGCTCATGGTAAAGTCAACTCCTTTGAAGACGGGGATCCAGTGTGGACGAATATTTTTTCATATCTTTGTTAGTGATACTTTAGTTGATTGACATTTGTGTCTTTCCAGAACAAAATAAAATACACACGTTGTTTCTAATATACATTCAAAGTGATTAGCAGAGCTGTACATTAGAATTAGGGAGCCGCAATAGCTCAGTGGTTAGTTGTGATAGTATTCACTTAGTTTTCTCCAGATTCTTATCTCCAGACTGAGAACTGCAACTAACCATTTTTTGATACAGAGTTTATATATTTTCATAATTTTTACACATAGATCACAACACGACGTACTAACAATGATTTCACATGGATTCATATTGTCAATAATCACAGACTATTAATTTTGCTTATTCAAGTTTATTAGATCGTCGATTGTACAAGAGAAGTATAGAGGAGTACATCTAAAATGATAAATTCCAATTCTAAAATGAATGTTCTTGATGTGGATTGGCTCAAAAGGTTAACACCAATATTTATTTAAGACATCTTTTAGAACACATTGTTTATGATATTTATAATTCTATCTTTCATTCTATCAAATATTACAACTCTTCTTGCTTGACACTTGCTGTTCTATATCTATGTCTTGACTTATTCATTGTTACTCTTAATCTACTTACTATTGTTCTCTGAAGCACAAAACGTCTGAATCTAGCTTGAAAAAATTCTAAAGTAAATTATTTCAAGTCTAACTTAATGTTTACTAGGTGATTCTCTATATCTCTCTTACTTATATCTTTATTTGAACTTGTTCTCTATCTCTATGTTTCTAACTCTAGGTGTTTCTCTCCCTCAGTGTTTCTGGATGTTTTTGGATTGCTCTGATATTTCCAAAATAATTTTAAACTAATTGTTGGAAGTCCAGAACTACAAAAACACGCGCCTGCCTTCAGGCAGTTTCGACCGAAACAGGACTAAGTCCCTCTATTTTACATTTTCTGGATGTTTATCTCAAGCTTCTCTGTACAAATTGTTCTATTCTTCTAATACATAACGTTAAACACCTCTGTCTCATGTGCATAATTTATTGGTTTAGTCACTGCCTAGTCATCTCGTAGCCATTGGTTTAATGCAAAATTCAACTCCAGATGACTTTTCTGTCAAACTTGGCAAAACAATACTCCATCTTGACATTAATTTAACCTCTGAGTAAAAAAAAAAATGCTAACATGAACTCTAAGAGTGACATCTCTCTCATAAACTTAATATGTCCCCCGAGTTTGTTTATCAACCTATTTACAGGACCATTAATGGTCAAGTCAAGTTTACATCCATTCCACCACCTTTCCAATAACAGCTACAATTTTCCATTCCCAAAACGTGTTACTGTTCTTCTGTGTCTGTGTTATAATTAAGATACTGCTGTCATCTCTACCTAATCCATGGGTAACTACTAAGCTTTCCGACCAATGCTATATATTTATATCTCATTATGTGATCTATTCATTACTTGTCTATATACTATTACATAGTGAACTGGACTACTAAGGACAAGAGACGCAGGATCCCCCAGCCTTTAATGGACAACGGATTTTTTTCTAAGAAAGTGGCCCATCGTATTACTGACCATATTACCACAAAAGTCATGTGCCGAAAGTATATCAAAATTATGGTCACTAACACCATATTTCCTAAACATCACGTGGCGTGACCGGGTTCTTTATATTTTATTACTTATTAGAATTAAATAAAATGTTGTGGTTAAATATTGAATATTGCTTTCCCCTGAACATTCGGGTTTTTTGTATTACCAGCAGCAACTACTAAATTATCATTCAAACATAAAAATTTACGTTTTGTGTGTCTGGTGCCATCAGTTGGAACAACTTATATAAAAAATCATGATTAAGAATGAGTAGAATGTACCAGACCCAGGACATCTTTACCCGTAAACGTTATAGCATTTCGTATATTGTAACTAAATTGCGAGGTTAAGATTAAGGCAAAGAGTTTCTGTTATTGACCTTTCGAGCCGTAGCCGGCCCACAGGGCATAGACCCAGATACTCTTTATCTTATCTAAATTTTTATTCTAACAGTTTTCAATCCTTGTAAAGATCGTTTATCAAATCCACCATTTGTCTCTGTTCTGCGCAAGCAACTCTATCTCATTGAGGGAGTCGATTCCTGCTGCTCTTGCCTCTCTCATCAATGTTCTTCTCAGTGTCTCTCTGGGTCGGCCTCTTTTCCTCTTACCTGTTGTTTCCCACATGAGGGAATCCTTTGTTATTCGGTTATTATCTCTTCTCATCACATGTCCAACATATGACCATCGTCTTTTCTTGATTACTGAAGATATTAGTGGTTGATTGGCGATTTCTCTAATTTCCTCATTTGTTTTGACTTCGTTCCACGCTATACCAAGTATTTTCCTTAGACATTTATTTTCGAATGCGTTAAACTTTGTTTCTGTGTCTCTTGTTGTTTTTCAGCTCTCACATGCATAAGTAAGGGTTGATAGTACATTTGATTTGAATAGTCTAAGTTTTGTGTTTGTGCTAATGAGTTTTGATTTACATAACTTTTCAAGGATTCTGAAAAAAAACATTGCTGCTTTAGCTATTTTTATTCTAATTTCTTTACTTGTGTCCCCTTCCCGATCAATGTGACTTCCAGGGTAGATGAAGACATTTTGTTAAAAAAAAAAGTAAAGTACCACCGTCACGCCAAGTGGCGTATAGGGAATATGGTGTTAGTGACCATATATTTTACAGATCTTCGGCACATGATTTTTGGGGTAATGTGGTAGGTATTACGCCCTTGCTGCTTTACTTTCCCAGAAAAAATCCGGTACCCATTAAAGGCTGGGTGAACCGGAAGCCGTCGGTAGGAACCGAACCCTACCTCTTGTCCTTTATAGTCCAGTTCACTAACCACTGAGCTATCGTGGCTCCCTATTTTGTTATACGAGGTAATACTATGTTTTATTTGATAATTGTGAATGTTTTGTGCTGCTCAATCTAGCTATCAACTATCATTTAGATAATCTATTTGGGGACGAAAGCGCATATCAGCACTAGGATTGAAAGCGATCAGCGACTTATAGCTCTGGCTGTTTGCGCCCGGATCAGAGTTATCTAGATCCCACTCCACGTCTGCGCGGTGCCCCTAGAAACAGACTATTCAGTTTGGCCAAGTGAGTTGGGTCGAAAAGATGGACCCGGTACTCAAACACATCTTGCTGAAATCTCATTTGTTGTATTGAAAGAAAAAAAATATCTCAACCTTGCTGCTCCCTTGTTCATCTGCGCCCACTTCACGCCCTTTCAAGGGCGGGCGACAAAAAGGTCTACATATTCCTTCTGTCTTTGGGTTAGAGCTGAAAGAAAAAAAAATATTCTGTTTGTCAACTTATACCAATCTTAGTTTTGCTTGTTCACATGCTCTGCTTACAATCATGGTTTGTTCAGTCTTTCTTTGCTCACCATCATGCCCTGCACACAATTATGACCTGCCCATAATTACGCCCTGCTCACAATTATGCCCTGCTCACAAACAACCCCTCCTCACAATTATGCCCTGCTCACAATTATGCCCTGCTCACAATTATGCCCTGCTCACAATTATGTCCTGCTCACAATTATGCCCTGCTCACAATAATGCCCTGCTCACAATTATGCCCTGCACACAATTATGCCTTGCACACAATTATGCCCTGCTTACAATTACGCCTTGCTTACAATTATGTCCTGCTTACAATTATGTCCTGCTCACAAATTATGTCCTGCTCACAATTATGTCCTGCTTACAATTATGTCGTGCTTATAATTATGTCCTGCTTACAATTATGTCGTGCTTATAATTATGTCCTGCTTACAATTATGTCCTGCTTACAATTCTGTCCTGCTTACAATTATGTCCTGCTTACAATTATGTTCTGCTTACAATTATGTCGTGCTTATAATTATGTCGTGCATACAATTATGTCGTGCTTATAATTATGTCCTGCTTACAATTATGTAATGCTTACAATTCTGTCCTGCTTACAATTATGTCCTGCTTACAATTATGTCCTGCTCACAATTATGTCCAGCACACAATTATGTACTTCTTACAATTATGTCCTGCTTACAATTATGTCCTGCTTACAATTATGTCCTGCTTACAATTATGTCCTGCACACAATTATGTCGTGCTTACAGTTATGTCCTGCTCACAATAATGTCCTGCTCACAATTATGTACTGCTTAAAATTATGTCCTGCTTAAAATTATGTCGTGCTTATAATTATGTCCTGCTTACAATTATGTCGTGCTTATAATTATGTCCTGCTCACAATTATGTCCTGCTCACAATTATGTCCTGCACACAATTATGTCCTGCACATACTTATGTCCTGCACACAATTATGTCCTGCTTACAATTATGTCCTGCTTATAATTATTTCCTGCTTACAATTATGTCCTGCTTACAATTACGCCCTGCTTATAATTATATCCTGCTTACAATTATGTCCTGCATATAATTATGTCCTGCTTACAGTTATGTCCTGTTTATAATTATGTCCTGCTTATAATTAAATCCTGCTTACAATTATGTCCTGCTTATAATTATGTCCTGCTTATAATTATGTCCTGCTTACAATCATGTCCTGCTTATAATTATGTCCTGCTTACAATTATGTCGTGCTTACTATTATGTCCTGCTAATAATTATGTCCCGCTTACATTTATGTCCTGCTTACAATTTTGTTCTGCTTATAATTATGTCTTGCTTACAATTATGTCCTGCTTATAATTATGTCCTGCATATGATTATGTCCTGATTATAATTATGTCCTGCTTATAATTATGTTCTGTTTACAATTATGTCCTGCTTACAATTATGTCCTGCTTATAATTATGTCCTGCTCACAATTATGCCCTGCACACAGTTACGCCATGCTAACAATTATGTCCTGCTCACAATTATGTCCTGCTCACAATAATGCCCTGCTCACTATTATGCCCTGATCACAATTATACATTGCTCACAATTATGCCCTGCTCACAATTATACATTGCTCACAATTATGCACTGCTTACAATTATATCCTGCTAACAATTATATCCTCCTCACAATTATCCCTGCTTACAATCAACCCCTCCTCACAATTATGCCATCGTCACAATCATCCCCTCCTTACAATTATGCCCTGTTCACAATTATGCCCTGCTCACAATCAACCCCTCCTCACAATTATGCCTTGCTCACAATCAACCGCTCCTCACAATTATGCCTTGCTCACAATCAACCCCTCCTCACAATTATGCCTTGCTCACAATCAACCCCTCCTCACAATTATGCCTTGCTCACAATCAACCCATCCTCACAATTATGCCTTGCTCACAATCAACCCCTCCTCACAATTATGCCTTGCTCACAATCAACCCCTCCTCACAATTATGCCTTGCTCACAATCAACCCATCCCTCTCACAATTATGCCTTGCTCACAATCAACCGCTCCTCACAATTATGCCTTGCTCACAATCAACCCCTCCTCACAATTATGCCTTGCTCACAATCAACCCCTCCTCACAATTATGCCTTGCTCACAATCAAACCATCCTCACAATAATGCCTTGCTCACAATCAACCCCTCCTCACAATTATGCCTTGCTCACAATCAACCCCTCCTCACAATTATGCCCTGCTCACAATCAACCCCTACTTACAATTATGCCCTGCTCACAATCAACCCCTCCTCACAATTATGCCTTGCTCACAATCAACCCCTCCTCACATTTATGCCCTTCTCAAAATCAACCCCTCCTCACAATTATATCCTGCTCACAATCAAGCCTTCTCACAATTATGCCTTGCTCACAATGAACCCTTCCTCACAATTATGCCTTGCTCACAATCAACCCCTCCTCACAATTATGCCCTGCTCACAATCAACCCCTCCTCACATTTATGCCTTGCTCACAATCAACTCCTCCTCACAATTATGCCCTGCTCACAATTATACATTGCTCACAATTATGCCCTGCTCACAATTATGCCTTGCTCACAATTATGCCCTACTCACAATTATACATTAATCACAATTATGCCCTGCTCACAATTATGCCTTGCTCACAATTATACGTTGCTCACTATTATGCCCTGCTCACAATTATACATTGCTCACAATTATGCCCTGCTCACAATTAAACATTGCTCACTATTATGCCCTGCTCACAATTATACATTGCTCACAATTACGCCCTGCTCACAATTTTGCCCTGCTCACAATCATGCTCTGCTCACAATCATGCTCTGCTCACAATCACGCTCTGCTCGCAGTCATGCTTTACTCACAATCATTCTCTGCTCACAATCACGCTCTGCTCACAGTCATGCTTTACTCACAATCATGCTCTGCTCACAATCTTCCCCTCCTAACAATCATGCTCTGCTCACAATCATCTTGCATCTTGTGTTTACACTTTTAGCTCAATTCACAGTTTAGCTCTGCTCACAATTGCTCCCTGCTTACAATTTCTCTATTTCCATAACTCTCAACATACTAGTTATCACATACTAGTTTCCACTGGCATGTATTATCATTCTACGTATATTACTACGGAAGTGTTAAGCTAACGTTAACTTTCACGCCTCGTGAATTTGTTAAAAATGTTCTCCAGTTCGCTGGAAATAATCGTCTGTTAAAATAAGAATAATATAGATAAAGAGAGAGGAACAGAACATTATACGAAATAAGGATATCAAGAGCAAGAGGAGCTTTCATTGCACTGGGAAACATATGGGAATCCAAAGAAATTAGGTTAAATATAAAAATATAAATGTGCAACTCAAATGTTAAGGCGGTCCTATTATATGGCTGTGAAACATGGAGGACAACAAAATTGACAATCACGAAGATACAGACTTTCATTAATGGATGCTTACGCAGAATAAAAGGATGGAAATGGCAGGACAAAATCACTAACATAGAATTATGGAAAGGTACCAGTCTAACACCAGTGGGTAAAGAGATACAGCGAAGACGATGGCCCTGGATAGGACACACACTACGGAAGCCAACTGATTTTATTACACAACAGGCCCTTTTTTGGAATCCCCAGGGGAAAAGACAAAAAGGAAGACCAAGGAATTCTTGGAGAAGACAGATCGAAGCAGAGATGAAGATGATGGGGAAGACATGGAATGATCTTAAAAGAATGGCAAAAAACAGAACGACTTGGAAATTGTTTGTTGAAGACCTATGCTCCACTGGGAGCTAACAAGGTAGAAGAAGAAGAAAATAAGAAAAGCTTAAATCATGTAATTTAAAACGGTTGGAATTACCTAACATTTAAGTGAAACTCACAAATGAATTATGTTAAAAAAAAATTAATTATGGGTTAAACTCTCTGATACATGCAATAGACGTCGTGTTTGTGTTATGTGACTTCATGTTGTGGCTGCGCATAACATTTTGCTTTATCTTTCTGCAGCACACTTCGGGGTTGAAAGGTTGTTTGTTTTCGATGAAGATTATGCGGGTTTACTGTGTCAGTGTGTTGCAGAAGAAATATCTGTATGTACAAGAAATATGGGGTGTGGGCAAAGAAATCTGAGCAAAAGCGTGTCACAGCATCCGAAGGCCAATTAAATTGATTTGATATAACAAGATAAGGACAGAGTCCGGGAGCCAGAAGATCCTCTTCTTCCTCTTTTTTTTTCTTTCCTTCCTTATTTGCTTTCAGCGTCGAGGGGAGATATAATTTGCGGTCTTTTGCTCTTCTGTTCGCCTCTGCTGCTGTTATGTTTCCTACTGCTTCTAATATTCCATCGATCCATCCATCTTTTTCGTGGTCGACCCTTGGGTCTGGTATTCTTGCAACGTTTACTGGGGGCTCATTGTGCTGTGTTTTGATCTTTCTGCCGTGCCACGTGGCCAAAACATTTTAACTATTGTTTCTTTATATATTCTATTGCGGGGGTTATACCTAGCTTTTTCCTCAGTTCTTAATTTCTGATCATATCTCAGACTGTTTCCTGTCATTTGTCTGACACATCTAATCTCAGTAGAGTGGCCAGAAGATGAAGCATGTCATGTAAGAAAAACGTGGTAAAAGTAAAAAAAGTAGAGTCCCGTCCATCCAAGTGGCGTATAGGGAATATGGTTTTAGTGACCATAAATTTTACAGACCTTCAGCACATGATTTTTGGGGTGATGATGTCGGCATTACGCCCGTGCTGCTTTACTTTCACAGAAAAAAATCAGGTACTCATTTAAGGCTGGGTGAACCCGGAAGCCGTCGGTTGGGATCGAATCCTTCCTCTTTTCCTTTGTAGTCCAGTTCACTAAGCACTGAGCTATCGCGGCTTCCTAGAGAAATGTGATGCAGGATAACAAATATGAGAAGCTGAGAAGATGAGAAGATGAGAAGGAACAGCGTTGACAGCACAAATAAAATGGTCGGAACATAAAACTAAAAATGAACGTTAAAAGCACACATTTCTTCAGAGCGTAATACGTTCAATAGAACAGTCAGACAGAACGTAACGCGTCAAGAAGAAGAGTCAGGCAGAACGTAACGCGTCCAATAGAACAGTCAGACAGAACGTGACACATCCCGAAGAACAGTCAGACAGAACGTAAATGATCCAGAAGAACAGTCAGACAGAACGTGACACAACCCCAAGAAGAGTCAGACAGAACGTGACACATCCAGAAGAACAGTCAGACAGAACGTAATACGTCCATAAAACAGTCAGACAGAACGTAACACGTCCAGTAGAACAGTCAGACAGAACGTAACACGTCCAGTAGAACAGTCAGACAGAACGTAACACGTCCAGTAGTAGAGTCAGACAGAACGTAACACGTCCAGTAGAAGAGTCAGACAGAACTTAACACGTCCAGTAGAACAGTCAGACAGAAAATAACACGTCCAGTAGAAGGGCCAGACAGAACGTAACACGTCAAGTAGAACAGTCAGACAGAACGTAACATGTCCAGTAGAACAGTCAGACAGAACGTAACACGTCCAGTAGAACAGTCAGACAGAACGTAACACGTCAAGTAGAACAGTCAGACAGAACTTAACACGTCCAGTAGAACAGTCTGACAGAACGTAACACTTCCAGTAGAACAGTCAGACAGAACGTAACACGTCCAGTAGAACAGTCAGACAGAACGTAACACTTCCAGTAGAACAGTCAGACAGAACGTAACACGTCCAGTAGAAGAGTCAGACAGAACGTAACACGTCCAGTAGAACAGTCAGACAGAACGTAACACGTCCAGTAGAAGAGTCAGACAGAACTTAACACGTCCAGTAGAAGAGTGAGACAGAACTTAACACGTCCAGTAGAACAGTCAGACAGAACGTAACACGTCCAGTAGAAGAGTCAGACAGAACTTAACACGTCCAGTAGAACAGTCAGACAGAACGTAACACATCCAGAAGAACAGTCAGAACGTAACACGTCCAGTAGAACAGTCAGACAGAACTTAACACGTCCAGTAGAACAGTCAGACAGAACGTAACACGTCCAGTAGAACAGTTTGACAGAACGTAACACGTCCAGTAGAACAGTCAGACAGAACGTAACACATCCGGTAGAACAGTCAGACAGAACGTAACACGTCCAGTAGAACAGTTAGACAGAACGTAACACGTCCAGTAGAACAGTTAGACAGAACGTAACACGTCCAGTAGAACAGTCAGACAGAACGTAACACATCCGGTAGAACAGTCAGACAGAACGTAACACGTCCAGTAGAACAGTACAAATGATCTAGATGAACACTTTTAATGGTTGATGTAACGGGAGCTGAGCAGATATGGGAATGTCCCGTCTCCAGTGAAGCCATTTTGTTCTATTCCAAAGTCTAAAGTCTAAAGATCATAAAACGAGATAAGGAAAGAGTCTGTGAGCCAGAAAATGAAGCATGTATTGTTAGAGAAATATGATGAGAGATAAAGAGCAACAGAAATAAAGAAAGGGTACAATGTGGGAGAGAGAGAAAGAGAGAGAGAGAGAGAGGGAGAGAGAGAGAAAGAATGTGAAATTGCAAGATAAAACAAATCGATGCAGAGAGAAATATTTAATTAATATGTAAAGAAGCAGATGAAAGACAACGAATAAGAGGGATAGACGTACACAACCGAAAGAAAAAAAAAGAGTAGATACACAAGTTAAAAGTGAGAGATTAAAACAAACAGAGAATTATTATATTCTCACATTCAAACGATTGCATGTACCCATAGCCGTTTCTGTACACAATGAATTTAAGACAAATTCACCAGCAACATTATAAGAGCAAATACGTTCAGCACAAACTCAGAACCAACATTATAGGAGCAAAGACATTCAGTACAAACTTACCACCAAC
Organism: Megaustenia siamemsis; assembly: GCA_032433765.1. NCBI lineage: Eukaryota > Metazoa > Mollusca > Gastropoda > Stylommatophora > Ariophantidae > Megaustenia > Megaustenia siamemsis. Next base: position 109,561,617 of record JAVIAB010000073.1, on the reverse strand, counting down.
ATTACAAGAGTAAAGACATTCAGCACAAACTCACAACCAACATTATAGGAGCAAAGACATTCAGTACAAACTCACCACCAACATTATAAGAGTAAAGACATTCAGCTCAAGTTCGCCACCAACATTACACATACATTCAGCACAAACTCACCACCAAGATTACAAGAACAACGACATTCAGCACGAACTCACAAGAAATGCGTGAAGCGGAAGAATTACAAGGTATTTCAGCATTAACCGTATCTCGCTATCAAATAATGCTTGAAATTACGCTAGCACTGTTCCCCTATCAATCAACCTAGCACTAGCTATCACCCTATCAATCATCCTAGCACTAACTATCCCCCTATCAATCATCCTAGCACTAACTATCCCCGAATAATCACACTAGCGCTATCTATCCCATATCAATCACCCTAGAAATATCTATCCCTCTATCAATCACCCTAGATATCATCTATCCTCGAATAATCACCCTAGGATTATTTATCCCCTATCAATCACCCTAGCACTATCTATACCCCTATCAATCACACTAGCACTATCTATCCCCTATCAATCACTCTAGCATTATCTATCCCCCTATCAATCACCCTAGCACTATCTATTCCCCTCTCAATCACCCTAGCACTATATATCCCCCTATCAATCACCCTAGCACTATCTATCCCCCTATCAATCATCCTAGCACTATCTATCCCCCTATCAATCACCCTAGCACTATCTATCCCCTTTCAATCACCCTAGCACTATCTATCCCCCTTTCAATCATCCAAGAACTAACTATCCCCCTATCAATCATCCTAGCACTATTTATCCCTGAATAATCACACTAGCGCTATCTTTCCCCTATTAATCACACTAGCGCTATCTATCCCCTATCAATCACCCTAGCACTATCTATCCCCCTTTCAATCACCCTAGCACTGTCTATCCCCCTATTAATCAGCCTAGCACTATCTATCCCCCCTATCAATCACCCTAGCACAATCTATCCCCGTATAATCACCCTAGCACTATCTATCCCCCTATATATCACTCTAGAACTACCTATCCCCGTATAATCACCCTAGCACTATCTATCCACCTATCAATCACCTTAGCACTATCTATCCCCCTTTCAATCACCCTAGCACTGTCTATCCCCCTATCAATCACCCAAGCACTATCTATCCCCGTATGATCACCCTAGCACTATCTATCCCCCTCTCAATCACCCTAGCACTATCTATCCACTTATCAATCACACTAGCACTATCTATCCCCCTATCAATCACCCTAGCACTATCTATCCCCCTCTCAATCACCTTAGCACTATCTATCCCCCTCTCAATCACCCTAGCACTATATATCCCCCTATCAATCACCCTAGCACTATCTATCCCCCTATCAATCATCCTAGCACTATCTATCCCCCTATCAATCACCCTAGCACTATCTATCCCCCTTTCAATCACCCTAGCACTATCTATCCCCCTTTCAATTACCCTAGCACTGTCTATCCCCCTTTCAATCACCCTAGCACTATCTATCCCCCTTTCAATCATCCTAGCTCTAACTATCCCCCTATCAATTATCCTAGCACTATCTATCCCCGAATAATTACACTAGCGCTATCTATCCCCTATCAATCACCCTAGAACTATCTATCCCCCTATCAATCACCCTAGATATCATCTATCCCCGAATAATCACTCTAGAACTACCTATCCCCGTATAATCACCCTAGCACTATCTATCCACCTATCAATCACCTTAGCACTATCTATCCCCCTTTCAATCACCCTAGCACTGTCTATCCCCCTATCAATCACCCAAGCACTATCTATCCCCGTATGATCACCCTAGCACTATCTATCCCCCTCTCAATCACCCTAGCACTATCTATCCACTTATCAATCACCCTAGCACTATCTATCCCCCTCTCAATCACCTTAGCACTATCTATCCCCCTCTCAATCACCCTAGCACTATATATCCCCCTATCAATCACCCTAGCACTATCTATCCCCCTATCAATCATCCTAGCACTATCTATCCCCCTATCAATCACCCTAGCACTATCTATCCCCCTTTCAATCACCCTAGCACTATCTATCCCCCTTTCAATTACCCTAGCACTGTCTATCCCCCTTTCAATCACCCTAGCACTATCTATCCCCCTTTCAATCATCCTAGCTCTAACTATCCCCCTATCAATTATCCTAGCACTATCTATCCCCGAATAATTACACTAGCGCTATCTATCCCCTATCAATCACCCTAGAACTATCTATCCCCCTATCAATCACCCTAGATATCATCTATCCCCGAATAATCACCCTAGCACTATTTATCCCCTATCAATCACCCTAGCACTATCTATCCCCCTCTCAATCACCCTTGCACTATATATCCCCCTATCAATCACCCTAACACTATCTATCCCCATATCAATCATCCTAGCACTATCTATCCCCTATCAATCACCCTAGCACTATCTATCCCCCTTTCAATCACCCTAGCACTATCTATCCCCCTTTCAATCACCCTAGCACTGTCTATCCCCCTATCAATCAGCCTAGCACTATCTATCCCCCCTATCAATCACCCTAGCACAATCTATCCCCGTATAATCACCCTAGCACTATCTATCCCCCTATATATCACTCTAGAACTACCTATCCCCGTATAATCACCCTAGCACTATCTATCCCCCTATCAATCACCCTAGCACTATCTATCCCAATATCAATCACCCTAGCACTACCTATCCCCTATCAATCACCCTAGCACTATCTATCCCCCTATCAATCACCCTAGCACTATCTATCCCCCTATCAATCACCCTGGCACTATCTACCCCCTATTAATCACCCTAACACTATCTATCCCTTTATCAATCACCCTAGCACTATCTATCCCTTTATCAATCACCCTATCACTGCCTATCCCGCTATCAATCACCCTAGCACTATCTATCCACCTATCAATCACCTTAGCACTTTCTATCCCCCTTTCAATCACCCTAGCACTGTCTATCCCCCTATCAATCACCCAAGCACTATCTATCCCCGTATGATCACCCTAGCACTATCTATCCCCCTCTCAATCACCCTAGCCCTATCTATCCCCGTATCAATCACCCTAGCACTATCTATCCCCCTCTCAATCACCCTAGCACTATCTATCCACTTATCAATCACACTAGCACTATCTATCCCCCTATCAATCACCCTAGCACTATCTATCCCCCTCTCAATCACCCTAGCACTATCTATCCCCGTATCAATCACCCTAGCACTATCTATCCCCGTATCAATCACCCTAGCACCGCCTATCCCGCTATCATTCACACTAGCTATTGCTATATAAAACCTTCCTGCACTATCACACTATCATTATGATTAACCCAAACTCGGAACAAAAACCATTGTCCTGTCAGACGTCTAGATCATCTGTTGCTTGAACTAAATAACCTCGTCCGAGCTCTCTTATAGCACTTTTCCTGTCACAACAAATAGAGAGGCCTCATATCATCTGCCAATAAGAATTGTGGGATGATATACAAAGCTAAAGCGGCGTCCTTCAAAATATTTAATCTCGCAAGGGAGTGAAAAAATTCAGCCTAACGGAACTAAGCCTCAGTGCTCATTCTCGCTGTTATCTATCTATCTTCCTCAGCTCGCTGGACCAGGCACACAATTTGCGTTCAACCTTGTCAAATCTAGAAAGGGTAGGTGGGGTGAAAACACAGTTTAAAACGCTAAGCCAGAGCGTTGCGCTACGCTGTTAACGCTGTCTGCGTTAGACGTACTAAGAAGAATTGTCGCTAAATTATAATGAAGAAATCATCATGTTTCTTGTTACATAATACAGGGTGTTTATAAAGTCTCACTACACTTGGTATCTAGGTCAATTTGAAAAAAAATGTTTATGACGTCATCACAATATGTGCTCCCACTGTCAATGAAATTTGTTGAATAAGTTTATTGCTACTGGAAATGTGGAAGATGCTCCACGATCTGGTAGGCCTGCTGTGAATGATGAAATATGTTTAGATATCCAAGACAGAATCCTTAAAAGTCCAGACAAGTCATTAAGAAAACTGTCGCAACAAGTGAACTTACCATTGAGCACATATTGTGATGACGTCATAAACATTTTTTCAAATTGACCTAGATACCAAGTGTAGTGAGACTTTATAAACACCCTATACATGCAATTAGATTAGCCCTTACCATTTTTATATTTTGCACAAATTTATAACAAGTTCATTGATCTTGCTTGCTTGCGTTCGCACGATGACTAAAGTATTCTAGAGTATTCGTAGACTGGAGAATTGCTCTTCGGTCTAATACACGCTATTAACATGGGTTGTGGTCAGTCTAGAGAGTTTAGAGACATCTCATTATTTTGCCTTCTACAACCTTCGTAAAATATGAAAAAGTCAAGTGCCCCCGTTACGCCATGTCACGTATAGGGAATGTGGAGTTAGTGACCCTCATTTTTACAAACCATCGACACATGATTTTTGGGGTAATGTGGTCGGCATTACGCCCGTCCCGCTTTGCTTTCCCAGAAAAAAATTCGGCGCCTGTTTAAGGCTGGGTGAACCTGGAAGCCGTCGATCAGGGTCGAACCCGACATCTTGTCCTTTGTAGTCCAGTTCACTAACCACTGAGCTATAGCGGCTCCCTTCTACCCCCATTGGCTTTCTGTTAATTGAAATAGCGTTGTTGTTGTCTATCATAAGCTTCCGCCTTTCTTTCTACTATCAACAGTGTTAATATTGCTGTTTACTACACTCTTTCATCTTTCTTTGTCCCACTAACAGTTGTGATATTGCTGTCTACAATACTCTTTCATCTTTCTTTGTCCCACTAACAGTTTTAATATTGCTGTCTACTACACTCTTTCATCTTTCTTTGTCCCACTAACAGTTGTGATATTGCTGTCTACTACACTCTTTCATCTTTCTTTGTCCCACTAACAGTTGTGATATTGCTGTCTACAATACTCTTTCATCTTTCTTTGTCCCACTAACAGTTGTGATATTTCTGTCTACAATACTCTTTCATCTTTCTTTGTCCCACTAACAGTTTTGATATTGCTGTCTACAATACTCTTTCATCTTTCTTTGTCCCACTAACAGTTGTGATATTGCTGTCTACTATACTCTTTCATCTTTCTTTGTCCCACTAACAGTTGTGATATTGCTGTCTACTTCACTCTTTCATCTTTCTTTGTCCCACTAACAGTTGTGATATTGCTGTCTACTATACTCTTGCATCTTTCTTTGTCCCACTAACAGTTGTGATATTGCTGTCTACTATACTCTTTCATCTTTCTTTGTCCCACTAACAGTTGTGATATTGCTGTCTACTATACTCTTTCATCTTTCTTTGTCCGACTAACAGTTGTGATATTGCTGTCTACTATACTCTTTCATCTTTCTTTGTCCCACTAACAGTTGTGATATTGCTGTCTACTATACTCTTTCATCTTTCTTTGTCCCACTAACAGTTGTGATATTGCTGTCTACTATACTCTTTCATCTTTCTTTGTCCGACTAACAGTTGTGATATTGGTGTCTACTATACTCTTTCATCTTTCTTTATGCAACCAACAATTTTTATTTTTAACCGCTTGCGACGCAAATGCATCTCCGTAATTTTCTTTTTGCGTTCCACCTTTTATTTCGTCTGCATATCATACTCTGACCAGCCGACTTCTCTGTCATAGAACGTCTTTGCCAAGCTGGTAGACCGAGATAAGTAATCGCAACACAGTCTCTGTGTTTTTGGAGAGATATTTGGTAAGTCTCCATGCAGATTAGGTTCTTGACCTACACTATGACGGAAAGTCTCATTAGTGTCGTGGTCATGCAAGCCATGATTAATACGCTATTTGTAACATCTCAGTTCAATGAATGTTAATAGCGTTTATTGATCTGCTGTATATAGTGTCCTTATCCCGACATGTAGAAATACTAACGTTATCCCAGCGATTCGATACCGCAATTGTAAACGCATACATTTATCACAAGTATGTCACGTGAAGCAACAACCTGTAATTATTGGTGGTGGAGTGAATGAGGAGTATACAACATATGATGAACAAATAAAAGCACGAAGAAAATAAATGTAACAATACATATTATGTTATGATTATATATATATATATATAATATATATATATATTCTATCATTTATATTTGCAACATGATGAACTTTGAGGAGAAGTTTGTGGGTTGGGAAGATTTGTTATGGTGTTAAATTCTGATTTATTTTTAATATTTTCTGAACATTATATATAAATAATAATTCTTCTTTCCTTCCTCATTTGCCTTTCAGCGTCGAGAAAAGATGTAAATTTGAGGTCTTTTGCTTTTGCGTGTGACTCTGCTGCTATGTTTCATAGTTTTTGTAATATTTCATCAGTTAATATTTTTCAAAATCGGTTTTAGGATCTGGTTTTCTCTCAACGTTTATTGAAGGCTCGTTGTGTTGTGTTTAGATCTTTCTGGATTATCACGTGGCAACCCATTTCATCTGCTGTTTCTTTATGTAGTCTGTGGCGGGGGTTATTCCTATCTTTTTTCTCAGTTCCCCATTTCTGATATTTTATCTATCAGGCTGTTTCCTGTCATTCATCTAACATATTTCTTCTCACTAGAGGTTATTTTTCCTTTTGTTCTTGCGCCTAGGGTCGAGGTCTGACATTGGTTGCACAACGTTGCGATGAAGATTCTATTGTAGAGTGCCTGTTTTGCCTCTAGAGTAATTCCCTTCTTGGACCATAGTGGTGATAACTGTCCGGTGATTTGATAAGCTTTGTAGCATCTTGAGTCTATTTCTGTTGTTTATGAATGTTCGTTTTGTCACTAGACTTCCTAGACGTTTAAATTCTTCTGCTTATTTTAGTTGTCTGCCGTTTATAGTTATGTTGATATTCTGTTTCTCTTTTGCGATATTCATGACTTCTGTTTTGTTGGTGTTGATTGGGTGTGTTGTATTGAATGCCTGTGATGTTAAGTCTATTTAAACGTCCCTGCAGGTCTTCTATTTTTCCATGTATTAGTGTCTGATAGTGTGATAATGGAAGCTCGTTAATCTCCTCTGTCTCCGATGGGCTTGCTATCTTATATATATTGTCCATATAGGCAATAAACAATAGAGGAGATAATACGCACCCCTGTCTTATTATTGATCTAACTTCAAAGTGGTCTGTACAGCCTGCTTCTTGTTTGACTGTGCTGTTGCGGTTGACATAGAGACTTATATACTTTTAATCGTGCTTGAAGTATATTATTTTAAGTATAAAGTTCATCATTTCCATACTAATTCTTAGTTGTGACAATGGACTGATTCTATGATCTATTGTAATTATAAGTCTCTATTGGCCGTTAGTGGAGAATGCAATGTGATTTCTATTGCGACATTTACAACGTCGGGTTTACAAGAATGTCCAAGTTCCGACTTGGTCTGTCGTGTAAATGATGGCATTATTGGAGTGCTCGATAGGCTAGTTTTCTTTGCGGTTGACTACATTATCCCAAAAATATGTCGATTGGTCGAAAAACATCCACATGAGCACCTTGAAAAACATTTACATGAACATCTCGAAAAACATTTACATGAACATCTCGAAAAACATTTACATGAGCAACTTGAAAAACATCAACATGAGCAACTTGAAAAACATTCACATGAGCAACATGAAAATCATTCACATGAGCAACATGAAATTCATTCACATGAGCAACTTGAAAAACAGTCACATGAGCAACTTGAAAAACAGTCACATGAGCAACTTGAAAAACAGTCACATGAGCAACTTGAAAAGCAGTCACATGAACAACTTGAAAAACAGTCACATGAGCAACTTGAAAAACAGTCACATGAGCAACTGAAAAACATCAACATGAGCAACTTGAAAAACATTCACATGAGCAACTGGAAAAACAGTCACATGAGCAACTTGAAAAGCAGTCACATGAGCAACTTGAAAAACATTCATATGAGCAACTTGAAAAACATCCACATGAGCAACTTGAAAAACAGTCACATGAGCAACTTGAAAAACATTCATATGAGCAAATTTAAAAACAGTCACATGAGCAACTTGAAAAACAGTCACATGAGCAACTTGAAAAACAGTCACATGAGCAACTTGAAAAACATTCACATGAGCAACTTGAAAAACAGTCACATGAGCAACTTGAAAAACATTCACATGAACAACTTGAAAAACATCAACATGAGCAACTTGAAAAACATTCACATGAGCAACTTGAAAAATATCAACATGAGCAACTTGAAAAACATTCACATGAGCAACTTGAAAATCATTCACATGAGCAACTTGAAAAACAGTCACATGAGCAACTTGAAAAACAATCACATGAGCAACTTGAAAAACAGTCACATGAGCAACTTGAAAAACATCAACATGAGCAACTTGAAAAACATTCACATGAGCAACTTGAAAAACATCAACATGAGCAACTTGAAAAACATCCACATGAGCAACTTGAAAATCATTTACATGAGCAACTTGAAAAACAGTCACATGAGCAACTTGAAAAACAATCACATGAGCAACTTAAAAAACATTCACATGAGCAACTTGAAAAACATCAATATGAGCAACTTGAAAAACATTCACATGAGCAACTTGAAAATCATTCACATGAGCAACTTGAAAAACAGTCACATGAGCAACTTGAAAAACAATCACATGAGCAACTTGAAAAACATTCACATGAGCAACTTGAAAAACATCAACATGAGCAACTTGAAAAACATTCACATGAGCAACTTGAAAAACATCAACATGAGCAACTTGAAAAACAGTCACATGAGCAACTTGAAAAACACCAACATGAGCAACTTGAAAAACAGTCACATGAGCAACTTGAAAAACATCAACATGAGCAACTTGAAAAACATCCACATGAACATCTCGAAAAACATCGTGATGAGCAACTTGAAAAACAGTCACATGAGCAACTTGAAAAATATCCATGTGAGCAAAATATTCTCTGAACGTCACACACAACGAGTATGGAGACAATATCGTTCTTGCTTTCTGTTATAGAAATTCTAGCAACGGTTTTATGTTTGAAATCTTCAATTACGAGTATTGAAGCAACGGTTTTATGTTTGAAATCTTCAATTATGAGTATTGAAGCAACGGTTTTATGTTTGAAATCTTCAATTACGAGTATTGAAGCAACGGTTTTATGTTTGAAATCTTCAATTATGAGTATTGAAGCAACTGTTTTTATGTTTGAAATCTTCAATTATGAGTATTGAAGCAACGGTTTTATGTTTTATATCTTCAGTTACAAGTATTGAAGCAACGGTTTTATGTTTTATATCTTCAGTTATGAGTATTGAAGCAACAGTTTTATGTTTTATATCTTCAGTTATGAGTATTGAAGCAAGGTTTTATGTTTTATATCTTCAGTTATGAGTATTGAAGCAACAGTTTTATGTTTTATATCTTCAGTTAGAAGTATTGAAGCAACGGTTTTATGTTTTATATCTTCAGTTATGAGTATTTTAGCGAGCGTTTTGTGTTTGAGATCTCCTTGAGTTATGGTATGAGTATTCTAGCGAATGTTTTGTGTTTGAGATCTCCTTGAGTTATGGTATGAGTATTCTAGAGAGAGTTTTGTGTTTGACATCTCCTTGAGTTATGGTATGAGTATTCTAGCGAGAGTTTTGTGTTTGATATCTCCTTGAGTTATGGTATGAGCATTCTAGCGAATGTTTTGTGTTTGAGATCTTCTTGAGTTATGGTTTGAGTATTCTAGCGAGTGTTTTGTGTTTGAGATCTCCTTGAGTTATGGTATGAGTATTCTAGCGAGAGTCTTGTGTTTGAGATCTCTTTGAGTTATGGTATGAGTATTCTAGCGAATGTTTTGTGTTTGAGATCTTCTTGAGTTATGGTATGAGTATTCTAGCGAATGTTTTGTGTTTGAGATCTTCTTGAGTTATGGTATGAGTATTCTAGCGAGTGTTTTGTGTTTGAGATCTTCTTGAGTTATGGTATGAGTATTCTAGCGAGAGTCTTGTGTTTGAGATCTCCTTGAGTTATGGTATGAGTATTCTAGCGAGAGTCTTGTGTTTGAGATCTTCTTGAGTTATGGTATGAGTATTCTAGCGAGAGTCTTGTGTTTGAGATCTTCTTGAGTTATGGTATGAGTATTCTAGCGAGTGTTTTGTGTTTGAGATCTCCTTGAGTTATGGTATGAGTATTCTAGCGAATGTTTTGTGTTTGAGATCTTCTTGAGTTATGGTATGAGTATTCTAGCGAGAGTCTTGTGTTTGAGATCTTCTTGAGTTATGGTATGAGTATTCTAGCGAGTGTTTTGTGTTTGAGATCTCCTTGAGTTATGGTATGAGTATTCTAGCGAATGTTTTGTGTTTGAGATCTTCTTGAGTTATGGTATGAGTATTCTAGCGAGTGTTTTGTGTTTAAGATCTTCTTGAGTTATGGTATGAGTATTCTAGCGAGTGTTTTGTGTTTGAGATCTCCTTGAGTTATGGTATGAGTATTCTAGCGAGAGTCTTGTGTTTGAGATCTTCTTGAGTTATGGTATGAGTATTCTAGCAAGTCTTTTAAGTTTTACTCCTTCTTCAAATACAATTTTTTCTCGTTATTTTACGTTCCTGATGTTTTCTCAAAGGGAGGGAAAACATTTGCATAAAATAAGAAAAATATTTTTTTCATTTATGCAATTTAGATCCACATTCAGAAAAGATAACATTATTTGAGAAGTAGAATGTAACAAAACCAGTGCAGCTTCATCAAGCTGCCACGTTACTAACGCTTGAACTTAAAGAAAAATCCCTTCTCAGCTGAAGTCTTCGCGCGCATGTTCTGTCAGACTTAGTCTTATATTATTTCTGTACATAGGTCCATCGTTATTATATTCGAACAGTACTCTATAAGATTCATATTACCTACCTGTATACCAGGAAGAATTCGACATAAACTCCATCAAACTCCCTCTTTCGTAACTATCTTATTTCTTGCACAGACAGAACCAGCAACACTATACCTCTTATTTAGTATTAGATAGAGTGCTCATTATAAAGTCCTAGTGAACAACTGCATTGTTGTCTTTGTAAATTGATCATGATTATTTTTCAGTCTCAAAATGTGATGCTGATTTCCTCTATATAAAACCAAGTCTATTCCTAACACATCAGCATTCAAATAATGTTGCTCTCTTTACTGCTGCTTTACTGGTTACTGAGAATAAACATCACATCGCTTAAGGCAGATCGATAGGTCATTGATGTAGATGACTCAAAATATACTTTCTAATGTGCTAGAGTTACTTTAGCTTGATGCTTATAAACAAACCTGCTCTAACTCATAACTGTAATAACTCATAGCTGTACTAACTCATAACTGTACTAACTCATAGCTGTACTAACTCATAGCTGTACTAACTCATAGCTGTACTAACTCATAGCTGTACTAACTCAAAGCTGGATTAACTCTTAACTGTACTAACTCATATGTGGACTAACTCTTAACTGTACTAACTCATAGCTGCACTAACACATAACTGTACTAACTCATAACTCTAATAACTCATAGCTGTACTAACTCATAACTGTTCTAACTCATAACTGTACTAGCTCATAACTGTACTAACTCATAGCTGGACTAACTCTTAACTGTACTAACTCATATGTGGACTAACTCTTAACTGTACTAACTCATAGCTGCACTAACACATAACTGTACTAACTCATAACTCTAATAACTCATAGCTGTACTAACTCATAACTGTTATAACTCATAACTGTACTAGCTCATAACTATACTAACTCATAGCTGGACTAACTCTTAAATGTACTAACTCATATGTGGACTAACTCTTAACTGTACTAACTCATAGCTGCACTAACACATAACTGTACTAACTCATAACTCTAATAACTCATAGCTGCACTAACACATAACTGTACTAACTCATAACTCTAATAACTCATAGCTGTACTAACTCATAACTGTTCTAACTCATAACTGTACTAGCTCATAACTGTACTAACTCATAGCTGGACTAACTCTTAACTGTACTAACTCATATGTGGACTAACTCTTAACTGTACTAACTCATAGCTGCACTAACACATAACTGTACTAACTCATAACTCTAATAACTCATAGCTGTACTAACTCATAACTGTTATAACACATAACTGTACTAGCTCATAACTATACTAACTCATAGCTGGACTAACTCTTAAATGTACTAACTCATATGTGGACTAACTCTTAACTGTACTAACTCATAGCTGCACTAACACATAACTGTACTAACTCATAACTCTAATAACTCATAGCTGCACTAACACATAACTGTACTAACTCATAACTCTAATAACTCATAGCTGTACTAACTCATAACTGTTCTAACTCATAACTGTACTAACTCATAACTGTACTAGCTCATAACTGTACTAACTCATAGCTGGACTAACTCTTAACTGTACTAACTCATATGTGGACTAACTCTTAACTGTACTAACTCATAACTTTACTAACACATAACTGCACTAACACGTAACTGTACTATCTCATAACTGTACTAACTCACACCAGAATAACTCTTTTCATTTCTCTTTTTCCCATGGAATCATTTTCACTGCCATCATAAATGTCCCACATCCGCTCCACATTTCTGTCCCAGCACCCCACAAACCGCTTTCGCGCTGTTGGTAAACTTAGTTGACACGGTTGCATTCCGTGCATGCCTTGTACAACTGCTTAGGCGACGATTGCAAACGACTTCTATCGAAAAGGGAGTTTACTTCATCACTTCAGTTTCCTCAAAAAATCACATTGAAAATAAACAAAACGAACACGATATGGTGCGACAAAGATAGTTTCTCCAAAAGTAGGTCGACATGCGCAGTCATTGTGCAGTGTCCGTTATGACATTAACAATGTCGATTTTCGTGCACGTCATGGTGTTCTACATAGGCGATAATTTCAAGAAACATCACTTAAAAAACAAAGCAACTACTGCTGCTTCCCTTCTCTAGGTCACACGAACAAATCAATTATTCAAACAAAAGACTATCAAAACACAACAGTAACTGCGGCCTCTAAAGATGGCTGGCGAACATGGACGCCATTTTCCCGGAGTTTAGCAACTCTATAACTCATAACTGTCTTAACTCATAAATGTATTAACGCATAAATGTAATAACTCATCATTATATAACTGATAAATGTACTCTAATCAGTCAACATATTATTGCTCTTTATATTATCGTCGAGTTCATAAATGATAAATTTGTCTCCTTTAATAAATGCATAGATCAGAAATGAAGAGCTGAGAATAAAAGCTAGGAATAACCCCCGACATAGAATAAATAGAGATACAACAGATAAAATGGTTTGGCCACGTGAAAAAAAGCAGAGTAATCTAAACATAACACAACGAGCCTTCAAAAAGCGTTGCGAGAATATCAGACCCAAGGGTCGACCATGAAAAAGATGGGTCGATGGAATATTAGAAGCATTAGGAAACATTACAACAGCAGAAGTGAACGGCAGAGCAAAAGACCGCAAATTATATCTCCCCTCGACGCTCAAAGGCAAATCAGGAAGGAAAGAAGAAAAAAGAAGAAATGCATATACTTTCTATAATTCCAAAGTCTTTCATTTCACAGTCCCTGCAACGTGTATGAGTTATAAAACAATAATATAGAATTTATACAAAACTTGACTATTGTTATATTCAGTTTCATTTATCACTTGCTCAGGTATTATCACAGTTTTTGACTTTTTGTTCGGGTCTTTGTTCAATATTTCCTGATATTCTTCTTCGTCTTCCCATAATTCTGAAGATCTTTGGGGCATTCTTGAGAGCCTTCATCAGTCGTTACCATGTATCTCAATCTTCGGTCGTTCTTTGAGACACAACGAAGTTGTGAAACATTCCTGTTAAATTTTTATGCAATCTTCCCATCTTTCACTTCCGACCACGCCTTTCCCCTCATTTTACAGTTCCTTGCAGAATGGTTTTTTGCCTGGTCAAACGATCGAAATACGTGGCCAAACCATTTCATTTTACATTCCTTCAAAAATAGTAAAAAGATCATCATGTACTTATTTGTTTTAAATATCTTGTTTTAATAACTTTTTTTTCTATGCGTGATTGCGATCTAAGTATGCGATGCCCAAAACTTTACGATAATATTTCATCTCTATAGCCTGTAATTGTAGCTCTACCGCAAGTGTCCATACTTCGGAGGCATAATACAGAGCTGCAAAAGTGCAGATCAGCGTGATTTTCTGTAGTTTCAGCTATTTCAAATTAATTTACTAGTTCTTTGACCATCCAGTGTATGAACATGATCTTCCACATCATTGCACCTTTAACGTAGACATTTTCTGTATTTTCAGCTATTTCAAATTAATTTACTAGTTCTTTTACCTATCCAGGATGTGAAAATGATCTTTCACATCATTGCACCTTTAACGTTGACATTTTCTGTACAGCTGTCTGAGTTATGTCCAGTTGTTGTAATATTTGTCCTTATCTATATTCATCACATTCTTCGACCACAATTCATGTGTTGCTCATATAAATATGTATTTCTACGCCATACACACATATACTACTCGGACGTTTCTTTATATCTATGTCTTACGTCCATTGTCTGCAAATATTGATTTGTATGACTCCGTTACACGTCCAGGCTGTTAGATCCATGTGTATGTTATATGCTCACATTCATCACAACTTACACTTTTTTCGCCCATATTTTCAAAACAATGACTTTTCTTCTGCAACATACGCCCACGATTTCAGTTTGAAAACAGATTATGTTACATAACTCAACCTCACATAGCAGATTTCAATCAAACGTCAACCTTCCCTTTCACGGACACAAACGCCAGACACTCTTCACGTAGTCCCACCTTTGTGATTTAATATCTATATCAGCGATCACTAGACGATGTCCTATCGCCTTAGGGAGTTCCCAGATTACACATTGACCAACATTCTGGATTCTCTTCTCGCGGTTGTTTATGAACCACACTTATTTGTAGCAACAGGGTCACGCCTAACAGAACACCACAGGACACATCACAAATGCCATTATCTCCAGAAAACGTTGCCCAAATCCCTAGGTCACCACAACTCTATGATCATCAGATCTGATTTGTTCAATGAAACTGAATTATTATTGATACGGCGGGCGATACATTAACGACATCAACTCATAAAAGATGAAGTTTTTCTGTGATCGCTTTTTCTATTGAACAAAAGTATCCGCTTGTCCAATCTCTTCTTAAACAAATTAATAAAATCTGTTCCATGTTTCAGTTCATTTGTCAAATAATCCACAAGCTGGCATTTTTGTTACAAATTAAATTACGTATTCTTGTTGCTGTTATTTCAGTTTGCTGGTTTTAAAGTGATGCTTTGTAGACGAATTCAATGAACAGATTGTGTAAAACAGCGTCACACAATCTGTAAACAAGCATGCAAAGAAAGATGTATTTGTTTATCTGTCTTTTCCCTGACGATTTGTGCTCTGCCTCCAGCGCTGTGAGAAGGCAGTAGGTTTGAGTAAATTGCAATGTGCCGTGTTCTGCAACATTTGCGTTTTGTCCATACAAAACGTATTACTTGAGAACAAAATTATATGAGCTCGGGTTTGCCTTCTCTCTTGATCTTCAATCCACTTCACATGGTTTTGTTAGTCTGATTTTGTAGCTCCAACAGGTGGTGCAGTAGAATATCTTTAGTCTTTCTCAGCTTTGGTTCACCTGCCGTGACGGCAGATTTGGCTAAAATGCTTTCGTCTCACCAATCACACGAGACGTGCGGCCTTTTATTAACATGTCTATTTTTTTTTTACATTAAATTATAATTCTTTTAAACATTAAACAAATTTAATTAACGGAGATGTACATTCCATTAAGGTTGTAAAAAAACCGGCATTAACAAAATAGGATGGAGTCGCTTAAGCCAATCTATTATTCATCTCAAAGGAGCAATGTAACAATCATGGCCAGTGTTTACTCTCCACTGAAAAAAAAATCTGTGAGATTGGAGATAGTGAAAGAAAGCTTTGCTTTTTTTAATGTGTGCTATATTTTTCCTTTATTCGTTGTGTTTTAGGCATTTTTCACACTGTATTTGATGGAAGGGTTTGTTCTATTGAATGTTTGTTAATAGAGATAGCCCTTAAGTTGTTATGAATAACTGCAACTGATAAGAGCAAAACTTTTAACAATTGCATTATAATTAAAATATTTTAAATTGATATTAACATTACTCATATGTGATTGTAACGTTGTATTCTAGCAATATTAAATAGTGTTCCCTGTGATGAAACATCAAACAACAAATCGATATTTATGACGATGATCTTTGAGTTATCTAACAATTAACTGACATCTTCGATTCCAGCTCAGAATCTCCACTCGGCACATTCCTCCCCTTGTCAGCTGACATGGCGTCATGTAGGAACTGATTGTACCCCTGCCATGTTTGTTCTAGCGTCTTCTCATCAGCCTTCTTTTTTATGACTATATCGAACTCCAGCTGGACCTTGAAGCGCCGTTTGTGGCCAGTTTAATGACCCATTGCACCTCTTCTGTGGTGGCCACATTACTGAACTCTCGTCACTCTAGTGAAATATTAGAGAGGAGCATGTTCATCATCGCTGCACAACTGTGGGTGTCGCATTGATCCGTTTACAACAAGAATCTTTCAAAGATAGCCCTGCCTTTCTCTTCATCAATGACCTTCCCTCCCTCATCACGGATGTTAATTCACGTTCCTATCTAATCTATTGTTCATGTTTCTGTACACCTGCCGAAGGTAAAACGATAAAGGTACGAAACTTGAATCGGCGTCTCAGCACGCGGAATTTTACCAATAAGTGCTCGGACGCCTATTCAGAAATACAGTAATCCCTCAGTTATCGCGGTTAATAGGGACCAGAACACCCCGCAATAAGTGAAAAACCGCGAGGTAGTGTCATCCTCTCATTTTTAACATATATTACATTTTTTGTGCATGTATAATATCAATAAGTGTATATGAAACCATATAAGTGCATATGTTATTATTAGAACATTAAATAAAGAATAGTTTCAAACATGTAAATAACATATTAATAGTATAAATAACATATATAAAATAATGTCTAAAAGATATAAATATGATACCTGTGTGTGTAACATACGTAGATGTAACTAAAGTGTACATACTGTAAATATGTTTTAGAAATCTTTTATTCTTATAACAACTTTTCTTTTATAACAAGGTCCGTAACTCCCCTCTGACAATAGCTTCTCTTCGCTTGATCTTTATAAATGTCGATGAAACACCTGTGCAGTACGGTGGAGGTGAAGAAGATGAAGATGATTTACTGCACAGGTTAATGAGAGCTTTACTGCTCCTCAGATGACGCCTTATCGTCAGGTGCTAGGGGCGCTGGATCGTCGCGGGCAGCTTCGGATAGAGCTGGGGTAGCTGCAGTAGACGGCATAGATGCAGCAGGAGGCGGCGTAGAGGCAGCAGGCGTGCGGGCAACTTTCGCGCCATAATTCCTCAATTTTGAATTTTTGAACAATCCGCGATGTACTGAGGCCGCGATAAATGAACCGCGAAGTAGCGAGTGATGACTGTATTCATAGGCTTCTGTATAGTGTCGCCTCAAGGATCGTAACACACGAGCAAGGCAATATTCCTCACCATCCCAGTGTACGAACCCTGGTACCCATTTTTCTGCTAGCGGCTGGGTCGATCGCTGGGGCGTCTTTTTTCCCCAACCACGAACACAGTTCACACTGCTTCTAGAGGGAATCGAACACATGTTGTCAGGACTGCGGTAGCTAATGGGGTGGTTATCCCAACTAAACTACCGGACCCTCCCCCACCCTCTTTTTTCTGCCAAAATCTAGTCAAGGACATTTCAGATGAACCATGTTTGCCAAAATTATTGCTTTGACGTCATGGCTAGGTGTTTGAAACTGCAACTGGCCGTTCACATTTTGTCTTCTAAAGTGATTGTGTCAGGGATGGTTAGACATATGTTGTTTATGTGGGCCACCACCCTTTCATGATACCTATTTAAGCTTCCACGCAGAACTTTTCTCATATGTCCACCATACAGGTTTTCTCCACTTCTTATTCCTGAGTTTTGTTTCGTATTCCTTGCGCATGAGCCTCGCTTGCACCGAATTTGTCTTCATATCATATCTAAAAGTATGTTTGGTCCTCCAAAATGTGCCTAGAAATACTTGAGCAATCATAACAGCACATGGAAGGTGCCTCCCATTGGTACTCCCATTATGCGGGAGACATTTCCACTGAACGTCTATTTCTGACATCGCAAACCAACACCAAGTCTACGTTAGAATCAGTGTCTGTTTCGCTGGTCGTTAGTCCTGTACAGTCTCGACGATTCAGTTCAGTGAGGTTCACTTCTTGAAGTGTCGTATCTGGTCGTTAGTCCTGTACAGTCTCGACGATTCAGTTCAGTGAGGTTCACTTCTTGAAGTGTCGTATCTGGTCGTTAGTCCTGTACAGTCTCGACGATTCAGTTCAGTGAGGTTCACTTCTTGAAGTGTCGTATCTGGTCGTTAGTCCTGTACAGTCTCGACGATTCAGTTCAGTGAGGTTCACTTCTTGAAGTGTCGTATCTAACACCAGGCCCTGTGGATTGTCATTTGGATTGCCCCAGTTTGTGCCGCTTGCGTTGAAATCTTGGCACATCAATAGTCTGTCTCCGGGTAGCTTCTCTAGTTATTTAAGAAAAGACCAGTTTTCCTCTTCTGTGAGGGTACTATTGTGTAACCTGTTTAACCATGTTTATAACATTTCATTTTGAGGCACCCACACTAATTTGTACGCCCTGCAGTTTTAACAGCTTACTAGCTATGCACTTTCTTCCTCTTCTCCTTTCCTTCCTCATTTGCCTTTCAGAGTCGAGAGGAGATATAATCTGGCGGTCGTTTGCTCTTCTGTTCGCCTCGGCTGCTGTTATGTTTCCTAGTGCTTCTAATATTCCATCCATCCATCTTGGCTATGTACCGGAGGTCCAAAATTCTGTGACTAAGTTAATTCATTGCGACGATTGCCCGACTGTGGTGTCAGCATAAAGACAGGCGAAATACCACATGAATGGCTACATAGTTACCTTGTTCCCTTGGGCAAAAAACAAGGCAAGGACAGTTCAGACATTAAAGTCTACAAAATCATAAACACTGCAGAATGTGTACGGTAAAGTGCTTGAAAAGATAATCGCCAAATGTCGAATGCGGGACTTGGAAAAACAGGTAGGCTGCTACCTTACTCGATGGGCTGGTATAGACCATGCAAGGACACCGCCATAAAAGCATTAGTCCTTGCTCATGATGTGTACGATCCCGAGTACTAGGGTTTCCAAAGAAGTGGGGAGATGGCAGTAGTTGACCATGACCTAGAGTACGCATATAACAGAGTTGAGTATTGCACGCTAATATCACACAATATGATCATGAAAATAGACCCTGGAAGGTGCGATGTGCTTGGCATATTCTAATGTCATATTTTGGAATTTTTTTTTTTTTAGTATTTTATCTATCCATCGTTTTTGATAACGCATTCTCTATTTTTTCCTTCGGTATTGTTCATTGCTAGTCGCGGGGCCCATTGTGAGCCTTTCACTATGTCCCAACTGATTTCACATGTTCTTTCTATGACACGATCTTGCTATATTAAATTGTCGCTCTTCCCTTTCTAGGGAAGATCTTTTGATGTTCAGCTCTTTAGCTTCTTGACTCTAAAGAGAGAAGGGCAAACTGTTTAGGATCAGAACTCCAGGCCTACAAATCATGTTGTACGATGAGCCTGAAAGTTACGATTTAATGTGCTCTGTGAAGACACTACTAGACTACAATTGTTTCAACTGTATACTTGACAAGGCTTCCCCAAGTACCTAATGTCGATTATATAGTCACAATCACAATTCTTGTGTTAACAATAACAGTAATTGTGTTGATACTTTTCAATTTCTAATTCTCCAGATACTTAACTTCTAAGGCGATCCTTTTCTTCCTGATCCTTCACTTATAATTGTCTCTCTTATGCTAACTCTTTACACACATAGAGTATATCCACATTCAACGTTCTCTGATCGGTTATTTCTGAATATAGTGTCAGAGTGTAGCATTTTTCTGATTGGTTGTTCAAGAATGGAGTGTCTGAGTGTAGTGTTTT
Source organism: Megaustenia siamemsis (assembly GCA_032433765.1). Classification (NCBI taxonomy): domain Eukaryota; kingdom Metazoa; phylum Mollusca; class Gastropoda; order Stylommatophora; family Ariophantidae; genus Megaustenia; species Megaustenia siamemsis. The sequence goes on along the minus strand of JAVIAB010000073.1, from coordinate 109,541,372 downwards.
TTTTATGATTGGTGATTCAAGAATAACACCTTAGGCGACTATGGACATGGCAAAGCCCAGACAAAAAAGTGCACAATCAAATTGATTTTATACTGGTACAGAGAAGATTCAGGAACGGGCTAACATCTGTTAAAACAAGGCCAGGAGCAGATTGCAATGGTGACCATGTACCAGTAGTTGGAAAGATAAGAATAAAACTGCGGAAGGCACAGAAATCCCCAAGAAATATAAAATTAGAAATATATATACTTAGAGTAGATAAACAGGTGAGCGATAAGTATGGCCCGATAATACAAAATAGATATAATACTATTCAGAAAATACAGGACATCGATGAGCAGTGGGAAATGCTCAAACAATCGATTCAACAAACATCAAAAGAAGTTATACCAGTGACCAAAAGAATCAACAAAAAGAAATTAGTGACAGAAAAAATATTACAACTAATGGATGAAAGAAGAAAACATAAAAAAGAAGAACAGACATACAAAATATTGACAAAGAGATCCAGAACAAATGCAGTGAAGCAAAGGAAGGATGGTTAAAACAGAAATGTGAAGAAATGGAAAAACAACAAAAGAAAGATTCAAAATGTATGCACAATCAGATAAATGAATTAACAGGAAGAAAAGAAGTCAAAGTTTCAGGATGTGTAAAGTCAAAGGAAGGAAATATAATAATGGGACTGGAGAAGACAATAGAAAGATGGACAGAATATATCAGTCAACTCTTTGATGATGAAAGACCAGAGTTAAACAATTCAAACAAAGACACAGGACCACCAATTATGCAGAGTGAAATGGAGGACACAATTCAACACATGAAATGAGGCAAAGCTCCAGGTCCCGACAATATAACAAAAGAAGAGATAAATGCATTAGGAGAGTTGGGAGTACAAGTCATAACAAAACTACTCAATGACATATATAACACTGGACACATACCCGAAGATCTACTAAAATCTATCTTTGTAGCCATACCGAAGAAGTCAGGCGCCACTGATTGTGACGACCATCGCACTATTAGTCTCATGAGCCATATGACGAAAATATTACTAAGAATCATCATGAGACGTGTAAGAAACAAAATAAAACCAGAAATAAGTGAGGAACAATGTGGATTTGTGGAAGGAAAGGGCACCAATAATGCAGTATCCATCTTAAGAACATTGATAGAAAGATCTATAGAGGTAAAGGAAGGTCTATATATGAGCTTTATAGATTACACAAAAGCATTTGACAAAGTAAAGCATGTGGAAATAATCAATATGCTGGAGAAATTAAATATTGATGGCAAGAATCTGCGAATCATAAAAAACATGTACTGGCAACAAACAGCAGCCATACGAATTAACAACCAAACAGGACAATTTAAACTTATAAAACAAGGAGTCAGACAAGACTGTGTTCTGTCGCCGGATTTGTTTTCACTTTACAGCGAATATATTATGAGATCAATAGTAGACAAAAAAGGAATTGAAGTCAACGGTCACAACATAAATAATTTGCGATATGCGGATGACACAGTCTTAATAGCAGAGACAGAAAATGAACTACAAGAAATGATATATATAATAGTAAAAGAAAGCATCAAGAAAGATAGTCTGAACAGTAAGAAAACAGAAGTAATGGTCATATCGAAGAAACAATCATTACCAGCATACAGCATAAAAATAAACAGGACAAATTTGAAAGAAATGCAACGCGTCAAATACTTGGGCACAATAATAACATCGAATTGAAGAAGCACCACGGAAATAAGAAGTAGAATAGCTCAGGCCAAAATAGCATCTCAGAAAATGAAAAATATCTTATGCAACAAATCTATGTCAATAGAAATGAGAAATAGAGTTCATCGGTGCTATATAGAACCAATTCTGACCTTTGGAAGCGAATCATGGACAGTAGACAAACAAATGAAAAGACGATTAGAGGCCACAGAGATGGGATTTCTCAGAAGAATGTTGAAAGTTCCCTGGACAGGCTAAAAAGACCAATGAGAAAGTTTTCAAAGAGGCCAACACAAAAGGCAGTTCCTAAAAAACATCAGAAAGAAACAATCAACATTTTTCAGGCGCATCATGAGAAGAGGAAAGTTGGAATACTTAGTTACAACTGGCAAAATAAAAGGAAAGAGAGATCGCGGACGACAAAGAGAGAAAATACTGGATAGCTTGGTGTCATGGCATGGAAAGCAGTCAACAACAGAACTGATACGATGCACTGTGGATAGAAGATTGTAGAAGGACATGATCGCCTACGCCAACCGGTATGGCACATGATGATGATGTTCAAGAATGTAGCTTCAGGGTGTGTTGTTTTTTTTCTGATTTGTTCTTTAAGAATGTAGTGTCAGAGTGTAGTGTTTTTTCTGATTTTTCTTTAAGAATGTAGTGTCAGTGTGGGTTTTTTTTTTATTTGTTCTTTAAGAATGTAGTGTCAGTGTAGTGTTTTTTCTGATTTGTTCTTTAAGAATGTAGTGTCAGAGTGTAGTGTTTTTTCTGATTTGTTCTTTAAGAATGTAGTGTTTTTTCTGATTTGTTCTTTAAGAATGTAGTGTCAGAGTCTGACATTTGCAGCACAACGCTTGGCGAACACGGTGAACAAGAAACATAAAACCCGAAAACGCTTTTGTAACAACGCGCCCTGCTTATATTAATAGGAACACAAATTATAATACATGTAATAACACGTAATAATACAATTAAAAATTCATTTCAGCTGGAATAATTAATTTCTGTATCTATATCAGTGGAAACGTCGGGTAGATGTTCTTTATCTGCTACTATATGCAATAGACAGTACAACATGCAACAGTCTCTGCTGCCTTGCCTATGTACGCGGAGGAATAAAAGGTTAGAGTTCGGCACTTGGCAAAACAACCCTCCGCCATTTTGAATGAGGATTTTTTGTCAAAGACTAACGGAGTCTGCCGTAAGTGAAAGTTGTGGACAGCAACGGAAAACACTGTTGAAAATCATTGGGATAGTAGTCGGTAATCAACTTTAGAAAATCAAACGGGACAGTTTATGAGAGCTGTTTCAGTCAAATAACCAATCAAAAGCGTAAAGATAGAAATTTGTGGCGAGGCATGATCACCTATGCCAGAAGGCATGGTTCTGGTTGATGAAACCGAAGCCACGGTTTCTAGTTGATGAAACCAAAGGCATGGAAATCTTCTTGGAAATACATTCAAACTGGAAGGTTCCGTTAGGATTGCGCAGTAACAGCAAAAATAAGGGGAAAGAAAATAAAAGGAAAGCTGTTACAACTACACACGTTTACTCAGTTTAATTGCTTCTTTAAAATTATAGAGCGTCAGAAGACTAGTTGTGAGCATGCTAGCCTGGCGATAAGTTAAAAATGGGTTTAACTTCAGCATCATGCTCTTTATTTGCCCAGCAAAATGAAGTCAGTACCTCGCCCTTTGAGATGGGAAATATATTATCAAAAGCAAATAGCACTGGCCCCATCATCTCTGAATGCTGCGCCCCAGAACAGTGACATTTAATACTCCACTCCCCACATTATAAAAATCCTCAAGCAATTTAAAAATTAAATTTATGGAAAGATTATTGTATCAGTTACTCTTTAAATTACAACAAGTGACGCAACTCCTGAAATAGATTATTTCTGTGGCTAGATAATCCCTGACACAGACATGAACTGCACGCCTTGGTAGAAGCTGCTCGCTCGTCAAATTCTGTAGACACGTTTCTTGGGATGAGCAGACGAAACAGATACCAGTTCAGAACTTCGGGACTTGCTTTTAGCAGGGTAAAGCCTCTCTGTGTTCCCACTAGGTGATGGAACAGATTCCAGTTACAAGGAGATGGATGTTCGTGACTTGTTCCGCTCTCTACTCTTGTCTTTAACGCATCACTGGACAAAGAAAGTATTTTAGTAAATAATAGCTTAAATAATTACATTACATATATTACACACACACATTATATATATATATATATATCATCATCATCATCATCATCATGTGCCATACCGGTTGGCGTAGGTGATCATGTCCCTCCACAATCTTCTATCTACAGTGCATGGTGTCAGCTCTGTTGTTGACTGTTTTCCATGACATGAAACCAAGCTATCCAGTATTTCCTCTCTTTGCCGCCCGCGATCTCTCTTTCCTTTTATTTTGCCAGTTGTAATCAAGTATTCCAACTTTCTTCTTCTCATGATGTGCCCGAAAAATGTTGATTGCTTCTTTCTGATGTTTTTAAGAGCTCCCTTTTTGTGTTGGTCTCTTTGAGAACTTCCTCATTTGGTCTTTTTAGCTGTCCAGGGAACTTTCAACATTCTTCTGAGAAATCCCATCTCTGTGGCCTCTAATTGTCTTTTCATTTGTTTGTCTACTGTCCATGATTCGCTTCCATATATATATATATATATATATATATATATATATACATGTATATATATATATAAAACTAATCGTTTAAATGTCAAATGTGCGTAATTTATGTAATGTAATTATTTAACCTATTATTTACTAAAATAAGAACAGGCAGGTATGCCTTCTATCTCCATTTCCCTTTTTGCGGGCGATAGATTGTAATATGAAAATAACTCAGAATAACAGAAGAGGAATATAGTGATCTCTGACCAAGCAACTTAATGACTTAGACTTTGCTAATGACATAGCTCTCCTATCACATAATGATCAACGGATGCAAGATAAAATGAACATAATTGATGAGAGATCACAACAGATGGGACTGAAAATAAATAGAGATAAGACCAAAATTATGAGAATTAATGCAGTTGACAATAAGCAAATAACACAAGGAGAAATACCTCTACTAGGCGTACAATCTTATATATAGTAAAAAAGTAAAGTACCCCCGTCACGCCAAGTGGCGGCGTATAGGGAATATGGTGTTAGTGACAATAAATTTTACAGACCTCCGGCACATGATTTTTGGGGTAATGTGGTCGGTATTACGCCCGTGCCGCTTTACTTTTCCAGAAAAAAATTCCGGTACCCATTTAAGGCTGGGTGAACCCGGAAGCCGTCGGTTTGGATCGAACCCTACCCCTTGTCCTTTGTAGTCCAGTTCACTAACCACTGAGCTATCGCGGATGCGATCTTACATATATTGGTCTATAATATAGACAAAGAGGGAGAAACAGAATGATGCTAAAATAAGAATATAAAAAGCAGGTGAAGCATTTGTTGCACTGGGAAACATAAGGGACACAAAAGAAATTAGGTAAAATACACAAAATAATAATGTTCACCTCAAATGTTACGTCACTCCTATTATATGGTGTGAAATATGGAGAACAACAAAATTGACAATCATAAAGATACAGACTTTCATTAATGGATGCTATATAGAACCAATTATGACCTATGGAAGCGATGCATGGACAGAGGGCAAACAAATAAAAAGACGACTAAAGGCCACAGAAAAGGGATTTCTCAGACGAATGAGAAGAGGAAAGTTGGGATTCTTGGTTACAACTGGCAAAATACAGGGAAAGAGATATCGCGGACGACAAAGAGGGAAAATACTGGATAGCTTGGTGTCATGGCAAGGAAAGCAGTCAACAACAGAACTGATACGATGTACTGTAGATAGAAGATTGTGGAAGGACATGGTCGCACATCGCGCATGATGGCACATGATGATGATGATGAATAATGGATGCTTACGCATAATAAAAGGTCGGAAATAGCAGGACAAAATCACTAACATAGAATTATGGAAAAGTACTAGTGAAGTAGCAGTGGATAAAGAAATACAGCGAAGATGATGGCGCTGGATAGGACACACCTTGTGGAAGCCAACTGAGAGTATTACACAACAGGCCGCATTTTGGAATCCCCTAGCAAAAAGACAAAGAAGAAGACCAAAATATTCCTGAAGAGAACAGATGGAAGCAGAGACGAAGATGATGGGAAAAACATGGGAAGCAGAGACGAAGATGATGGGAAAAACATGGGAAGCAGAGACGAAGATGATGGGAAAAACATGGGAAGCAGAGACGAAGATGATGGGAAAAACATGGGAAGCACTTAAAAGAATGGCAAGAAAGATAACGGCTCGGAAATTGTTTGTTGAAGACCTATGTTCCTCAGGGAGTTGAAAGGTAGAAGAAGAAGAAGGATTATTAAACGTAATTAAATAATATAGTAATGCAATATAGTAAAGGATGTTTTTAAATATATTTGTCAACATCAGGTCGCAATGGTTGTAGCTTTTTTCTTGAGAAAGAAGGGGGGGGGGGCGTGGTGGAGTGAGGAGAGAGAGGAGTTGATAAAGCACTTTCTCTTCGTTAGTGACTCTCTCGTTGACCCAGTTGTCCATTGTTATTTGGGTCGACAGGAGTAGACCCATAGGGTGAATGAATGACCTGATACAACTAGCGATCCATAGTTAACAGCTCTCGTCGGAGTCAGTGACAGCAAAATGACAAAGAAAATGTTACACTTTCTCTAGCCTTGGTGGTCCCCAAGTGGTCCCCTAAAAACGGTTAATAATCTAATTCTCAGCATTCTTCTCTACAACTACATTTATATGGCCTCCAAAAGATATCTTTGTCTTTTGTCCAGTCCAATTGTTCAGGAGTCACTTCCGTATGATTATGCCAAGGCTATACTCAATAACATCGTTTTCTTTCTAAAATTATCAAAAATGGAGTCAACCAAAGATAACACAAAGAGTGAAGCCATAGATTCAGCAGCCAACAGACGTAAATAATAATTACCATCATCATTACGTGTCATACCAGTTGAATAAGGCGATCATGTCCTTCCACAATTTTCTATGTACAGTACTTCGTATTAATTCTGTTGTTGACTGTTTTCCATGCCATGACACCAAGCTATCCAGTATTTTCCCTCTTTGTCGTCCGCGATATCTCTTTCCCTGTATTTTGCCAGTTGTAACATATTATTCTAACTTTCCTCTTCTCATGATGTGCCTGAAAAATGTTGATTGTTTCTTTCTGATGTTTTTAGGAGCTTCATTTTTGTGTTGGCCTCTTTGAGAATTTCTTCATTGGTCTTTGTAGCTGTGCAGGGAACTTTCAACATTCTTCTGAGAAATCCTGTGAGAAATTCTCTGTGGCCTCCAATCGTCTTTTCATTTGTGTGTCTACTGTCCATGATTCGCTTCCATAAGTTAGAATTGGTTCTATATAGCACCGATGAACTCTCTTATTTCTATTGACACAGATTTATTGCATAAGATATTTTTCATTTTTGAAATGCTATTTTGGCCTGAGCTATTTTGCTTTTTATTTCTGTGGTGCATCTCCCATCTGATGTTATTATTGTGCCCAAGTATTTGAAACGTTGTACTTGTTTCAGATTTGTCCTGTTGTTTTAGAATAGTAAATAATAGACAGTCATAATACCAACTTTAAGTCTTGAATTTGGAGATCTGACTATAAATGATGGGAATCATGTCTCGTATATCGAGCATCTCACAAGACACAGAAAACGGTTACATCTAATGTAGAACATCCGCTTAAACACGTAAATGAGTTTTAAAATGCAATAACAAATTCTACGTTGACAAATCAGTCATGGCAACGTCTTCTCTGGTCTATAAATGATATTGCGAGCCGCATAGCTTCATTTGTAGACGTTATAGTAACTGAAAATAGTGTGACTATAATAGTGTGACTATAATAGTGTGACTATAATAGTGTGACTATAATAGTGTGACTATAATAGTGCGACTATAATAGTGTGACTATAATAGTGTGACTATAATAGTGTGACTATAATAGTGTGACTATAATAGTGTGACTATAATAGTGTGACTATAATAGTGTGACTATAATAGTGTGTATGTGTCAAGAAAAAGAGTTCTTAAATGTTATGTAGAGCCAGTCTTAACATATGGATGTGAATCATGAACAATAAAACAACAGACAAGAAAATCACTGGTGTCTGTAGAAATGTGGTTTTACAGAAGAATGTTGACAATACCATGGACAGCTAAGAAGAGTAATGAAAACGTTCTGAAAAAGGCCAAAGCAAAATGAGAACTAATTTCCAATATTAGGAAGAAACAATCATAATTTTTTGGCCATGTAATGAGACGAGAAAGCTGGAATTCTTTTGTAACAACTGAGAAAATTGAGGGACGAAGAGATAGAGGGAAGCATAATAAAAAGATACCAGACCGCTTAAGAGAATGGCTTGGCAGAAAGTCAACAACAGAAATAATAAATAACTGTCGAGATCGAAAGTTGTGGAGAGACATGATCACCTACGCCAGCAGGCTAGGTACTTGATAATGATTATAATATTGTAACATTGTACTTTCTTATTCTAAGTCCAAACCGAGCTCTTACTCAGCTGGGATTTGATGATTAGTCTAATTACTGACTAATTTAGTTCTGTTTTTTTTCTTTTTAGTTTTTCTATATGACTAATTAATGATGAGCTAGTGTATGTGTGGTATAGAAAGACAAACCATACATTTGTTAGAGATATGGTGTGGGTATGTGTGTGGGAGCGAGTCCTGCTGAAGCAGATTCCAGTAAGGCATTTAGATCCTATTACAGTAACTACCTCCGAGGGTTAATGCTAAAACCTAGTCTGCCTGTCTGACTGCATGATCCAGTAATTGCCTAGCTGGCTGTTAGAGCTACGAACTGATGAGTCGACTGTTCACAATATCTTTGTTCTCCTTTGTGTCCAAGATTATACTGAATACATATATACGTATGTTGGGCTCAACACAGCCAACTATAAATTTACTTAGGCATGCAGGCTGGGTGGGAATTCCTGGGAAAAGACCAAATAGCATGATGTTTTCAGTTTGGCGAGCAAGGGTGGTTGTGTGTAGAGTGAGGTCACCCATCTATCATCATCATCATGTGCCATACCGGTTGGCGTAGGTGATCATGTCCCTCCACGATCTTCTATCTACAGTGCATCGTATCAGTTCTGTTGTTGACTGTTTTGTGATTTTTCATGATTATTCCAGGCAATTTAAGAAGGTAGTTTGCCATTCCTTTCCTTCTTGGCAGTGACTGTACTAGTCGGAGATCGCAGCCATTGTCTCTAACAAATCTATATCTCCTATATTTGAGCACGTCACACTATTTGATTGGTTTTCCGGTTTTATTTTCTGGCTGTGGATCTTTGTAAATCTATAGTTGACTATGGTTTGAATATGATTTTCCCAAATAAACAGGCACCGTCCACCCTCGCTGCACAGGCAGATATCTCCGTCTTCGGAGGTAGTTATATTTTTTCCGTTCATGAGCAAGTGACGTTTCAAGCCGGGCCTCGCTGCTGAGACCAGGGTTGGTTGCCGTAGAGAGAAATTATAAATGAAAGTCCCAACTAGTGCAGCCGGGATCCACAACCTCTCTATCTCGAGGCCGGCGTCTTGCCTCAAGACCACCCAGTCCCCCGTGATGTAGATATGATCTCATTATGAGATAACGCAAATTTTGCAGCAATACCTCATTTACAAGGGCTATATTGTCCTTTTCAATTTAGGATGTAGCTTTCATATTTTGCAGGCGAATAGAAAATGTGCGGTTATCACCATTATTACAATATTATCGCTATAGTAGCTTAACCTAGTATCTTCGGCTGAATTACGTGTTGTGTCATACTCGTCAGCCTTATTTATAAGGCTGTCGCCGGTCTTATTCAAGTATTGATGATATTGTTGGAATTATCGTTATTAACTACGCATCAACACTATTGAAAAACAAAGCAATAACTACGGAAGCAAAAAGGGCAATATACAAATCAATTTTTCTACCAACTCTGTGCTATCAGTGCCAGAATTGGACGCTGGACTCTAGAACAATAAGAAAGATAACGACCACCGAAATGAAATGTGTCAGAAGAATGACAGGAAACAGCTTAATGGACAGAGTAAGAAACACCGACCTGAGGAAGAAACTCGAAATTGAACCAGCCATCGAATACATAAAGAAACAACAGATAAATTGGTTCGGCCACATAACAAGACAGAAAGAACTAACAATGAATCAAAGAGCCATAAACAAACGCTACGAAAACGTCAGATTAAGAGGAAGACCGAGAAAGAGATGGATAAAGGGAATACTAGAGTCACTAGGAGGAATAACATCAGAAGAGGCCAACAGAAGAGCAAAGAATCGCAGATTGTTTCTCCCCTCGACGCCAACGGCAGCAGAGGAAGGATAGAAGAAGAAGAAGAGGAAGAACGACGCATCGTAATGTTGTAACTAAGGAAACATTTGAGGAGTTCCTCCAAAACTTGAGATGTAGCATGTTACTGCGCCTATTATACATTGATCGATGACACATTTCATGGATGATATTGACGGTATTACTTTGATCTTCTTATTTTCCCAGAAAAAATTCCGTATCAGTTAAGGCTGGATGAAAGTAGAAGCCGTTGATGGAGATCGAACACGAACTCTTGTCCTTGATAGCTCAGTTCCCTAACCACTGAGCTACTGTGGCTCCCTAAAAAATGGAGGTTTCATGTAATCGAATCTTCCCCGCTGGAAACAAGATTGAAACATTTTTAAAAGAGAAATTTTTAAAGAAATGCTTCGCTGAAATCATAAAGTTGCAAAAGTAAGGGAACCTAGAGTAGACCTTACAATCACGAACAAGAGAACAGAAGCATTAGAAGCACATTTTAATAGGCATTTAATAGTCGCCGATACATGTGCACTATAAGAGTGGAGAATGTTAACGCAGCATTTACATTAATTGTGCTTGACTGTAGTAGAACGAGCATCTTAATCGGTTTTCAAGAACGTTAGAGAATTATTGCTTGTTATTGGTTATTGTTATTGGTTATGGAAGGCCTCGGTATCACTGCAAACGAATTAAAATCCATAATCGCTCAACAACGCGTGGCAGTGGAATCATCCGAATTACTAACTCATCTCCCAAACAAAGAAAGGTAACTGTAGTCCCCATCGTAGCAGTCTCATTGCTTGTATACAATACAACGAAACTTTCTTTTTATAATAACGTTTACACAATTTCCTATTGAAAGAGGGAACGATAAGTTGAGTGAAGAACTCTGAAAATGACTGATTAATGGCAATATTGACAGAGTTGACGAACGGAGGTACCGATGGCAGGACAAGTTTATTGACAGAGGTAGTAACCAACTGATGACAGTTCTGAGTGATGGAGACAATAACCAATTGATGACAGTTCTGAGTGATGGAGACAGTAACCAAATGATGACAGTTCTGAGTGATGGAGACAGTAACCAACTGATGACAATTCTGAGTGATGGAGACAATAACCAACTGATGACAATTCTGAGTGATGGAGACAGTAACCAACTGATGACAATTCTGAGTGATGGAGACAGTAACCAACTGATGACAATTCTGAGTAATGGAGACAGTAACCAACTGATGGCAGTTCTGAGTGATGGAGACAGTAACCAACTGATGACAATTCTGAGTGATGGAGACAGTAACCAACTGATGACAATTCTGAGTGATGGAGACAGTAACCAACTGATGACAATTCTGAGTGATGGAGACAGTAACCAACTGATGACAGTTCTGAGTAATGGAGACAGTAACCAACTGATGGCAGTTCTGAGTGATGGAGACAGTAACCAACTGATGACAATTCTGAGTGATGGAGACAGTAAACAACTGATGACAGTTCTGAGTGATGGAGACAGTAACCAACTGATGACAGTTCTGAGTGATGGAGACAGTAACCAACTGATGACAGTTCTGAGCGATGGAGACAGTAACCAACTGATGACAATTCTGAGTGATGGAGACAGTAACCAACTGATGACAATTCTGAGTGATGGAGACAGTAACCAACTGATGACAGTTCTGAGTGATGGAGACAGTAACCAACTGATGACAATTCTGAGTGATGGAGACAGTAACCAACTGATGACAATTCTGAGTGATGGAGACAGTAACCAACTGATGACAGTTCTGAGTGATGGAGACAGTAACCAACTGATGACAGTTCTGAGTGATGGAGACAGTAACCAACTGATGACAATTCTGAGTGATGGAGACAGTAAACAACTGATGACAGTTCTGAGTGATGGAGACAGTAACCAACTGATGACAGTTCTGAGTGATGGAGACAGTAACCAACTGATGACAGTTCTGAGCGATGGAGACAGTAACCAACTGATGACAATTCTGAGTGATGGAGACAGTAACCAACTGATGACAATTCTGAGTGATGGAGACAGTAACCAACTGATGACAATTCTGAGTGATGGAGACAGTAACCAACTGATGACAGTTCTGAGCGATGGAGACAGTAACCAACTGATGACAATTCTGAGTGATGGAGACAGTAACCAACTGATGACAATTCTGAGTGATGGAGACAGTAACCAACTGATGACAATTCTGAGTGATGGAGACAGTAACCAACTGATGACAGTTCTGAGTGATGGAGACAGTAACCAACTGATGGCAGTTCTGAGTGATGGAGACAGTAACCAACTGATGACAATTCTGAGTGATGGAGACAGTAAACAACTGATGACAGTTCTGAGTGATGGAGACATTACCCAACTGATGACAGTTCTGAGTGATGGAGACAGTAACCAACTGCTTTCAAAACTGTCATAACTTGTTTTACTGATGAATTTGCGATTTAATTAGTTGGAGAAAAGTGCGGAAAATAACCACTGTTATAGCGTCTGACTCCAACCATTTTGGAATCTCATCTCAGTGCTCACTATTAAGATGTCTGACTCCAGCCTCCTTGGAATCTCATCTAAGCGCTCACTGTTATAGTGTCTCATTCCAACCATCTTTGAATCTTATCTAAGCGCTCACTGTTATAGTGTCTCATTCCAACCATCTTTGAATCTTATCTAAGCGCTCACTGTTATAGTGTCTCATTCCAACCATCTTTGAATCTTATCTAAGCGCTCACTGTTATAGTGTCTCATTCCAACCATCTTTGAATCTTATCTAAGCGCTCACTGTTATAGTGTCTCATTCCAACCATCTTTGAATCTTATCTAAGCGCTCACTGTTATAGTGTCTCACTCCAACCATCTTGGATTCTTATCTAAGCGCTCACTGTTATAGTGTCTCACTCCAGCCATCTTTGAATCTTATCTAAGCGCTCACTGTTATAGTGTCCCACTCCAACCATCTTGGAATCTTATCTAGGCACTCACTGTTATAGTGTCTTACTCCAGCCATCTTTGAAACTTATCTAAGCGCTCACTGTTATAGTGTCTCTCTCCTACCATCTTTGAATCTTATCTAAGCGCTCACTGTTATAATGTCTCACTCCAGCCATCTTGGAATCTTATCTAAGCGCTCACTGTTATAGTGTCTCTCTCCAACCATCTTTGAATCTTATCTAAGCGCTCACTGTTATAGTGTCTCTCTCCAACCATCTTTGAATCTTATCTAAGCGCTCACTGTTATAGTGTCTCACTCCAGCCATCTTGGAATCTAAGTAGTAAGTATTCATCGTTACACAAAAAAAAAAAATTGGTTTCACAATAAAACATACCCACACTGATATTCATAGCTGATCTGTGAGATAATTTTTTCTTGATGCGTAATTAGTACAACTATTTTTCTTTCGCAAAAATATTTGAGCAAATTTTAACACACAACACAACAAATAGTTTGCACGTCAAAAACACTAAGTCTAATATTATTGTCTATTGTCTAACAATATTGTAATATTATTAATATCCTCTGCCTCTTAATTTATGTGATACTATTTGGCTTCAACATTAACAATTAATCTGGATTTAGCAAAAACCCTGAGACAAAAGAAGTCATATGCAGCACGAGAATATTAATATAGAAATATTTAAAAAATAACACTTGGGCTAAAACTAAGAATACTAAAATGTTATATTCTCTCAACATTCCTCTAAGTTGCAGAAACATGGACATTAGACAAGTAAACTGAACAAACAATTTGAGACTTTGAAGTGTGGATTTATTGAAGAATAGGAAGAATTGGATGGAAAGAAAAGAAAATAAATTGATGAAGTCTTAAAACAAATACAAATTAAAGGAGATCTACTGAACACAATTCAAACAAGATACATGAGACTCTTTGGGCGTGTTAAAAGACACGACAGCCCACTGAAAGTAATCATGGAAGGGAAAATACAAGGTAAAAGAGGCAGAGGCAAACCAGAACTAACATGGACGAGTAACACCAAAAAATGGACAAGTCAGCCTATGGCAACCTGCATCGTCAAAGGAAGAGACAGAGCGGAATGGTGCTCTGTGGTAGCCAACCTTCGATGCGGAGGCAACACTCAAAGATGGTGAAGAGCATGATTAGGTATGTCGACTCATTCTAGACTTTACATATTCAACAGGCACACTCTAGTAAAACAAAAGTTGGGGTGGGGGGGGGATGGTGATGAAAGGTTAGCATCAAATATCCACTGAAGCAGGCACATAGTGACGTCAGAGCCCAGTATCACACTACCTGATAACTTTGGTGGACAATCCACTTGACGTAAATAAATGCAGGAAGCGTAGCTTGATTGGATAGTTGTCACAGGAAAGGTAACTCTGACTACTCTGTAAAACTTACATTTAGTGGGGAGAGTTCTTATGACATAAGTCTAAGAAAGCAGCACGAAATAAATATATGCCTGAAAGGGATGCACGAGGTATCAATGTTGCAAAATATTGCACCGCGACTCATTTTGCACAAAATTTAGTAAATAATATTAAAGAATTCAATAACTAGGGAAGCAAAAAGGACAATATACAAATCAATTTTTCGACCCACTCTGTGCTATCAGTGCCAGAATTGGACGCTGGACTCTAGAACAATAAGAAAGATAACGATCACCGAAATGAAATGTGTCAGAAGAATGACAGGAAACAGCTTAAGGGACAGAGTAAGAAACACTGACCTGAGGAAGAAACTCGAAATTGAACCAGCCATCGAATACATAAAGAAACAACAGATAAATTGGTTCGGCCACATAACAAGACAAAAAGAAATAACAATGACTCAAAGAGCCATAAACAAACGCTACAAAAACGCCAGATTAAGAGGAAGACCGAGAAAGAGACGGATAACGGGAATACTAGAGTCACTAGGAGGAATAACATCGGAAGAGGCCAACAGAAGAGCAAAGAATCGCAGATTATTTCTCCCCTCGACGCCAACGGCAACAGAGGAAGGATAGAAGAGGAAGAATATTAAAGAAAAACATGTAACAATTATTCTAACAAAAATAAATAAATAAATGAACAAAATAAATCTATATTTATATTTCAACTCGCGTGTCTTTAATTCATTCGAGAAAATGAGAACTCTCCAATATTTTGTGTTTCTTTAAATTATCCACCGTCCTGGATAGTCTGAGACCATTAAAGTCAGACTTCATGTTGTCAAAATGAACTTTGACCCGCTTAGATAAAAATAAAAAATGTTTTTTTTTTCTGATAAATAATTGGCCGCGAACCTGCTGACACGCGCTGAGCTGCAGCCGACGTCGTCAGCCAGTGATTTGTAGTTAGTGGAAGGCAGGAATTAAGTCAGTTTGTTCTTACCGCTGGTGTAATACACCGAAGGGACCAGAAACCGTTTTGAGTTTTCAGTGACTGGACTATAGTTCGATTTGAGGACAGTAACAGGTAGAACTCGCGGGTGAAAGAGCTGTATCCAAGTATCTACTATCCAGTAATGATTGTCTGTACCGTAATGTTATATTGTACTAATTAGAAATGTTTCACAGTGCGGGCGTATGTGAACATGTGTTCCGGCGTAACTCTCTGTATTTTTGCGATCAAGGAACAAAAACAAAGTTCCCGGTTTAATGTATTTTTTTCCACAGATGATTGTGTAGCTCAAAGCTGTCTTTCTTTCTTTCTTTCTTTCTTTTTTATAGTTTTTATCTTAAATATACAAGGGGAGGTAAACCATAGGCGAAGTGGTAATCTTTTATTTTAATAGTGTGTGCATGGTAATTGACATACCAGTTAATTTAAAACAATTTTCAAAGTTACAGGAATAAAGTTAAGAGAAATTCTATGGAAAGCGTACGTTGAATCATGTGTCGAGTTTGTATTATTTTGTGTTCGAAACTATTATCCTCATAGTAATCTAGTATTCCTATCATTAACATTAAAATAAAAACATTGCTATGAAAATTGCTTTATCACTTGTTCTTTACCACCATCCAATTTTCATCTCACCTTTTTCTGCCGCGCAATCCCTTCCTTTCTCTAATCATCTCAACTCCTTTAATATCCCCACCTTCCCAAAGTGTATTTTACTCACTCGTTCTTATACTGACTCTTTCTTTTACTCACTAATTCTTTTACTCACTCCTTCTCTTACTCACTTCTTCTTTTACTTATTCCTTCTTTTACTCACTCATTCTTTTACCCACTCCTTCTTTTACTCACTCTTTATTTTACTCACTCCTTCTTTTACTCACCCCTTCTTTTACTTACTCTTTCTTTTACCCACTCCTTCTTTTACTCACCCCTTCTTTTACTCACCCCTTCTTTTACTTACTCTTTCTTTTACCCACTCCTTCTTTTACTCACCCCTTCTTTTACTCACTCCTTCTTTTACTCACCCCTTCTTTTACTCACTCCTTCTTTTACTCACTCCTTCTTTTACGCACCCCTTCTTTTACTTACCCCTTCTTTTACTCACTCCTTCTTTTACTCACCCTTTCTTTCGCTCACTCCTTCTTTTACTCACTCCTTCTTTTACTCACTCCCTCTTTTACTCACTCCTTCTTTTACTCACTCTTTCTTTTACTCACTCCTTCTTTTACTCACTCCTTCTTTTACTCATCCTTTCTTTCGCTCACTCCTTCTTTTACTCACTCCTTCTTTTACTCACTCCCTCTTTTACTCACTCCTTCTTTTACTCACTCTTTCTTTTACTCACTCCTTCTTTTACTCACCCCTTCTTTTACTTACTCTTTATTTTACTCACTCCTTCTTTTACTCACTCCTTCTTTTACTTACTCCTTCTTTTACTCACTCCTTCTTTTACTCACCCTTTCTTTTCGCTCACTCCTTCTTTTACTCACTCCTTCTTTTACTCACTCCCTCTTTTACTCACTCCTTCTTTTACTCACTCTTTCTTTTACTCACTCCTTCTTTTACTCACCCCTTCTTTTACTTACTCTTTATTTTACCCACTCCTTCTTTTACTCACTCTTTCTTTTACTCACTCATTCATTTACTCGGGCTTTCTTTTACTCACTCCTTCTTTTACTCCCTCCTTCTTTTAATCCATCCTTTTACTCACTCTTTCTTTTACTCCCTCCTTCTTTTAATCACTCTTTCTTTTACTCACTCTTTATTTTACTCACCCCTTCTTTTACTTACTCTATCTTCTACTCACTACTTCATTTACTCACTCCTTTCTTTACTCACCCTTCTTTTACTCACTCCTTCCTTTAGTCACTCCTTATTTTACTCACTCTTTCTAGTCCTCACTCCTTCTTTTACTCAGTCTTTCGTTCACGACATGTGACGTCAAAACATGAAGAAAATACATCTCAATCTTTGAACATATTTTGCTGACTCCATATTTCTATATATATTATTGATATATTGGACATACTACATAGATAAAGGGTAGGTTCCGCAACAGCAACAAGAAAGCCAAAACCTATCCAGGAGCAGATATTAATTCAGATCACAATCCTGTCATGATTAAAATTAAAATGAAAGTAAAGAGAAACACGCAAAAGTCTAATTCATCAACAATACCACTGGACTAAAATGCTTTAAATCAAAAAGACGTTAAAGATGCTTATACAATACAAGTAAAGAACACATACCAGAAGGTACGTAAAAGAAATTCCTGATGAAAAATGTTACAACCAAATGGCAATGCATAAAGAAAAGTATACACAAAAATTGAAACATCTTAACAACAAATGAAAAGAACAAAAATGGATAACTGACGCCATCTTTCTCAACAAAATAGATAATGAAATACGCAAAAAAAAGGCAAAAAAAGATTGGCTCAGCCAAAGTTGTATAAAAATCGAAACAATTGAAAATAAACAGATTTAAGAGGGATGCACACATAAATAAAGAGAATGACTACTAAAATATTGTTTAAAGCCATAGAAAGTGGATGTATTGCAAAAAAATGGAAAAATGCTAACACACAACAAAGATATAATCAACAGATGGCAGGAATATATAACATTATTTTTTGACGAAAGGAAAGGAAACCAACTATAAAATGTACGTCAGACTATAAAATCTTAAAATCAGAAATGGAAAAACTATTCAAACAATGAAAAAGGGAATAGCTGCAGGACTTAACAACATACAGGTAGAGATGATAAAGGCACTAGAAGATTTTGGCCTTAAAGTGCTCACTAAAGTGCTCATTAAAGTGCTGCTAATATGCGAACGACATATACCATACATGATACATACAAAATGAACTAAAAACACCAACTTTCATTGCATTGCCTAAAAAAGATGGGGCAGTTGAACCTAGTAACTTTAGAACAATAAGGTTAATGAGCCATGTAACAAAATCTTAGCAAAAATGACACAAGAATAAATACAGAATAAAATCAATACGGAATTAAGAGAAGAACAATTTGGATTTAGGAAAAACAGTGGGAAAAACAAAAGAAGCTATATTTGTGCATGAGGGCATTAATCGAAAAGTATACAGAAGTAAACAAGCCAATATATGCCTGCTTCATAGACTACACCAAAGCTTTTGATAGAATACACCATAAACAACTTATAGACTGTCTAATAAATATACATCTAGACTACACATACATACCATTATTCTGTAATTTATGCTGGAATAAAACATAAATAATAAAATATAACACTGATAGCTCTACATCTTTTGATAGATAAAAAGGGGTAAGACAGGGATGCGTCATATAACCAAGCTTGTTCAATCACTGAAGAAATGTTTAAAAAACATCACAAAGATTCCAGGCTTAAACATTTATGGAAAGACAATCAATAACCTAAGATATACTGATGATACTATATTAGAAGGGCAAAATCCCAAAGATCTACAATTACGTAACGAAATAAACATGACAAGCAAAAACTATTGATTAGATATGAATATCAGAAAGTGTAAATCTATGATCATAAATGAAGAAAATACTCAAAACCTACAAGTGGATATAAAAATTGAAGGAATAGACCTGGAGACAGTTCATAGCTACAGCTACCTTGGACATTCTATAATTAGTCATGGAAAATTGAAATAAACAAAAGAATAGGCTAAAAAGTAATTTTAATGCATCAAAAATATACTAACATCCGAACAAATATCATTAGAAATAAAACTAAGAATAGCAAATACGTGTAACAATACGTGTAAAAGAAGCAGAGGCAGACCAAGACAAACATGGCCGAGTAATATCAAATGATGGACAAGTCAGGCTATAACAACCTGCACCATCGAAGCAAGAGAGAGAGCGGAATGGCGCTCCATGGTAGCCAACCTTCGATGCGGAGACAGCACTGAAACATAATGATATTGAACATAATTTTAATGATAAATATTCTGAAAATGGTTACTCAGATACAACTTCTAATTGTTTTTTTTTTTTTTTCGTATTTAGAATGAAATGTCAGGTAAACTTTAAATTAATTGAATTAATGATATAATGAATAATACTTCAGAAGCAGTATATCAGAAATCAAAACCTACGGTGTTCGGGCCAGAACCAGCCCTTGTGCGTAATTTGAAAATTATTATACACTCTATTTCCTAAGATAAAATAAATAATTAAAATGTAACACAGAAGCAAGAAATCGATTAACTGACACAAAAGAAAACATACTACCTTTGCTGTTAGTCAAATACCACCAAATATGGACAACCTTGATCATGAAGTTCATGCATACATCTCTCATGAAACCCGTAAAGCTTTCTATTTATAATTTATTGGTTGAATCTGCTCCACCCCCCGTTTTCTGTCTCACCACTCTTCCTTTCATTCCATTCTCTTTTCTGTCTTCAATTCTCCACCACATAGAAGAGTTTTACTTTACAATTGTTTGTAAATGCGAAATAGCTATTTTATGTAATGGCTTCATTAAGCTATGATATCTGGCCCTCGACGTCTGCATTGTTTTCAAATGTGGCCACCGGAAAATAAAATATTGTTTATGTCCACCACTGCAGTAAATGAATGAATAGACATAAACTTGATCTGAAAATATAAAGTATGTGAAAAGTACGAGAACAGAATGTACAAGTAAGTTAATCATTGTAAGAACAGGGAAAAGAACATTCCGCAGAGTAAAATGGGAAAAGCTACTTTGTGTAAACAAAAATAAAAATTCTTACCAAGAAATTACAAAAGTCAATTTTGTACAAATAAACTTGAAAAAACAACTGACTTTGTACTTAGATACGTGAAAATTGCAGCTTTATTTCATTGAAACAGGAAAATTGCAGCTTTGTTCATTGGAACAGGAAAAATACAGCTTTGTTCATTGGAACAGGAAAAATGCAGTTTGTTTATTGAAACAGGAAAAATACAGCTTTGTTCATTGAAACAGGAAAAATGCAGTTTGTTTATTGAAACAGGAAAAATGCAGTTTGTTTATTGAAACATGAAAAATGCAGTTTGTTTATTGAAACAGGAAAAATGCAGCTTTGTTCATTGAAACAGGAAAAATGCAGCTTTGTTCATTGAAACAGGAAAAATGCAGTTTGTTTATTGAAACAGGAAAAATGCAGTTTTGTTCACAGAATGAGAAGAAACCTAAGAGAAGCTGAAGAAACCCAGAGGAAGATGAAATAATCCGCCTGTACGTAGAATAACAAGTCAAAAATTGGTAATATAGATGGACAAATAATGTTAATATAATGTTAATATAGATACGGTCTTGATACAAAAACGCGCTAGATCGAGTCTTTTATTGCCCCATTACTTAGACATTGAACACATGCAGATCAACTAAAGCTGTATTAAATAATATAGAACATTGTTATATTTCTGTCGTCTTTGAGTATATTGCTACGACTCACAGTAACATCTAAATCAACGCATATAATTAAATTAAACTTTATAGGAATTATCTTTCTGTTTTTTGCCAGAACAATTTCGACTCCTTAAGGAGGTCACAGGGTAATGTCGAAACACAATATGTACACCGTGTTTTCTATTATACATTAATTTAATTTAAAATGCCGATAAAGACTGAAAGAATGTAAGTGTCGGTATTACATGAGATGGTTATAAATTCCGAAGGTATTTAAGGTGCATGATGACAGAGTGCAGTCAGAGCACAGTTAATAAACGCTGTAGAAGGATATTGACCGTTGTCATGTACTAGCTCAGTTGTACAGACACGAACTCTGTGTAGTAGCGATGAGTTTATTTGCAAGAATGTGCGGGTGGAGGAGATAACCACCGATAATAAATTCCTAATATCAAATATCATACGGGGCCGCAAGTAAAGCTGTAGAGAACATGAAAAATGTACATAAAATGATATCAGCCAGCTAAACCGGTAGAGAGACAAGACAAACTATGACGTTAAGATGGTATCTAGCAGCTAATCCTGTAGAGAGACGAGACAAACTATGACGTTAAGATGGTATCTAGCAGCTAATCCTATAGAGAGACGAGACAAATTATGACGTTAAGATAGTATCTAGGAGCTAATCCTATAGAGAGACGAGACAAACTATGACGTTAAGATGGTATCTAGCAGCTAATCCTATAGAGAGACGAGACAAACTATGACGTTAAGATAGTATTTAGCAGCTAATCCTATAGAGAGACGAGACAAATTATGACATTAAGATGGTATCTAGGAGCTAATCCTATAGAGAGACAAGACAAACTATGACGTTAAGATGGTATCTAGCAGCTAATCCTATAGAGAGACGAGACAAACTATGACATTAAGATGGTATCTAGCAGCTAATCCTATAGAGAGACGAGACAAACTATGACGTTAAGATGGTATCTAGGAGCTAATCCTATAGAAAGACGAGACAAACTATGACGTTAAGATGGTATCTAGGAGCTAATCCTATAGAGAGACGAGACAAACTATGACGTTAAGATGGTATCTAGGAGCTAATCCTATAGAGAGACGAGACAAATTATGACGTTAAGATGGTATCTAGGAGCTAATCCTATAGAGAGACGAGACAAACTATGACGTTAAGATGGTATCTAGGAGCTAATCCTATAGAGAGACGAGACAAATTATGACGTTAAGATGGTATCTAGGACCTAATCCTATAGAGAGACGAGACAAACTATGACGTTAAGATGGTATCTAGCAGCTAATCCTATAGAGAGACGAGACAAACTATGACGTTAAGATGGTATCTAGGAGCTAATCCTATAGAGAGACGAGACAAACTATGACGTTAAGATGGTATCTAGCAGCTAATCCTATAGAGAGACGAGACAAACTATGACGTTAAGATGATATGTAGCAGGTAATCCTATAGAGAGACGCGACAAACTATGAAGGTTTCGGCTTTCATAATGTTGTAGTATGTCTTGTCTCGCTTTATCTGCATGATACCATTTATTTAATGTTTTTTTCTTCCGTGTGTGTGTGTGTGTGTGCGCGCGCGCACACACACACACACATTAATTGATTCATCCTATCGATGAATCAATTAATCAATGTCCTTTTTTGAAGGGAAGGGACATAGGCCGCGAACAAGGTCTCTCCATCCATCTTCATTCTTGAACATGTCTCTGTTTCCTTCCAGTGTATTGTAGGCCGGCTTTCCTTTCCGCTTGAATACACTATATTGTTTCAAGAGTTCCTCCATTTTGAGAGAATGGGTGAGTTCATTTCTTTGTGTTCTTGTAGCTTTTGAAATTGCTAACGTTGACACGTAGTTGAGATGTAGCCTATCCTTCAAAGTCCTTGATCGCCTCAAAGGATTTATTCTCTTCTCTCCAGACCGTTACAAAGGCCCGATAATAACACTACAAGAAAGGTAAAAAAAATGTTTCACAAATAATGGAAGTCAAGAGACATAGGAAAGTAAGACAAGAATATGATGGACTGTGAAGACCATCTTTCTGTCCCTCCTGTTCGTGTTTATTTTTTCAGTTAAATTCACTCAATCAAAATTATTGTTCCATCTCAGCTTCTCTCGCCATCGAACAGCTCGTCACTGAACAGTTCGTCACCGAACAGCCTGTCACCGAACAGCTTGTCACCGAACAGCGTGTCACCGGACAGCGTGTCACCGAACAGCTTGTCACCGAACAGCTTGTCACCGAACAACGTGTCACCGGACAGCGTGTCACAGAACAGCTTGTCACCGAACAGTTTGCCACCGAACAACTCGTCACCAAACAGCTTGTTACTCAGAAACAAAATATTTGTAAAAGTCATGTGCTTTACAGACAGCCTAGTCATGATGTGCAATGAAAACAAGCCTCAAAAACCCTAATCATTCTGAGTAGTCATTGACTACATTTATACTGACAAGCGTTTACTGTCTACAGCTACAACAAATTTACAAATATATATAGCCGTTTTCAATGTTTTTTTTTCAGTAGTATAGACATGGATGTGTAACTGACATTTGTATAAACCAACTAACTGCAGAAAGTACATTATTTATTTTGCATCTCCTAAACACTGAAACAACAGCAAGAAAAAAAAAAACTTGGCCTGATTTCAGTGCTGTTGATTCTACTAATCTCACCCAAAATGTGTGCTCGGTGCCCGTCTCTCTTCTGCTTCTCCTTCAACTTTTCTCTTTCACTGATACCTAAAAGGTGTCGTGGTTTATATCATTTGTCGTTCTTGTGCTGCTCGAATTGTCTGAATTAGTGATTTTCCTTTGTTGTTACATGTCTCTGTCACTGCATATATCCATCTTCTTCTTGGTCTTCCTCTTGGTCTTTTTCCATGCATTCTCGAGAAGAACGCCCTTGATGGTGATTGGTGAGGATTCATTCTGACCAGGTGGCCGAACCATTTAAGTTGTTGTTGTTCTATATAACGGTGCCCGACTATAGAATTATAAAATGTAATAGCATGAAGGCATCGCTGCTATCATTTAGACTACCTTTCTGAAAGGAAGTAGCGATGCTAATGTAATCTCAAATTCTGCAAATTGGCATCGAATTGTTGGTATGATCGATGCCACAATTATTGAATTGACAAACATAATCTTTCAATAAGCGTTTAAAACATGATTGTACGTTTCTTATCACACGGAATGTTATTAATGATTGTTATGGTGTGTGTGTGTGTGTGTGTGTGTGTGTGTGTGCGTGCGTGCGTGCGTGCGTGCGTGCGTGCGTGTGTGTGTGTGTGTGTGGGTGTGGAGTGAGAGAATTTGCCCCCCTTTACCCAATTTTTATGTTACCCAATTTGACTTTTATATGAAGTAAACCAAATTTGACTTTTATATGAAATAAACCAAATTTGACTTTTATATGAAGTAAACCAAATTTGACTTTTATATGAAGTAAACCAAATTTAAAGTAAACCTCCCGTGTGTTACCGGGGCCTCATTATGTTGGAAGTAAAGAATAGTGACACTGTGACCTTCCAGGCATGTCGTAAGGGGCGACTAAGGAGGTTGATCGATGGCTTGACAAGCTGTCATTGTAAAAAGCAATGTTATGGAAACAGAGCCATATATTTTAGAAGCAGTGATCTCTGCAATATGTGCAACTTTGGCACGCAAGGTTTCTGTTTTTGAGATTGTAGTTCTGCCCTATGAGCCGTCTTCGGGTCGAAAGGACAATAGAAAGATAGAAATCAAATTAATTGTGCCTTATTTTGGTAAGTTTTAGTAACGATGGAAGGTAAAACGTGGGTCAGGTCTTGAAATAAGTTGTGTAAAAGAATCCTTGGCTGGTGAGGTTAAAAAGAGACGGTAGTATGCCGCTGCCCGGACAAACCTACAAAGAACAACAAAACATTTACCCATTATTCAAATATTTCTAACGAACATAATCAATGTGTGGTCTAATGTATGCGATGTGTGGGAATATTAATATGTGAAGAAAGATATATAGGTGTTAAAGGACGCTGCATAAAATATAATGATGACTCCTACACAGCATTACAAAGATACGATATTAATTTAACATTTTCTTCAACTTACACATTTTGCATTGTTTCGTATAAATGTTTTAAGAAATAATCATAATTTTCAAGTACCATACCTGCTAGTGTAGATGATTATGTCTCTCCACAACTTTCTTACTATCATCAGCATCATCGTCATCATCAGGTACCATGCCTGCTGGATTAGGTGATCATGTCTCTCCACAATTTTCTTACTATCATCAGCATCATCGTCATCATCAGGTACCATGCCTGCTGGATTAGGTGATCATGTCTCTCCACAATTTTCTTACTATCATCAGCATCATCATCGTCATCATTAAGTACCATGCCTGCTGGCGTAGGTGATCATGTCTCTCCACAACTTCCTTACTATCATCAGCATCAGCATCGTCATCATCAAGTACCATGCCTACTGGCGTAGGTGATCATACCTCTCCACAATTTTCGATCACGACAGTGATTTATCATTTCTGCTGTTGACCTTCTGCCAAGCCATTCTCTTAAGCTGTCTGGTTTTTTTTTCTCGTTGCTTTCCTCTATCTCTTCTTCTTTCATGTGTTTCCTGTTGCCACAATATATTCCAATTGTTCCCTTCTCATAACACATCAGCCACAATACGATCGATGACTTTCTCCTGATGTCGGTTATTAGCTTTCTTTTTTTCTTTTATAAAACACCCTCATTACTCTTTTAAACTGACTTTTCAACTTTAAACAGGAGTAAACATTTTGCACTCGCACTCGTTAAAGATGACACGACAGTTAAAATAGAAACGTGTAGTCCATAAATATGGCCGCTGCCCGGGCAAAATAGTCAGCAGAAACCTACCCACGCCGTGGATCTCAGGCCGTGCTACGGAGTTCGTACACGTGGGTCAGGATTCTCCTCGGATTTTCTCGAGAATCTCTGGAGTGATATCGGAGCGCCTATGGGTTCGTCCGGTGTGCATTGATGATGATCCTAACCGCAACAACAACAGCAACAACAACAACAGCAACAACAATGTTGTTCCATTTACCTTGATTAGACATCGTGTTCCATGTTGTAACCATAGCGTCTTTTTGCTGTTGAGGCTAATGTCTTTATCTTGCCTTTCAGCCACTATAGTGACATAATCATCATCATCATCACCATCATCATCATCATCATCAAGTACCGGGCCTGCTGGCGTAGGTGATCATGTCTCCCACAACTTTCGATCTCGACAGTTATTTATCATTTATGTTGTTGACCTTCTGCCAAGCCATTCTCTTAAGCGGTCTGGTATCTTTTTATTATGCTTCTCTCTATCTCTTCGTCCCTCAATTTTCCCATATATTCCAATATATTCCAGTTGTTCTCTTCTCATTACACGGCCAAAAAATGATGATTGTATAGTGACATAGTCTAAGAAATAACCTGATTAATATGTTTATTTACAAAATTACTTTGTTATTGAACTCCAATATAGTGTAATCACCTGATTTTGCTTGTGCTGACATTTAATTCAACGATTTATTACTGAAAACAGTCATGGACAACTTAAAGATTAACGGGTTCTCGAATTTGGCCGATGTGTTTTTTTGTGAGTCGTGCTCGCTTTTAAAACTCGTAGACAAATTACCGAAAATTTAGACAGTGTTTATTAACAAGTGAAGCTCGGAAGTGTGACGACTATTTACACATTTTTAAACATAAACAATTCGCTTACAGACAAGTTCTAACTATTATGGTCAATGTAAACTGTGGGACATGTTCTTGTGTGGAAGAATAGCGTCAAACAAGTTATTGTCAGGCAGAGTACACTAAGTGCGTGTAAAGTTGTTTCCTTGAGCCAGTGTAATAATAAAGTGTTGTATTTCTTGAAAATAATTGCCACTTTGCAAACACCGAAACATTAATTATTTAACTGGAGCAGGAAAGAGCTGTTATTGCTCAAATAACAGTAAACATAAACTGTAAACATAATCATATCGGGCATCTGTTTGTGGTGGTAAATTAATGTTTTATTAAAGATCGAAATAATGAATTTAATTACAACCGCAACTACTTCGTAGACATTGGAGTACAAACTAATCCAGCACCAAACTAATCAAAGTCCGACTGTTTCATATTTCGAATCTTTATACACGATGTCTTCTGACATGAAATTAGATTTCCTGACCCCGTTTGATATTTTTAACATCAGTAATTCCAGCAATTTGAATAGTTGCGAGAACTGTAGCAAATCTAATTTCAGTGGAGAGCTTACAACAGAACCACCACCTCAGTACTTTCTGCCGTGGTGGCAGCAGGCAGTATTCTACACGATGTTTATTGTAATGTTTGTAGTGGCAGCTGGAGGCAACATCGTCGTCATCTGGATAGTACTAGCTCACAAGAGGATGAGAACGGTGACCAACTACTTCCTAGTCAACTTAGCCATTGCTGACGTCATGGTGTCCATTTTCAACGTTCTGTTTCACTTCATGCTCAATCTTTACCAGGATTGGTTCTTCGGATTGGAATATTGCAAGTTCGCGTTCTTCATTGCAGCTTGCACGATATCTGTCAGTGTTCTCACCTTCATGGCCATCGCTGTGGACAGGTAAGTCAATGTTAATTGTCCATGTTCACACCTATCATTGGAACCATGAGCTGGTGGCCTCTTTCTTCAATATCTAGTACAACATATATAGCGGTGGTTGATTTATAATTGCATCTGTCATTGTATTTATCTGTCTATCGCACTGTTTCATTCTATCTCTTTCTGCCTCTCTGTCTCCTTCTGTCTCCTTCTCTTTCTGCCTCTATCTATTTCTGCCTCTCTGTCTTTTTATTTCTGTCGCACTGTCTATTTCTGTCGCACTGTCTATTTCTGTTGCACTGTCTTTTTCTGTAACATTCTGTCCTGTGTTTTTACCTCTCTATCGCTTTCTGCATCTCTGTCACCTTCTGTTTCTCTATATCTTTCTGCATCTCTTTCATCTTTTTCTTTCTTTGATTTTCTTGTGGTATATATATATATATATATATATATATATATATATATGTATATGTGTCTCATTCTAACTGTCTCAGCCTCTATGTTTATATCCGTATACTCCTCTCTGCCTATATCTCTTTATCTGTCATTCTTTTTTTGTCTCTATGTTTTTTTTTATTTGTATCTATACTCGCGACTGCATAACATTGCCAATATGTAAGTCCCAGCTGTCGAGGGCGATCACGTATCTCTACAACCTTTATATGCTCATCAAAGGCACTGCTATTCAAATGATTTCATATCTTCATGACTGTTCTAGATCTCAACTCCCTGTTGTCCCCTAGACGTCTCATAAACTGTGGTCGTTGTGAAAATGTTTTCATCCAGCCTTGAGTGGCAAGGCGCTGTGCCACTGAGTACGGGTTCGATCCTGCTTTGGCCCATATTTTTTTCTGTTGTTAATTATTTGTCATTTTTTCCGAGTGCTGTAAACATACCTCTTCCTCTGAATTGATTCGCTGATTATCACCTCGGAAGTTTCCCTCTATAATAATATTCATTATTATTATTTGTCTCCTCTCTTCTTCTCACAACATGCACAAGAAAGAATGATAACGTCCATCTGGTGTTGCGATAGGCTCACTTTGCGTATTGATATCTCCCAATCCTCTTACGATTTCATTAAACTCCTTAACCGTCAAGATGAGCTCTCAACATTCTTCTATCTAACACATGTGTTACCTTTACAGCGTGCTGGTTCACACTTATCCGAGCCTCACATTCAAGCATGAGGGTTGCTTCTCTTCTTGTGCCAGCTTAAACCTGCTGAATATTTTTAATGATGTCTACTCATCCCTGACAATGGTAGTTTAGGAGCCTGGGCTCCCGTAGTATACAGAGGGAGCACAAATACAATCCTTGATTTCCAACAGATCATCATCATGTGCCATATCGGTTGGCGTAGGTGATCATGTCCTTCCACAATGTTCTATCTACAATGCATCGTTTCAGTTCTGTTGTTGACTGTTTTCCATGCCATGACACCAAGCTACCCAGTATTTTCTCTCTTTGTCGTCTGCGATCTCTCTTTCCATTTATTTTGCCAGGTGTAACCAAGTATTCCAACTTTCCTCTTCTCATGATGTGCCCGAAAAATGTTGATTGTTTCTTTCTGGTGTTTTTTTATGAGCTGCCTTTTTGTGTTGGCCTCTTTGAGAACTTCCTCATTGGTCTTTTTAGCTGTCCAGGTAACTTTCAACATTCTTCTGGGAAATCCCATCTCTGTGGCCTCTAATCGTCTTTTCATTTGTTTGTCTACTGTCCATGATTCGCTTCCATAGGTCAGAATTGGTTCTATATAGCACCGATGAACTCTCTTTCTCATTCCAACAGATAGAGAATTAATTTTACTAGAAAATTCTTACGCGTTGGTGGCTGCAGCTGCAACAATTCATACATTGTTATGAGGTATCGGTTGGTACACTCGATGTGTGCACCCATTCGTAACTCGGTAAACACTGATACGATAATCTAGCTTGGACAGACTATCTGCAGCATGGACCAGACTCTCCGCAGCATGGACCAGACTCTCCGCAGCATGGACCAGACTATCTGCAGCATGGACCAGACTCTCCGCAGCATGGACCAGACTCTCCGCAGCATGGACCAGACTATCTGCAGCATGGACCAGACTATCTGCAGCATGGACCAGACTCTCCGCAGCATGGACCAGACTCTCCGCAGCATGGACCAGACTATCTGCAGCATGGACCAGACTCTCCACAGCATGGACCAGACTATCTGCAGCATGGACCAGACTATCTGCAGCATGGACCAGACTCTCCGCAGCACATCCGGCATGATCGAGTTTACAGCTTCAGTAACGGCTTTGTGCAGATCATCCATGGTGACGGGTAGTGAAGGTATATACACTCTGTCCTTCACGTGTCCCTAAAATAATGTCAGAAACAATTAGGTAGGGGCTCCCGAGGGCGAATAGCGGAACTAGTCATCTTGTCTAGAGTGGACAATCCACCTATTTGATAGGTGATCGTTGAGAGAGGGCAGCGAAATGCCAGTCCGGCGGTGTTCCATCTTGCTGAAAAAGATAACTAACCACCCTCCGCAGCTAGTTCTTGAATCAACCAGGTGGTTACTATTTCCAGGTAAATCAAAAAGTGTTTTGTGCTTCCCCTATTTCATTATCTGGCTCATGGGAATGAGGACATAAATAATGTGATCTATGTGCATAACCAGCGAGCTGCTGGACTCATCAGTGTTTACATACATCGACCTACTGTTCAAGGAGACTCAGTACGTGCTAGTTTGCCCCGAGTGTTGTTCTACTGTCTTTATAAACAACGAACCTTCATTCCACCAGTTTTGCGAGTGTTTGCCTGCAGCTATTTATTATTGCTAACTCACATTTGTCTGTTTTATTATTTTTTTACTGTGCATATCTTCTCACTCTTGTTTTCATTGATTTGTTTAACGCCTGTAAAATGTTTTTTTTAATATTCTAGTTCATGATAAAGACCTGTTAATCGATGTGCATATTATGTTTGTGGACGCTCTTATGTCAAATCTGCTGCACACTTTATATTATATATATATATGCTATATATTCATATATTCAATGAAATACCTCAACGTCAATTTCAAAATATTTTTATTGATGTTTTACTTCAAAATATTAAAATATCTAATTTGTAAATTGCAAGAAAGAGACATAAGTGCTATGATAATATACATGATCAATGATATCTGCTGTCAATGTAAAGTGACAATGGATTTAACAGAACTTGACTTTAATTGTTGTTGAGTTCTTTCTCCATTCTTAAAAAAGCGATATTAAATGTGCATATTTCCTAACTTCATTTCAATTTTTAAAAACACCTACATCAGTTCGCTAAATTCAATGAATAAATTACATATATAATGAATCAATCAAGGAGTGCAATATTAATTTGGAAGCACACGTCTAGTTTTGGCAAGCGGTTCTTGCTGGTTTACATTCATCATCATCATCATTGGGTGCCTTCTCCGCATCGAAGGTTGGCTACCATGGAGCGCCATTCCACTCTGTCTCTTGCTTTGATGGTGCAGACTGTCATAGGCTGACTTGTCCATCTTTTGATGGTTTACATTATTTAACAGAAAGCTGAGATAGAGCGCCACGGAAGCTCAATGGTTAGTAGCTTGAGCAACTAAGGACAAGAGGGGACACAAAATAATAAATGAATATATTATAGAGGGAAACTTCCGAGGCGATAATTCAGCGAATCATAGGAGGAAGAGGCATGTTTTACAGCACTCAGAAAAATGACAAATAAACAACAACAGAAACAAGCAAAGAACAATATATGTTCCGAAGCAGGATCGAACCTGTACTCATTGGCACAGCGCCTTGCCACGAGAAGCCGAACGCTATGGAACACTGCCACTCAGCTGTTGTTTTCTCTGAGTGCTGTAACACTCACCTCTTCCTCCTATGATTCGCTAAGCACAAGAGGTCTGGTTCGATCCGGCGTCTTCTAGGTTAGCTTAATCTTAAATAGGTTCAGAAATGTTCGGGGGGGAGTAGGGCGATCTGGCGTGATATTGACCACACAACCCTTAAGAGGTGTCGTTGGTTATAGAATAATGTTGGCACTAACACAATTCTACCCACACACCTTGAGTGGTGGAACAAAACCAACAGAGAGTTAAGCTGGTATTCTAATTATGCCAAACAGGCTATCAAACATCAGTGATCTAGTCAGGGACTGGGTGGTCTAGAGCTAAGACGTCGGCCTCTTGACAAGAAGGTCACGGGTTCGATTCCTATCACAGAAATTAAGAACTTTTCACAAATCGAATGTGTGATTTCTTCGTGAATTTACACTCCCCTGTTCTTTGGACAGTGAGATCCTATGTCTAGCCTTCTTTGATAATGATGATAAACAGTAGGTCATGTGTGCACTATGCGCACGTTAAAATACTCTTGGTAGCTGGAAATTGAAACGAGTAGACAACAAAAATGGCTGCTGTCCGGACATTATTGATAGGAATATTAAAAACAAAA
The DNA here is from genome assembly GCA_032433765.1 of Megaustenia siamemsis. Classification (NCBI taxonomy): domain Eukaryota; kingdom Metazoa; phylum Mollusca; class Gastropoda; order Stylommatophora; family Ariophantidae; genus Megaustenia; species Megaustenia siamemsis. Next base: position 109,509,358 of record JAVIAB010000073.1, on the reverse strand, counting down.
ACATGAAAAAAGACTCTCGGGGATAATACAAAGATAGTGCCTCTGAAATAGGAGAATATCTGCCTGTACAGCGAGGGACCCATGAGCATACGGCTGGCGGTGTGAAAAGCAGGAAATAGTGATATTGAAATATGATGTCGCTAGAGATATAAAACTTACTTGCGCAAGCAAGCAAACAACTGACCTGGTCTAAATCCTGTAGATACCAGCAATTCATATGATCTGTTATCGTATATTGATCAGTTTTCTCATCAAGGGCATGTGGTTGACCTTTTTAACATGGCGGCTGAAGACAGGTCAGATTTCGATGGGAAAAAGAAGCATCACCATCAGTGTAAACCTTCAGTTGTGTTCGAATCTTGATGTCACGTCTATCCCAGGCAATATTTTAATAGTTTCATAAATGAAGCAGTCTGATTTCGTTTATTTATAGCATTTTTCGCCACTCCTGTCTAAATGCTAGATTATGTATGACATTCTTTGCCACTCCCGTCTAAATGCTAAATTATTTATCAAATTATTCGCCACTCCTGTCTAAATGCTAAATTATTTATCAAATTATTCGGCACTCCTGTCTAAATGCTAAATTATTTATCAAATTATTCGCCACTCCTGTCTAAATGCTAAATTATTTATCAAATTATTCGGCACTCCTGCCTAAATGCTAAATTATTTATCAAATTATTCGCCACTCCTGTCTAAATGCTAAATTATTTATCAAATTATTCGCCACTCCTGTCTAAATGCTAAATTATTTATCAAATTATTCGCCACTCCTGTCTAAATGCTAAATAATTTATCAAATTATTCGCCACTCCTGTCTAAATGCTAAATTATTTATCAAATTCTTCACCACTCCCATCTAAATGCCAAATTATTTATCAAATTCTTCACAACTCCCATCTAAATGCTAAATTATTTATCAAATTCTTCACCACTCCCATCTAAATGCTAAATTAATTTTTTTCCCGTCTATATTTTCCGATAAACTAAGTTCTAGATGCTCTCACCTTCGATACTCGCTGTTCAGGTTGAGTCAAAGTTCGTTGCCTTTATATATTTGTGTGTGTGTGTGTCTATCTGTCTGTCACAGTGGTACCTTGATAGGCTGATGGTACAAATAAAAATTAATTGATTGTTGTTATTGTGTTTACATTGAATTAATTAGGCCTCGTACTACCTTCCAGAACAGCCGGTCTCATGGCTCATTCTGCCAATATTGGATAGACAGAACAGATCTTCTTGCTGAAGGAATGATGTTCATTTGTGTTTCCTGACCTCAGCTCCCTTTATTTTACGTCTTTTGTTCTCTGAGTTTAACATTGTCTTATCCTCGTATGCTGTTGTGCTATTTTTGACTTTGTTTTTCTCCTGTGCTACAATATACGTTGTCTCAATCCCTTTTACTGAGAGAGAATGCTCTATGAGAAGCCCTGCAAACATCTTTAAATCTCAGAATTGGTCTGCCTCTAAATGTCTCCGCGTTCCTAACATCCACATAGGAGTGCAAAGATTGTTCTGAGAATACGATTGTTGTCCATTCTTCACATGTTAACCAAGAACATTAGTTTCTAACTCCGAAGTGTTGCCGTTGGTGAGAGTTCTTTATTTATTTATAATTTTACAATTGTTGAATAGTTTTTTTTAACTTCTTTACATTAATGTATTTAATATTAATGAAGAGCCAAATAATTTTGTAGAAGTTAACAATGGCGTGGAATATGCCCTAGTGTTGTAGCTATATTTCACCAAAAAAAAAACTCAGATAGAATAACATGGACATTTTCCTTACAAAATTTTAACAAAAGTTTCTAAAAAATAATTTCTTGTTTTACGGAAAATGACATTACTTGAACATCATCATCATGTCCCATACCGGTTGGCGATCATATCGTTCCACAACTTTCCATCAATCTTGCATTGTATCAATCTGTTGTTGACTGTTTTCCATGCCATGACACTAAGCTATCCAGTATCTTTTCTCTTTGTCGTCCCCGATGTCTCTTTCCTTGGATTTTGCCAGATTTAACCAAGTATTCCAACTTTTCTCTTCTCATGATGTGCCAGAAAAATGTTCATTGTTTCTTCCTGATGTTTCTTTGGAGCTCCCTTTTTGTGTTGGCCGCTTTGAGAATTTCCTCATTGGTCTTTTTAGCTGCCCATGGAACTTTCAACATTCTTCTGAGAAATCCCATCTCTGTGGCCTCTAATCGTCTTTTCCTTTGTTTGTTTCTTATCCATGATTCGCTTCCATATATCAGGATTGGCTCTACATAGCACCGATGAACTCCCTTTCTTACTTCAATTTAACAACATGCTCTCTCCCATTTTCTTGAATCGCGTGTTGTTTAGTTGTAGTGAAACCTTCAATCTCGCTTATCAATGCAGCAATCTGTGGACGTTTGTCTTATCGATCAATATTATTTGAGATATTGACAACGGTTTTCTAATTCTATGTTTTAAATTATTGACCGTAGTTAAATAACGAAAATGGATCTTTATTTCTTTGGGATGCACATTTTTACCAAACAGAAAGTAAAATAGAAAACAAACAGAATACAAATGAAACACATAGGCCACCTTTTTATGGTTAGTTCTTGTTTAATAAAGAACTAGGTACTGATGCCAATTTTGTTTCCCATTTATTCAAGTCTTGAAATTTTCATTTCTGTAACTTTTTTATACAAAATATTTATGAACTTTTATTTTTCATTAATGGTGTTTATTCAAAAATTCCAATTAGAATGCGTTACAAATTTATTATTTTTAAATATTACTATTTACAAGTTCTATATCTATCTATTGACCTTTCGAGCCGTAGCCGGCCCATAGGACATAGACCCAGACACTCTTTCTCTTATCTAAATTATTATTCTAGCAGCTTTCAATCCTTGTAAAGATCGTTTATTAAATCTCGCCATTTGTCTTTGTTCTGTGCAAGCAACTCTATCTCATTGAGGGAGCCAATTCCTGCTGCTCTTGCCTCTCTCATCAATGTTCTTCTCAGAGTCTCTCTGGGTCGGCCTCTTTTCCTCTTACCTGTTGTTTCCCATATGAGGGCTTGCTTTGTTATTTGGTTATTATCTCTCCTCATAACATGCCCAACATATGGCCATCGTCTTTTCTTGATTACTGAAGATAGTAATTGTTGACCGGAGATTTCTCTTATTTCCTCGTTTGTTTTGAATTCGTTCCACGCTATACCAAGTATTTTCATTAGACATTTATTTTCGAAAGCGTTCAACTTTGTTTCTATGTCTCTTGTTGTTTTCGTACGTTTGATTTGAATAGTCTAAGTTTCGTGTTTGTGCTGATGAGTTTTGATTTCCACAACTTTTCAAGGCTTCTGAAAGACACTGATGCTTTAGCTATTCTGATTCTAATTTCTTTGCTTGTATCCCGTTCTCGATCAATGTGACTTCCAAAATAGATAAAGTGATCGATCTCTTCCACTGGATTTACAAATTAGAATTTGTTATTTATTACAATCTTATGGTTTCCGTTTAATTCTGTCCAGCTTGACAGTAAAAACTTTGCACCACCCACTCAAGGCTTTGAACCAATACTAAGATACAACAGAAACAACAAATTAACTGGTTTGGCCATCTAGAAAGAATGTCGTGTGCTTCCTTACCATACAAAGCATATATTATAAGAGGAGAAAGGATAAGAGCAAGCGGCAGATCCAAAGTAAGAGATAGACAGACAACATCAAAGAAGCGCTACAAGAAAATCAATTGACAATGAGTGAGGCCGCCAAAAAAGGTGAGAACCAGAACTTTGTATCTCCCTCGACACCGGACGAGTATATGAGGTGGATGTAGTTAGTGGCATACATTGTAAACACTTTACTCAAACCTCACAGCATTAAATCTCAAACCTCACAGCATAACACCTCAAACCTCACAGCATCAAGCCTCAAACCCCACAGCATCAAGCCTCAAACCTCACAGCATTAAATATCAAACCTCATAGCATTAAACCTCAAGCCTCACAGCATCAAGTCTCAAACCTCACAGTATTGAATCTCAAACCTCATAGCATTAAACCTCAAGCCTCACAGCATCAAGTCTCAAACATCACAGTATCAAGCCTCAAACCTCACAGCATCAAGCCTCAAACCTCACAGCATTAAACCTCAAACCTCATAACATTAAGCCTCAAGACTCACAGCATAAAACCTCAAACCACACAGTATTAAGTCTCAAATTTCACAGCATCAAACTTCAAAACTCACAGCATTAAACCTCAAACCTCACAGCATTAAATCTCAAACCTCACAGCATTAAACCTCAAGACTCACAGCATAAAACCTCAAAACTCACAGCATTAAACCTCAAACCTCATAACATTAAACCTCAAGACTCACAGCATAAAACCTCAAACCTCACAGCATTAAACCTCAAACATCACATCATTAAACCTCAAACCTCACAGCATTGGTCTCAAACCTCACAGCATCAAGCCTCAATCCTCACAGCATCAAGCCTCAATCCTCACAGCATCAAGCCTCAATCCTCACAGCATCAAGCTTCAATCCTCACAGCATTACACCTCAAATATCACAGCATCAAACCTCGAACCTCACAGCATTAAGCCTCAATCCTCACAGAACCAAGCCTCAAACCTGACACTGAGTCACCTGTTGAATATAAAGAATTTGAGGAAGAGTCAGGACTCAGGTAAACCTAGAAGTATGAGGAGAGACAGTTACCATCTACAATTGGTTGACCGGGGAGTATTCATCTGGAAGAATCAAACCGTAGTCGTCAGGTTATAAGTCTGTGAGCTATCACTAATTGACACATATAGATAAATACACATATTTTTTCAATCAAATTTGTATGAGCATTCCATCAAATGCTTTTTCAAAACCGAGATGTCAACAAGTGTAGGAAAGCGATTGGTCGAATAGACTGGACCAGTTCTATTCTAGGATTGAAAAAATAGATGTATTCTTGCAGTAAAATACAAATTCTGATCTGTAGTACAATGCGTGTCGACAGCACTAGGGAATATAGCCTTCATTCTACAGCTCACACAGAAGGTAGTACACCACCCCTAAAGACAGACATATAAAGATGATCATGGCTGAAAAGGGTTATTTATTCTTTATATTTGTATAAAAGTAATATTGGAAGGGAAAATACAAGGTAAAAAAGGCAGATGCAGACCAAGACTAACATGGACGAGTAACATCAAAAGATGGATAAGTCAACCTATGACAATCTGCACCATCAAAGCAAGTGAGAGTGGAATGGCGCTCCATGGTAGCCAACCTTCGGTGCGGAGACGGCACTGAATGATGATGATGATATTTGTAGTAAGTTGTTGTTGACGTAATGCCACGAGTTTATGCGGGCAGGGTACCCTTTTACTCATTGATGTGGCGGGTCGTAATGGCTTTCTTGACATTCCCGGCTCTTACTGGAGAAGTTGGAGTTCGACTGTCCCAGGCTATGCTGGAAAACTACTAGTCCAGCCCAGTGGTACTGCAATACTGGGTCTTCTATATCAGTAACAGCCACCACTACAGGGAACTCGACGATCCTAGTTTATGTTAGCCAGCCTGTTTTGACGCAGACTGTTACCAGGGGGTACCACGAGGAGGTAGAACTGCTAGGTTTTGGTCAGCTGGTGGTGCGCGGAACCTGCTATTGCGACCACAGGTCGCAGGCGTTTCTGCTCCCCCATATTTGCAGTAAGAAAACTGCCATGCTTGCTGGCCTGTGGGACATGAAAATGCTATAGAAGTGCTTCCTAACAAACAAACATACAGACATATATGCCTTGTTAGTGAAGCCATCAGTCCACAGCCAACTATAAATCTACTAAAGTCTACGGGGAGAAAATAAAACCGGAAACCCTCCAACTAGCGTGATGTTTCAACTAAAGAAGCTATAGACCGATAACGTCACTCGACCCACAGCCTCCCCTGCTCGCAAGGCTGAAATCGTAATGTTTGTTGAAGGTTTTCCGGAAAGTCTCTCTCAGCCCGAAGGCCTAAAAAAATCTACAGTTGTCTGTGGCTAGTCAAAGACAGACTAGTGGAGAGAAGGAATCGTAAATAAAGCAATGGAAGTGAACGGGAAACCACTTTTGTGAATGTTTTTATAGCCATGTGTCGTTCATGATTTGTTTACTACGTAATATGAAGGAAATGCTTGGATTCTATTGTGACAACCAGAAAATTTAAGTGAAGAAGATGTAGAAGGAAAAAAAAAGTATACATATCAGACAGTTAAGAATATTGCTTTGTTGGAATTCAACAATGGAAGTGATAAACAACTGTAGAGAAAGAAATTGCAGAGACATGATCGCTTGCGCCTGTTCTGACACAGTTTTTATGATAGAGGTAATGTAAGGGAACAGTATGTTTTCACTAAATGACTTAAATTATGGCTTTGTGCAATAATTTGAGAACCACTTTTTTACAATGCCGAATGTTGTTAATCTGACAGCTGAACCAGGCCATGAACTTGGAGATATAAAAGAATGCTCAAACAAGATAATCACTTGTGAGAGAGCTTGCATATATCTACATTCCTTTATGCGCATTTTTATGAAGTGTGTATTGATTTCTTCAATATGTTTTGTTGCCATTTAGCAATGTCGGCGTTGTGATATTTCCTGTCCATCATGTGATTATGTTTGTTTTATCATCATCCATCATTTGGAGTATTTAGTTTATTCATGTTCTGCTATTCCTTTATAATTATAAACATGGATGAGACGATGGAAGAGAAGGAACGGATGAAGGTGGTCGCATTGAAGCTATGACATAATGGAGTGAGTGCTGCAGTAAATAGCTGTTGTGTTTATTATAGCAACAAAACATCATTGGATGAAATTACCTGCGACTTTTTGCGTTCAGTTTGAAACAGATGGTGGTGTTTATTCAAACTGTAGTCATGTAATGCATTTAAGGAATTTGGGGGAAGGGTAGTCTAGTGGTAGGACACTGGTCTCATAACAGGAAGGACCAGGGTTCAAACCTCACCAGAAGCGATGGTTACTTTTCAAAAAACGGGAAACATTAATTCGTAGTGTGTTTTAAAGACGTTACTCCCTTCCTTGATATCTTGTAGTGAGATCCGATGTCTAGTCCTCTATTATAACGGCAATAAACAGGAGGTCCCGTATTCACTCGCGCACGTTAAAGATCCCTCGGACATTAAAATCGAAAAGAGTAGGTCATAAATATGGACGCAGCCCGGGCAACATTTTCCGCTCAAGTCTATCCACACTATGGATCCTACGCCGTGCTACGGAGTTCGTGCAGATGGGTCACGATTCTCCAGGGAATTTCTTGAGATTCAGAAACTCCCAGCTAGTAGATGGCTGTGAGTCAAATTGGACGGGAGGAGGGAAGGGAGAATCAGTAGCGTGATTCAGGTGGTATCCAATATCTTTTCAATCTTTTGTTTCATTTCTCCTTCTCTTCCTTTTTTCTTCTTTTTCCTATTCTCTTTTATTTGGTTATTATTTTTTCTATTCCTAATTTATTTATTTATTCTTTTCCTATTCCTCTTTTATTATTTTCTTCTTTTTCCTATTCCTCTTTATTTGTTTCTTCTTTTCCTATTTTCTTTTATTTGTTTCTTTTTTTACGATTCGTCTTTTATTTGTGTATTCTTTTTTCCTATTCCTCTTTTATTTGTTTACTCTTTTTTTTTCCTATTCCTCTTTTTTATCTTCTTACACTTATCGACTTCTTCATAATTTCATTTGTTTTTCTTTTTATTGTGTTTTCCCTCTACTTTCTCGCTTCTCCACATAGCCTTTCACACTTCCCTTCCTTTTATCAAAACAATGGTAGATGACAAACAGTTGACTTTGGTCAATAAATTGAGATACCTGGGAAGTCTAGTGACTCACACAACACACAGACATCGGTAATAAACTCAAGATGCATCATCGCTTGCCTGGTTAACAGATTAACCACTACAGTCCAACAAGAATATAAACTAGAAGCAAAACGTGCATTCTTCAACATTATCTTCATACCAAAGTTGTGCGACATTTGTCAGGCCTGGACGCTGCATCCAAGAATAATTCGTTAGATAAGCATCACCTAAATGAGATATGTAGGTTGCAATGTATCTTCATTTTTGCTATTTTTATCTTTCTTTTCTTCTTCAACTTTCTCTTCTTCGTCTTTCACTTTCTCTTATTCGTCTTCTTTTTCTCTGAATCTCGATTTTATTCTTTTCCGTTCATCCACGAAAGAATACTTTGAATATTGTAGTTTTTTTTTTTAAATTATACCTTATAGTGTATCAAGGTACAGACATTTTGAGTCTTTTAACTAGACCTGTAAAGTTTTCAGAAAGCGGAGAAGAGAAGTAGCTAGTGGTTAGTAGCGCTGTGGTTGGTGACATGAGGTTGTGTGACTCGTACAACACACAGACATCGGTAATGAACTCAAGATGCATCAACGCTTGCCTGGTTATCATTATTACTCCACGAGAGTCCAACAAGAATATAAACTAGAAGCATAAGGTGCAATCTTCAACATTATCTTCACCGTTGTGGTTAGTGAGCTGATCTGTTGATGACACGAGGTCAGGTGGTAGCGCTGTGGTTAGTGAACTGATCTGTTGATGACACGAGGTCAAGTGGTAGCTCTGTGGTTAGTGAACTGATCTGTTGATGACACGAGGTCAGGTGGTAGCGTTGTGGTTAGTGAACTGATCTGTTGATGACACGAGGTCAGGTGGTAGCTCTGTGGTTAGTGAACTGATCTGTTGTTGACACGAGGTCAAGTAGTAGCTCTGTGGTTAGTGAACTGATCTGTTGATGACACGAGGTCAGGTGGTAGCTCTGTGGTTAGTGAACTGATCTGTTGATGACACGAGGTCAGGTGGTAGCTCTGTGGTTAGTGAACTGATCTGTTGATGACACGAGGTCAGGTGGTAGCTCTGTGGTTAGTGAACTGATCTGTTGATGACACGAGGTCAAGTGGTAGCTCTGTGGTTAGTGAACTTATCTGTTGATGACACGAGGTCAGGTGGTAGCTCTGTGGTTAGTGAACTGATCTGTTGATGACACGAGGTCAGGTGGTAGCGCTGTGGTTAGTGAACTGATCCGTTGATGACACGAGGTCAAGTGGTAGCTCTGTGGTTAGTGAACTGATCTGTTGATGACACGAGGTCAAGTGGTAGCTCTGTGGTTAGTGAACTGATCTGTTGATGACACGAGGTCAGGTGGTAGCTCTGTGGTTAGTGAACTGATCTGTTGATGACACGAGGTCAGGTGGTAGCTCTGTGGTTAGTGAACTGATCTGTTGATGACACGAGGTCAGGTGGTAGCTCTGTGGTTAGTGAACTCATCTGTTGATGACACGAGGTCAGGTGGTAGCTCTGTGGTTAGTGAACTGATCTGTTGATGACACGAGGTCAGGTGGTAGCTCTGTGGTTAGTGAACTGATCTGTTGATGACACAAGGTCAGGTGGTAGCGCTGTGGTTAGTGAACTGATCTGTTGATGACACGAGGTCAAGTGGTAGCTCTGTGGTTAGTGAACTGATCTGTAGATGACACGAGGTCAAGTGGTAGCTCTGTGGTTAGTGAACTGATCTGTTGATGACACGAGGTCAAGTGGTAGCTCTGTGGTTAGAGAACTGATCTGTTGATGACACGAGGTCAGGTGGTAGCTCTGTGGTTAGTGAACTGATCTGTTGATGACACGAGGTCAGGTTGGTAGCGCTGTGGTTAGTGAACTGATCTGTTGATGACACGAGGTCAAGTGGTAGCTCTGTGGTTAGTGAACTGATCTGTTGATGACACGAGGTCAGGTGGTAGCTCTGTGGTTAGTGAACTGATCTGTTGATGACACGAGGTCAGGTGGTAGCGTTGTAGTTAGTGAACTGATCTGTTGATGACACGAGGTCAAGTGGTAGCTCTGTGGTTAGTGAACTGATCTGTTGATGACACGAGGTCAGGTGGTAGCGCTGTGGTTAGTGAACTGATCTGTTGATGACACGAGGTCAAGTGGTAGCTCTGTGGTTAGTAAACTGATCTGTTGATGACACGAGGTCAGGTGGTAGCGTTGTGGTTAGTGAACTGATCTGTTGATGACACGAGGTCAGGTTGGTAGCGCTGTGGTTAGTGAACTGATCTGTTGATGACACGAGGTCAAGTGGTAGCTCTGTGGTTAGTGAACTGATCTGTTGATGACACGAGGTCAGGTGGTAGCGTTGTGGTTAGTGAACTGATCAGTTGAGAACACGAGGTTGTGTTTGTAGTGCTGTGGCTAGTGAACTGTTCTGTTGAGGACATGAGGTCAGGTTGGTAGCGCTGTGGTTAGTGAACAGATCTGTTGATGACACGAGGTCAGGTGGTAGCGCTGTGGTTAGTGAACAGATCTGTTGATGACACGAGGTCAGGTGGTAGCGCTGTGGTTAGTGAACTGATCTGTTGATGACACGAGGTCAGGTGGTAGCGTTGTGGTTAGTGAACTGATCAGTTGAGAACATGAGGTCAGGTTGGTAGCGCTGTGGTTAGTGAACTGATCTGTTGATAACTTGATATCAGGTTCGTAGCGCTTTGGTTAGTGAACTGTTATGTTAAGGACATGAGGTCAGGTTGGTAGCGCTGTGTTAGTGAACTGATCTGTTGAGGACATGAGGTCAGGTTGGTAGCGCTGTGGTTAGTGAACTGTTATGTTGAGGACATGAGGTCAGGTTGGTAGCGCTGTGGTTAGTGAACTGATCTGTTGATAACTTGAGGTCAGGTTTGTAGCGCTGTGGTTAGTGAACTGGTCTGTTGATAACTTGAGGTCAGGTTTGTAGTGCTGTGGTTAGTGAATTGATCTGTTGATAACTTGAGGTCAGGTTGGTAGTGCTGTGGTTAGTGAATTGATCTGTTGATAACTTGAGGTCAGGTTTGTAGCGCTGTGGTTAGTGAACTGGTCTGTTGATAACTTGAGGTCAGGTTTGTAGTGCTGTGGTTAGTGAATTGATCTGTTGATAACTTGAGGTCAGGTTTGTAGCGCTGTGGTTAGTGAACTGGTCTGTTGATAACTTGAGGTCAGGTTTGTAGCGCTGTGGTTAGTGAACTGGTCTGTTGATAACTTGAGGTCAGGTTTGTAGCACTGCAGTTAGTGAACTGATCTGTTGATAACTTGAGGTCAGGTTTGTAGCGCTGTGGTTAGTGAATTGATCTGTTGATAACTTGAGGTCAGGTTGGTAGTGCTGTGGTTAGTGAACCTTTCTGTTGATAACATGAGGTCAGGTTTGTAGCGTTGTGGTTAGTGAACTGATTTGTTGATGACATGAGGTTGTGTTGGTAGCATTGTGGTTAGTGAACTGATCTGTTGATGATATGAGGTTGTGTTGGTAGCACTGTGGTTAGTGAACAATTCTGTTGATGACAAGAGGTCGGGTTGGTAGCGCTGTGGTTAGTGAACTGATCTGTTGAGAACAAGAGGTCGGGTTGGTAGCGCTGTGGTTAGTGGAATGATCTTTTGAGAACATGAGGTTGTGTTGGTAGCGCTGGGGTTAATGAATCGATCTGTTGATGACATGAGGTCAGGTTGGTAGCGCTGTGGTTAGTGAACTGATCTTTTGAGAACATGAGGTTGTGTTGGTAGCATTGTGGTTAGTGAACTGATCTTTTGAGAACGTGAGGTTGTGTTGGTAGCGCTGTGGTTAATGAACTGATCTGTTGATGACATAAGGTTGTGTTGGTAGCGCTGTGGTTAGTGAACTGATCTTTTGAGAACATGAGGTTGTGTTGGTAGCGTTGTGGTTATTGAACTGGTCTGTTGAGAACACGAGGTTGGGTTGGTAGCGCTGTGGTTAGTGAACTGATCTATTGATGACAAAAAGTCGTGTTGGTAGCGCTGTGGTTATTGAAATGATCTGTTGATGACATAGGGGTCAGGTTGGTAGCTCTGTGGTTAGTGATCTGATCTGTTGAGAACATGAGATTGTGTTGGTAGCGCTGTGTTTAATGAACTGATCTGTTATGACACGAGGTCACGTGGTAGCGCTGTGGTTAAATGAACTGATCTGTTGAGAACATGAGGTCAGGTTGGTAGCGCTGTGGTTAGTGAACTGATCTGTTGAGAACATGAGGTTGTGTTGGTAGCGCTGTGGTTAGTGAACTGATCTCTTGATGACAAGAGGTCGGGTTGGTAGCGCTGTGGTTAGTGAACTGATCTGTTGATGACACGAGGTCAGGTGGTAGCGTTGTGGTTAGTGAACTGATCAGTTGAGAACACGAGGTTGTGTTTGTAGTGCTGTGGCTAGTGAACTGTTCTGTTGAGGACATGAGGTCAGGTTGGTAGCGCTGTGGTTAGTGAACTGATCTGTTGATGACACGAGGTCAGGTGGTAGCGTTCTGGTTAGTGAACTGATCAGTTGAGAACATGAGGTTGTGTTTGTAGTGCTGTGGTTAGTGAACTGTTCTGTTGAGGACATGAGGTCAGGTTGGTAGCGCTGTGGTTAGTGAACTGATCTGTTGATGACACGAGGTCAGGTGGTAGCGCTGTGGTTAGTGAACTGATCTGTTGATGACATGAGGTCAGGTGGTAGCGCTGTGGTTAGTGAACTGATCTGTTGATGACACGAGGTCAGGTGGTAGCGCTGTGGTTAGTGAGCTGATCTGTTGATGACACGAGGTCAGGTGGTAGCGCTGTGGTTAGTGAACTGATCTGTTGATGACACGAGGTCAGGTGGTAGCGCTGTGGTTAGTGAACTGATCTGTTGATGACACGAGGTCAGGTGGTAGCGTTGTGGTTAGTGAACTGATCAGTTGAGAACATGAGGTTGTGTTTGTAGCGCTGTGGTTAGTGAACTGTTATGTTAAGGACATGAGGTCAGGTTGGTAGCGCTGTGTTAGTGAACTGATCTGTTGAGGACATGAGGTCAGGTTGGTAGCGCTGTGGTTAGTGAACTGTTATGTTGAGGACATGAGGTCAGGTTGGTAGCGCTGTGGTTAGAGAATTGATCTGTTGATAACTTGAGGTCAGGTTTGTAGCGCTGTGGTTATTGAACTGGTCTGTTGATAACTTGAGGTCAGGTTTGTAGTGCTGTGGTTAGTGAATTGATCTGTTGATAACTTGAGGTCAGGTTTGTAGCGCTGTGGTTAGTGAACTGGTCTGTTGATAACTTGAGGTCAGGTTTGTAGCGCTGTGGTTAGTGAACTGGTCTGTTGATAACTTGAGGTCAGGTTTGTAGCACTGCAGTTAGTGAACTGATCTGTTGATAACTTGAGGTCAGGTTTGTAGCGCTGTGGTTAGTGAATTGATCTGTTGATAACTTGAGGTCAGGTTGGTAGTGCTGTGGTTAGTGAACCTTTCTGTTGATAACATGAGGTCAGGTTTGTAGCGTTGTGGTTAGTGAACTGATTTGTTGATGACATGAGGTTGTGTTGGTAGCACTGTGGTTAGTGAACTGATCTGTTGATGATATGAGGTTGTGTTGGTAGCACTGTGGTTAGTGAACAATTCTGTTGATGACAAGAGGTCGGGTTGGTAGCGCTGTGGTTAGTGAACTGATCTGTTGAGAACAAGAGGTCGGGTTGGTAGCGCTGTGGTTAGTGGACTGATCTTTTGAGAACATGAGGTTGTGTTGGTAGCGCTGGGGTTAATGAATCGATCTGTTGATGACATGAGGTCAGGTTGGTAGCGTTGTGGTTAGTGAACTGATTTGTTGATGACATGATGTCAGGTTGGTAGCGCTGTGGTTAGTGAACTGATCTTTTGAGAACATGAGGTTGTGTTGGTAGCATTGTGGTTAGTGAACTGATCTTTTGAGAACGTGTGGTTGTGTTGGTAGCGCTGTGGTTAATGAACTGATCTGTTGATGACATGAGGTTGTGTTGGTAGCGCTGTGGTTAGTGAACTGATCTGTTGAGAACATGAGGTTGTGTTGGTAGCGCTGTGGTTAGTGAACTGATCAGTTGATGATACGAGTTCATGTTGTAGTGTTGTGGTTACTGAACTGATCTGTTGAGAACATGAGGTCGTGTTGGTAGCGCTGTGGATAATGAACTGATCTGTTGATGAAAAGACTTCGATTTTGTAGCGCTGTGGTTAGTGAATTGATCCATTGATGACAAAAAGTCGTGTTAGTAGCGCTGTGGTTATTGAACTGATCTGTTGATGACATGAGGTCAGGTTGGTAGCGCTGTGGTTAGTGAACTGATCTATTGATGACAAAAAGCCGTGTTGGTAGCGCTGTGGTTAGTTTAAACTGTCTGTTGATAAATAAAAGTTCTGTTTGATCTCTGAACTAATGACTTCCAGCTCCACTATATCATAAATGGTTACCGATTATTTTTAAAAATGGGATAGGAAGGCGACCTGGTTTACTGCTGATCACTTTACCAAAAAAATTTGCTGACGTGTAAGAACATGAGAGCAATAACACTATATTACTTGTTATAATTTATTTATACAATTTTAGACGATATTTTGAAGTTGACGACAATGTCGATATTGGAACTTTTTAAAACTCTACTATTACTTGGCGTTTAAGAAATGCAGTGGCACAATCACAGCACTAATGGATGGGTAAATAGAGAACCTACATGAACACATTAATAGACTTAAAAACATAGTCACAACATTACAATCGACATCAACAAAACACGTTATAAACGTCGCAAAAGAAAAATAGAACATGAACAAAACGACGGACCGCAGACAACTAAAACAAGTAGAGGAATTTTAATGTTGTGAAAGTCTAGTGAAAACGGTACTTCGTGGGCAGCAAAAATATACTCAAGATGGAAACAAAAATGTGGCAAATCATCGGACAGCTATCACCACTGCTGTCCAACAAGGAAATGGCACTAAGTGCAAAGTGGGCACTCTACAATACAATCTTCATAACAAATTGTAATACTAATATCAGATATGGACTCTAGTCTGTAGAAGTAAAAAATCACTATCGAGATGAAATGTGATAGACGAACGACAGGAAACAGCCTAAAAAATAATACGATAAATGGGGAACTGAGAAGAAAGCTATGGATAATTCCCACTATTAAATACATACAGAAACAACAGATAAAATGGTTTCGCCACGTTATAAGACAGAAGGACTAAAACACAGCACAACGAGCCTTTATTAAAGTTTGCAAAATCATGAGACTCAAGGGACGACCACGAAAAAGATAGATTGATGGAATATTAGAAACACAAACAAACATAACAGCTGCAGAAGACAACAGAAAAGGAAAAAAATGGCAAATTACATTTCGGCTAGAAGCTGAAAGGCAAATGAAGGAGGACAGAAGAAGAAATGATAAAATCTCACTCGTGAGAGAAAAGATTTACACTTCTTTCTTTCTTTGCCTGTTAATCTCCTATGACAGGGGAAAGGCGGTGTGCTCTTTTCACTTAGATCAGGGCTTACTCTTGCTCTCTATTGTGTTGGTTCTAGCTAATTGTGTACGCTTTTATTATTTATTTTTAATACGTTTTATTTGTATCATCTCCATCTCAAAATAATTCTTTTTTTTCGATTTTATCTTGTTATTCTCAAATTTCATAAAGCATTAAGCAATCACATTCAACCAAATCGATTATGTCTATGTCTCTTTCTATGACATGTCCATGCCATGTCGGTCGTAACATACAACCTCGTATGTTTACGTATGTAAAGATCTTTTAAAATTCAATCAAAAATATAAATCGCTCTAATTGTGTATGGTTATATTGCTAGCTACAACATGTTTACATTATGGGGGAGATTTATTCAGAATAACAAAATGTGATACGTGTTTATTTAATAAAAACGTATGTGTTGACATTTCAACATGAAATGCTTGCGTTTTATATAGCAAAATATGTTGTCAAAAAATCACGGTAGAAAGAAATATTATACATAAACGGGAGCAATGTATAAGATTTGAAAGAATATTTGAATGTGTATGAAAGATCTAATTAAGTTACAATTATTATGCTGTACTAGTTAACAAATAAAATAATTAACTTGTAAACTAATGATTTAATTCATCTACTTACAAACTCATGCAATAACACAGTTAACTTTTAGTTTAACTAAACAAATTAATAGAGTAACTTATCAGAGTTTAATCAAGCAATTGCTTAATTTAAATAACAAAGTATATAATCAATAAATTAATTAATTAATTAATTAACTAATTAAAGTTGATTACATGATCAATTTAAAAATAAATCATCTGAGCAACAACAACAAAAACTAATCAACTTAAAATCGGTCACTAATAACTGATCAATTAAATCTTCCATCACTAATTAACTGATCAACTCAATCGTTCATCAACTATTAACTGATCATGTAAATCACATATAAATCAAATCATTTTTGAAACGATCGATTTATTGGCACAAAAGATTATTGATTCTCTCTGTTTTTATCTTGACTCTGTAACTTATTTTCATTTTATCTTGTTTTTACGTAAATGACCAACTCAATAGGAGTTTTCTACTGACACCTCCATCTCCTACCCTATCATTAAAAGATGTCCCAACAAAGAGCACAAACTGACGTTGTTCCCTTGAGCAGTTTCAGAAATTTTGTTCCTCGTAATACCATTTTAGACATAGTCAGAGTTTTACTGTTTTCAAATCTCCCCCCAACTCTCCCCCCCCCCCACACATCGGCAGCGATATAACGTTCATCATTTCGATCTTAAACTGAAAAGTGGCATAAACCTGAAATCGATGTTTGATCGTCTCGTTCCTATAGGGCTAGACATTAAATCTCGTGTACTCTTAAATCGCAAGCCCATTTTATTAATAACCGGAACTTACCGGATGGACTTATGTCTAAAATTTTTGAGAAAATTGAAAAAGAGCGAATGGGATGTTTGAACTGGGCCAGAACAGGAGCAACAGTTC
Source organism: Megaustenia siamemsis (assembly GCA_032433765.1). NCBI lineage: Eukaryota > Metazoa > Mollusca > Gastropoda > Stylommatophora > Ariophantidae > Megaustenia > Megaustenia siamemsis. Next base: position 109,492,520 of record JAVIAB010000073.1, on the reverse strand, counting down.
CACGAAAATGTCTTCTAATAGGGCGAAAACAAATCAGGTACAAGCAGCACACAATCAGGAGACAAATATCGTGTCCAGAGTAATCTAACTCAATCGTGAGAGTACACATAACATGAGGTGTCATATCACACGCACGCACGCACGCACACACACACACACATACACACACACAAACCAAAACAAGAGCTGCCCTATAACCGTGTATAGAAAAACGCATGAAATGTGCAAATGAAATGGAAAACAGGAACATGAACCATAATGAAATAAAATAATTCAACGGTTAATACATGAAGTGGCCACATTATGTGAGATGTCGTAGAGATGCTCCCGCAAACGATTACCCAAATCCAACTGTTTCATCAATACAGGTCTTTCGACGGTGTTGGCAGATGATAAAATAGATAATGGTAGTCATGATACGCAAGTTAGCCCGACTTATTAAAGGAATTACTATTAGGGAATGGAACCCGTCCAGTCTCATGTGCATACAGGCATGTGTTACAAAGTGAGCGGAAGCATGGAAGTGTTCTATGGTAGTGATCGTAAAGCTCTTAATGTGACTTTGGACAAAGTTTCGAAGGCTTTTTATCATCATCATGTGCCATACTGTCTGGCGTAGGCGATCATGTCCTTCCACAATCTTTTATCTACCGTGCGTCATATAAGTTTTTCATTGACTGCTTTCCATGCCCTGACACCAAGCTATCCAGTATTTTATCTCTTTGGCGTCCGCGATCCCTCTTTACCGCTATTTTGCCAGTTGTAACCAAGTATTCCAACTTTCCGTATCTCATGATGAGTCCGAAAAATGTTGATTGTTTCTTTCTGATGTTTATTAGCAGCTCCCTTTTGGTGTTGTCCTCTTTGAGAATTTCCTCGTTGGTCCTTTTACCTGTCCAGCAAACTTTCAACATTCGTCTGAGAAATATCATCTTTGTGGCCTCTATTCGTTTTTTCATTTGTTCGTTTACTGTCCATGGTCACGAAGGTTTCTGTCAAATTTAAATCCAACAAAGGGAGGATCAGAGAAAAGGAGTCGCGTCCCATTGATCAGAAGGAGAATTGAGAAGTAGCGTTTTACGATTTAGAGTACAGACACGTTGTGCTAGTGGTGGGTGAGAAAGAGAGTGATTATATCTGGAAAGGAGTTGGACCAGGGGTTGGAGGCTTATCCACGAGAAATAGGGAGGACGTGTTGGATGGAAGAACGGAGGACATGTACAAAAGACGGTGACAGAAATCTAGCATTAAATGAGCCTGATGTATAAGACGTCATCATCTTGTTCACAAATGCAACAAAGTGTAGGAACTGCAAGAAAAGGATAGTATCACGGTAGGATAGAAAGCGAAAGTAGGTATAAAGTAGGTAGAAATCAGTGTCTGTGGGGAGATAAAAAGATGAATGTATTATAACCGGGTGGGGGGGGGGGGTTTCCGTCTTTATAACCTCTTTAACACCTGAGCCTCCGTGCCCTGGGAGCTGGGCAGATGTTGCTGCTGTGAAGGCTCGTCAAGACCTGAGCCTTCACTCTATTCAGAGCCCACCGCCCTGCACCGTGGTGACTGCTTTCATACGCCCTTGACTCGTCTGGACAGGACATACCGGTTGCCAGCCCACTTGCAATGGACTTGAAGCTGTCTGACTGCCTTGATGAACTGACAAATCGAGTCGCCCTCTGACTGGGATAGAAGGCCCTGCTCAGAACTGTCGCCTCGATTGACTATCTTCCCTTGGAGGATGCCCTTGGCCGGTTGATCGTTTCACGTCGTACTCCGCGCTGTTGACTGTTACGCCCGTTGGTTAGTTGCGGACCAGCATTCGTTTTTCACTAGGGACAGACAATACAGCCAGCACTCAACAAAGCATTTACTAACACCTGGGAAAAAATCACACATCAGAGGTTTATTTCTCCACAACGATCACCTCCCAGAGCATGTTCACATTGACAATAGTAACAGTTTGTTGGTAGCCTCTCACACTAGATCTGCTCACCTTTATACTCTCCCTAGTGTCATCCACAATACAGCCCTTTGGGTTGCTGCATTTTCTCACCCTACTCTTGCTTCTCCTACCTTCCTCTAACAGCACTTATGTAGGAATGCTGTGACTAGCATCCCCACGCAGCCCTGCGACTACTCCTTGCTCCTCACGAAGCTTAAGTTAGTGAGATTACCCACAAATTAACTAAGTCACTGTGCCTGGTTGTAGCTGATAAATACATCACTACTGTCTACTTACGACTCACACGAAGCCTATGGTGGTGCGATTATTCACAATTTAACAATCACTACTCTACAGCACTTATCCCTAGCACTTCTCCTGGAATAAGCTCTGACCAACGCAGCAACCATACACCAACTAACTGGCTAACTCATGTTTTAGACTAACCCTCCTTGTTCCCGGTATCAGTTGTAACACAACACACAACCGTCCGGATCGAACCATCGCTTCATCTCCAATGCCTTTCCCCACCTATTCTTTGTCTCAGCTTTTTCTCCCTTTCACTAATCACCCGCCTTTTTACATCCAAGCCTCGTTCCTACATTGCTTACCATTCCCGTGTATCATGATGTGTTCAGACTCTTAACACTTCACGTGGACCCCCTGCTCTATTTTACCCTCAATCTTTATCTCCCCTTGCCTCTACTACCTCACTCCCATCCTATCGTACTCTCTTATATCACTGCTACATTCCTGCTTCAGTATGAAGATCAGAGGGATAAACATAAACAGTGATATTTACAAATGTAACAGTGGAAGTTGAAATATGTTGTCAATTTAATTTTTTTAAAAAGTAAACTGCCCCCGTCACGTCAAGCGGCGCATAGGGAATATGACGTTAGTGACCATACATTTTACTAACCTTCGGCACATGATTTTTGGGATAATTTGGTCGGTATTACGCCCGTGCCGCTTTACTTTCCCAGAAAAAAATCCAGTACCCATTTAAGGCTGGGTGAACCGGGAGCCGTCGGTTGGGATCGAACCCTACCTCTTGTCCTCTGTAGTCCAGTTCACTAACCACTGAGCTATCACGGCTCCCTTGTCATTTTAATAATGAATGAAAATTGTCAAAGAAGTCTAAGATTCTAATAAAATATTCTAATAGATATGAACCACCAATATCTCTATGTATGCATTAATGGGATCTGGCTGCAGCAAAGAAGCGAAGATTCAATGTTCTAAGTTTTCCGGAAGGAAACAAGCTTATATAGAGCTCATCTTAATACCCATACTGATCCGCTAATGTGATAATAATATTTACCATTACAATTACATAAGTTACGAGTGATCACTAGTTCAGTTAATCGAAGAAGAACCGAGCCAGAGACGAAGGAACGAATCCGGCGGTTTTAAAGTTTGAATTGCAGGTAGACCATCATTATGGTGGATGAAGTATAAAGTGAACATCTTTCATGTACACAGAAAAGGTAAATGGTACATAGGGATGGACTAAAGGTTAAACATATTAAGGACATGATCTGTGTCCATAATAGATGAGAGAAGGCTCTTGATCACGGGCTGGGAAAACGCTGTCACTGTAGTCGGAAATATATTCGGTGGGGCAGGAACACCCAAAAACATTGGGTCTACCAGGGAAATCAGTGGATGTTATGTAACCTGTAAAATTATGGCGTAGCTAAGCTGCATTCAGGAATGAGATAGGATTAGAAGTTCTGGAGGAAATAAGGTGGCGTTCAAGAAGTTCCTAATATATGATATAAAAGGTCCAGCTTCTTGAATATCGATGAGGTCCACCTTCTTGAATATCGAAGATGTCCACCTTCCTGAATATCGATGAGGTCCACCTTCTTGAATATCGATGAGGTCCACCTTCTTGAATATCGAAGAGGTCCACCTTCCCGAATATCGATGAGGTCCACCTTCTTGAATATCGATGAGGCCCGCGTTGTCAAACATCGCAGAAATCCTCATCTGTGTCTGATTTTCCCAAAAGACACACCAAGCAGGAGAAGACATGCTTCGACAATCGCCTCCTCAAGAAAAAAATAGATTTAAAGACGAAATTTATTTTCAGTCGAACGTTGGTGGTAGTGTCACCGAAATGCTGGAAATAAAATCAGAATCTTTGGTGCTGTCGCCGCATAGTGTAACTTTCTCCATTTCCGATAAGAAATATTCAATTTTGCCGGAAATTGAACTGACGTCATCAGCTTTGACAAACATGTATAATTTTCTCAGCCATTGCCTCCCCTAGAATATATAAATATCACCCAAAAAAGGGAGAGAATTCTCATGGATTGTATTCCTAATTCATGATCTGAATGAGAACGTTTCTAAACCAAAATAAAGGAATGTGATGATATACCCACACATAAATGGGACAACACAGAGCTGATATTATCGTTTAAATTCATAGAAAATAGAAAATACACACAGAATTATGCATTAGTATTAATGAATATTTTCCATTACTGAATAGTGCATAAACATAAATGTGCAGAAAAGACACGAGCAGTGAGGTCTTTGCATCTCCGATATAAGATGAATTGGACAAATTGATTAAAATGCATGAAAGCAATTAAAGATATGGGACAAGAAATGACCGATGGAGAAAATAATCAATTAGAAACAGACAGAGAGAGAGAGAGAGAGAGAGAGAGAGAGAGTGAGAGAGAGAGAGAGTAGAAGGTATAGAGAAGTATTATCAATCAAAGTATTATTAAAAGGGAGATTAATTTTTAATTGGAATATGGTTAATAGTGAGTGAGGTACATCAGGAAGGAAATAGAGCGATAGAGAGTGTGGTGCTTGTATGAGAGAGAGAGAGAGAGAGAGAGAGAGAGAGAGAGAGAGATAAAAGGGAGAAATATAAAAAGAAGAAAGATAGTAGCATTTTGTCCTCGAATATTTTGTATTCTAGTCTCTTGTGTATGCGTTTGTTATGTTGTCATATGTGTTGTTTTCTTGATATTATTTTGATTTATGAGTTCACGAATACCGACATTTATGCTTCTCATCCATGTTGTTAGCACTAGGAAAATAACACGTTTTCTTTTTAATGGAGAACATTATTTTAAAAATCTTCTTTGTCAAGTTATTTCGACATTTTTGTTATAATCTCTCTCTGTAATGGTTACACATTGTTCTCTGATTAATTAATCGAGATAGTCTTTATTGTTCAGAATAAAACATTTTCCGTTAATATTTTTATGGTAATTTATGATAATAAAATTGCATTAAATATTTTTAATACCATCAGTAAGCTCGCCATTATGGAGACAGCTATGGGCCCAACTTGGGAACCGCGATAGCTCAGTGGTTAGTGAATTGGACTACATAGGACAAGGTTTAGGGTTCGATCCCAACCGACGGCTTCCGGGTTCACCCAGCCTAAAATGAGTACCGGATTTTTTTTTTTTTTTTTTTTTTTTTTTGGGGGGGGGGGAAGTAAAGCGGCACGGGCGTAATACCGACCAGATTACCCCAAAAATCATGTGCGGAAGGTCTGTAAAATCTATGGTCACTAACACCATATTCCCTATACGCCACTTGGCGTGACGGGGCTCTTTACTTACTTTTTTATGTGCCCAACCAGCACTATCACCCTCTCGATTAGACTTATAAATGCTCCAAAAATGTATTTAAACTCCGGCTAGTTACATCCCACTACTTGCGCCTGTAATCTCCTACACGTTATACCCCACTACTTGTGCATGTAACCTCGTACACGTTATACCCCACTACCTGCGCCTGTAACCTGCTGCAAGTTACACCCCACTACTTGCGCCTGTAACCTCCTGCACATTACACCCCACTACTTGCGCCTGTAACCTCCTGCACGTTATACCCCACTACCTGCGCCTATAAACTCCTGTACGGTATACCCCACTACTTGCGCCTATAAACTCCTGTACGGTATACCCCACTACTTGCGCCTATATACTACTGTACGGTATACCACACTACTTGCGCCTATAAACTCCTGTACGGTATACCCCACTACTTGCGCCTATAAACTCCTGTACGGTATACCCCACTACCTGCGCCTATAAACTCCTGTACGGTATACCCCACTACTTGCGCATATAAACTAATGTACGGTATACCCCACTACTTGCGCATATAAACTACTGTACGGTATACCCCACTACTTGCGCCTATAACCTTGGTTTTGAAGCAACTTTAAGTTGCAGGGTTCAACCTTTGTGTTAATTTACTCACTGAACATCACAGGTTCAATTTCGCATGATACTTGGCAAAGCAGTCCCCCTTTCCCAGATGGATTTGACACAGAATGCAGCCAAAAACAGTTGAATGTGGTCGTTTGATGACTGCAGCCAAAAACAGTTGAATGCGGTCGTTTGATGACTGCAGCCAAAAACAGTTGAATGTGGTCGTTTGATGACTGCAGCCAAAAACAGTTGAATGTGGTCGTTTGATGACTGCAGCCAAAAACAGTTGAATGTGGTCGTTTGATGACTGCAGCCAAAAACAGTTGAATGTGGTCGTTTGATGACTGCAGCCAAAAACAGTTGAATGTGGTCGTTTGATGACTGCAGCCAAAAACAGTTGAATGTGGTCGTTTGATGACTGCAGCCAAAAACAGTTGAATGTGGTCGTTTGATGATTGCAGCCAAAAACAGTTGAATGTGGTCGTTTGATGACTGCAGCCAAAAACAGTTGAATGTGGTCGTTTGATGACTGCAGCCAAAAACAGTTGAATGTGGTCGTTTGATGACTGCAGCCAAAAACAGTTGAATGTGGTCGTTTGATGATTGCAGCCAAAGACAGTTGAATGTGGTCGTTTGATGATTGCAGCCAAAGACAGTTGAATGTGGTCGTTTGATGATTGCAGCCAAAAACAGTTGAATGTGGTCGTTTGCCAGAATGACCCGATTGGAGCTTCGCACACAAATAACCCACCTTTTTCAGGCCATGCATCCGAATCATCCTATGCTCATTGAGACTACTTGTACCCACACCTGAAGTCGATGGCTGCTGGGATGACTTCCATTTCCTACAAATATTGCCCTTCAGGAGATCTGAACTCAAACTGAGTCTAAAGGATAACTGGGAACTATCCTTTGACTTAGGGTGTGGGCGATGAGAGCAAGAATACACTATCCGTGAATTGACAAGCGCTGCTTGCATGAGGAAACGAAACAGATACCTCCACCATTTTACAGACTTCCTTCCAACGGGATAGTAGGAAGTAAGCTGGTCAAACCTATCCACTCCACCCATGAACTGGTTATAGACAGACACTGGAGTTGGTATCTGAACGTCCACTCTGCCACCTACGGTACGTCTAGAGACCTGTGTCATTCCTGGCGTAGCGTTAGAGCTGATCAAATTGACAACTTTCTTATCCTTCCAAACCGTAGCCACAACATTTCCCTGCTGCTTGAACTGCACATCCCCCCTTTTCAACTTGTTAGTGGCTTTGGACTTGAAGGCAGCTGGCCAGCCTTTGCGGTTTGCTCTCATCGTTCCACATGAATATGTTCTCTCAACGAGCAAATCTTTGGTAAGTTGGAGCGATGAGAAATAATCGTCAAAGTAAAAGTGATGGTATTTACCAAAAAATTGTCTGACTAACTTTGTCACGACATAATGTCCTGAACCATGGGGCATTGGTTCAGCTACTTTGCCAATATAAACATCAAAATCAAGTAAGTATCCCGTTGATGAATCTGCTATACACCAAACTTTTATGCACCAGGGATTCGGCTTACCTTTGATGTATTGTTTGAAAGATAGGCGACCATTGTAAGCAATCATTGCTTCATCAACACTGATGTTCTTTACCAGGGGAAAATAAATAGATGCCATATTCTTTCTGACCATATCCAATAATGGTCTAATTTTATAAAGGGGGTTATAGCCTACATGACCCTTTGGCTGCTGTTTACTGGCATCGTTTAGGTGAAAATATTGAGAAATCTTTTCAAATCTTGACTTTCCCATACAACTAGACACCCCTGGCACACCTCAACGAGATCACCAGTACTCCAATACATAGTGTATTTGTTATAGTATATATTTATTGTTTCTTGTTATCTTTGTACTCTCTTGACAGCACATCACATTTATTTTTAGTTGATCACAACAGGTAAATCAAGACATACTTTTTCTCTGGATACATAATGATAATCAAGTTTATTGAAATCTCTAGGCACAATGATCGACTAGTGGTTGATACACTTATCATAAATTAATGTTAATTAATTCGGGACTTTTCTGAGGCAATTCGCCGATGACTATGATCCGTCCCAAGTGCATAACTTCCATACAACATTATAAAACTTAAGTTCATGATTAAATGTGAAACAACTTGAATTACTTTTAAGCACTTGCACAACACTAAAGTTCATGTTCTCATTGCTAGACTCACTATTCGCTATCTCTCAACTGATTTGAACTACAACTTGAAGATTCGAACTTCCTAACTAACTGGCTTCACTTCCTAATCTCAACTTTCTAACTGTCCTGACTATACTAACTGCCTAATTCTCCTTTCTGACTAACTCGAACTGTTGATTTTCCATTCCTGGCTAATTCATTTCTGACTGTTGACTTTCTACTCCTGACGAATTAATCCCCTGACTAATTCATTTCTGACTGTTGACTTTCTATTCCTGACGAATTAATCCCCTGACTAATTCATTTCTGACTGTTGACTTTCTATTCCTGACTAATTCATTTCTGACTGTTGACTTTCTATTCCTGACTAATCAATCCTCTGACTAATTCATTTCTGACTGTTGACTTTCTATTCCTGACGAATTAATCCCCTGACTAATTCATTTCTGACTGTTTACTTTCCATTCCTGACTAATTCATTTATGACTGTTGACTTTCTATTCCTGACTAATCAATCCCCTGACTAATTCATTTCTGACTGTTGACTTTCTATTCCTGACGAATTAATCCCCTGACTAATTCATTTCTGGCTGTCTCAAAGCTATGGTGTTGAAGTTTAAATACTCCAATCACTCTCTTCGTCTGAAATTCAGCAGTCAATCAAAACTACTGCAAAGTGACAATTTGCGCTCTTCTGGTCACTTGAGTTGGTCGCTGGTCACCATTCTGTGACCGATACTTGAACTATCTCATGGTTGATGAAAACACCTTGTTTTCGTGAATCTCTATCTATCTATCTATTGACCTTTCGAGCCGTAACCGGCCCATAGGGCGTAGACCAAGATACACCTTCTCCTATATGGATTTTTTGTTCTAGCCGTTTTCTTTTAAAGATATTTTATCAAATCTCGCCATCTGTCTCTGTTCTGTGCAAGCAGTTCTATCTCATTGAGGGAGCCGACTCCTGCTGCTCTTGCCTCTCTCATCAATGTTCTTCTCAGTGTCTCCCTGGGTCTTCCTCTTTTTCTTTTACCTGTTGTTTCCCATATGAGGGCTTGCTTTGCTATTCGGTTGTTATCTTCCAAGCCAGCGCATTTCGCTTAATCCTAAAATATCTAGATCGTATCTCTCCATCTCGCTCGCGACCTGTGCATGTTTCGTCGGAGCGGCCATTGTTCGAACATTCCAGAATCCTATTTTTGTTGTTGTTTTAGGGCCGAAAAAACTATCACAACTATCTACTGCTAATTTACACATTCTGTATCAGGTCTACGTTTCATTAACAGCATCGTTTTTACGATAGCGGCTTGTTAAACCTCTGATCAACGGTTATATACCAAGCCGGAGAAAAATAATTCCTCCATTTTGGAAACAACCGGAAACCGAATCTCTATGCCCTATTTAAATAATGGTTACCTCATAACAATGACCTTTCTTGGTAGTTGGATGACAACTTATTTATCAGACGGGCCAAAGTCATGGGGTCAACGCATGCTATATTGTTATTTCCCCAACCTTCTGTTGTGGAAATCGCGTGGACCTAAACTATTATGTGTCGTCCAACAATTCTGGACATTACCTCCTTCCCACTTTCTGTGTATCCACTACCCCCTATGTGAACATCTATTTCTGGCTGAAATTTTCCATACTTAAATTTTATGTCTTAACACTGATGGTTGCTACCATTTGTTACTGCTATTGTCTATTGAGAAGCGGGTAACAACTAAGTTACCTGTCCCCATGCTTCGCTAGCTTACTCTATTACATTGACGTCTTCGAAGGCTTCCACAGACGAGAGGAGACATGTGCTGCTGCTATAGATCTGGAGGATGCATACAACAGGGTACCATTTGAATATCTCATGCATATGCTTCTCAAACTGTCGGTGAACCCCTTCCTCATAAGATGGATCGCCGCGGCACTGTTTCAGAGGAAGGTGATACTCAGATGTGGAAGTTGGTCTTCCGAGCCAACATCCATTTGTCCTGGGCTGCCACAAGGCTCACCATTGTCACCAGTTCTATTTAATGTGTACACAATAACGATCACGGCCCAACAGCTGGATGGGAGGGGAAGAACTATGACTTTTGCTGATGATATTCTGGTATATCGACAGGGAAGAGACAGACGGGGAATCGCCTCCACAATGCAAGACGAACTCGATCGCATTTCTTCCTGGTGTGGGGTTTCAGGTGCCTTGGTTAATCCTAATAAAGCATCCGTTTCATGGTTCTCCCTTAACAATCATATCGTTAATACGACCACACCGGTAGTACGAATGGGAGCTGATGAGGTGACCAGGGACAAGTTGATGACATACCTCGGAGTTAAGTTTGATCGCAGCCTGTGTTTTCGGGACCACGTTGACCATGTGATAACAAAATCCCGCAAAGGATTAGCCGCCTTGAAGGTCATGGCAGCTGCCAACATCGAGCAGAGGCTACTTACTCTTCTGTTCCAGGGATTAGTCCTCGCACCAATTAAGTATGCCCTGGCCATTCTTACTGTCAGTACGACTCAAATTGATAGGCTGGAGAAAATACAAAATGAAGCCATGCGCATTATCCTGGGATGTACGAGGGACACTCCCTGTGTGGCAATGAGGTATCTTCTTGACTTTCCAACCATGGATGACAGAATCAAGATCTGGAGAGCACGAGCATACCTGAAGATTAGTACAGATACAGAGCATCCATTGCACCACGTGTTCAACACAGAGAAAGGTACCAGGCTAAAAAGAGGCAAATCATGGGTGGGCCGAGCAGAAGATGTCATCAAACAGGTCTGTGGGCTTACCAATCTCAGCGTTGGTGAGGAGTGGATACCGGTGCCTACGTCATTCAAGAGGACTTTCTCATGTATTGTCACACTCGACAGGAAAAGTAGGGAACAGAACCCAGTCGTGGTTAATGCTGAGGTCAACGGTCTCATCTGCGATAACACCGATGAGAAAGATGCAGTCATCTATACAGACGGATCTGTAAGACGACACGAAAAAAGTGCATGGGCATTTACAGCACGTTCGGCAGGCAGAATAGCCAAGGAAGACAGTGGTGCATACGCCATGACCACGAGTAGCATGACAATGGAGGTGATGGCAGTGACCAAGGCATTCAAATGGTTAGAGTCACAAGACTACATCCACGCATGTATACTGAGTGATTCGATGAGCATGATAAAAAAAGTGGAGGCGGGCTTTGTACGCATGCAATGGGTAGAGTCGTTGCAGAAATCCAAAATACGTAAGGTCAGCTTTGTCTATGTCCCTGGACATGCGGGAGTACGGGGAAATGAGAGAGCGGACAGGTTGGCTAGCTGCGCTGTCGTTGAGGACGGGCAACCGATGGATCGGGCGGACGTCATCAATGCACTCCGAGATGTGGGAAGAGCACAGGACTTCGACAAACACAGATCAACGTCGCTTCTTCGGATGATGGAAATGGGAGTTAAGATGGGCACAGCCAGAAATGAGAAACTTGGTGGCCGTGTAAGAAGACTTATCAACCAACATAGAACTGGAGTCGTCAGTCGCTGGACACTGAGGGAATTGCTGAGGAGGGGATCTGAGCACCTATGGACATGTTCGGAGTGCAATGATGATGACCCGCAAATAACTCAATAACTCAATATCTCTATTACATATTCAGGCAAGGTGTGAATGCCCATAACAATGTAAATGTGCAAAAAAAAGTTTTATCTTAGCAGCAGAAACTGGGCTCCAGTATTGATCATCTTTCCCAGTCCGCTCAGCACGCTGAGGTGCATATAAATTAGTCTGATCAGCAGAAAACTGATAGAAAGATTCTTCAATAATCAAGCTAAAATAATTATATGGGCTCGCACCTTCATCAAGACTGTGCATGCTCCCTGATACACCAAGGAAATCCTCAACTTTGACAGGAGAAATTACATCGCTCCAACCATCGACGCCCACAACGGACATTAGACCCATATTTTCTTCTCTGTCTCCATCACTAGAATCACTATCACTGCCCCTACCTCTGCTAAACTGACAAGGTATAACATTTTCTAAGTCACTTTCATCATTATCTTCGTGGAAATCATCATCTAGTGCCATAATATCATCTTAGAGACTGGAAGAAGAACCCGGAAATGAGGTTGAAAAAGCCATCGATCGCGATTTTTTTCACTGATTTTCAAAAGAACATAAAAAAAAATAATAAGCTCTAAACGGGATTCAATGTCGCAAACGATAGTAAATTCACTATTCTTTCACACTGAAGAGTTCTTATAACCGGTTTAATTCAAAAAGTATGCGTTCCGAGCCAGTTTTAACGGAACACACTAAAACGGCTCAAACCGGTGCATTAGGTTTTATATTAAAGATAGCTTCGTACTGTTTGCTTAATCTTTCTAACAGTTTATGACAGTTATTGACTTCTACAAGTTATAATATTTATGATTCTTAAAATCTTTTATTAATTTATTCCGCCTGCAAAAAAATCTAAAGTTTATTATATGCTCAGTAATTTATTAAACTGAAGTTTATTTCGTCTTCTGTCCTATACTCATTTTAATAGTAAAGTCGCAATGGAATAATAATGCATTCAGATGCATAAACATGCAGAGCTTCTGTAAAACTGATGATAAGGATGAAAGGTCTGTGTGTTGTCTATTGGTCCTGTTGAAGGTCTACTGAGCCATAATGTCGTTTTGATTTTGTGTTGCCTCTCACCTACGTAAAGCCGTAATCATACCACATCTTTACTTTTATTCTGTCCATCCTCATTATACTAGTATTACTTTTCTTCTACTTCTGCGTTTCAGCTCCCTGTGTAGCATAGGTCTTCAACAAACACTTTTAAGGCTGTTATGTTTCTTGCCATTCTTTATAAGATCATTCCACGTCTTCCCCATCATCTTCATCTCTGGTTTCATCTGTCTTCTCCAAGAATACCTTAGTCTTCCTCTTTGTCTTTTTCCTTGGGGATTCCAAAACGGGGCATGTTGTGTAATACTCTCAGTTGGCTTTTGAAGTGTGTGTCCTGCCCAGCGCCATCGTCTACGCTGTATCTCTTTATCCACTGGTATTTGGCTGGTACATTTCCATAACTCTATGTTAATGATTTTGTCCTGCCATTTCCATCCTTTTATTCTGCGAAAGCATCCATTAATGAAGGTCTGTATCTTCATGATTGTCATTTTTGTTGTTCTCCATGTTTCACAGCCATAATAAGACTGACTTAGCATTGGTATTACTTTTGCTTGTTTATTATTGTCTCAGATTTCTATTTTTTCCTGATATGTCCAACTTTGTCATGATGTTCAAATGAAGAATCATTGTTTAGTAAAGTAATGTCCACTGTCACGCCACGAGGTGTATAGGGAATAAGGTTAGTGACCATCATTTTTATAGACCTTCAGCATATGATTGTTGGGGTAATGTGGTCGGTATTACACCCTTGCAGCTTTACTTTCCCAGAAAATATCCGGTACCCATTAAAGGCTGGGTGAACCTGGAAGCCGTCCATCAGGATCGAATCCAACCTCTTGTCCTTTGTAGTCAGTTCAATAACCACTGAGCTACCGCGGCTCCCTAATCATTGTTTGGTTTTACATGATTAAATTAAAGAAAATTGTTTTTTTAGCTTCGTATCTCCCGCTCTTTTCATTCAGCACACTGGAATCCGAAATTGAATGCGTCAATATTTGTGAAAGATATGAATACGTTTGATTATTTCTTTGATATGTTTTTATTCCTCTTCTTTCAAATCATGGTATTTCCCAAAGCAGTCACATACTTTCTCGTTTTAAAATAATACAGTAGAAAGAATACTGGTTATATTCAAAGTGAAAACTTTTTTTTTTTCGTAAAATGGAACACACTACCGAGTAATGATTTTCTGTAAAGTCAACACTTTTATTCAAGCAGGGAACGGGCAAATAAATCCAGAGCTTCGGTAAAGCTGGTAGAAGGGAGCCGGTAGTGGTGTGTGATTTACACTCCTACAGGGTATGGTGACAGCTTTACAAAAAAAGGAACACAACAAAATACTGATGTTTCGGTCTACATGCGGTCTTCTTCAGAAATCGAGAACAACAACAATCATCGATGGGAAAAAGATAACTATTCCTACATCTGCAATGATAGGGACATGCAGGTCAAGGGGAAGGGAGACACACAATAATAAATGAATATTATTATAGAGGGAAACTTCCGAGACGATAATCAGCGAATAAATTATGAGGAAGAGATATGTTTACAACACTCGGAATATATGATAAATAATCAACAACAACAAAAAAAAACAAAGAACAATATATGGTCCGAAGCAGGATCGAACCTGTTATCCTTGGCACAACGCCTTGCCACGAAAAGCCGAGCAGAGGGGCAAGACATGAAATGATGAAACAATAGAGGAATTTGATATCAACGATATCGATATTTGATGATGAAGGATGGGTCAAAGGTAGAATAAGTAAAAGGTGGAAATAGAGTATACGTTCGTACAGAAAATAATTCTATGTACAAATTAAGACTTAGCTGTGGTAGGAATGAATCCGTCCGCTCACAGTGAGAGGAAACTGGTCAAATGCTAGTAGGAGGACTGGGTAAAGTGTCACGTGGTAAGACCAGGGGACAGACGAGTTGTGTACAGGTGAAGACCCAGGGTCTATGAGAGTGTGAGGATAGCCAGCTTAAGCAGACATCCTTTTTCCCTATTCTCAGCTTCTCAGACTTCGTCGCCTTTGCCAGGACGACGAAGATTTCCTTCACAATGCCCACCTCATGCTTGACTTCTTCCGCCGACGCCTCTATCCAGAAACAGCTCTCCTCCCTGCCCTCCGCCGAGTTCTCCACACTTCACGTCAGTCTGCACTTACCCCCTCTACTCATTCCCCTTGGATAGAGTAGTACTCGCTCTCACCTACCACCCTCACCACTACGTTGTGACTAGGACCATCCACCGCTACCTCCCTATTCTTCGATCTGACCCTACTACTCGTCTGCTCTTTCCCGACTGGTGGCTTTTAAACGTTACCGGAACCTCCGTGACTTTCTTGTCAGGGGCCGTCTTCCTGCAGCGCCCTCCTTAGCCATCGAGGCACTATCCACTGCAACCGCAACGTGTGCAAAATTTGTGACCACGTTCTCCAGACCGATACTGTTTTCTTTTCTAATGGTCATTTCGAGATCAGAGAGGGATTCACTTGCACATCGCGGAACATCATTTATGCCATCATCTGTAAGCGATGCAAGTTGACCTACATCGGTCAGTATGGTCGACGTATCGGGGTTAGGTGCAGTGAACACTTGAATGACATCACCCGAGATGCGGGGACTCCTGTAGCAGCCCACTTTAACTCGAGGGGCCATCGGGGGAAGGCTGATGTCTTGGTCACAGGCCTAGTATCATGCTCCTCTGATACCACAGTCGTCTCACTCTTGAGAACCGTCTGATCACTCGTTGGGGACTCCTCACCCCCGTGGCATCAATGTATACCTGTCCTTCTGAGGACCCCTCTTCCTCGTACCCCTTCTCCCACCCCTGTACTCTTCTTCCTATTTCACCTCTTTGTTCGTCTGCTCCCAATCTATCCCTCCTCCCCCTATCTACTTGCAGTAATCCCTCATCTTGCCTTCTTCATCCTCAACCCCCCACACCCCCCCCCATCTCTGCGGACTACCTATATGTCCATCTCTTCCGTATCACTACATTACCTCCCCTCCTCTGGTGTATACTTCCTAATCCCTTAATATATACACTCCTAGTATTCTCTATTCTCTTGTGTCACCACTTCTCTACCCTCACTATTCCAGTGTCTCCCCCTTACCCAGGTGCCTACTCTTAGTCCTCTTCTAGGACTCCACTTGTCTGTTCATCAGCTACTCTGACTCCACCTCTCTCTGTATCCCCCTCAGTCTCTCCGTTTCCCAATTTCTCTACCTCTCTAGGCACTACTTCCTGCGTACCATTCCTCTATTATTCCGCTTCTTTCTGACTCCCTCTCTATCTTTTCACTCCTGTCCCACCGCCTCTCCTCCTATCCACTTTTCCCATACCTGATTCTTACCCTTCTTATTCTTCCTCTCTATTTTCTTCCTCTGGTTATTATTTCATCCCTTTCCTTACCTCTCTATCCATCCATTTTTACCCATCCATAGACTATCTCTCTTGCTCATCTCCCAGTTTACCCCCTTTTACTTTTGTTTCACCCCTTCTTCGATTCCTCTGTTTGGATTCCCCCCCCCCCCCTTAGGCCCTAGTAGTTTTATGATACCTATTATCTTCTCCTTCTTCCGCTCTTTGTCTGCTCGCAGACATGCCTTACCTGAGCTATTGTTCTGGTTTCTATTTATTTCGACCGGTGTTTTCACACTAGACTGGCTGACCCACCATTTCTTCCCCCTCCTCCCCTCTAAATTGTTTTCCCACGATCTCTTCCTCGCGTTCTTCTGTCACGTGATGCTCTCCGGGCAGTGTCATAGTCATTCACTCGATATTCCTTCACGGCGGACAGACAAGTTGTTTGAGCTAAGTGATTTTCATATACGTTTTACGATACATTATTCACTTTTTACTATTTGACACCACTAACTCTTCCTCATTTTTCTAATCTTTCTATTTTACACATCTCGACACTCATCCTACCTCCCCTCATGTAGCCTCCTTTCTTATTTCAACATTCTACTTTCTTCTTTTCTGTCCACCTCTCCATTCACCTGATCATCTAACATGTAGTTATAGATAATTGTGCTTCACCGTTTGTTGTCGTTGTCCCTGTATTCTGAAGAAGACCACAGGCCGAGACGTCAGTATTATGTTGTGTTCCTTCCTTGTAAAGCTGTCACCATACCTTGGAGTGTTTAACACTCCCCACCACTGGCTCCTAAGCAGACACCCCGCAATTGCTGAGGCAGTGAGTGGGCTGCAGTAAAGGACAGGTTGATAAAAGATATTGTGAGGTGTGAAATCAAGCGAGCCAGCCAACTATCACTCAGACATCGACGGTAAGTGAGGTGTGAACAAGGATAACATGAAATGTGGTACATATCAGTGGCGTGTAACTTTTATTGTCACATTTATTCAAGCAATTATCTTCTTTCCAAAAACGGTATATTTAATAAGCTACGATCTATACAAATAACAAATTTTTGCTATTTTTTTCTCCGAGCCATGATCTCTCAGGCCAGCATATCCTTTCAAAATATCATATCTTTTAAATTGGGCAGCTGTTTTCTTGGATTTCAGTTTTCGAACTTTCTTGAAGAAGCGCCTGGAGACAAATAATAATAAATGAATATTATTATAGAGGGAGACTTCCGAGGCGATAATCAGCGAATCAAATCAGAGGAAGAGGTAATGAGGTATTTTTATGTACTCGGAAAATATGATAAATAACAACAACATGAGGTATGTTTACAGCACTCGGAAAATATGATAAATAACAACAACATGAGGTATGTTTACAGCACTCGGAAAATATGATAAATAACAACAACATGGGGTATGTTTACAACACTCGGAAAATATGATAAATAACAACAACATGAGGTATGTTTACAGCACTCGGAAAATATAATAAATAACAAGAACAGAAAAAAGCACAAAGAATAATATCTGGATCAATACAGGATCGAACCCGTACTCCTGGATCGTTAAAGAACTGCCTCCAACACCAACAAGAACCCTTCGTTTTTCACAAATTAAAAAGAAAAAAGGGTGATAGAATTTTTCTGCAGCGGTGATACTATGAGAGAAGCTGAGTATTGTATCACTGAGGATGTGCCAACATGGTTCCTATCATAAAATATTTATATGACAAGACCACAAGCATTGTACTTATCAACCTTGCCGAATGGTTCAGACCAATAGGTGGAGCTCACTCAATACGGCTGCTTACTCTCCCCTACATTGGTGTACATTTTCTTACATTATTTTGCTATAATAATTATTTTTATGATATAATATTACTTACCTATTTTTGTTATAATTATTATTTTATTATAAATTACATTTTCTGAGAAACAAAATCATGGCGAACACTTAATGATATCTTGAACAGAATGTCAGTTTTGGTAACAGGACTATTAATAACCTGTGGTTTGCTGATGACATCATTGGCTGAGCAGAGACAAGAACTAACTGACCTATACATCTATAACATATAAACATATAGTGCATATGACATGTATATCAATACTGAAAAGAAAATTGATGAACAAAATCCGAAATTTCATTGTTTCAAGAATCTAAAATAATGGACAAGAACTAGAAACAGTTGATAAATTTTAATACCCGAGAACAATTGTCAGCGACAAGACTTGAAACTTGAAATATCGGTTAGAATAGGGCAAACATCAGCAGCATTTGAAAGTCTAAAACATGATTGAAAATATGAAAACATCACTCTTGGCACTAAAATCAGACAGATATGCATTCTTCACCCGGCCATGTTTCCGCGACTTTCAGT
This sequence comes from Megaustenia siamemsis, assembly GCA_032433765.1. NCBI lineage: Eukaryota > Metazoa > Mollusca > Gastropoda > Stylommatophora > Ariophantidae > Megaustenia > Megaustenia siamemsis. The sequence continues at coordinate 109,473,754 of JAVIAB010000073.1, read as the reverse complement.
TGTGTCCCTTCTTTGAGCGCAGCGCACAGATGATCAAAGAGCGTTGTCCGAGATAAAATATAGTTCCTAAATGTTTGTTTTTTAATACATCTTCTGCAAGCACGTGAAACAAAAATTAAAAAGTCAAGTACCCCCGTCACGCCAAGTGGCGTATAGGGAATATGGTGTTAGTGACTATAAATTTTACAGACCTTCGGAACATGATTTTTGGGGTAATATGGTTGGTATTACGCCCGTGCCGCTTTACTTTCCCAGAAAAAAAGTCCGGTACCCATTAAAGGCTGGGTGATTTGGAAGCCGTCGGTTGAGTTCGAACCCTACCTTTCGTCCTTTGTAGTCCAGTTCACTAACCACTGAGCTATCGCGGCTTGAAACAAGATTTAATTAGATTAATTTGACAGTTTATGTTATTCTCTTAATATGCTCTTCCATAGCATATACAATAAGTTAGTAATAATTTAGTATGGCATTTTGGAAAGGTTAAGAGATCCGTCATTTGGTCGCTCCACACAGTTAACCGACCTAGATATCTAGTCAGTCTATACTGTGCTCATTGAAGAAAAAAAAGTATGAACGCTTTACAATAAAAGACTACGCAGCAAAGAGATACCATTTAATGTAAATGAATTGTGCCATAAATTATTGTTATAGCTTTTATTTTTGTAATGTCGCCGCTGTGTAGCTTTCTCTTAATCATGTTTAAATATATACGTCACTCTGACATTTTACCAGCAACAATAGCGAACTATGGTGACTTGTTTACAACTTTTTTTTTCTTTAACCGAAGTGAACATTGTCAGAGGTGAAACTTCACAGAACAATGAACGGTTTATTATTATTACATAGTTTCTTTGTTCTTGTTTAGAAAAACAAAACATGCTACAGTAACAGGGAATTTGATGTCTTTTTTAAAAATGTCATTGGTACAACCCCTCCCCCCCCCACCTCCTCTCTTTTGTTTCCCTTCATAACACCCCGTCGTCACACGCCGCGTAATAATCTGCGTTGCAAAGTGCTAGCAGAGTTATCCTCGAATGCAGAACTAGAGTTGTTATTGTTATATAAGGCCCCGTGTTTTGTTATATCAATTTTTCTTTTCGGTTGAGAAACATGGACCCATCTATACTCACTAAGTTACAGCAGTGCTATAGAAAAAACGATACAAGTTATGGATGGAGATGAAATATTATCGTCAGCTTTTGGTCATCTCTTCTTAGATCGTATCAAAAATGGAAAAGTTCACAAAAGGATACAGCCAGCAATCGGTGTACATGCAGATATCGGGGCCTTGGTAGCCTAGTTGGGAAAACCACCCGACTGGGCTACCGATGTTCGGACAACCCGTGTTCGATTCCCGCTGAAAGCAGTGTGAGTTGTACTCGTGGCTGAAAAAAAAATACCACCACGTTCGACCCAGCCGTTGGCAGAAATGGGTACCAGGGTAACAACGTATACCCTGGGAAGGTGAGAAATGACGCATCGTGAGTTTCGATGCTTGAAGAGACACTATCCAGAAATCTCCGAACATTTCTGGATAGGCGGCCGAGCACATATGGGTGGAAACTCGCTTGCTAAGACGCTGGTTCAATTCTCGTACTTTACTTTTACCTTTACATGATGATCTTTCAACTTTTGTGAAGAAACACAATTAAAATTATTCGGCCAAGAGTCTCGATGTGAAGAAACACAACTAAAATGATTCGGCCAAGAGTCTCGATGTGAAGAAACACAATTAAAATGATTCGGCCAAGAGTCTCGATGTGAAGAAACACAACTAAAATGATTCGGCCAAGAGTCTCGATGTGAAGAAACACAATTAAAATGATTCGGCCAAGAGTCTCGATGTGAAGAAACACAATTAAAATGATTCGGTCAAGAGTCTCGATGTGAAGAAACACAATTAAAATGTTTCGGCCAAGAGTCTCGATGTGAAGAAACACAATTAAAATGTTTCGGCCAAGAGTCTCGATGTGAAGAAACACAATTAAAATGATTCGGCCAAGAGTCTCGATCGCCTGGCCTGGTGAAGCCAACTCTGCAGGAAATTGTGAAAGGAGGAAGAAGAAGGGAGAGGTCGACAGAAAAAAAAGATATGAAAACAGAAGATTAATATCTTTTATAGTCAGTAGAAGTTTTTTTTTCTTCTAATAATTATATTTTTTCATAACATTTTCATTTTTTTAATTTCAATCCCTAATGACAATTCTCAATTTTTCCATCACTGTTGCTTTACTTATTTTGTCCCTAATCATTCTTCGGGTAAATGAAACCATCTTTCGATATATTATTATCTCCCATAACATTATCATTGTCTTTGTAATTATTTTCTGTCACGATATCAGATATGTTCTATCTGTTCTCCAGTGACCACCAAAAATTGTTTTCCTCTTGTTCTCGTCCCTTACTCATTTTTTTAAAAATGTGTTTCTTCTCATTAAAAGTGCATCTTTATTTTTCCCTCCGTCATGGTATTCTCACATACATTTTTTTAGTAATTGTCTTTAAAACGTTGTTACAAATCATCAACATCTTATTATCAACATCATTATCTTCATCTTTATCTGGTTCTTCTTCTGATGCTATTTCATTTGGCTTTGTTCTTCTGCTACCACGTCAACCTCTGCTTCTTCTGCTACTTCTTTTTGTTGTCCTACTTCTACTACTAATACTTTTTATTCTACTTCTACTACTACATTGTCTTGTTCGTGTTTTGTTCTTCTCATCATCATCATGTATACCGCCATACCGGTTGGCGTAGGCGATCATGTCCTTCCATAATCTTCTATCTGCAGTGCATCGTATCAGTTCTGTTGTTGACTGTTTTCCATGCCATGACACCAAGCTATCCAGTATTTTCTCTCTTTGTCGTCCGCGATATCTCGTTCCTTTTATTTTGCCAGTTGTAACCAAGTATTCCAACTTTCCTCTTCCCATGATGTGCCCGAAAAATGTTGATTGTTTCTTTCTGATGTTTTTTAGGAGCTCCCTTTTTGTGTTGGCCTCTTTGAGAATTTCCTCATTGGTCTTTTTAGCGGTCCATGGGAACTTTCAACATTCTTCTAAGAAATCCCATCTCTGCGACCTCTAACCGTCTTTTCATTTGTTTATCTACTGTCCATGATTGGCTTCCATAGGTTAGAATTGGTTCTATATAGCACCGATGATATCTCATTCTCACTTCTATTGACATAGATTTGTTGCATAAGATATTTTTTTCATTTTCTGAAATTCTATTTTGACCGAGCTATTGTGCGTTTTATTTCTGGGGTGCATCTTCCATCCGATGTTATTTTTGTGCCAACGTATTTGAAACGTTGCACTTGTTTCAGATTTGTCCTGTTTATTTTTATGCTGCATAACGGTGATGATTGTTTTTTTGATACAACCATTACTTCTGTTTTCTTACTATTCAGACTGAGAACTTTTTTGTTGCTTTTTTTTTTACTAATATGTTTATCATTTCTTGTAGTTCATTCTCTGCCTCTGCTATTAAACTGTGCCATCCGCTTATCGCAAATTGTTTATGTTGTGACCGTTGACTTCAATTCCTTTTTTGTCTACTATTGATCTCATAATATGTTCGGGAGACTGGTTGGTCTCGAGGCAAAACGCCGGTCTCGAGACAGAGAGATTGTGGGTTCAAATCCCGGTTGGTAGGGATTTTTATTTATGATTTCTCTCTGCGGCAACCACCCCTGGTCTCAGCAGCGAGGCCCGGCGTGAAACGTCAATTACTCATCGACGGAAAAAATATGAGTACCTCCGAAGTCGGAGTTATCTGCCTGTACGGCGAGGGACCCCTGTACACACGGCTGCCATGAAAAAATGGATTAACACGCAAAATTCAGTTCCTAGCCTCTAGGGACTTCGTCAGAGGGAAAAGCTGGCGAACGAAAAAAAATATGTTAGCTATAAAGTGGAAACAAATCCCGCGACAGAACACAGCCTTGTCTGACTCATTGGTTTATATATTTTAATTGCCCTGTTAGGTTGCTAATTCGTATAGCTGCTGTTTGTTGCCAGTACATGTTTTTTATTATTCGCAGATCTTTGCCATCAATGTTTAATTTCTCCGTTCTTTACTTTGTCAATTGCTCTTGTGCAGTCTATAAATCTATAAAGTACATATGTAGATCTTTCTACAAATGTTCTTAAGATGTATATTGCATTATTGGTGTCCTTTCCTTCAACAAATCCACATTGTTCCTCACTTATTTCTGGCTTTATTTTGTTCCTTACCCTTCTCATGATGATTCTTAGTAATATTTTCGTCATATGGCTCATGAGACTAATAGTGCGATGGTTTTAGCAATCAGTGACTCCTGACTTCATCAGTATGGCTACAAAGATAGATTTTAGTAGATATTCGGGAGTGTCCAGTGTTATATGTCATTGAGTAGTTTTATTATGACTTCTACTCCTAGCTCTCCTAATGCATTTACCTCTTAGATTGTTATATTGTCGTGACCTGAAGCTTTGCCTCTTTTCATGCGTTGAATTGCCTCTTCCACTTCACTCTATTTGCTCTTCTACTTTTACATATTGTTGTTGTCCTACTTCTACAACAACTAATTTATTTCTTCTTCTACTATTATATTGTCTTGTTCGTCCTTTGTTCTTCTACTATTACTTATTGTTATTTATTTCTACTACTATATTTGTCTTGTTCGTCCTTTACTGTTCTACTATTATATTGTCTTGTTCGTCCTTTGTTCTTCTACTATTACTTATTGTTGTTTATTTCTACTATTACATTGTCTTGTTCGTCCTTTGCTCTTCTTCTACTACTATTACTTTCTCATGTTCTTCTTACTCTACAACTAATTCTTGTTGTTCTTCTTTTACTGCGACTTCTTATTCTTGTTTTTCTACTACAACTACTTCTTCTACTACAACTACTTCTTCTACTACAACTACTTCTTCTACTACAACTACTTCTTCTACTACAACTACTTCTTCTACTACAACTACTTCTTCTACTACAACTACTTCTTCTACTACAACTACTTCTTCTACTACAACTACTTCTTCTACTACAACTACTTCTTCTACTACAACTTCTTCTTCTACTACAACTACTTCTTCTACTACAACTACTTCTTCTACTACAACTTCTTCTTCTACTACAACTACTTCTTCTACTTCTTCTACTACAACTACTTCTTCTACTTCTTCTACTACAACTACTTCTTCTACTTCTTCTACTACAACTACTTCTTCTACTTCTTCTACTACAACTACTTCTTCTACTTCTTCTACTACAACTACTTCTTCTACTACAACTACTTCTTCTACTACAACTACTTCTTCTACTACAACTTCTTCTTCTACTACAACTACTTCTTCTACTACAACTACTTCTTCTACTACAACTACTTCTTCTACTACAACTACTTCTTCTACTACAACTACTTCTTCTACTACAACTACTTCTTCTACTACAACTACTTCTTCTACTACAACTACTTCTTCTACTACAACTACTTCTTCTACTACAACTACTTCTTCTACTACAACTACTTCTTCTACTACAACTACTTCTTCTACTACAACTTCTTCTTCTACTACAACTACTTCTTCTACTACAACTACTTCTTCTACTACAACTACTTCTTCTACTACAACTACTTCTTCTACTACAACTACTTCTTCTACTACAACTACTTCTTCTACTACAACTTCTTCTTCTACTACAACTACTTCTTCTACTTCTTCTACTACAACTACTTCTTCTACTTCTTCTACTACAACTACTTCTTCTACTTCTTCTACTACAACTACTTCTTCTACTACAACTACTTCTTCTACTACAACTACTTCTTCTACTACAACTTCTTCTTCTACTACAACTACTTCTTCTACTACAACTACTTCTTCTACTACAACTACTGCTTCTACTACAACTACTTCTTCTACTACTATTTCTTCCTCTCCCTCTGCACACGTAATACAATCCTGGGAATATATTGCTTATAAGTAATTCTAGTCTCGTAGTGTTCAAGTCATATAATAATATATCCTCACAGCGTTCAAGTCATATAATAATCTATTCTCATAGTGTTCAAGTCATATAATAATATATCCTCACAGTGTTCAAGTCATATAATAATCTATCCTCACAGTGTTCAAGTCATATAATAATCTATCCTCACAGTGTTCAAGTCATATAATAATCTATTCTCATAGTGTTCAAGTCATATAATAATCTATCCTCACAGTGTTCAAGTCATATAATAATCTATCCTCAGAGTGTTCAAGTCATATAATAATCTATCATCACAGTGTTCAAGTCATATAATAATCTATTCTCATAGTGTTCAAGTCATATAATAATCTATCCCCATAGGGATCAATTCATGTAATATTCTATCCTTATCGTGTTCTATTTACTAATTGCTCTTTCCTTGCTGTGTCATTTCATACAATACGATAACCTCATTGCTTCCAATTCACACAATAATCGAACCTCATTGCTTTCAATTCACACAATAATCTAACCTCATTGCTTCCAATTCACACAATAATCTAACCTCATTGCTTTCAATTCACACATTAATCTTAGTTTTGTTCAATATACATAAAACTCTAATGCTATTGCGTCTACTTCACACAATACATTATCTCCATTTCATGCACTCACACAATACATTATATATTGGGGGGCCTCGGTAGCCTAGTTGGGAAAATCATCTGTCTGGGCCATCGTCGTTCGGACCACTAGTGTTCGATTCCCGCTGGAAGCAGTGTGAATTGCACTCGTGGTTGCAAAAAAAAATACCCCCGTGGTTGACCCAGCCGTTAACAGAAATGGGTATAAGGATAGTAGTACTCTGGGAAGGTGAGGAATGCCGCCTCGCATCGTGAGTTTCGATGCTTGAAGCGACACTATCCAGATGTCTCCGAACACTTCTGGATAGGCGACCCAGCAAACAAGAGTGAAAACTGGCGTGCTAAGACGTCGATTCAAGTCTCGTACTTTACCTTTACTATCTATCTATCTATCTATCGATTGACCTTTCGAGCCGTAGCCAGCCCATAGGGCGTAGACCAAGATACTCCTTCTCTTATCTGAATTTTTGTTCTAGCAGTTTTCAATTCTTTTAAAGATCTTTTATCAAATCTCGCCATTTGTCTCTGTTATGTGCAAGCAGCTCTATCTCATTGATGGAACAGATTTCTGCTGCTTTTGCCTCTCTCAGCAATGTTCTTCTCAGTGTCTCTCTTGGTCTTCCTCTTTTCCTCTTACCTGTTGTTTCCCATATGAGGGCTTGCTTTGCTATTCGGTTATTATCTCTTCTCATCACATGTCCAACATATGACCATCGTCTTTTCTTTATTACTAAGATATTAGTGGTTGATTAGCGATTTTTCTAATTTCCTCGTTTGTTTTGAATTTGTTCCACGCTATACCAAGTATTTTCCTTAGACATTTATTTGCGAATGAGTTCAACTTTGTTTCTATATCTCTTGTTGTTTTCCAGCTTTCACACGCAAACGTAAGGGTTGATAGTGCTTTTACCTTTACTATCCACATTTAATTCATTTCATACAGTACTCTATCCTCATATATAGTTCAATACACATGATAATCGATTCATATTGTGACTATTTCACACAAAACCTTATCCTTATTTTGTTGATTTCACGGCACAGTTTAGGTCACTAGTCCGCATTGTGTTCATTTCACATATTACTCTATCCTCATATAGTTCAAAACAAGTAATTCTCTATTACAGTTGTAACTATTTCAAACAAAACGTTATCGCCATGTTGTACATCAATTCAACTAAAACTCATATGCTTACTGGGTCCAGTTAACATAAACTATCCCATTGGTCTATGTCACCATTTACTCTGTCATTGTGGTATCTAATTCACATATGAACTTCTTACTGTGTCAAATTCACATTTTGTTCTATCATTTATATAAAAGGCCACTTCAACACGACCCATTATCCTTGCAATAACCACCATAAATGATACTCTCTCCTAATTCCACGCATTCCTTTAAACAAACTCGCTATCTGCCACTAATTTTTCAATTATTTCTCATAAAACCAAATTGTCCCACATAGATTGTATAGCTCATCGTTCACCTAAGCTACAAACCCCTTATAGTCTGTACAATATAACTTTCTGCCTTTCTTGTCAGCGCATGACAAGCTCAACCCAATAATTTAAAAGAGCAATAGAACTCGCCATGCCAGCTTGCACTTTGTGGCTTATATGCTTTTGACTGAAGGAGTTTTGTCTGTTTATGAATGCCCCGTTATTGCTCGAGAAAGTTCACATTTATCCATGTTCTCTTATCTTCCAGGGTGCATTAGATTCAGAACAATTGCTTTTATTGTTTTAGGTACGTCTTACATGTAGGCCAGCCATTTCGATCTACCATTTTCAAATTACTCAGCATACAATTTTTCCATTAATATTCCTGACTATTTTGTTTACGTTGTTTCTTGCCTGCAAAAGTATCTTTCTATCTTTCTTTTCTGTTTCATTTCCATATAATTAATAATAATAATAATAATAATAATAATAATAATAATAATCCGGGTTATCATCAGCCGGAACTGGACCACCGCATTCCGATAAATGTTTAGGAATTTAACATACTGGCATACAAATTAGAATTTGAAAAAAATAAAAAATAAAACTATCTTTACGACAATTTCCCATTTCTGGGGTCTGTCGTGGAGAGGGGGGGGGGTGTAATTGTACAACCGGAGAATAGAGACCGCATGTCCAATGCAGTCGATACAAGGTATTCGGGTCTGGGTTTTTATTTACTCCCTCCCCCCAAATCCCCTCGAAATAATTTTTTTTTAAACTTTATTGACTCAACCGGGACTCGAACCACCGTTTTATAGCCCAACAGGTTATCGACTCGGCCACCAGCTCTCCGACAAATAATTGAAAGCGAGTAAGTCAATCCCCCAATAGTTGCATATAGAGAGAAACCAAAAATATAATGATTTTGTGACGTTAAGACAAACACAATGAGTGCGATCCAACTTATTAGCAAATCGCCAAGAAAACAGTCGATCTAACAGACACCGTAAACATGTTGTCACAGACGGAAGTCTAGAAACACTCGGAAATACGATGATAAAAGTGGTCAAAGAGTATATGATCACAAACTACCTCTTTCCTCAACATTTTGAAAAGAAAAAGGGATAGAGAGAAAAAGAAGACAGCTCGTTTGAAAAAAAAAATATATCAAAATTGTAATTGCAAAAGACTCTCGAGAATTCACGTTAACGCAGTCTTTAAAAAATACAATTTCAAATCATTTGTGAATAATTTTCTCATCTGCCACTGCTGATTGGTTGCCTTTGAAAAGTTCGGTGGACTTCATCAGCATTGAAATACCATCAGTCAAACAACAATAAAATATAAGGTACGCCATTGCATTGAACTACCATCAGTCAAACAACAATAAAATATAAGGTACGCCATTGCATTGAAATACCATCAGTCAAACAACAATAAAATGTATGGTACGCCATTGCATTGAAATACCATCAGTCAAACAACAATAAAATATAAGGTACGCTATTGCATTGAAATACCATCAGTCAAACAACAATAAAATATATGGTACGCCATTGCATTGAAATACCATCAGTCAAACAACAATAAAATATAAGGTACGCTATTGCATTGAAATACCATCAGTCAAACAACAATAAAATATTAGGTACGCCATTGCATTGAAATACCATCAGTAAAACAACAATAAAATATATGGTACGCCATTGCATTGAAATACCATCAGTCAAACAACAATAAAATATAAGGTACGCCATTGCATTGAAATACCATCAGTCAAACAACAATAAAATATAAGGTACGCCATTGCATTGAAATACCATCAGTCAAACAACAATAAAATATAAGGTACGCCATTGCATTGAAATACCATCAGTCAAACAACAATAAAATATAAGGTACGCCATTGCATTGAAATACCATCAGTCAAACAACAATAAAATAAAAAGTACGCCATTGCATTGAAATACCATCAGTCAAACAACAATAAAATATAAGGTACGCTATTGCATTGAAATACCATCAGTCAAACAACAATAAAATATAAGTACGCCATTGTATTGAAATACCATCAGTCAAACAACAATAAAATATAAGGTATGCCATTGCATTGAAATACCATCAGTCAAACAACAATAAAATATAAGGTACGCTATTGCATTGAAATACCATCAGTCAAACAACAATAAAATATAAGGTACGCCATTGTATTGAAATACCATCAGTCAAACAACAATAAAATATAAGGTATGCCATTGCATTGAAATACCATCGGTCAAACAACAATAAAATATAAGGTATGCAATTGCATTGAAATACCATCAGTCAAACAACAATACAATATATGGTACGCCATTGCATTGAAATACCATCAGTCAAACAACAATAAAATATAAGGTACGCCATTGCATTGAAATACCATCAGTCAAACAACAATAAAATATAAGGTACGCCATTGCATTGAAATACCATCAGTCAAACAACAATAAAATATATGGTACGCCATTGCATTGAAATACCATCAGTCAAACAACAATAAAATATAAGGTACGCCATTGCATTGAAATACCATCAGTCAAACAACAATAAAATATAAAGTACGCCATTGCATTGAAATACCATCAGTCAAATAACAATAAAATATAAGGTACGCTATTGCATTGAAATACCATCAGTCAAACAACAATAAAATATAAGGTACGCCATTGTATTGAAATACCATCAGTCAAACAACAATAAAATATAAGGTATGCCATTGCATTGAAATACCATCAGTCAAACAACAATAAAATATAAGGTATGCCATTGCATTGAAATACCATCAGTCAAACAACAATAAAATATAAGGTACGCCATTGTATTGAAATACCATCAGTCAAACAACAATAAAATATAAGGTATGCCATTGCATTGAAATACCATCAGTCAAACAACAATAAAATATAAGGTACACCATTGCATTGAAATACCATCAGTCAAACAACAATAAAATATAAGGTATGCCATTGCATTGAAATACCATCAGTCAAACAACAATAAAATATAAGGTACACCATTGCATTGAAATAACATCAGTCAAACAATAAAATTACGACATTGATGCCTTATTGCGTATAGGGTGTTAGCGCCCACATTTTCTCCATTGCCATCGACATATTTATAGCTGAGAGAGTGTAAAATAACACCAGGTCGCCGTTTTTTTTAGAAAGAAAATATGCCCGATTCACATTATCAAAGGCTTAGTGAAACATAGAACCTGTGCTAGTGCGAACAAACCTTTTGAAAAATGAGGCCGGAGCTACCTTGTGAATAGTTGAGAGTAATTTGCTTCAATGGATTATGTCATCAAAGTAAACAAGACTACACCAACGTCTGTATTCTAAGTGATTCGATGAACATGATCAGAGAAGTGGAGGTGGGTTCTGTCGCAGTCAGTGGGTCTACTCATTATATAAGTCAACGATATGTAGAGTCACCCTTGTCTACATCCATGGATATGTGAGAGTTCTTGGAAATGAACGAGCGGATAGGCTAGGCGGCTGTGTTGTCGTTGAAGACGATCAATCAATGAATCATGCGGCCGTCATTAATGTCCTTCGAAATGCGGAATTGGCACAGGACTTCAACAACCATGAGTCTACGCCTCTCTTTCGGATGAAAGAGATGGAAGTAAAGATGGGTGCGTCCAGAAACGCGAAGCTTCGTGGGTGCATAAGCGGACCTATCAACCAACAATGAGCTTGAGTCGCCAGTCGATGGATACTGAGGGACTTGCTGTCGATGGATACTGAGGGACTTGCTGTCGATGGATACTGAGGGACTTGCTGTCGATGGATACTGAGGGACTTGCTGTCGATGGAGACTGAGGGACTTGCTGTCGATGGAGACTGAGGGACTTGCTGTCGATGGATACTGAGGGACTTGCTGTCGATGGAGACTGAGGGACTTGCTGTCGATGGATACTGAGGGACTTGCTGTCGACGGATACTGAGGGACTTGCTGTCGATGGATACTGAGGGACTTGCTGTCGATGGATACTGAGGGACTTGCTGTCGATGGATACTGAGGGGCTTGCTGTCGATGGATACTGAGGGGCTTGCTGTCGATGGATACTGAGGGGCTTGCTGTCGATGGACACTGAGGGACTTGCTGTCGATGGATACTGAGGGACTTGCTGTCGATGGATACTGAGGGACTTGCTGTCGATGGATACTGAGGGACTTGCTGTCGATGGATACTGAGGGACTTGCTGTCGATGGATACTGAGGGACTTGCTGTCGATGGATACTGAGGGACTTGCTGTCGATGGATACTGAGGGACTTGCTGAGGAGCGGATCTGAGTACCTATGGACATGTTCGAAGTGCAATAATAACCTACAACTAATTCAATAATACACATCTCGCTCTTCTACAACATCGTGTAATGTTTTCCTTGTTTGAAATCTCCACTGACAGACATGTTATCATTTGAAGCCGTGGTGCGTGAAGTCAGCGCTCTCGTTGCTAACTAAATCGTTCCGTGTACAAATCCTAGTCATGGCGACTGTTTTTTGGGACACGCTACGGTTCTAAAGAAAGGGAACAATTAACGATTTTTTATATACTTTGAATGTAGAGCCGACTGACGTCACATTACTACATCACCCATCGGTCATAGAAAAATAAAGGCATACTCCTCGTACGCCTAGGACAAGAAGGAATTCCTTATAATTCTTTAGAATTCATATTTACTCGCAGAAATTATGTGTGAGAAATTAGGTAATTTTCTTCCCTGGTAACGTTTTTTATCTAATTCAACGAGTTACATCCATATCTATTGTTACAACTCGACTATAGCGAACATTTGAAGTAAAATAATTAGAAACTGTAGTACAGCTAGGAGTAAACACACATCAGTTTCCATGACTACAGCGGTTTCTATCTAACAACTTGTGCATTTTTTTTTGCACATCGCTAATGAATAGAAGATGTTTTTTTTTTCGTATATTTATAATCTTTGTCATCTTCTTTCTTCTTTCCTTCTTCATATGACTTTTAGCGTCGAGGCTGTGGTCTAATTTGCGGTATTTTTCTCTTCTGTTTCCTTCTGCTGCTGTTATGTTTCCTAGTGTTTCTAATACTCCGTTAATCCATCATTTTTTGTGATCTGGTGTTTTCGTAAGGTTTTTTGAAGTCTCATTGTATTATGTTTTGATCATTCTGCCTTATCACTCAGCCAATTAATGTTATCTGTTGTTTCTTTATTTATTCTATGACAGGATTATTCCTAACTTTTTTCTCAGTTCTTCATTTCTTATATTATCTCTGAGGCTGTATAGTTTCCGCATAATTTCTTTGAGCATGAATTGTTGACCCCTTACCGACTTGCTAGTCTGTTGTAAGTTAAGAGTTGGGGTGGCCCGGAAATATTTCCCCACGTGCTAGATCGCTTGGTGTCTCATGCGATCTTTTACGGTCTAACTGTAAACTTTATTTATATTGATATCTGCATTTCTTTCTGTTTATTTTTTCTTTCTTTATTCGTGTGGTTCATTTATATATACATACCATGATATAAAGAAATTACACTCTAGAACAAAAATGCCACTTTGATTGTCACATTCTATTTATTCATCTTTCCTAACACCTTTCTCCGTCATATTATTCGTGGCGTCAAACAAGACATTAATTAAAATCCATATCCAATGTTTACTGATAATGAAAAAAAATATATTAAAACAGAAAATAAATTCGTTTTTCATCTGAAACATGGTTACAATTTAATATTTATTTTTATTGTGTTTTGTTTTCTCTGGCGTAAGTGATTATTTACACGTGACATCACAACCTTCAGGCCTTAGTGATGATTACCATCATCGTCACCATTATTGTCCCTACCATCAGTATTATTGTCATCAACATTCTTCTAGTGTTCATTTCTATTCCTGTCATCATAGTAACCATTATCATTATCATCAAAATTATTATCACTCATGATTATCACCGTCATAATCAATACCATCACCATTAAAACAGTAACTTCTATAATCCTCATTGATACACCAGTTATAATCTCTACATGTATTACTCTCTTATTCACTGTTCGCACGGATATTGTAACCATTTCAATAAATAGTCAATATCCCGTTAAAGCGAAGCTTTTATTTATACAGTATAAGACTTGTACTAGCACATTCCGTCATAATCCGTTCTTCCAATTCTTCATTAAGACTCCTCTTGCATTACTCTAATTATCAGTAACTTCCAACTGCCAGGTAGTCGCGTAATTTAATACGTCAAATGAGCACAATTATGCAGCCCACGATCACAGCTTAATGTTTTAATTTCTGTAACGAAAGATCAATAGTAGAAATGAACTATGCAGCAAAATAAGCTCTTTTGTTCACAGTATAATGGTTTTGATAATAGTAAATGTTACGGCCACCATATTTAGTGAGATAAACGTATAGGGAAGAATATGCAGCAAAAGACAACACTATTTTTACATTGTGTGTGCTGGTACATTCAATGTTCTTTTTTTTAATGCCAACGATTACCATTACCTTCATAGTCAGTTCTTGTTATTGAGTTATTAGCGGGTCATCATCATTGCACTCCGAACATGTCCATACGTGCTAAAATCCCCTCATCAGTTATTATTTGAGGGTCATCATCATTGCACTCCGTCCGAACTTGTCCATAGGTGCTCAGATCCCCTCCTCAGCAAGTCTCACAGTGTCCAGCGACTGACGACTCCAGTTCTGCGTTGGTTGATAAGACTTCTTACACGCCCACTAAGTTTCTCGTTTCTTGCAGTGCCCATCTTAACTCCTATTTCTTTCACCCAAAGGAGTGACGTGGACTCATGGTTGTCGAAGTCCTTTGTCCTTCCAACATCTTGGAGGACATTGATGATGTCCGCCCGATCCATTGGTTGACCGTCCCGAACAATAGCACAGCTAGCCAACCTGTCCGCTCTTTCATTTCCCCGTACTCCCGCATGTCCAGGGACGTAGGCAAACGTGACCATACGTATTCTTGATTGCTGCAATGACTACCAATGGCATACGTAGAGAGCCCGCCTCTAATTTTTTTTTATCATAATCACTCAGTGTGTAGGCGTGGGTGTAGTCTTGTGACTCTAACCAGATAAATGCCCTGGTCACTGCCATCACCTCCATCGTCATGCTTCTCGTGGTCATAACGTATGTACCTTGTTTTCATTGACTATTCTGCCTGCCGAGCGTGCTGTAAATGCAAATGCAAATCTTTGGTTTCGTATTACAGATCCGTCTGTATAGATGGTTGCATCTTTCTCATCGGTGATATCCCAGATGAGATTGTTGACCTCTGCATTGACCACGACTGAGTTATGTTCCCTACATTTCCTGTCGAGTGTAACAATACTCGAGAATGTCCCCCTGAATGACACAAACACCGGTATCCACTCCTTGCCAGCGTTGATATTGGTAGGCACACAGACCTGTTTGGTGGCATCATCTGCTCCGCCAACCCATGATTTGCCGTTCTTTAGCGTGATACCTTTCTCTTTATCTGCACTTATCTTCAGGTATACTCGTGCCCTCCAGATCTTGATTCTGTCATCCATGGATGGAAAGTCAAGAAGATACCTCATTGCTACACAGGGAGTGTCCCTCGTACACCCCAAGATAATGCGCATAGCATCATTCTGTATTTTCTCCAGGCTGTCAATTTGCGTCGTACTGACACAAAGAATTACCAGGGCATACTCCATTGGTGCGAGGACTAGTCCCTGGAATAGAAGCATAAATCAAATTCATTGTCTTTAAAGTTGTCATCAATATAATTGTTCTAAATGTACCAACATTATAACAATTACAATTTCATGAGTAGAGGAAAGACGGAATACTTAGTTACACATGAAAATGCACAAGGACAGACGCATGCTTCATGTATAGCAGTTTACGTTACAGAACTAGATTCTAACTATTTCTCAATAATTTCTATCTTTTAAATGAAGAAATATTCGCATTTTGAATCAAGAATATTCTTTCTATTATTATTATTATTATTATTATTATTATTATTATTATTATTATGTTGTAGTCTATGTAGTCCCGTTTGATTTCACTGTATCTGACTGGCCAAACGTCAGTACTACTCTGTACTATTATCCGGAGCAAATAAACTTTGCCCACAACGTATTTAAGCCGCAGCAGAACAAGTGATAGCAAACTGGAATACTAAGGAAGGACATCAATTCGAGACGGATGCCGATCTCTTGATTCCATGAATACCAGATTTTTCTGAGTAAGAAAAGCGGCACTAACGTAAAACTGATACATTGCCTGCACAAATGTGCCGATGGGTAAAGATATTATAAAGAAATAACAAGCTGTTATACATCAACGGACATGACTGAATTCTTTATGCTTGTCTTCGCTGTCTACATGTTTCTACTCTCTTCTGAGCAGATAAAGTCCCGAATGAATTGATCAGAGTGTCAGGGCTACATTAACATCGACAGTAAAATAATGTTGGTAGCACGAACGAAATACAGATTGATGAAGCTGCTTCGAAGTGATGTGGATAAACCTGAGCAATATTTGTTCATTGACTATCTCATATCGAAGCGAAGTATGGACAATTGGACAACAATTACGAAAAGCCACGAAGTCTATACAAATGCGACTTTACAGAATAAACATGTAAGCGAGATAGACAGCAAAACAGAGTAGCCTGTTGTACAAATAATGGCCAAAGGATTGTTTGTTTTGAATATCAGGGAGAATAACAGACAGAAGGATACTCATCATAATCATGTGACATACCGGTTGACGTAGGCGATCATGTACACAATCTACTATCCACAGTGCATGATATCAATGCTGTTGTTGACTGTTTTCCATGCCATGACACCAAGCTATCCATTATCTTTTCTCTTTGTCGTCCGCGATCTCTCTTTCCCGCTATTTTGCCAGTTGTAACCAAGTATTCCAACTTTCTTCTTCTCATGATGTGCCCGAAAAATGCTGTTTTTTTTTTTTTAATGTTTTTATGAGCTCCCTTTTTGTATTGGCCTATTTGAGAATGTCCTCATTGGTCTTTTCAGCTGTCCAGGGAACTTTCAACATTGTTCTGAGAAATCCCATCTCTGTGGCCTCTAACTATCTTTTTATTGGTTTGTCTTCTGTCCATGATTCGCTTCCATAGGTCAGATTTGGCTCTTTATGGCACCGATGAACTCTCTTTCTCATTTCTATTGACATAGACTTGTTGCATAAGACGTTTTTCATTTTCTAAAATGCAATTTCGGCCTGAGCTATTCTACTTTTTATTTCTGTAGGGCATCTTTCATTTGAAGTTATTATTGTGCCCAAGTAATTGATACTTTGCGCTTGTTTCAGACTTGTCCTGTTTATGCTGCATGCTGGTGATGATTGTTTCTACAATCTGATCATTACTTCGGAGAAACAATCACCATCATGTAGCATAACTAAATAGAAGGATACTACAGGAATATATTGTGACAAATGAGAAAAGTGAGGGACGACAACAGAGAGAGAGAAAGACTAGACACAACACAGTTAATGTGAATCATTGTGTAAGAGTTTAACAACTTGATAGTCATCAAAGTACCCTGCTTACTGGCGTAGGTGATTATGTCTTTCCACAACTCTTGATTTCGACAGTTTTTTTTAAATCATTTCTGTTGTTGACCTTCTGCCAAGCCATGCTCTTAAGCTATCTGGTATAGTTTCTTTTTTTCTTCCCTTTATCTCTTTGATCTCGATTTCCCCAGTTGTTACAATATATTCCAGCTGTTCCCTTCTCATGACATGGCCAAAAACATGTTGATTATATCTTCCTAATATTGGAAATTTGCTATCTTTTTGTTTTATTCTCATTTAGAACGTGTTCAATACTCTTCTTAGTTGTCCATGGTATTCTCAACATTCTTCTGTAAACTTTAACAAAAGAAAGGATAAAAAAAGACTTCAGATATAGAAAGTTATTGAAAGACGTGATCAAGTACGCCTACAGGCACGGCACTTGATAGTGATATATTTAGTTTTTGTCCATTGTTATTTCCTGATCTCACCATGGGACACATCGGAAGCCATCTAAATCTGTGGCGCCAGTATTGCAAGCTGATTATATGTCACTGATCTCTGTTATTTGATTATCTTTATGTGGACACTACCCCGAGATCACTTCCAGAAAGCTCTGCATCCAATAGGAATCCTTTTAATGTTATTTGCTCAGCACTTCATTCGCCTTCATGAAAACGGAAGTGCGTTGTAATGGTGTGCGCAGTTTCCGGTACTTTAACAAATGCTCTTCCGTTCTCAGCCCCCAACCCAGACGCGTTGGTCTGTATAATCCATGACCCATTTCCGCTACCTTCTGTTCCCTCTGGAAGTCTCCCATCTTCTTTTCCGTTGTCTTCTATTCTTGTTATCCCAAATCTCGGCAAGTATTGATTATACAGATGATTTCCAATTTGATTTTATTGCTCGTATTTTTTTGGTGCTTGTTTTGCAAATACTTGTTTTTGGTCGTGTCTTCATATCCTAAATATCGGTCTGGTTCGCTGTAATCTTCTAACATCGAACAAAGAAGCGATGTAATCTTCTAACATCTAACAAAGAAGCAATTTAATCTTCTAACATCGAACAAAGAAGCGATGAAATCTTCTAACATCTAACAAAGAAGCGATGTAATCTTCTAACATCGAACAAAGAAGCGATGTAATCTTCTAACATCTAACAAAGAAGCGATGTAATCTTCTAACATCGAACAAAGAAGCGATGTAATCTTCTAACATCGAACAAAGAAGCGATGTAATCTTCTAACATCTAACAAAGAAGCGATGTAATCTTCTAACATCGAACAAAGAAGCGATGTAATCTTCTAACATCGAACAAAGAAGCGATGTAATCTTCTAACATCGAACAAAGAAGCGATGTAATCTTCTAACATCTAACAAAGAAGCGATGTAATCTTCTAACATCGAACAAAGAAGCGATGTAATCTTCTAACATCGAACAAAGAAGCGATATAATCTCCTAACATCGAACAAAGAAGCGATGTAATCTTCTATCATCGAACAAAGAAGCGATGTAATCTTCTAACATCGAACAAAGAAGCGATGTAATCTTCTAACACTTCTTAACGAAATTCAATCTCATGGAATTTCCTTTACATTTAACTTTTGGTGCATCTGTCAATAACTTTTCTGTTTTATATTTATGTTCTTGCTGCATCTTATTTTAGGCACATAAATTAACTTGAAAGTGTCCACTATTTGCTATGTTCGTAATGATCTACATTGTGATTTACTTCATTTCTTAAATGATAACAATGTTTTGTTACTGATTCCGTGAGCTGATTCCTTGAGCTGATTCCATGAGCTGATTCCTTTAGCTGATTCCTTGAGCTGATTCCATGAGCTGATTCCTTGAGCTGATTCATTGAGCTGATTCATTGAGCTGATTCCTTGAGCTGATTTCATGAGCTGATTCATTGAGCTGATTCCTTGAGCTGATTCCTTGAGCTGATTCCTTGAGCTGATTCCTTGAGCTGATTTCATGAGCTGATTCATTGAGCTGATTCCTTGAGCTGATTCCATGAGCTGATTCCTTGAGCTGATTCATTGAGCTGATTCATTGAGCTGATTCCTTGAGCTGATTTCATGAGCTGATTCATTGAGCTGATTCCTTGAGCTGATTCCTTGAGCTGATTCATTGAGCTGATTCCTTGAGCTGATTTCATGAGCTGATTCATTGAGCTGATTCCTTGAGCTGATTCCTTGAGCTGATTCCTTGAGCTCATTTCATGAGCTGATTCCGTGAGCTGATTCCTTGAGCTGATTCCCTGAGCTGATTCATTGAGCTGATTCCTTGAGCTGATTTCATGAGCTGATTCCTTGAGCTGATTTCTTGAGCTGATTTCATGAGCTGATTTCATGAGCTGATTCCTTGAGCTGATTTCATGAGCTGATTTCTTGAGCTGATTTCATGAGCTGATTCCTTGAGCTGATTCCATGAGCTGATTTCATGAGCTGATTTCATGAGCTGATTCCTTGAGCTGATTCATTGAGCTGATTCATTGAGCTGATTCCTTGAGCTGATTCCTTGAGCTGATTCCTTGAGCTGATTCCTTGAAACAAAGAAGCGATATAATCTCCTAACATCGAACAAAGAAGCGATGTAATCTTCTATCATCGAACAAAGAAGCGATGTAATCTTCTAACATCGAACAAAGAAGCGATGTAATCTTCTAACACTTCTTAACGAAATTCAATCTAATGGAATTTCCTTTACATTTAACTTTTGGTGCATCTGTCAATAACTTTTCTGTTTTATATTTATGTTCTTGCTGCATCTTATTTTAGGCACATAAATTAACTTGAAAGTGTCCACTATTTGCTATGTTCGTAATGATCTACATTGTGATTTACTTCATTTCTTAAATGATAACAATGTTTTGTTACTGATTCCGTGAGCTGATTCCTTGAGCTGATTCCATGAGCTGATTCCTTTAGCTGATTCCTTGAGCTGATTCCTTGAGCTGATTTCATGAGCTGATTCCTTGAGCTGATTCCATGAGCTGATTCCTTGAGCTGATTCATTGAGCTGATTCATTGAGCTGATTCCTTGAGCTGATTTCATGAGCTGATTCATTGAGCTGATTCCTTGAGCTGATTCCTTGAGCTGATTCCTTGAGCTGATTCCTTGAGCTCATTTCATGAGCTGATTCCGTGAGCTGATTCCTTGAGCTGATTCCCTGAGCTGATTCATTGAGCTGATTCCTTGAGCTGATTTCATGAGCTGATTCCTTGAGCTGATTTCTTGAGCTGATTTCATGAGCTGATTTCATGAGCTGATTCCTTGAGCTGATTTCATGAGCTGATTTCTTGAGCTGATTTCATGAGCTGATTCCTTGAGCTGATTCCATGAGCTGATTTCATGAGCTGATTTCATGAGCTGATTCCTTGAGCTGATTCCTTGAGCTGATTCATTGAGCTGATTCCTTGAGCTGATTCCTTGAGCTGATTCCTTGAGCTGATTCCTTGAGCTGATTCCATGAGCTGATTCCATGAGCTGATTCCATGAGCTGATTCCTTGAGCTGATTCCTTGAGCTGATTCCATGAGCTGATTTCATGAGCTGATTCCTTGAGCTGATTCCTTGAGCTGATTCCTTGAGCTGATTCATTGAGCTGATTCCTTGAGCTGATTTCATGAGCTGATTCCGTGAGCTGATTCCTTGAGCTGATTCCATGAGCTGATTCATTGAGCTGATTCCTTGAGCTGATTTCATGAGCTGATTCTTTGAGCTGATTTCTTGAGCTGATTTCATGAGCTGATTCCTTGAGCTGATTTCATGAGCTGATTTCTTGAGCTGATTTCATGAGCTGATTCCTTGAGCTGATTCCATGAGCTGATTTCATGAGCTGATTCCTTGAGCTGATTTCATGAGCTGATTCCTTGAGCTGATTCATTGAGCTGATTCCTTGAGCTGATTCCTTGAGCTGATTCCTTGAGCTGATTCCATGAGCTGATTCCATGAGCTGATTCCATGAGCTGATTCCTTGAGCTGATTCCTTGAGCTGATTCCATGAGCTGATTCCATGAGCTGATTCCTTGAGCTGATTCCTTGAGCTGATTCCATGAGCATGTATCGCTGAGACCTGCCGGCCAGTAGTTCTCTGTTCTAGGGCATGTGGCTCACATTAATAAGTGTTCACCCGTTCTACTGCCGGGTATTTATTCTACATTTTATTGTCTATTCATCAAAGCTTTTTCTCTACTCCCTCCTGGAACTCTGAAACTTGATCCTTGACTATTGTTTATGTGTAATGATGGTTTGAAGGTTTAATTCTTAGAGAGCATATAGTTTCGTTTCTCTGTGAGTTTGTCATAGGATAAATTTTCAATAATTTATCTGATGTCAGGATTTATCATTCTGTGTATCCTAGTGTAATTCTTATGATGGGCGATCATAAATCGGCTGTACTCTAGTACTGAAGGACTAAATGGTAGAGTTTTGTTACTTAATTAGCGTCCCTCTTACGACTACCAGATTTTCATATTACTCAGGGGTTGGTTGTCTACGAGGAGATAAAGGGTAGATCTGTGAACCAGTTTATCGTTTCACATTCCAGGTCTTATTGCGGAGGATCGGATCGCTTATGGGCCGTTCTTCGATGTGGATCATCCGACGATTAACACAAACACACTTGATACTAGTGGAATTATGTTTATATATATATATATATATATATATATATATATATAAAAGGTCAAAGCAAAAAGAGAGCTAATTTCCAATATTAGGAAGAAACAATCATCATTTTTTGGCCATGTAATGAGAAGAGAACAACTGGAATATATCATGACAACTGGAAAAATTGAGGGACGAAGAGATAGAGGGAAGCAAAGAGAAAAAATACCAGACAGCTTAAGAGAATGGCTTGGCAGAATGTCAACAACAGAAATGATAAGTAACTGTCGAGATCGAAAGTTGTGGAGAGACATGATCACCTACGCCAGCAGGCCCGGTACTTGATGCTCATGATGATGATATATATATATATATATATTTTGGTCTTCTTCCTCTTTCCTTCCTCATCTGCCTTTCAGCGTCGAGGGGAGATATAATTTGCGGTCTTTTGGTCTTCAGTTTGCCTATACTGCTGTTATGTTTCGTAGTGTTTCTAATATTCCGTCAATCCATTTTTTTCATGGTCGGCCCTTGGAACTGGTGCTCTCGCAGCATTTATTAAGAACTTGTTGTGTTGTATTTTGATCTTTCTGCTTTATCACGTGGCTAAAATATTGTATCTGTTGTTTCCTTAGATATTCTTTAGCGGAGGGTTATTCCTTGCTTTTTTCTCAGTTCCTAATTACTGATCTTATCTCTCAGGCTGTTTTCCTGTCATTTGCCTAACACATTTCATCTCACTAGAGTTTATCTTTCTTATTATTCTTTTATCTCGGGTCCAGGACTGGCAAGTTTTGGTGAACCATATCATCCATGTTTTGATTTGTCATTCATGTTTTAGCTGGCACGTTTGACCTTGGTAATAGTAAACAAGTAATGGTTTTTTCCACGTTTATAAGTGCATGGCGATAATGGCGTCAGTGCTCACGTTTTTGTATGCCCAACGCCACATTTTTATAAGTGATTTGGTCAACATTACGCCATGCCGACATAATTCCCTGTAAAAAGACAAACTGCGGTGCTCCTTTTCAGAGAATGGCTCAACCCCGGTGCCGTGTTGGTCGGGGAAAAACAGCTCTACACTCAGGAATTGGGCTCGAACCCTTGTGGTCAGTATGAACGTGCTAACCATCCACAACCACCACAACTTATTATTTAGCAACAAAGTCGGCAGTTTGATGTTTGAGTGTTCATCTAAAAGTGATTGTTGTTATACAAATGAATTGGTCTTCTAGAATCATGTTTGTTTCTCTTTTGTGCATTCATAACCCTACAGTAGAAATGCTTACCAAATAGATTAATTATACGACTCGCCAGGGAGCCGCGATAGCCCAGTGGTTAGTAAACTGGACTACAAAGGACAAGAGGTAGGATTCGCACCCAACCGACGGCTTCCGGGTTCACCTAGCCTTAAATGGGCATCGGACTTTTTTTCTGTTAAAGTAAAGTGGTACAGGCGTAATATCGACCACATTACCCCAAAAAATCATATGCTGAAGGTCTGTAAAATTTATGGTCACTAACACCATATTCCCTATACGCCGCTTGGCGTGACGGGGGCACTTTACTTTACTTAACCTGCTATACTACTTGCTCAGGTTGTGTACTATTGATAATAATTAAGTATCGGTGGAGCGGTGAATGGTGAACTAGCTTTTGAGGTCAAGATTCCGGGTTCGATGCCATTGACGGCTTCTTGGTTCACACCGTCTGACGTGGGTACAAGCTTTTTTCAGGGAATGAAAAGCAACATGGAAACAATACTAACCATATTAGAGCAATATTTCTACATACATTGTAATACTGACCAAATAGGTGTAATACTGACCACATAGGTGTAATACTGACCACATAGGTGTAATACTGACGTCATTGGTGTATACTGATCATGCATTTTTTTTTAAATATGACGATCGTCATTTTCGGTAGGACGTGAATTTCCTGTCTATATGGTGGATAGGCAGCAGGAACCATTGAAGGCTATGTATGAAAAGTGTTCCGTGCTGCAGTTTCCTCATATTCCAAGTCCGGCTTGTTGCAGGAGCTACTGAGTTCAGTGCTCTGTGCACACCGTGAGCTGTGTGTGTCATCCGTTTTGATCATGTTTCGATATTCTAATTGTTTACGATGAATGATGATATTGTATGACAAGAAACAGTTGGCTGTGTTTACTTTCTGTGCGGTTTTGCCTTATGTCTTTTGGCGTGTGCTGGGACTGCTATGATGGGGACTACAGTTACATTTCTCTTTTTGGGAGATGAGTTAGTAATTCGGATGATTCCACTGGCACGGGCGGTTGAGCAATTATGGATTTTTAATTCGTTTGCAGTGATACCGGGGGCCTTCCATAACCATAACTGACCACATAGGTGTAATACTGAACACATAAATGTAATAGTGATCACATAAATGTAATACTGAACACATAAATGTAATACTGAACAGATAAATGTAATACTGATCACATAAAAGTAATAATGATCTAACTGAAATAATAATGATCACAAAGGAATAATAGTGACAACATAGTTGTAATAGTGACCACATAGATGTAATACTGATCATATAAGAGTAATATTGACCACATTGATGTAACACTGACCACATAGGTGTAATACTGATCATATAAGAGTAATATTGACCACAATGATGTAACACTGACCACACAGATGTAATACTGATCATATAAGAGTAATATTGACCACAATGATGTAACACTGACCACATAGATGTAATACTGATCATATAAGAGTAATATTGACCACAATGATGTAACACTGACCACACAGATGTAATACTGATCATATAAGAGTAATATTGACCACAATGATGTAACACTGACCACATAGATGTAATACTGATCATATAAGAGTAATATTGACCACAATGATGTAACACCGACCACACAGATGTAATACTGATCATATAAGAGTAATATTGACCACAATGATGTAACACCGACCACATAGATGTAATACTGATCATATAAGAGTAATATTGACCACAATGATGTAACACTGACCACATAGGTGTAATACTGATCATATAAGAGTAATATTGATCACAATGATGTAACACTGACTGCATAGGTGTAATACTGATCATATAAGAGTAATATTGACCACAATGATGTAACAATGATCACACAGATGTAATACTGATCATATAAGAGTAATATTGACCACAATGATGTAACACTGACTACATAGATGTAATACTGATCATATAAGAGTAATATTGACCACAATGATGTAACACTGACTACATAGATGTAATACTGATCATATAAGAGTAATATTGACCACAATGATGTAACACTGACCACAAAGGTGTAATACTAAACACGTGTGTTGATGGTAGAGAAAATATATTATCACAAACTCTCTATTCCCAGGCGCAATAAGGCAAAGAGGCTATTTGTTTCTTTGGTTCTTTATTTATTTCTTATTTTCTTTTCCTTCTTTCTTTCCTCCTACATTCGTTCTCTCCTTCCTGCCTGCTTTTTCTTTGACACGAAAGCTAAAAACAGTTCTGTCACAGATATAATAAAGGTCGTTGCGCGCATGTTTGTTGACTCAAGATTAAAGGCGTGTATAAGGTCCCAGGTGCGAATCATTACGTTACTCATGATAGTTCATTGGGAAGCAACAGAAGGCCTTGTGGGAACGTGTCCCTCGATATCTGGACACTATCTATTACACAAAACGGACACTTCAGATGTGTCTTTAAACATGTTGGTTCAGTTACACGAATAATGTCACGTGGGTTATCTTATCTGTATGTGTGGTGAATGATGACCTTTGAACTGTGAATATTTAAGATATAATTGTTGTGCTTCCAGAGTACGTTACTTCTTTCACCGTCATCATGAAATGTGTACGCTCGACATACGTTTTGTTTCTTTCGCTTACTCATTCTCTCCATCTTCTAATGTGGAGTTATCAACACCACGTCATCTGTTACGTTAAATAATAATCTTTTGCAATTTTGCTCTGTACATTAATTCTTAATTCATCATTAATTACTATCTCATGTTTACTTTCATAAACTAATTATCACTGTTACTTTGATCACAAATAAATCACAAATATCTTTTTTTTATAGACAAATCATGGTCGTACTTTGCACCACCAAAATAACGACCATTCCTTACTCCTTATATTATAATGACTGCTCTTTGCCCATCTATCGTAAAGTAAAAGAAAAAAAAGAGCCCCGTCACACCAAGTGGCGTATAGGGAATATGGTGTTAGTGACCATAATTTTTACAGACCTTCAGCACATGATTTTTGGGGTAATGTGGTCGGTATTACGCCCGTGCCGCTCTACTTTACCAGAAGAACATCCGGTACCCACTCAAGGATGGGTGAACCCAGAAGCCGTCGGTTGGAATCGAACCCTACCTCTTGCCCATCTATTGTGATTACCATTTTTTGCTCAATAAATAATGATAACTGCGCTTTCCTTCTCTCATAAATAATTATCGCTATTTGCTCCATGAATAATAATTACGTTTTTTTAACTCAATAAGTAAAAATGACAGACGGTGGATGAGATATAATGATCTTCCTTGAGATAATTATTATTATTCTGCGTTCACATTGTGCCTAGACTTCAATATAAATGAGTTCGTTTAAAGAGTTTGGCAGCTCAAGGCTGAAGACATCACCATAGAGCTTGTCCCGTTGTCGCACCGGAGATAGCAACAAGAGCCTTCACAGTATTGATGTTTGGTCAATAGCGCTTGTCCTTTCTCTCTGTGCTTTGACTCCACAACTTAGAGAAAAGTGACCACCAGAAACATTGAGCGGGTGGCTCGTCACTCTTTGCTACCCGGCAGGAATCGACAAGATGAGCACCATATCGCCCCCTTCCCTAGACTTTTAAATTGTCATGGCGAGAATTTACGTTACGCTGAATTCTTTGCCCGCGAAAAGAACTGGGAAAACCAGGCGTTTGATTGTAGCACGTGCAGAACAAAAATAAAGATCGGCACGGCAATATTCGAAGAAGTGTAGATATTAAAATCATAAAACAACAGACAAAAAAGAAAGATGTGGCCAGGCACATCTCGTTTCTTTTGCGGTTCAAGGTTTTCTCCGACGCTACGATTTTCGTGTACCTGAGCTGAAGGACATTCTCAAAGAGGTAAACACAAAAAGGTAGCTTCTAAAAAACATCAGTAAGAAACAATGAACATTTTTCGGATACATCATGAGAAGAGGAAATCTAGAATACTTGGTTACAAGTGGCAAAATACAGGGAAAGATAGATCGCAGACAACAAAGAGAGAAAATACTAGATAGCTTGGTGTCATGGCATGGAAAAAGTCAACAACAGAGATGATACGATGCGCTGTTGATGGATGATTGTGGAAAGACATGATCGCCTACGCCAACCGGTATGGCACATGATAATAATGAACTGAAGTCATCTTCAATATTTCGACGGGCATGCTTCATACTTGGAACGTGTTCAGGAGAGGTTTGTTGCATTATGGAGTTGTCCGGTGTGCAGTGGGGTCTGTCGACTATTCTATTCTGTTTACGAAATGAAGTGCATTGCAGTCGGGGCATCCCCATATCCGCTCCACGCCCGTCCCAGCAATCAACTAAGCGTATATAGACTGATTGTTCCTGTAAAGTGTTGATACATCTGCTTTTCCCATTAAGGACCCCGAAACCACCAGACACCTTTTCCACCTTTCCTCAGTCTCTCAATGTATAAATCCTTGTTCCACCCACCTCTTCCTCTTCTCTTACGGAGTAAAGAACATACTTGGCGATGTCCTCTGTGTCTAGACTAATGCCACATTCAGTGCCAGAGCTGAAGACATCACCTTCCTTGCCACAGATTACTTTTGTTACACTTTTTCCGATTGTTACGTTTACCTAATCCTTGCCACCCCAAATATCGTCCAGATCACATACACTCCTTTTGGACTCTTCCGCCTTAGCCATCCAGGATATTCATCACTTTCCTGAGATCTATCGACTAAACTAAAACTCACTGTGCTGTCTGATCTGTCTATCCAATATTTTCAGACTCAGTCACGAGAGATGCTGCTCAGTAAAACAGCATTCAGCAATAAGCACTAATATATTACACAATTAATGACAGATCAAGGTTGCATGATATCGACCGTCTCTCAAGACGCCGAAGGCTACACACACGCATTTATAAATAACTTGAATAACCGGACACATCGTGCCTCTTTGTTCCAATAAAGATTGTCCTAATGCAAACATATTCATTGTCTTTTAATATTCTCCGTCCTGAGTGTTACAAGAATTTTCAGACACTCGTACGTTATCATCAGCTTTGTCCCAACACAATTTGACAAAATTAGACTATTTGAACCACACACCATTTCACAAACTCCCTCGCCAATGCTCGACTAATCTCATTCAGTCTATTAA
Source organism: Megaustenia siamemsis (assembly GCA_032433765.1). Classification (NCBI taxonomy): domain Eukaryota; kingdom Metazoa; phylum Mollusca; class Gastropoda; order Stylommatophora; family Ariophantidae; genus Megaustenia; species Megaustenia siamemsis. The sequence continues at coordinate 109,445,094 of JAVIAB010000073.1, read as the reverse complement.
ATTCTCATAAACCAGAAGCACGTGTGACATTTTCCCACAAACGCGAACCACGTGCTCTAATGACTAATAATACAATCACAAATAAATGACATCAAGACTCGCTAATCGAGCTAAGGTAATTGTTATAATCAGCGAAATTTATAAAAATAGAGCGAAACACGAGTTATAACACAAGGATTGTTACTGTTAGAAAAAGAGTTCTTAAATGTTATATAGAGCCAGTCTTAACATATGGATACGAATCATGGACAATAGGACAAAAGACAAGAAAATCACTGGAGTCTGTAGAAATGTGGTTCTACAGAAGAATGTTGAGAGTACCATGGACAGCTAAGAAGAGTAATGAAAAGTTCTGAAAGAGGTAAAAGCAAAAAGAGAAATAATTTCCAATATTAGGAAGAAACAATCATCATTTTTTGGCCATGTAATGAGAAGGGAACAGTTGGAATATATTGTAACAAATGGAAAAATTGAAGGACGAAGAGATAGAGGGAAGCAAAGAGAAAAAATAACAGACAGCTTAAGAGAATGGCTTGGCAGAAGGTCAACAACAGAAATGATAAATAGCTGCCGAGATCGAAAATTGTGGAGAGACATGATCACCTACGCCAGTAGGACCGGTACTTGATGATGATGATGATTGCTACTGTTATGATTGTGAAAGTTATATGTAATGATTATGTAATGTTATTGTCCGTGTATGTATTCATGTTGGTTCTAACTACAATTGTTTATCTGTTACTTTAGTGAGATCCAATAGTGACTTGTTTATTTATTCCGACCGCTGCACAATAAAGCTTGCGTCATTTCTTTGTTAGTGATAAAGGTTGCACTGTTTTCTCTGATGGATGTTTGTAAGGTTGCACTGTTTTCTCTGATGGATGTTTGTAAGGTTGCGCTGTTTTCTCTGATGGATGTTTGTTAGATTGCGCTGTTTTCTCTGATAGATGTTTGTAAGGTTGCGCTGTTTTCTCTGATAGATGTTTGTAAGGCTGCGCTGTTTTCTCTGATAGATGTTTGTAAGGTTGCGCTGTTTTCTCTGATAGATGTTTGTAAGGTTGCGCTGTTTTCTCTGATAGATGCTTGTAAGGTTGCACTGTTTTCTCTGATAGATGTTTGTAAGTTTGCGGTGTTTTCTCTGATACATGTTTGTAAGGTTGCGCTGGTTTCTCTGATAGATGTTTGTAAGTTTGCGGTGTTTTCTCTGATACATGTTTGTAAGGTTGCGCTGGTTTCTCTGATAGATGTTTGTAAGTTTGCGGTGTTTTCTCTGATACATGTTTGTAAGGTTGCGCTGGTTTCTCTGATAGATGTTTGTAACATTACACGTTTTTTTCCTGACACATGTCTGTAAGGTAGCACTGTTTTCTCTGATACATGTTTATAAGATTGAGTTGTTTTCTCTGATAGAAACTTGTAACATTACGTGGTTTTCTTTGATAGCAGTTTGTAACTTCACACGCTTTAGAAATAGAAAAAGATAAATGAATTCTATAGTATTTATTGTTCTTAGGAGATTTAGTGTAGACCAATTTTGGGAGAGCGCTGGGGTGTGGCCTAAAAATTTGTCAAGATTTATTTCCTTTTACCTTACTTTTATGATTTTGTGGCTTCACAAACATATTTGTCAACCAAACTAGTGTTTCTTGTTTGTGGCTTCACAAACATATTTGTCAACCAAACTAGTGTTTCTTGTTTGTGGCTTCACAAACATATTTGTCAACCCAACTAGTGTTTCTTGTTTGTGGCTTCACAAACATATTTGTCAACCAAACTAGTGTTTCTTGTTTGTGGCTTCACAAACATATTTGTCAACCCAACTAGTGTTTCTTGTTTGTGGCTTCACAAACATATTTGTCAACCCAACTAGTGTTTCTTGTTTGTGGCTTCACAAACATATTTGTCAACCAAACTAGTGTTTCTTGTTTGTGGCTTCACAAACATATTTGTCAACCCAACTAGTGTTTCTTGTTTGTGGCTTCACAAACATATTTGTCAACCAAACTAGTGTTTCTTGTTTGTGGCTTCACAAACATATTTGTCAACCCAACTAGTGTTTCTTGTTTGTGGCTTCACAAACATATTTGTCAACCCAACTAGTGTTTCTTGTTTGTGGCTTCACAAACATATTTGTCAACCAAACTAGTGTTTCTTGTTTGTGGCTTCACAAACATATTTGTCAACCCAACTAGTGTTTCTTGTTTGTGGCTTCACAAACATATTTGTCAACCAAACTAGTGTTTCTTGTTTGTGGCTTCACAAACATATTTGTCAACCCAACTAGTGTTTCTTGTTTGTGGCTTCACAAACATATTTGTCAACCAAACTAGTGTTTCTTGTTTGTGGCTTCACAAACATATTTGTCAACCCAACTAGTGTTTCTTGTTTGTGGCTTCACAAACATATTTGTCAACCCAACTAGTGTTTCTTGTTTGTGGCTTCACAAACATATTTGTCATCCCAACTAGTGTTTCTTGTTTGTGGCTTTACAAACATATTTGTCAACCCAACTAGTGTTTCTTGTTTTTGCTTCACTAACCAGTAAAAGTCAAAAATTAATAGTGACACTAAGAACAATCGTGGACAAGAAAAGCTGAGAAAGACAGAGAGAGAAATGTTATGGTTATGGTTGTGGAGGGCCACGGTATCACTGCAAACTAATTAAAATCCATAATTGCTCTACACCCCGTGTCAGTGGAATCATCATAATTAATATCACATCTCCAAAACAAAGAAAGGTAGCTACAGTTCCTCTAACATAACGGTCTCAGCACACTCCAAAAAGACATAAGGCGAAACCGCACAGAAAGTTAACACAGCCATCTGTTCCCCGTGATACGATACCATCATTCATCGTAGGCAATCGGAATATCAAAACACGATCAAAACTGATGAAAGAATGTGTCAGTGTGCACAGAGCACTTAACGCAGTAGCTTCGGACTTGGAATATGAGGAAACTGCAACAAGGAACATTTTTCAGACACAGCCTTTAAACGGTTCCTGTCGCCTATCCGCCATATTGACCGGAAGATCACGTCCTGAAAATGGTGATTGTTTTTTTTTATGTATAGCGCTTGATGATGTTAGGACATCGTTTTTGTCTCCAAATTCGAACATATGAAACACAGTTAGTCGTCGGATTATCCCCATCGTACACCGAACAACAGACCGTAAGCGCTCACATCTCCCCTGCAATGTGAATTTGTGAAATGATATACCACGGGGCTGCAAAGTCATGAACAAAACTGCATCATTTCGCCCTTCATTATAAGCGTACGGCCGGTTTATGGATATACGATCAGCCAGCATGATGACATCCCACACACAACAATGGACGAGTCCACAAACGACCGATTAATCTAGTGAATGTAGGTTACAACGCACGAAACATCGCAACTTCTTCTTCTTTCCTTCCTCATTTGCCTTTCAGCGTCGAGGGGAGATATAATTTGCGGTCTTTTGCTCTTCTGTTCGCCTCTGCTGCTGTTATGTTTCCTAGTGCTTCTAATATTCCACCGACCCATCTTTTTCATGGTCGACCCTTGGGTCTGGTGTTCTCACAACGTTTGTTGAAAGCTCGTTGTGTTGTATTTTGTTCTTTCTGCCTTGTCACGTGGCCAAACCATTTTATCTGTTGTTTCCTTATATATTCTATGGCGGGGGCTATTCCTAGCTATTTTCTCAGTTCTTCATTTCTGATCTTATCTCTCAGACTGTTCCCTGTCATTCGTCTAACACATTTCATCTCTGTAGAGTTTATTTTTCTTAGTGTTCTTGCATCTAGGGTCCAGGTCTGGCATTGGTAGCACAACGTTGGGATGAAGATTGTATTGTTTAGTGCTCGTTTTGCCTCCAGAGTTATTTCCTTGTTGGACAATAGTGGTGATAACTGTCCGATGATTTGACAAGCTTTGTTGCATCTTGATTCTATCTCTGCCGTTTGAGAATTATCGTTTGTCATTAGACTTCCTAGGCATTTGAACTCCTCTGCTTGTTTTAGTTGTCTGCCTTCTATAGTTATGTTGATGTTCTGTTTATTTTTGGTGACGTTCATGACTTCTGTTTTGTTGATGTTGATTTTCATGTTGTATTTTGTGCCTGAGATGTTGAGTTTGTTTAAGTGTTCTTGTAGGTCTTCTATTGTTTCATGTATTAGTGCCTGATCGTCTGCAAATAGAAGCTCGTTGATCTCCTCTATCTCTGATGGGTTGGCTAGCTTGCATATATGGTCCATGTATGTAATAAACAGTATGTAATAAACAGTATGTAATAAGCAGTATGCAATAATATAGTCCATGTATGTAATAAACAGTATGTAATAAACAGTATGTAATAAACAGTATGTAATAAACAGTATGTAATAAACAGTATGTAATAAACAGTATGTAATAAACAGTATGCAATAATATAGTCCATGTATGTAATAAACATCGCAACAATGGTACAAAATACCCAAAGTGAATCCTTCGGTTGACCTGGCAGAGCAGTCCACATTAATGAACTGTAACTTGTAAATAATAGGCGTCAAACAATTCAAACGACGGCCATTGAACATCCAGAGAGAAATGTGCTGTAGGCTGAGAACGTGGTTTGTTGAACAAGCCAAGGAGTGCACTGCTGTGGGTGCTGGTAGATTGTAACCGAATTTCTGCCTTCAATATGATCCACAGTAAGGGGACCTATTACGTTATCGATGACACTGCAACCCACCACGATCGTGACAGGTTTTCACGTGGCTGTCCCTAAAATTTCACGTGAACAAAAAGAAATCCCCCTAAACTAAAATTGTATACCTCGGTGGCTGAGGTAATTAGTGTATTCATAGTTTATTAGAAGGTTCGAAGTTTGGTTTCAAGATGTGGGGAGCTTTTGTTTTATTTTTTATTCTACCGATACTGATTCGAAGTTCAACAAGCTTCTGAAAATCAGCACTGGAGATTCCTTCTGGGAAACTGCCGTCCATGATACCAACCTCATAATCACTATCATGTGCAGCTGATCATTAAAAAGTATGCACACTAGCACTGCAATCACCAAGCGCCATCAGTTTGCATATTTCAATTATTACAAGTTACAAGTATTTGACTCGTTGCACTTGTTTCAGATTTGTCAGGTTTATTTTTATACTGCACGATGGTGATGATTGTTTCATCGATATGACCATTACTTCTGTATCTTGACTGCAAGTTGTTCCACGCTGAGGAACTCTTTGTTTAACGTTTACTTCCCCTTAGAAGCTGTTTAGCAGCAAAGTGTAAAACATCTTTTAATTTTGCTTCTATTTGCTGCCACGGTACTTGATTTTTAATTATTTGTTATTTCATTTAATTTTTCGTATCGTCAGTTTTACTGTAGATCCTAACATATTATTCCATTTGTCTTCAGTTTTATTTTAGAACACTCATTTTTTTTTCTTTTCTATTTGGTTTTAATTTGAAAAGGATTAAGCTCTACTGATTTCTCAAATTCTTAACGTGGTCTATGGGGCATTCGTCTGTGGCACGGAGTTCGTGTATCCTACTGAGACCTTTCAATTTTAAATTAGGAAAAAGCTGGAGATGTTACGGGAGATTATTCAGGTTATAGCAATGACCCTTAATTACAAAACGTTGTTCTGCTTATTACTATATATTCATACAGAAATAAAATGCCAGTAAAATAGTCAATATTTGTACACACAAATGAGCATTGCTAACGAATGGTGCTGGGGATGAGCAGTGGAAGCAGAGACAAGCATTGCGGGTCTGACTTGGAACATTCTATGAACAATGGCCAGAACTAGTATAATTGTGTGGTGTTATTCCCTTATAGACAATATAAGGGCGTGTGGGCCAGACTACGACTTTACTGGTTTACTTTATAAAGGAAAATAAAAGTAAGAACAATAATCTGAATCATTCGACTCTTTTTTAATATGTCAGATATTTATAAAGATAAGCTAAGGCGAAAAACAAGCAAATGTTCTACAACAGGGATTCTTTCTACTTGCACACTGTATTCCTCCTACGTGCACCCTGTATTCGTCCTACTTGCACCCAGTATTCCTCCTACTTGCACCCTGTATTCCTCCTACCTCACCATGTATTGCTCCTACTTGCACCCTGTATTCCTCCTACCTCACCATGTATTCCTCCTACTTGCACCCTGTATTCCTCCTACCTCACCATGTATTCCTCCTACTTGCACCATGTATTCCTCCTACTTGCACCCTGTATTCCTTCTGCCTCACCATGTATTCCTCCAACTTGCACCCTGTATTAATCCTAACTTACCCTGTATTCCTCCTACTGCATCCAGTATTCCTCCTACTGCAACCTGTATTTCTTCTAATCGAACCCAGTATTCGTCCAGCTTGCACCCTGTATTCCTTCTGCCTCACTCTGTATTCCTCCTACTTGCACCCAGTATTCCTCCTACTTGCACCCTGTATTCCTCCTACCTCACCATGTATTCCTCCAACTTGCACCCTGTATTCCTCCTAACTTACCCAGTATTCCTCCTACTGCACCCAGTATTCCTCCTACTGCAACCTGTATTTCTTCTAATTGCACCCAGTATTCCTCCTAAGTGCACCCAGTATTCCTCCAGCTTGCACCCTGTATTCCTTCTGCCTCACCCTGTATTCCTCCAACTTGCACCCAGAAGACTTTCAACTTCAGGAACTGACTCCTCAAACCAATCCGCAGACCGAGAAATAATGAAAAATGTGTCAGTCATAATGAGTCACGTATTACTGGCCACCATTTCTGATTACCGCCGGGTTCTCTCAGGAATCGACAGATACAACATTTGTTTGCCAGAGTGTAGAAAGGTATTGAATTTTGTCTGACGATTTGCAGATTTTAAATGCACTGAACAATTTATCCAAAATAGAATTGCCATTTTGATTAAACTATTATTTATTTTGTATTAAGAGTTGGAGTTGTTTTTTATGATGTAATCTTAATTCTACTGTTGGATGTGACATAATTGCGTAAAGAAAGAAAGAATGGAAATAAGGAATATTATTTTTTAATGTTTTTATTAAAACAAGTAAAGGTTTCTTCACTCCCGCTAAAGCCAAAACAGTTTGAAAGAGTTAAAACAAAATGTCTGTTTTGAACAATAAAAATAAATAAATGAATCTATAGAACTTCGAGGCGAGGACAAACAAACTACACAGAGACTTTAGTATTTTTATAGCCCTGAGCACGAACAAACACAGAACACGGAGAACAATAGATAGCTCAGAATCGAACTTGTACTTCTCGACAAAGCGTCACGACACGTGTGACCTGGATTTCAGCACACTTCCATTCAGCTCGTGGCAAGGCGCTACGTCCAGTTTTGATCCTAGTTCGGGCTACTTATTGTTCTCTGTATTTCCTGTTGCTTGTTTGTTGTTTTCCGAGTGCCGCGCTGCAGTCATTCTACCTCACAATCTAGCACAGACCTGACTCCGATCTCAGCCCTAACCTCACATACACGTGTCATCGTGACTAGCACGTTAACCAGCTGCGCTATTACTTTAAGATCGTCCTCTTCAGTTTGCGGTAGGAATGGTCAAAGTCACTATCGCCAAATTCAGCGAAGAGAAAGCTGCTCAGTAAAACAACATCACGTTTATAATCACATATATATGACCAAAGTAATGACAAATCATGATTGCTTGCTACAAACCGTCTGTCAAGACGGCACACGCCATATATAAATATCCCGTGGCACCATTCTCTGCTTATCCTTCCAAATGTTTGCAATTACTCGCGAATAGTTCCACAACGGGTCTTCAGTTTAGTCACGTTTACTATTTGATTTTGGTGATAACTGAAGTAAGAGTTCATCAATTCTCTCAGTGTGAACCACTCGGTGATAGCCATGTAAACAAATGTCATCAGAGGAGCCTCGGTAAAGATGGTCTTCCCACAAGAAAATAAATACAAGTAGGATATTTCAACTTTGAGTAATTACAGGAGCTATTATTTGTCAAAAACAGTGAAAATCACAATTTTTATTGAAATATACGCACGCACGAGCGCGCACGCACACATAGACGTAGGTTCTTAATGTAATGAACGGACCAGTGCTCAATTTGAAGCAACATAAACCTCATTAATATACAACAATGAAAATTTGCTAAAAACTGCTTTTTAAAAAAAAATGGGATTAATTTAAGAAAAGTGTAAAAATATTGAGTGTTTAAGTTACTGATCTCTCTAAATGTGTTTGTAGGTCTAAGAATGATGCATAGACTATACATGTGGCTTAGCGTTATAAATAATGTAACATTGTCGAGGCAGATCACTAAAAACATGCATTAATTATCTCCCCTGGTTATCTTTGCATCTTTAAGCGTCAGGATAGTAATATAGTAAGTGGTTTTAAAAAGTAAAAATGTAACATGTAATTTCAGCCGGTGTGTTTTTGTTTACAAGATCAATGTGTTCAGTGCAATTCTGTGACAGACCCAGCAAGCAGAATGAAGATTTATATTGTTTAAAGTCATCCATGCTAAAATAATAAGTGTGGGAAGCAATGATCTCATACACAAGATACAAAGTAAGAGAATAAAAGAAGAGGAGATGGAAGAATTGACCGTGGTGATGTTATAGTGTGAACAATCCTAATAAGGAATAAACAACAGTTAGGATGAATAAACACGGGCAGCAGATACTTTGAAAAAGGAGACAATCAGCCGGACTTTTGAGTTTTTTCAACTTTGACAAACAGAAATTCCCGACATAGGATTGAAGGAATGACCGGCGTCCCGCTGGCGGTCCCTGACCAGGGAGAGAAACATTAACTGAGAGTAATACCTCTTGCTGCGGCTGACGTACAGCGTGAGATGAAACAAAGATACCACAGTAGACCTTTCCAGGACGGAAAAGACCTGTCTTCCGTGGGTATCGAACGGAAGTTTCAAGGACCAAAACTTCCTTTGATGTCCATAGCAGACGCGAAGATTTCTCTGATGTCCAGAGAAAGTGAACGAGATCAAAAGATTTCTGCGGGAGAACCTAGATATTCAGGGAAGATCAATGGCAGCTTTGTTTTAAGGAGTCAACTGATAGGAATGATTGACAGATGTCTGTCAAGACTCTTTATTAAATGATAAGCGATTGACAAGCAATCGGTAAGTGAGACGATAGTCCTAGAGTTGTAGGGCGGAGTCCCCAGGACTGACCACGCCAGATACCTAGATAGTCCAAGAGATTGGAGAAGCCTAGATTGCAACAAAAACATCACGCAAAGACTTTTTCTGAGACTTTTCATTTACTATTTAGAAGCGAGTAGGAGATAACACGAACACGCAGAAGTTAGCCGGTGTTAGGGACCTGCCTCAAGGCAGAGGAATTTTAGTAGATAGTTATGGATGAATAAAGTATTAGAAGATATCAGCAGATGTTTAAATCCATTACAATAGTAACAGAGTCAGGAGAAGATATAAAAGCTATCAATGAATTCCGGAACCATGGAGTTATTTTAACCAGTGAAGAGTTGTCTACAGAATTCCTAAAGATATTGATATTTACGTTATACAAGTGTCAAGTTTGATATGATAAAGCGTGAGAACATTCAGTCAGAAAAGTTAGATATGATAAAGCGTGAGAACATTCAGTCAGAAAAGTTAGATATGATAAAGCGTGAGAACATTCAGTCAGAAAAGTTAGATATGATAAAGCGTGAGAACATTCAGTCAGAAAAGTTAGATATGATAAAGCGCAGGAACATTCAGTCAGAAAAATTTAGATATGATAAAACATAAAAAAACATTCAGGACTTAGTCAATATGGCGGATAGGCGGCAGGAATCGTTGCGGCTGTGTCTGAAAAATGTTCCTTGTTGCAGTTGCCTCATATTCCAAGTCCGGCATGCTGCAGGAGCTACTGAGTTAGTGCTCTGTGCACACCGTGAGCTGTATTTTTTTTTATCATCCGGATCGTGTTTCATTGTTCCGATTGTTTACGGTGAATGATGATATCGTATGACGAAGGATAGTTCAGCTGCGTTCACTTTCGGTGCCGCTTGATCTTATGTCTTTTGGCCTGTGCTGCAGCTGCCCTTCTTTGTATGGATCCTTCAATAAGATGAGATTTAATTCGAATGATTCCACTGGCACGGGTGGTTGAGCAATTGTGGATTTTAATTCGTTTGCAGTGATACCGGGGCCTTTGACTAACCATAACCATAAGAACGTCCAATCAGAAAAGTTAAACATGACACACGATGACGGAGTTGCCGTATTAACACCGTCGATTGACTAAGTGAACCCACACATTTCTAATGTATTATTAACAGAGATATGATTAAATTTCTGTGTGATTTGTTACATTCAAACTTGTAGACAAAAGAATAAAGACTGATGTTGATCTTGTACCAAACATTGTGAGTTATCAATTCCATTGAGTGAGCTAATCGTAATGTGATGTTTTGTAAGAGTAATCATATCATCTGATAGCTCACTGATCAGGTCAGAAACATTGAATAAAAACTAATTATGAAGAATGTTGCTATAGTAGACCCAGAGTCAAATGGACTGACAAAATCCATGAAGCTCTACAGAAACATCAGCTAACAATAGTTGAAGCTGTCAGAAGGACAAGAACTAGAACTACGTATCTTCCAGAAGGGTATAAGAGGAATTGAAGAGAGAGAGGGAGAGAGAGAGAAAGGGAGAGAGCGAGTAACACACAGAGGGAGGGAAAGATAGAGAGAGAGAAAGGGAGAGAGCGACACACACACTTATACACACAGAGGGATGGAAAGAAAGAGAGAGAGAGAAGAATTTAAAACGAGTGTGATTATTTCCCCCCCCCCCCCCCTACAAGAGAGTGGATACAGATTGGAGTCCCCTGCGACGAATTCCTTTCTACCAGATTTGTTTCCACATCTATTAATTGAGACCCTTGAGGCAGAATATTCTTGAAGATGCTCTGTCTTTTGTGACAACGCCATAGACAAATTATAATGAAGAGAAGCGCTGCGGCAGTGGCAGCGATGCACCGTGAGAGTCATGAAATGATAATGCTACTTTGGTTGACGTTCCAGAAAAAAAAGGTAATTAAATTGTCAGAGAAAGATGAAGACATTGTTACGGTTGTGAGTGAAATATGAAGATGTTTACATTTCATGTCATGGTTATCACACGCGAAAACTAAGATCACTGAAGCTTCATCACAGCGATGCGGAGATGCTGGTCAATCTGGTTTTATTTATGTATTTTCGTTTTATAATATAGCAGTTACTTCTGTCAGTCATAGTTGACTATAGATTTCTCAGCGCCCCTAGGAAATGTTTTTTTTTTTAATGAATCTATGAATCTGTCTGCTCTTGCTTTAGTTGGAGCTCTAGAGTGTGTTTGGTGAGATTGCGGTCTCTGGCTATTTCTTCCCGAGTTGTAGGGTTTATGTTGATAGTTCACTGACTGTATAATTATTGCTTCATTATGAAGACAAATCGACAGCACCGCACTTCGGGCAAATCCCGAGGTGGGTAGTCACTTTGACAGGCAGTTCAAAGGCGTTAATACCGATTACCAAAATGGCAGATTAGTTGTACATAACTTTCATACGTCATATACTTGTCCCCCACTCGCTCAGCATTCAGTTTCAAACTCCCAGCAGAAAAGACTCGTCACATGGGGTGAAATCCTCTAAAAGGCATGCAATAAACGACTCAAATATCTATCCACTATACAATATGAGAACTGCCCTTCAGACCAGCGCATCTAATCTTTCATTGTTATCACGATCCTTCGCAAAAAAGAAACCCACAATGCACCATTTACCGGTAATTGAAAGATTCTTTCTATGCCAACAACTCATAATATAAGCCAACTGTTTCAAACTTTCCATGTCATCGACTGATAATCTAACACCATACGGACCTGATAGCTGAGGTGACAGATAACAATATCAGAACTGCAATTACTACCTGCCTCCAATTTCATTCTTTACGTACTAGTAATAGGAATAGTAGAAGCAGTTTTTTGTTGTTGTAATAGTAATAGAATATTTAGCTAGATCGATTTATTCTCCTTGACAGTAAGTATCAAGAAGACTGTGGTGCTTCACATATATCTCAACATTTAAGTCTGTCTGTCTCTCTCTTTTTCTGATAGTCAACATCAGTTTATTTGTCATCGTTGCCAAGTCCCACAGAGACATCAGTGAACACGCCTGCATTATTCTCGCAACATTTTCAAAGTCTGCTGTAATCGCTAGATCAGAACTTCCTTTGCACTAGTCGTCGTCCCCCCCCCCCCCCCCAAAAAAAAAAAAATAAATAAATAAAAATTATCTGTCAAGGGATACAATAATTTGGCCTATAACGTGGAGGTTTATCCTATATTGCTAAATTATTCAAAAATGTACCTACTTTGACAAAGGCATGATGGGAAATGTAAGACATAAATAAAGAAAAGAATAGGAATGGCAAAACATAATTTTAACAACATGCAAAATATACTAACATGGAAGGAAATAACATCAGAGCTAAAATTACGAAAAACCAAACGCTATATTTACTTAACAATATTATTTGATGCAGAAACATGGACAGAAAATAAGAAAATAGAGCACAAAATTAAAGCCGTTGAAATGTAGATCTATAGTAAAATTGGAAGAACTGGGTGGAAGGAAAAAAGACAAACAATGAAGTTCTGATTCAGCTGAAAATGAAAAAAATACTACTTCCTACAAATTGAAAAAGACAACTGAGAATGTTTGCCATGTGAAGAGACATAATACCCTACTAAAATTAATCTTGGAAAAGAAGGTACAAGGTAGACTAGGCAAAGGCAGACCAAGACTAAAGTGGACAGGGGAACCTACAACAACATACACCATCAAGACATGAGGTAAAGTATGGCGCTTCATGGTAGCCAACCTTCGACGTGGAGAAGGTACCCAATGAAAGAAAAATCAACTGTAGAGTTGCTCAATGATCATCTCTGCTTGTAAGCGACATACTCTTACATCAGGAGCGCTACCAGGAGAACGGGGAGGACCTGTGAACGAGTTTATCGTTTCACACTCGGGAGACCTAAGCGCTTAGGGACCGCTGTTCGATGTGAGACCAGCTTAATCCGACGACTAACTTCCAATGAGGAGACATAACTGTGTCACGCTATTTTTAGAACGAATGTTTTCATCAACAGTTTGTTTTTGAATACTCAACAAAAATAAACTTTGTTTTTCCTTATTTGGTATTTTAATAATATGTTTCTTCCTAACCCTATTTTGTACGTCATTTGTTAGCTCATATTATCATCATCATCGAGTGCCATCTCCGCAACGAAGGTTGACTACTATGGAGCGCCATTCTACTCTGTCTCTTGCTTTGATGGCTCTGGTTGTCATAGGCTGATTTGTCCATCTTTTGGTGTTACTCGTCCATGTTATTCTTGGTCTACCTCTTCCTCTATTACTTTGTATTTTCCCCTCCAGGATTACTTTTAGTAGGCTGTTGTGTCTTTTAACATTGCCCAAAAATCGCATTTGTCTTGTTTGAATTATGTTTAGTAGTTCTCTTTTCATTTGTAGTTGTTTTAAGACTTCATCGTTTATTTTCTTTTCCTCCCATCCAATTCTACCTATTCTTCTATATATCCACATTTCAAAGGCTTCAATTCTCTGTTCTGTTTTCTTATCTAATGTCCATGTTTCCACCAAATAGGATTGTTGAGAAGATATAACATTTTGCTATTCTTAGCTTTAACCTTGGTGTAGTGTTATTTGTTTTGTTGTTAGTATATTGTGCATGGCATTAAAATTACACTTTGCCCATATCATGGTTATGGTTAGTCGAAAGCCCCGGTATCACTGCAAACAAATTAAAATCCATAATTGCTCAACCGCCCGTGCCAGTGGAATCATCCGAATTAGAACTCATCTCATTGAAGGATCCAAACAAAGAAAGGCAGCTGCAATCCCCATCATAGCAGCTACAGCACATCGTTAGCAATCGGAATATCGAAACACGATCTGGATGAAAACCACAGCTCACGGTGTACATAGAGCACTAACTCAGACGTTCCCGCAGCAAGCCGGACTTGGAATATGAGGAAACTGCTACAAGGAACACTTTTCAGACTGAGCCTCAATGGTTCCTGCCGCCTATCCGCCATATTGACCGGAAGTCCAATATAAGTTCATATTATTCCACGTTTATACATTTTATTATGTGCCTCATATTATTTTCCAATCGTTATGTGTTCTGCTGTTGTCTATTTGTTAATATGTGACTTGGTATCTTAGTATATTTTTCTTTCGTTTAAATAAATATTAATCTTTATTAATCTCGTCTTCTTGTAATATTTTATTATTTAATTCCTCATCTACCCATAATTTGATCTACATTCTTCTGAACGTCATATTGCTGTTACAAGTGTATCATTACCTCATTGTTTAAGCTCTTTCCCACCTGTCAACAGATATTGTTTCATATAATATATTGAAAATGATCTTTCTCCATATTTACTTTTTTTCTGTTTACCTCCCTTTCTTCCATTTTCTCTCTCAATATATCTCTTCCTCGTTTTCTCACATCTCTCATTCTATTTCCGTCTTTCTATTTTCTTTTCTAACATTACCCACAACATTACCCATAACATTACCCATAACAATACCCATATTATTCATCCGCAACCATGTCTGTCTCTTTTACTCGCTTCTTTTTTTTCTTCCTTGTATTTCTTCCTTTTTAACCTACTCCCTTGCCCTTTCACCGTTTCATACCCACTATCCACTGCTCCTTTCTCTTACCACTTTTCTTTTACCGAAAGCATCTGTCTTAATGTTTGTATGTGCCTTTACGGCCTGGGAGCTACAGGTTTACCATTTGCCTAATTTACAAGTCTTCATGTTCTATGCGTCAAGTAGTCACAAGAAGACTCACATTACTCTTCTTCTCGCTGAATAAATGTTTCAATAAAGAAAAGACAATGAAATGAGTCTGACGCTTTCTACGAAGTTGCTCTGACGTTTCTGGAATGTACTAAATGGAGAAAAGTTGGTTGATTGATGGTTAGTTAGTTGGCGGTTGATTGATTGCTTGAATGACTGATTGATTGAATAATTGATTGTTTGGTTGCTTGGTTAATTGATTGGTTGCATGGTTAATTGATTGGTTGGTTGTTTGATTGATTGTTTGTTTGATTAGATGATTGATTGGTTGATTAGTTGGCTAATTTATTGAATGGTTGATTTGTTAAATGATTAATTGATTCATTGATTGACTGGTTGATTGATTGGTTGGTTAACTGGTTTATTGGTTGAATCGTTGATTGGTTTGTTGGATGTTTGGTCGATTTATTAATTTTTTGAATGATCGCTTGGTTGACCTTTTAATAATTGCATGGTTTCTTTTTTATTATTTGTTTGGTTGTTAGTTGATTGCTTGACTGATTGATTAATTGCTTAGCTGGTTGGTTAGTTGCTTGGTACTTCAATTGTTTGCTTAGTTTATTGATTGGTTCCTAGTCCAACGACCTCTTTTAGCTCAGTATGTATTTTGTTGTGGATCTACATTTCTAAGCTCGTGTATGTAGGTGTTCTGTCCACCTAGGTATGAATTCAGAAAAGGACTGTCACGCCAATGAGACAATGAAATTAGAGGCAATTTGAAAAGAAAGAAGAAAAATGTGTTATGGTAACAGCTTTGCGTAGGTGAGTAACAAAACAAAAGTCAACGTTTCGGCCATGTAGGCCTTCAGCTGGAGCAACAAACAACACAAAAAATATATATAAGGATAAGGATGCACTTACGTAAAGCTGTTATCATACCATTTTTGTCTTTTTCTCTTTTTAAATTGTCATTATCATCAGCTTTACCGCAGCTTCGCATCTCTGTGCATCTTGTTTCATCTTGATGACTTTACTGCAGTAAAATTAGAGGCAGCTAGCTTTTCTTAAACACAGTAACAGATCGGCAGAGCCAGAAACGAGAAACCTAGTGGGTGTACAGATCTTGAGTCGTGAGTCGCAGGACACTGCGAGACTTGCTGAGGATTGGATCTGAGCACATATGGACATATTCGGAGTGCAATTATGATGACTCGCAAACAACTCAATAACAGTACCCAACTCAGGTCAGCTGTACTCACTTCACGCCACCGAATCTCTGTTGGTTATGTCGAACATATTTAAAGCTGGGAACAGGAAACTAATTGCATTGCTGCGGTAAAGCTGGTAGCAAGGAGACAGTAGTGGGGTGTAGTGTACACTCCAAGGTATGGTGAGAACTTTACAAAAAAAAAGGAACACAACAAAATACTGACGTTTTGGCTGGCGGCCTTCTTCAGAAGACGGGGACAACGACAACAAACGGTGAGACACAGATATCTATAGCTGCATGTCGGATGATGAAGTTAGGGAGAGGTGGACAGAGAAGGGATGGTGCTCAACCAGAGAGACGGCCGTGGTGTGAGTCACTCACAGCTGGTTCTTTATTCTCAATGTGACATTCTAGTTCTAATCTTTGAAGTAGTGTAGTTTTTATGAGTGAAGATTTATTCTGGCTTGTACATTCCACTCTCATAAAATTGGCATTTTAAGGGAGTGGTTTCAATTTGTGACACCATTAAAAACAATGTTAAGTTTGTAACCTAAGTTGTTTGGACATAAAATGTGATTTAATAGAATAATAGGAATACTCAAAGGATGACAAATGTGAGACTTTATGATGTGCATATTTCAATGTTTAACCACAAATGTGAGATTTTATGATGTGCATTATTCCAATGGTCAACCACAAATGTGAGATTTTATGATGTTCATTATTCCAATGTTTAACCACAAATGCGAGACTTTATGATATGCTATATTCCAAGGTTAACCATAAATGTGAGATTTTATGATCTACATTATTCCAATGTTTAACCACACATGTTCTTAGTCTTAAAAATAGAATTTCTTGTAATGATCCGAATTGTCGTGGCTACTGGTCACAGTGACACAAACGTCGTATTTCCGTACAGTTCGCTTTGCTACACTCCATCACCGGTACTATGAAATCTACACCTATCAAGACTCTAGAAACAGTAACAGGTTTACAACGCTTAGATGACAGACGGGTCACTAAAGTATTGCAACAAGCGGAGAAATATAGAAGGCTCCTTAGCCACCCCATGCACCAAAGAATATCTGGTTCCGGAATTGTACGACTAAAGAGAAGCAACTTCGCTGCAATTGCCAATGAACTAATTACTGGAGACCCAGTACTTTCTCAAACAATATCGAAGCCCTTGGGCCCATCTGATATGTCTCCTCATGGAAAGCATAAAATACCAGAACTTAAGGAAAATGATGTTAGTTCTTACTATACTCCTAGCTAAATTACTACCTAGCTGGAACCATCATTACCTAGATTACGATACTGTCGTAAAAATTACCACATCATAATACACATTTTTCAAAATTTGACGGTTAATGGTCAAACATTTCTCTCCAGCGTGTACCTTTTTAATTACTACTTCCGGCGACCTCTGAGTGTTGGATTTGTTTCCTTTGGTGTTATTTGTTTTTATTTCCATGGCGTGAGATACGACCTCGTATAATGTGACAAAATAATCGCTAATTTTCAAGAAAGTGGTCATTTTTCCATTCTTTTCCATTTATTTAATGCTGTGACCAGAGAAAGTTCCTGGGTAGTCGACAGACATTAAACGACCCTTTCTATACCGAGAGACGCAGAGGATAACGCTATAAGGTAGTCGAACATACTAACGAACATACGGCGACCGCATGAATAGACAGTGTAACACGTCTGGTCAATGCAGCCAAATTTATGTCATAAATCGCCCTGAGCCAGGATTTTCGAGTCCCCGTGTTTCTCCTATTGTAGACACACAGCTGTGGATCAAAAGTACAAGGAAAATACTGTTTTGGAGTTCCTAAATTTACAATTAAGCGGTAGTAGATATTAATATCAAAGTTGAAGGAATAAACGGAGATGGGGACAGTTCAGAGCTACAGCCACCTTGGACATACTATAACCAGTGATGGAAAATGTAAAACTGAAATAAACAAAAGATCAGGAATGGCAAAAAGTAATTTTAATGCCATGAAAAATATACTAACATCAAAACGAACAACACCAGGGCTAAAATTAAGAATAGCAAAACAGTATATCTTCTCAATATTCCTGTATGGTGAAGAAATATGGATATTACACACGACAACAGAACAGAAAATCGAAGCCTTTAAAATATGGATTTATAGAAAAATAGGATGAATTGGATGGAAAGAAAAGAAACCAAACGAGGAAGTCTTAAAATAACTACAAATTAAAAGAGAACAGCTAAACACAATTCAAACAAGACAAATGAGATTTTTGGGGCATGTTAAAAGACACAAAAGCCTAGTAAAGGTAATCCTGGAAGGGAAAATGCAAGGTAAAAGAGGCAGAGACTAACATGGGCGAGTAACATCAAAAGATGGAGAAGTCAACCTATGACAACCTGCACCATCAAAGCAAGAGACAGAGTGGAAAGGCGCTGCATGGTAGCCAACCTTCGATGCGAAGACGGCACTCAATAATGATGAAATTTTACTACGGTATCGTAAACATGTGAGACATATATAGCTATAAAAAGGAAATTAATAGCCGATATCCCAGAAAAAAATACGCCTATTCGACTGGAGACATGGATCTAGAATACTTATAACTAATATTCTTCACTTTTTCCCCATCGACTAACTCATTTGACTGCCGAGTCATGTGATCTGGTTATAACATAAAAATGTAGTGATTAGCCATCAGTTCATATGTAGGAGCCTCTCCAGATTTAGCTACCCATACCTTTATGGACAATAATCGCTCTTTTATATTGTTAAATGTATTGTTATCTCCAACAGAATATATCATGGAATAGGCATTTGTATTTTATATTTCAGAAAAGACGAAAAATAGCAAAAGAACAAAAGTATTTGTTATAAACAGCATCGCACTGAGTCCCTGCAATGGATTTGTGTAAACCAGTGGATTTTACCATATCCCTCTCTCGAATTCTCTGTAGTATCTTCTCGACACAGAAAGGGCATTAATATTAATTATCAGAACGCAAATTTGTACAGATGTCCGGCTGGTAAGATTGTGTGACACGGAAACATCAGTTTATAGCAATACATCTACTAAGTTATACTACAGCATGGTGTCACCTTACTTTATAGTAATACATCAAGTAAATTATAGCACCACAACACAATGTCACATTACTTTATAGTAATATAGCAACTAAATTATACCACCACAACACAGTGTCACCTTACTTTATAGTAATATAGCAACTAAATTATACCACCACAACACAGTGTCACCTTACTTTATAGTAATATAGCAACTAAATTATACCACCACAACACAGTGTCACATTACTTTATAGTAATATAGCAACTAAATTATACCACCACAACACAGTGTCACATTACTTTATAGTAATATAGCAACTAAATTATACCACCACAACACAGTGTCACATTACTTTATAGTAATATAGCAACTAAATTATACCACCACAACACAGTGTCACCTTACTTTATAGTAATACAGCAACTAAATTATACCACCACAACACAGTGTCACCTTACTTTATAGTAATACAGCAACTAAATTATACCACCACAACACAGTGTCACCTTACTTTATAGTAATACAGCAACTAAATTATACCACCACAACACAGTGTCACCTTACTTTATAGTAATACAGCAACTAAATTATACCACCACAACACAGTGTCACCTTACTTTATAGTAATACAGCAACTAAATTATACCACCACAACACAGTGTCCCCTTACTTTATAGTAATACAGCAACTAAATTATACCACCACAACACAGTGTCACCTTACTTTATAGTAATACAGCAACTAAATTATACCACCACAACACAGTGTCACCTTACTTTATAGTAATACAGCAACTAAATTATACCACCACAACACAGTGTCACATTACTTTATAGTAATACAGCAACTAAATTATACCACCACAACACAGTGTCACATTACTTTATAGTAATACAGCAACTAAATTATACTACAGCACGGCGTCAGATCTGATTGTTCACACGGGTGACCCTCAGAACTGGACTGTCTCTCATTAATGTTACGTAGCGTGTCATATATTTTAGCTTATATCAGAAAGTGGGTTTTACAGACAAGGAGCTAGTTTTAGCTTTCTTAACAGGACGCGTGCCTCACAAAAATACAGTTTCAATCACACATGATAGGACCCGATTTATGTTCATGAACGATACATTTTCCGTACCTAGTCCTAGCGGATATAGATGATACAACCTAGATCCGATGTTCAGATGCGTGCGATGGCAGACTATAGTCAGTTTAAAATCGAAAAGAGCAGGATGAACAGAAATGAAGAAAATATGAGCCGGGCCAAATAACAAAAGAGCCGCGATAGCTCAGTGGTTAGTGAACTAGACTACAAAGGACAAGAGGTAGGGTTCGATCCCATTCTACGGATTCCGGTTCACCCAGCCTTTAATGGGTTCCGGATTTTTTTCTGGGAAAGTAAAACAGCACGGCGTAATATCGACCACACTACCCCAAAATCATGTGCCGAGGGTCTGTAAAATGTATGGTCACTGACACCATATTCACTATACACCACTTGACGTGACGGAGGCCCTTTACTTTACTTTAAATGTTATAGAGTTGAGCTATTGAGAGCTTGTTACCGCTTCTCAAGAGACAGATAGCAGTATTATGTAGTGGCGACCAACAGATTTTAACTATGGTAATTTTCCAGGAATAACCAGGAATAATAAGTAAGTTCAGGTAGGGGTAGTAGACACCCACCAAGAGGAGGTGATGACCAGTATTGTGGACGACACGAGGAAAGTTTAGTTAGATGGAATTTTCCATGCGGTGGAAGATGACGCAGTGTCTGTGGGGATAGGGTCCTCATGCATAACAAGGCACCCACCGAGCTAAGTGAGATGACCATGCGAGGTTCACAACAACTTTGTTGTTGTGAGAGTGACCATCACGCATCGACCTCGTGACATATTGTCAAATCTCCACGATTGTCCATGCAAGTTAGTTGTTATTGTAAGTGACCATCACACGATACCATGCATCCATGCAAGTTAGTTGTTATTGTAAGTGACCGTCACACGATACCATGCATTGAACTCATGGTGTTACTCTGCCAGGTAATTAGCTACCAGGAGAGGTCAGTATCATGAGGTAATGTTATTATTAATAGGTCATGGAGAGTTTGCGAAAACATGATGCTTTCGCCAAATTGGGGAAGTTCAGGCGAGTCACAGATGGCGGACACTGGACACGTAAACGTAGAGTGACCAACACTTGTGATCATAAGGGTCGCAGGGGCACTCGGCAGCAGCTGATTGGCTGCTGAGCCTCAGGTAGAAGAGAGTTGTTGGGTACTTAAAGTCCTGCACAACAGTTTGAACAAGTTAGGACAGAGCGAACCAACAAATTAGACAGAGGAGTAGAAGAAGTTAGTCAGGGAGAACAAGATTTTAGAAGATCAGAATTAGATTAGCTAGATAAGCAGAGACAGTAGGTTAGACAAGAAGCAGTTAAGCAGTTTAGAAACAGTTAGAGTCAAAGCAGTAGAAGTAAGAGTAGAAGTCTTGAGTTAGCCAAGTCAGTTAAGAATCATCAAGTTATAATTATAGGTGTGATGTAGCTTTGAAAGACAGTGAAAGATTAATTCAAGTTGTGTGTGTTCATAAATTCTCACAAGTGTAAGTAGACCATGCTGAATAAATTGTATCATTAGGATGTTGGAATATCTTCATAACTACACGGCGACTTGCCTCACAAATATTCCAAAATTAATGAATATTAATTTAATAATTGCATCCAGAACTATAGATCACGTGTACCAGGCGAATAAATCAATAAGCTTGATTATCATTGTTTGTAACAAGAAAGACTCTGTCATGATCTTACATGTTACCTCAATGTTGTGATGTGCTGTGACCACTAAAGAAAGATAAAGATATAATACAGAGTAAAGTCGACGCTATAACATAAATAACAAAAGTAAAACTTGTACAAATGAAATGAAACGACCACTGAAATGTACTTCGGTTCTATACAGTTTATTCACGGTCTCGAGATTTGTGTTTGTGATCAGAAGTGAGATTAGAGACCCGATGATAGAGAGACCCGGTCTGGGGAAAAATCATAATATTAATGAACCTATAGACAAGAGCATTTAATGTAATGGATGAACGTAGTGACAACAACAAACAGTTTATGTTGTCAACCTTGATGGCACAATGCAAACCACAAGCAGTTTATGTTGTCAACCTTGATGGCACAGTGAAAACCACAAGCAGTTTATGTTGTCAACCTTGATGGCACAGTGAAAACCACAAGCAGTTTATGTTGTCAACCTTGATGGCACAGTGAAAACCACAAACAGTTTATGTTGTCAACCTTGATGGCACAGTGAAAACCACAAGCAGTTTATGTTGTCAACCTTAATGGCACAGAATCAAGTGTTTCCCGATTCATTTCTCGGATGTAGTGATTACTTTTAAAGATCGATTCAGTTTCATGGTTTAACTAGCCTCTCGGACAATGGATTGTCTTTGTGAAGTAGCACGGCCTGACATGATGATGTACATGTCACTCGTAAATGTATCTGCATTCCAGGAAAAGTATGTGTACTAATACTGTTTGTCTCACAGACGCCACGTGTTGTGACGTGTACTTATTTTTGATAACATATCATCATCATCATGTGCCATATCGGTTAGCGTAGGCGATCATATCCTTCCACGATCTTCTATCCACCGTGCATCCTATCAAATATTTTGTTGACTGTTTTCTATGCCGTTACACTAAACTATCTAGTATTATCTCTCTTTCTCGTCCGCGATCTCTTTTTCCCTGAATTATGTCACTTTCTACCAAGTATTCCAACTTTCAATGATGTGTCCGAAAAATGTTGATTGTTTCTTTCTGATTTTTTTTTTTATGAGATCCCTTTTTTGTGTTGGCATCTTTAAGAATTTCCTCATTGGTCTTTTTAGCTGTCCAGAGAATTTTCAACATTCTTCTGATAAGTCCCGTCTCTGTGGCCTCTAATCGTCTTTTCATTTCATTTTTTACTATCTATGATTTACTTCCATAGGCCATAATTGGTTCTATATAGCACCGATGAACTCTCTTTTCTCACTTCTATTGCCATAGATTTGTTGCATAAGAGGTTTTTCATTTTCTGAAATGCTATTTTGGCCTGTGCTATTCTGCTTTTTATTTCTGTGGTGTATCAACCATCCGATGTTATTATTGTGCTCAAGAATTTGACCGTTGCACTCGTTTCTGATTTTAAAAATTCAGATTTGACAACATAAGCGATTTTAACAAATGATCGACTGTAGCAGAAATCTAGTCGTTGGAATGCCCTCAGGGAGGTAGAGCGAGCAAATTATTTCATTGAAGACAATCTACAGCCATGTCCAAGCCGCACGAATTCAAAAGTGGAGACGCAAGAAAGAAGCGATGCTGGCACATAAATATATTTTTAAAATCCAAACTTTACTGGAATAGTCAGTCTCCAAACACCAAGGGACATAAGGCGGAGAAGATCTGATCATTTTTTGACATATTCCATGTACAAACGTTGTGATACTAATGCCAGACCTGGATCCTAAATGCAAGAACAAAAAGAACAATAACCTCTACTGAGATGAAATGTGTTAGACGAATGACAGGAAACAGTCTGAGAGATAAAATCAGAAATGAAGAACTGAGACAAAAAGTTAGGAGTAACTCCCGTCATAGAAAATATATTTAAAAAAAAAACAACATATAAAATTATTTGGCCACGTGACAAGGCATACAGATAATGACGTAACACAACGAGCCTTCAATAGACGTTGTGGAAAAACCAGACCCAAAGGCCGACCATGAAAATAATGGTTTGACGGTGAACATAAGTGCAAAAGACCGCGCAGTATATCTCCCCTCGACGCTGAAAGGCGAATGAGGAAGGAAAGAAGAAGAAGATGTGCAATAAAGATTATTGATCGACTAAACTAATCTAATCTAAACTAAACTAAACTATAAACCTAATAGAAAACCACATCGCTTGTTCAGGCGATAATGTCCAACAAATTATTTTCAACTGGCTCTCCAACAACATAATGGCAATCTGAATTTCATCGTTTACATTCACACGAGAGATTACAATACATCATCTCTTAATGAAGAACATTAATAAACATATGGGGGAATGTAAATAAATTACAATATTGCAAAATAAGATCAGTCTAGGCCGGAGAGAAGCTGTCAAATAATCTCCACATAATATCTAGTGCAGTGCGCATGCTACACATAATAAAGTTACTGGGTAGAGAAATTGATAAAGCACTGAATGGATTGTGTTTGATGTATGATTGAGTCTCTCTAACTCAGTTGAATGGGAGAGCTGTATGCATGAATCGTAAACATTCAAAGACGTATCTCCGACGGTTAATTCTTAGAGACGTCACAGGTTTCATTAAATAAGTGGTAGTTTACTCGTGTCGATTTCATCGACTGACGATATAGGTAGTCCCATAGGATTTGTTAGTGCTGATGTGTTAGTGACGTCATTGTACTAAGACATGACTACATGACGTCAGATGGCAGTTTAATTCCTCGCTTTCCTCTTTAAATGTCTATCTCTGGTACCCATTTAAGAGGATGGATAGATTCCGAGAGCCCGGTGGCGGTGGGGTACTCGTCTGCGAATCTGAAGGTTCAAAATTCAAATGCTAGTTCAGGCTAAGTAGTTTTTTTTTATAAATTCAGCGTCTAAAAAACATTAATGAACTTTCTGCGAAACAAATAACGCGTGCTTATGTTACAATTGTTGGTGACCGTCCTATCGGTTGCAGCGGTATTATCACATCCAATTATAGAGAAGATCAGATGGCAGAAAGGGAAACGGTCACATTTTAACTAGAGTGACGTCTTCAACTATAGACGGCTGACGTATATCTAACCACAACAGCCCCCGCTCGCAAAGCTGAAAACTTGTCGCTAGTTGGGTTTCTGAGATTTCCTTTTCTGCCCTCTGACCTACTTGATAAGTGGCTGTGGTCTCATCCGCTCTGAAATAGACATGAATTTGGCGTAATCTAGGTTCTTTTGTATTTTACAGTAAGCTGCGACATTTAACGTCTAAGGCCCGACACACTCGGCATTCATCACTATACTTTCAGATAACCAGGTTTTCTCTTTTTTTTCACTTCTCGAATGAATGAAAACACGTACACGTTAAGAGGACCACCAAACGTAAGCGAAGCAAAGCTCTGAGAACAAATACAGTCCTAGTGAAGTCGGTAATGTCGAGCTTAAATGAGCAAGCATTGCTACTTGCTGTAAACTACGAAAAAATACACTGACAATTCCCCACAATGTGTCACTTGGCTGGATGCACCGGGCAGAACATATCCAACACTGAACAAGAAACAGAGGAGAAGGTGGAACAGCCATTTTTGCATTTTCTGGCGTGTCTTCACAATATCTTAGCAACCAAAGAAATCATTACCTGTTAGTAGAATCAAGTTTGGGTTAGCGGGTAGAGTTATGCCCTACCAAAGGAGGAGTAAGACGTTTCTTTCCTCCGCTAGTCTTCAGGACACCCATGGGCAAGGTGGAGCTCCCATTTAGTTCCCTTATCAGGGTTATTTGGGGACTTCCGTTTCAAAATGGTGGACCGTTTCACGTTCTCTCGATCGCTGCATGAAACGCATCTGGAGTCTGATTAATTTCGGCTTTTCGATGCAATTTTCTGTGTTGAAATCAAAATGATGTTCTAATTAGGAAATATGCGCCGACGACGCGGACAAATCTGCGCCGCCGATTACACACAACAATGTTTCTTTTTGACAAGTCAAGTATTGTAAAAGCGACCGTCACCGTCTAGTGTTGAGATGCGGTTTACGTCACATTGAGTGCTGTTCAATGGCCGACGTTGTTTGACGCAAGTTATTTACATGTTGAAACGCATTATTGTGGACTGCTCCGTCAAGTCGACCAAAGATTTTGCTCTTTGGGGAATTTGCACCGTGTTTTGTTCGTTGTACGCTAACCGTACGGTCTGTTGTTTGATGTGTGACTGGGATAATCCGACGACTGTGTGTTTATATGTTCGGTTGGAGTCAAAAACGATGTCCTAACATCATCAAGCGCTACACATTTTACCAATATGACGATCATCATTTTCGGGAGGACGTGAACTTCCGGTATATGGTGGATAGGCGGCAGGAACCATTGAAGGCTATGTCTGAAAAGTGTTCCTTGTTGCAGTTTCCTCATATTCCAAGTCCGGCTTGTTGCAGGAGCTACTGAGTTAAGTGCTCTGTGCACACCGTGAGCTGTGTGTCTCATCCGTTTTGATCATGTTTCGATATTCCAATTGTTTCTCGGCGAATAATGCTATCGTATGTCAGGGAACAGTTGGCTGTGTTCACTTTCTGCGCGGTTTCGCCTTATGCCTTTTGGCGTGTGCTGAGACTGCTACGATGGGGACTACAGTTACCTTTCTTTGTTTGGGAGATGAGTTAGTAATTCGGATGAATCCGCTGGCACGGGCGGTTGAGCGATTATGGATATTTATTAGTTTGCAGTGATACCGAGGCCTCTTCATAACCAATAACCAATCAGGGTTATGTGAAGCCACTGGAGCAGGTGATGGATGGTGTTGTGGGAGCAGCCGACAAGTAGTGCCGGTTATGGTCCCCACACCGCGAGGGCAGTCAGATGATCTCATGTATAGAGACAATGGCTGCGATCTCCGACTAGTACAGTCACTGCCAAGAAGGAAAGGAATGGCAAACTATCTTCTTATGTTGCCTGGTCTAATCATGACAAATCACAACTTTATATCTACAGCTAACGACGTTAATGGGGACTCCACAGCCACCTCGTCCGGTAGGGAGCGTCATGTGCTACAGGTGACACCCGATCAAGATCATGCTACTCTATGCAAGATCACAAATAAAGAGACGCTAGCAATAGGAACTTGGAACATTAGATCAGCATTCCAGGTTGGAAAACTAGAAAACATCAGTCAAGAAATGAAGAGAATGAAATTGAACATCTTGGGACTATGTGAAATGAGATGGACAGGGGCATGATTATTACAACGCGACAGCGGAATTGTAATTTACTCTGGGGGAACCACACACGAAAGAGTAGGCATCATGTTAGATAGAGAAAGAAGCAAAACAGAGAAAAGATTTTGGCCAGTATCAGATAGAATTCTGCTAGTAAAATTGAGAGGTAGACCAATGGATATCAACATAATTCAAGCTTATGCACCAACAAGTAATAGCGAAGAAGGAGACATTGACACTTTTTACAATGAGCTAGAGTTGACCATGGAACAGTGTAAATCCCAAGAAAAAACACTTAATATTAGGGGATTTCAATGCAAAGGTAGGAACAGCTAAAGTGCAAAATGTGACTTGGGGGTCGGGGGGCATTGCCTTGGATAGACAAATGATAGAGGGGATAGATTGATAGATTGGGCAAAGACACATGAAATGATGATAGTTAACACCAGGTTCAAACAACACACTAGGCGACTATGGACATGGCAAAGCCCAGACAAAAAAGTACACAATCAAATTGATTTTATACTGGTGCAGAGAAGATTCAGGAATGGGCTAACGTCTGTTAAAACAAGGCCAGGAGTAGATTGTAATAGTGACCATGTACCATTAGTTGGAAAGATAAGAATAAACCTGCGAAAGGCACAGAAATCCCCAACAAATATAAAATTAGAACTAGATATACTTAGAGTAGATAAACAGATGAGTAATAAGTACAGCACGATAGTACAAAATAGATATAATGCTAATAAGAAAATACAGTACATCGAGGAACAGTGGGAAATGCTCAAACGATCGATTCAACAAACATCAAAAGAAGTAATACCAGTGATCAAAAGAATCAATAAAAAGAAATGGATGACAGAAGAAATATTCCAACTAATTGATGAAAGAAGAAAACATAAGAAAGAAGAACGGATATACAAAATATTGCACAAAGAGATCCAGAACAAATGTAGAGAAGCAAAGGAAGGATGGTTAAAACAGAAATGTGACGAAATGGAAAAACAACAAAAGAAAGACTCAAAAGTTATGCACAATCAGATAAATGAATTAACAGGAAGAAAAGATGTCAAAGTTTCAGTATGTGTTAAATCAAAGGAAGGAAATATAATAATGGGACATGAGAAGACAATAGAAAGATGGACAGAATATATCAGTTAACTCTATGATGATGAAAGACCAGAGTTAAACAAATCAAACAAATGACACAGGATCACCAATTATGCAGAGTGAAGTGGAGGACACAATTCAAGACATGAAAAGAGGCAAAGCTCCAGGTCCCGACAATATAACAATCGAAGAGATAAATGCATTAGGAGAGCTGGGAGTACAAGTCATAACAAAACTACTCAATGACATATATAACACTGGACACATACCCGAAGATCTACTAAAATCTACCTTTGTAGCCATACCGAAGACGACAGGTGCCACTGATTGTGAAGACCATCGCACTATTAGGCTCATGAGCCATATGACGAAAATATTACTAAGAATCATCATGAGACGTGTAAGAAACAAAATAAAACCAGAAATAAGTGGGGAACAATGTGGATTTGTGGAAGGAAAGGGCACCAATGATGCAATATACATCTTAAGAACATTGATAGAAAGATCTATATAGATAAAGAAAGATCTGTATATGTGCTTTATAGACTACACAAAAGCACGTGACAAAGTAAACCATGTGGAAATAAATCAATATGATGGAGGAATTAAACATTGATGGCAAAGATCTGCGAATCATAAAAAAACATGTACTGGCAACAAACAGCAGCTATACGAATTAACAACCAAACAGGACAATTTCAACTTATAAAACAAGGAGTCAGACAAGGATGTGTTCTGTCACCGGATTTGTTTTCACTTTACAGCGAACATATTAAGAGATCAATAGTAGACAAAAAAGGAATTGAAGTCAACAGTCACAACATAAATAATTTGCGATATGCGGATGACACAGTCTTAATAGCAGAGACAGAGAATGAACTACAAGAAATGATAGACATAATAGTAAAAGAAAGCAACAAGAAAGGTCTCAGTCTGAATAGTAAGAAAACAGAAGTAATGGTTATATCGAAGAAACAATCACCATCATCATGCAGCATAAAAATAAACAGGACAAATCTGAAACAAGTGCAACGCGTCAAATACTTGGGCACAATAATAACATCAGATGGGAGATGCACCATGGGAAATGCAGAATAGCTCAGGCCAAAATAGCATTTCAGAAAATGAAAAATATCTTATGCAACAAATCTATGTCAATAGAAATGAAAAAGATAATTCATCGGTGCCACGTAGAACCAATTCTGACCTATGGAAGCTAATCATGGACAGTAGACAAAACAAATGGAAAGACGATTAGAGGCCACAGAGATGGGATTTCTCGGAAGAATGTTGAAAGTTCCCTGGACAGCTAAAAAGACCAATGAGGAAGTTCTCAAAGAGGCTAACACAAAAAGGGAGCTCCTAAAAAAACATCAGAAAGAAACAATCAATATTTTTCGGGCACATCATGAGAAGAGAAAAGTTGGGATTCTTGATTTCAACTGGCAAAATAAAGGGAAAGAGAGATCGCGGACGACAAAGAGAGAAAATACTGGATAGCTTGGTGTCATGGCATGGAAAACAGTCAACAACAGAACTGATATGATGCACTGTAGATAGAAGATTGTGGAGGAACATGATCGCCTACGCCAACCGGTATGGCACATGATGAGAATCAAGTTAATAATACTTTTCCTCAACTGTAATTCTTGATTTGAGGTTCAAAATAACCATAATTTTTATTATTATTTTGCAATTTAAAACACCAATTAAATTTGATCTATTTTAAATGACGACGTCAAAAGGTACTTATTATTTAGAAACAAACCGTGTCAGCAAAAATAAGAAGAATTATCCATCCAACAAAGTCAATTGTTTGTCAGACTTCAAGAATTGTGCCATTGCTATAATCAGAGCTGTCATCCTTTTTGTGCGAGCCACAGGCGGCCAGCGGGAGATAATTGGGATTGTTTTGTCTGCGATTTTCATAATCTCTGGAAAGAAGCTCACTTTTGTCTCTCGTGATGCCTTCGTTGTTCTCGAGCAGTGACGGACCCACGAGTGCACTGGAAACGTTAAGCCTTGTTAATGGTTTGACACTGTTAAGGTCGAAGCTTTCACTTGTCTCCCTTAGAGAGTTCATAAATGAAAACGAATGTACTTTTATTTGACGTTAACTATAACACAAAATTCATTGTCGTGTAGAAGCCAGGAGTCAATAAACAGAACAGCAATTACTTGATTTCATTATAATGTTGATGTTCTGTAGTATACCAAACTTGACCCACAATGAGACATTATGTCTCCAAAGTTATACACAAGTACTCTTTAGAATATTTTTTTCTTATGTTTTCATGTGTTCGCTGCATTCAATTCATTGAACGGTTTCTGAATCTAACTTGAATGTCTTACCTATACAGTTCCAGCATTTTCCTATTCTCATAGTGTTTATTTTTCATGCTTTCATGTTATGCAGCTGTTGGGATATCATCGATCTGGCTCTATGCTTCGATTTATTTTCACGTGAAGAAGTCTCTTTAATATCAGCGCTAATATGCAAAAATGTTATCGCTGTTGTCCTCTTTTCTTGTTCATTATAATCGTCTTTTGTGATAGAACATATTTTTATTTTTATTTATTTTTTTTTTTTTGAGTTTGAAGAAATTTTCTAACATTTAACTTTGTAATATTCGTGATTTTTCTGCCCAGATCCCTAAAGGGGACATATCACATATAAAGACATCCAAATTACAACCAGGCAGCTACAAAATAGCCTCAATACGACTCTCTTGTTACTGTAAAGAAAGCGCGAACGAATATGATATGGTGACATATTCTGAAGATTCAGCTTTGCCGAAAGAAAAATATCGAAACAGTGAATGGATAAAGTAGAAAGCTGGGGAGACATTAGAACATATGAACAAGAAAACATAGACAAGAGATAATCAAAACGTCTCATCATGGATGATTACTGTAAAGTGACACTGTGTGACTGGTAATGGTGAGTGATATTTTGTGATTGGTAATGGTGAGTGATATTGTGTGTTTGGTAATGGTGAGTGACATTATGTGTTTGGTAATGATGAGTGACATTGTATGTTTGGTAATGGTGAGTGACACTGTGTGTTTGGTAATGGTGAGTGACATTGTGTGTTTAATAGTGGTGTGTGATATTTTGTGATTGTTAATGGTGAGTGAGATTGTATGTTTGGTAATGGTGAGTGATAATTCCTCTTCTTCTTCTACATTTTTAGCTCCCAGTCGAGTATATGTCTTCAACAAACACTTTCCAAGTCGTTCTGTTTTTTGCCATTCTCTTAAGATCATTCCATGTCTTCCCCATCATCTTCATCTCTGCTTCTATCTGTCTTCTCCAAGAATTCCTTGGTCTTCCTCTTTGTCTTTTCCCCTGGGGATTCCAAAAAAGGGCCTGTTGTGTAATACTCTCAGTTGGCTTCCGTAGTGTGCGTCCTATCCAGCGCCATCGTCTTCGCTGTATCTCTTTATCCACTGGTGTTTGACTGGTACATTTCCATAATTCTATGTTAGTGATTTTGTCCTGCCATTTCTATCCTTTTATCCTGCGTAAACATCCATTAATGAAAGTCTGTATCTTCGTGATTGTCAATTTTGTTCTCCATGTTTCACAGCCATATAATAGGACCGCCTTAACATTTGAGTTGACAATTTTTATTTTTGTATTTAACCTAATTTCTTTGGATTTCCATATTTTTGTCAGTGCAATGAAAGCTTCTCTTGCTTTTGATATCCTTATTTTGGTATCATTTTCTGTTCCTCCCTCTTTATCTATATTACTGCCCAGATATATGTAAGATTGTACATCTAATAGAGGTAATTCTCCTAGTTTTATTTGGTTATTGCCAACTGTATTAATTCTCATAATGTTAGTCTTATCTCTATTAATCTTCAGTCCTAGCTGTTGTGATCTCTCATCAAGTATGTTCGGCACGGAGTGATAATTGGCGACTAGTAATTGCGAGTCATATTGTGTGACTGATAAAGATGAGTGATATTTGGTGTTCGGTAAATGTGAATGACATTGTGCGACTGGTAATGATGAGTGACATTGTGCGACTAGTAAAGGTGAGTGACATTTGGCGATTGGTAACGGGGAGTGACATTGTGTGACTGGTAATGGTGAGTGACATTTGACGATTGGTAAAGTTAGTGACATTGTGTGACTGGTAATGGGGAGTGACATTTGACGATTGGTAAAGTGAGTGACATTGTGTGACTGGTAATGGTGAGTGACATTGTGTGACTGGTAATGGTGAGTGACATTTGGCGATCGGTAAAGTGAGTGACATTGTGCGATTGGTAAAGGTGAGTGACATTGTGTAACTAGTAATGGTGAGTGACATTGTGTGACTGGTAATGGGGAGTGACATTGTGCGATTGGTAAAGGTGAGTGACATTGTGTTTTTGGTAATGGCAAGTGACATTGTGTGAATTGTAAAGGCGAGTGACATTGTGTGACTGGTAAAGGTGAGTGACATCTGGCGATTGGTAAAGGTAAGTGACATTGTGTGACTGGTAAAGGCGAGTGACATCTGGCGATTGGTAAAGCTGAGTGACATTGTGCGAATGGTAATGGTGAGTGACATTGTGCGACTAGTAAAGGTGAGTGACAAATCGTGATTGGTAATAAGGTGTGACATTGTGTGATTGGATATGGTTCACATTGTGCACTTCTCAGACTATTAAGACTCTGCCCAGAAAGGGTCAGGGTAGAACAGCTGAGAGGACTGATCATAATTATGTGAAGCCAGTCAGCTAAAGGAAACTTCGTCCTACTTTCTTTGTGGCCTCTTCAAAACATGGAGAGCATCTAGTTACTCGCCTGATGTACTACGAAGTCACTTCTTAAATTTAACAATAATGGACTCGTTGTGGGCCTCGGTAGCCTATTTGGAAAAACCACCCGACTGGACTACCGACGTTCGGACAACCTGTGTTCGATTCCCGCTGTGAGCTGTGTGAGTTGTATTCGTGGTTGGAAAAAAAAAATACCCCCACGGTCGACCCAGCCGTTGGCAGAAATGGGTACCAGGGTATTACACTGGGAAGGTGAGAAGGTATCGACACTTGAAGGGATGCTATCCAGAAATCTCCGAACATTTCTGGATAGGTGGCCGAGCACATATGGGTGGAAACTCGCGTGCTAAGACGCCGGTTCAAGTCTCGTACTTTAACTTTACCTTTACTTTTAAAGGATTCGTGATTTATTTTTATTGAGTTTCTGGCTTATCCAGTTTCGGAGCTTTGTGTCATCTATTGAGATATACTGAGCACCTATGTGTCTGTCTGGTGAGCAACAAAATTATTATTTAATTTAGAAATGATGGTTTCTAGATCAAACTATCGCTGGTGGTCTATTATTTTTGTGTTTTTTTTTTTGTATGTATAGAATGGAAGTTGGCACTTACGGCTTTGCCTGGATGTATTACGAAGTTGATTATTAAATTCTGAAATAAAAATTGTAACACGCACTGTCTAATCACGTGATTTCTTTTTTACAGGCCAGCTACATGTATTGGATGTCAATAACAAGATGATATACAAACAGTTTAGTTTAGTTGGTAGGTCATCCTCTTTGCACAATGGACAAAATCCATAAACGTTCAGAACTCATCTGAAGTATATCCCTGAACCTGTAGCGTCAACGTCACCGGTGTTGTAAAAAAAAAAATGTAGTAAAGTACCCCCGTCACGCCAAGTGGGGTATAGGGAATATGGTGTTAGTGACCATAAATTTTATAGACCTTCGGCACATGATTTTTGGGGTAATGTGGTCGATATAACGCACGTGCCACTTTACTTTCCCAGAAAATTCCGGTACCCGTTAAAGGCTGGGTGAACCTGGAAGCCGACGGTTGGGATCGAACCCTACCTCTTGTCCTTTGTAGTCCAGTTCACTAACCACTGAGCTATCGCGGCTCCCTCATCGGTATTGTGTTGGGTGACAAGTATTTTTTTGGATTCCTGTGTAGCCACCTTGACATGGCATTCGTGCAGTCTGTACATGGCTGCTGATTTATGGTCATATTTCTTAGTCTTTTTTTCTCTCAGCGTCCCTCATGTCAGCATGGTCATTGCCCTCCGCACTCAGCACCAGCCAAACTGGCAAGTCTATCAGCACACTTGCTACCTCTTACACCCACACGCCCTGGCACAGAAATTGAGAAGACCTTTGTTAGAGCAGACCACCTCGAAGACTCAAACCATTGTCGTTGAGCTCAACCAGCTGCGATCTATCTGAGCACACTCACCGAGTTAACACATAAATGTATAAACTTACCCCTCAAGCCATGCTAATGTTTAGTGTCAGCCCTAATTTTCATGACTAAACTTCTTGTAGTCACCAACAAAAACACCACTGGCTTCCTTCACAGTTCTCATCATCATCATCGAGTGCCATCATCTCCACAACGAAGGTTGACTACCATGGAGCGCCATTCTGCTCTGTCTCTTGCTTTGATGGTGCAGGTTGTCATAGGCTGGTTTGTCCATCTTTTGATTGTTTCTCGTCCATGTTAGTCTTGGTTTACTTCTGCCTCTTTTACCTAGTATTTTCCCCTCCAGGATTACTTTTAGTAGGATGTTGTGTCTTTTAACATGGCCCAAAAATCGCATTTGTCTTGTTTGAATTGTGTTTAGTAGTTCTCTTTTCATTTTAAGTTGTTTTAAGACTTCATCGTTTGTTTTCTTTTCCTTCCATCCAATTCTACCTATTCTTCTATATAGGAATGTTGAGAAGACATAACATTTTGCTATTCTTAGTTTTAGTCCTGGTGTTATTTATTTTGATGTTATTATGTTCTTCATGACATTAAAATTACTTTTTCCCATTCCTATTCACAGTTCTACATATACAAATAACCACGAGGTCCTTGAACTGTGACTTCAAAGCTCGGAAACAAATACTCAATTCTAATATATTTCAAATGATGCATGTCCTAAAAGACAATTGAAATGAAATAAGCAATTTAGGAAACATTAGACTGACATTTCAGAACTCCATGCTTGAAATAATATTTATATATTTCGTAAATGCATTGTCAAGAGTTCTGACATTTGCCACGACTTTAAATGTTTCATTTGTTTTTCTTCATGCATTGCTCAATATGATTTGTATTTGTTTTTTACATCATAAACTGTGTGCACATCAATTTCTTGAGCCGCTGTTCAATACACAAAGATTAGGCCAAAGCTGGAACGAAATTAGGCATTTAGATTTCTTTTTCACTCACATTTAGCAATGTCATCGATTTGTTTTTGCGAACTGCATCCAAGAGATGAGATGAGATATTTTTACAAATATGATTCGTTTTGCTTTTAAATGATTTATTTTTCAGCAGTTATTTATTGCTAGTAATAGTGTTCTCAGCGACTTGCATAGATCAACGGAGTAAGTACGAAGGTCAAGTAAAGTACGAGACTTGAACCGGCGTCTTAGCACGCGAGTTTCCACCCACATGTGCTCGGCCGCCTATCCAGAAAATGTTCGGAGATTTCTGTATAGTGTCGCCTCAAGCATCGAAACTCAGATGCGAGGCGACATTCATCACCTTCCCAGTGTAATACTCTGGTACCCATTTCTGCCAACGGCTGGGTCGACCGAGGGAGTATTTCTTTTTTCCAACCACGAGTACAATTCACACCGCTTCCGGCGAGAATCGAACACGGGTTGTCCGAACGTCGGTAGTCCAGTCGGGTGGTTTTCCCAGCTAGGCTTCCGAGGCCCCCCAAGTAAACTCGACGGAGTAACGAGTCGTAACTGAGAGATCTGTGCCGTCTTCTGGACACATCAGAGTCATCAAGTAATGTGTATGCTGGCGTAGGTGATCACGTCTCAAAACAACCTTCTATCTCTACAGTTATTTTTACTGGTGTACTCAAATTAATGGAACGAAGATCTAACCAGCGTCCTCGAAGAAGATTTAACCAACGTCCTCAAGATGATCTAAATAACGTCCTGGAAGAAGATTTAACCAACGTCCTCAAGATGATCTAAATAACGTCCTCGAAGAAGATTTAACCAACGTCATCAAGATGATCTAAATATAGTCCTCGAAGAAGATTTAACCAACGTCTTCAAGATGATCTAAATAACGTCATCGAAGAAGATTTAACCAACGTCCTTAAGATGATCTAAATAACGTCCTCGAGAAAGATTTAACCAACGTCCTCAAGATAAACTAAATAACGTCCTCGAAGAAGATTTAACCAACGTCCTCAAGATAAACTAAATAACGTCCTCGAAGAAGATTTAACCAACGTCCTCAAGATAAACTAAATAACGTCCTCGAAGAAGATTTAACCAACGTCCTCAAGATAAACTAAATAACGCCCTCGAAGAAGATTTAACCAACGTCCTCAAGATAAACTAAATAACGTCCTCGAAGAAGATTTAACCAACGTCGTCAAGATGAACTAAATAACGTCATCGAAGAAGATTTAACCAACGTCGTCAAGATAAACTAAATAACGC
The DNA here is from genome assembly GCA_032433765.1 of Megaustenia siamemsis. Taxonomy (NCBI): domain Eukaryota; kingdom Metazoa; phylum Mollusca; class Gastropoda; order Stylommatophora; family Ariophantidae; genus Megaustenia; species Megaustenia siamemsis. Next base: position 109,408,442 of record JAVIAB010000073.1, on the reverse strand, counting down.
CATAGAAGAAGATTTAACCAACGTCCTCAAGATGAACTAAATAACGTCCTCGAAGAAGATTTAACCAACGTCGTCAAGATAAACTAAATAACGTCATCGAAGAAGATTTAACCAACGTCGTCAAGATGAACTAAATAACGTCATCGAAGAAGATCTAACCAGCGTCCTCGAAGAAGATTTAACCAACGTCCTATAATGTAATTACTATTACTCTTTATATAGTTGACTTGTTCAAGATGGCGTCCGTGTTGGAGAGTGTTTTCCGTTACAACGTGTGTTGTTTGGAAATACGCCGATTACACGCATTGTATGCTGCTTGGATTTAGTATTCTGTTCATGCCTGTTGTGCTTGTTTTGACAGCCTGGTGGGCGGTGACATTCTCTTTGTTACGTAGATATTTGCTCTTTTATGCAATCAAGATAGATATATCGGTGACAGGTCATTGTTTTCACTGCTGCACTGGCGAATGCCTATTTTCGACAACAACTTTCTTGTCTAGTTCGCTCACTGCTTATGAGAAAAATAGTGAGAGCTCGAAGGCTACGGGAGTAAACCCAAAGAAAATATCTGGAGGAAGTGACCCTAAGGCAGTCGATGGTGTATCCATCCATCTTCTGGCATCCCCTGCAACTCAACTTTGGTTCCGAATGTAATGATCTCGTCCCTCTATCGGAACACTTCAACGAGAAGCCGAAAAGGAGGTAGTGTGTTTTGGTATTCAAACTTATCGTTATACTATTCGTCCAGCCATAGCAAGCAAACAATATTGACCCAACTGCTGACTTATCACGATTGCGTGCTACCAATCGTCAGTCGAGACGCCAAAGACTGTGTATGTGTGTGTATAGAGTTATTCAATCTTCTAGTTGTCTTGTTCTATTTATGTAGTAATTAAATTCTGGTGTTGCCTTGCTGTTAAGTCATTAGTACATGGAGACAACTTTAAAATTACATGTCGTATATATCTAATCATTATTTCATGTAGATAGATGATTTGTGTACACACACACAAACACACACACATATAGAGTGAGAGAGAGATAGCTATTAATTCATGATTCTACTAAGCCTTATATATTTAATTGTTAATTCTTGCTGTCACACACACACACACACACACACACAAACACACTTTCTCCCCCCCCTCTCTCTCTCTCTATATATATATATATATATTGTGTTATGTGTATATAGTTTAATTACTTCGTGCATTGACTTGTCATGTGTATTTTAAAATTAATTCATGCTGGTGACTTATCCTTTCTCTACTCATTAGCTCATGTAATTATTAAAATCCAAAATGAAAACATTTTGTGCAACACATATTTACAGACAGTACAAAGAAAATAGAGTTCTTCAATGTTACATAGAGCAAAATCGTATATATGGAGGTGGATCATGGACAATCAGTAAACAAACAAGGGATACTTTGAGGCCACACAAAATGTGGTTTTGCAGAAGAATGTTGAGAATACCATGGACATGTAACAAGTAATAAAGAGGTCTTGAAGGAGAGACGGTAGAACACTGTTATTTTTATGTACAATTTTTTTTTAGAAATTTAAGTACATAATTAAGTATATAATTAAGTATATAATTAAGTATATAATTAAGTATATAATTCAGTATATAATTTCATTATATTTAAGCAACAGCTTTACGACTTTTCTTTCAACTGCCAATACTTGTCTTGAGACATTTTTTCCTCTTCTATTATGATGAAATGCTTTATTTATCATCGACAGTTGTTAATTGAGGGACTAAACATGATCAATACACATCAATTTCAAAGGAGTATTTTCGAACTGAACAGGGACAAATTAACCTCAACAGTAAGGGTGTCCCGGCAGTAATATTTAATAGTTTATTTACTTTAAAGACGTTTATTTTTATGGAATCGTTGAATTATTATTATCATTATTATTATTTCAAGTAAATTAACCTTCTGAGACTCAGGAATTATTGCAACACCGGAAACCTGGATATGAAATATTAGGAGTGGAAGCCTGTCCTATCATCAATATAATTCCATTAGTCAAACACGTCATCTACAAGAGATTTCATAAACTGTCACTACCAACCACTCCCCCGCACCCAATAAAAAAAATGTATTCTTTCTTTTTTTTTTTTCTGAATTTTCCATAAAACAAAGACTCATGCCCCTAAACGGATACTAATTCACACACTCAATCACATGATATTACACATGCATTCACACACCCAATCACATAATATTGCACATGCATTCACACTCCCACTTTCTGGATCTTCATCCAAGCGTTGTGCTACCAATGCCAGTCCTGGACCCAAAAGGCAAGAACAATAAGAAAAATAGCCTCTACTGAGATTAAATGTGTTAGACGAATGACAGGAAACAGTCTGAGAGATAAGATCAGAAAGGAAGAGCTGAGAAAAAAGCTAAGAATAAATCCCGTCATAGAATATATAAAGAAACAACATATAAAACAATTTGGCCACGTTATCAGACAGAAGGATCAAAACATATCACAACCAGCCTTCACTAAACGTTGTGAGAACACCAAACCCAAGGGCTGACTAAGAAAAAAGATGGACTGACAGAACATTTGAAACACTAAGAAACAAACTGCAAACATAAGGGCAAAAGACAGCAAATTATATCTCCCCTCGACGCTTGAAGCCAAATAAGGAAGGAACGAAGAAGACTCACATGCTATTACATATACATTCACACACCCACTCACATGACATTACATATACATTCACGCACCCACTTACATTATATTACACATACATTCACACACCCACCCTTAAACATAATCACTTTCCTTTCACAAACATCATCTATTTAAAGTCATATATTTATCTACAAATTTACTTGTTTGAAAGTCCACGCTTTATAGGATATTATGTTGTACATTTATAGTCTGTTTGTAGCCGTGCTTCCAACAGCGCGGGAGAGGTCGTTGTCCTAGATACTATACGGAGATTGAAGGATCAAGTAAATGTCAAGTAAAGGCGAATACGCGACCCTTAGACTGAAACACTGGGGACATGAAGAAAGTTGTCATGTGAGAACAGCGGTGCTTCTGGGATTGAAAGAGCGAAACTAATAGAGGGAAGAGAGAGAGGGAGGGAGAGACAGAGTGAGCGAGAGAATGAGCGAGAGAGGGAGGGAGAGAGATATAAAGGAAGCGAGAGAGAGAGAGAGGCAGAGGGAGAGATAGGGCCGAGAGAGGGAGAGACAGATGGAGAGAGAGAGAGAAAGAGACAGAGGTAGAGGGAGAGAGAGAGGGAGCGAGAGATGGAGAGATAGAGGGAGAGGGAGTTAAAGGAAGCGAGAGAGGGTGAGGCAGAAGGAGAGTGAACGAGAGACAGAGGGGAAGAGAGGGAGAGACAGTGAGATAGAGACATAGGGAGGGAGAGGGAGCGAGAGATGGAGAGAGATTGAGGGAGAGAAGGAGGGAGAGAGAGACAGAGGAAGAGAGAGAGGTAAAGAGAAAGATAGAGGGAGCGAGAGAGGGAGAAAGATAGAGGGAGAGAGGGGAAGAGAGAGAAAAAAAACTTAAGAGAGAAAGAAGACGTAAGACACGATGACAGACTTCCGCTTATGCCATTCCCGTTGGTGACAGAAAGACAAAATTCTAACTATCACCCTTCTTGAACCTCAGTCATTGTCACGTAAAAACTGTTCGAAAGTTCTCTTGATGTTGATACTCCATACTACTCTAGCTCTATACTTCTATCCTATACATCAATACGTCTTGTATAGAACTGAATGGAAAGACTTTCTCTCTTGGTTGACAATCGATTTGATTTTGTTGTCCTTGCATGAAGCAATTTTGATTCTACAGTAATTCTTCGTAACGACCTCATTACCAATTGTATCTCGTCTAGTTACTCCAGCTGCTTTCCTTAAACATTTTATTTGTATCATCTCACAGTGGTCAGTATTACGCCCGTGCCGCTTTACTTTCTCAGAAAATATCCGGTAGGCTAGAGGTTAAAGGTACAGATGCCGCTCGGCAGTTGAGTCCGGATCTTCCACTTCTCTAAAACTGGACACTTTGTAGGGGAGGGAAATCACGTCCCCATCGCTTTCATAGAAAGTGTTTCTGCCTTTAATCAAAGAATTGGACACATGCTTTCAGTTTCAACTAGATCAGCACGTTCAACAGACGGCAAGTATAAACTAGATCAGCACGTTCAACAGACGGCAAGTATAAACTAGATCAGCACGTTCAACAGACGGCAAGTATAAACTAGATCAACACGTTCAACAGACGGCAAGTATAAACTAGATCAGCATGTTCAACAGACGGCAAGTTTCAACTAGATCAGCACGTTCAACAGACGGCAAGTATATACTAGATCAGCACGTTCAACAGACGGCAAGTATAAACTAGATCAGCACGTTCAACAGACGGCAAGTATAAACTAGATCAGCACGTTCAACAGACGGCAAGTATAAACTAGATCAACACGTTCAACAGACGGCAAGTATAAACTAGATCAGCACGTTCAACAGACGGCAAGTATAAACTAGATCAACACGTTCAACAGACGGCAAGTTTCAACTAGATCAGCACGTTCAACAGACGGCAAGTATAAACTAGATCAACACGTTCAACAGACGGCAAGTATAAACTAGATCAGCACGTTCAACAGACGGCAAGTATAAACTAGATCAGCACGTTCAACAGACGGCAAGTATAAACTAGATCAACACGTTCAACAGACGGCAAGTTTCAACTAGATCAACACGTTCAACAGACGGCAAGTTTCAACTAGATCAACACGTTCAGCAGACGGCAAGTTTCAACTAGATCAACACGTTCAACAGACGGCAAGTTTCAACTAGATCAACACGTTCAACAGACGGCAAGTTTCAACTAGATCAACACGTTCAACAGACGGCAAGTTTCAACTAGATCAGCATGTTCAACAGACGGCAAGTTTCAACTAGATCAACACGTTCAACAGACGGCAAGTTTCAACTAGATCAGCATGTCCAACAGACGGCAAGTTTCAACTAGATCAACACGTTCAACAGACGGCAATTTTCAACTAGATCAGCATGTTCAACAGACGGCAAGTTTCAACTAGATCAGCATGTTCAACAGACGGCAAGTATCAACTAGATCAGCATGTTCAACAGACGGCAAGTTTCAACTAGATCAGCATGTTCAACAAACGACAAGTTTCAACTAGATCAGCATGTTCAACAGACGGCAAGTTTCAACTTTATCAGCACGTTCAACAGACGGCAAGTTTCAACTAGATCAGCACGTTCAACAGACAGCAAGTTTCAGACTATGATTTTTAAGTAAACTGAGACCCTCTTGTCATGGAGAATATGAGGAACATGGCAACGCTGGCAAAATTTGATAACCATCGATATAGTTGTGAGTAGTGTGGTCAGTATCACGACAAGCCGCCTAATTTCAACAGAAAGTTCAAGTATCAATATTCAGAGGCTGGATGAATACAGAACCCATGTAGAACCCCAACATTTTCTGGCGTTTCGAATCCTGAGCCATGCCAACTTAGTCCTGGTGCCCATACCGAGCCTCCTTCAACACTTCTTATGCGTCCTCAAAATAATAGGAAACAAATAAACACATAAGAAATGATGATCCCAATGACGATATCAGGGGAAATAATTATAATGACATCAATCAACCCCCCCCCCCCCTTCCCCCGTGCTGGATTATAAAACAACACTTTCAGTTGTTTGAGCAGTTAACACAACTGTAGCCGTAACTCGTTTAATGATTAACACTCAGAAGTAAAAGGCATCAGAGATAAGGTGGCTCTAATGGACTGTGAAATAACAGAAATGAATGATTACAATGTACTAGACAAGTCTCTGAGTTTGACTATAAAAGTATAAATTATTTTTTGACAAATGAAGAGGTGCAAATTTTGAATATCCGTAAGAAATGAAACATTGCTGTCGGGGTGAAAAGGGAAGGAACGGGATTTATATAACTGTAATTTAAACTGCTCGTATTAAGCTGAAAAGTGCTCCTTTTGAATCTCATGTAGAGTAATTATGTGTTTTATATGTCAGTCTGACGGTGCAAAATATGAGGTTAGGAACAGTGATGACGGTCCCATACACATTTACCAGAAAAAGATAATGAGCCTAGCAACGTCAGCCTTGTGTTCACGATGAGGGCATGAGAGAATCCCTGGCAAATACAAAAGTGCACGACGTATGCCGTTGCCCGGAAATACGTTCAAAACAATAAAATTTATACCATGATTTCTTCAGCAAGTAAATAATACTGAACTATATTAGCTTACTCCCTGATATCTCGCCAGTGAAAATACAATAGAGATTGGAGTACTACTATAAATATAAACAGAACAAACAACAAATTATGATTAGGATAATACAAAATATAGTAAAAAAAAAAATAAACATTAATGATTAGGATAAAAACATCTGATTATGATAAAATAATAATATGATAGGAATAAGCACATAATACAAGTTATTTTTAAGATTAGGATATAAATAATTATAATTTTATTTTTTTCAAATGTGTGATACCAACACAGACACTATTAACTTCAGGAATCCCATGGGGGTAAATACTGGCAAAATAAACAACAGAAAATCATTTGTCAATAAAACACGCGGATGCCTGGAAATAGAATCCACAAAACATCTGCAAATATTAATTAGAATAGTGAGATGTGAAATAGCTTGGTGGGTGATCACTAGCACATAAGTCAGTGATTGTTGCGTAATAAGGGGACGCGATTTGGCTAATTATAGAGTTGCATACACATTCAAACACGGTTACCGATTAATGCACGTAATTGGTATGATTAGAGGAGGAAATATAGAAATGTGTATAAATTATGTTATTTTAAGACATTTATAAACTTCAATATATATTTAAAAATTATTTTTGGTTGCAAATCGTAAAATGTGGACTCGCTTACCGTAATCGTTCAGGAAATGACTGATAAAGTTAAAGTCACAACGTACAAAATATGGTAATCGTTCAGGAAATGAGTGATAAAGTTGAGTCACAAAGTACAAAATATGGTAATCGTTCAGAAATGACTGATAAAGTTGAGTCACAAAGTACAAAATATGGTAATCGTTCAGGAAATGAGTGATAAAGTTAAAGTCACTAAGTACAAAATATGGTAATCGGTCAGGAAAGGACTGATAAAGTTAAAGTCACTAAGTACAAAATATGGTAATCGGTCATGAAAGGACTGATAAAGTTAAAGTCACTAAGTACAAAATATGGTAATCGGTCAGGAAATGATTATAAAGTTAGTCACAAAGTACAAAATATGGTAATCGTTCAGGAAATGACTGATAAAGTTAAAGTCACAAAGTACAAAATAAAGACCAAGCAATATATTCATCATCATCATCATCATGTGTCATACGGATTGTTGGAGGCGCTTATGACCTTCCACAATGCGCCGTATCTTTTCTAGTGGTAACTGTTTACTATGTCGCGACAACAAGCTTTCTATAATATATAATACAATACAATACAATACAATACAATACAATACAATACAATACAATACAATACAATCTATCTATCTATCTATCTATTGACCTTTCGAGCCGTAACCGGCCCATAGGGCGTAGACCAAGATACACCTTCTCCTATATGAATTTTTGTTCTAGCAGTTTTCTTTTAAAGATATTTTATCAAATCTCGCCATCTGTCTCTGTTCTGTGCAAGCAGTTCTATCTCATTGAGGGAGCCGATTCCTGCTGCTCTTGCCTCTCTCATCAATGTTCTTCTCATTAGAAGAATACAATACAATACAATATAATATAATATAATATAATATATATATATTTTCTCTCTTTGACGTCCGCGATCTCTTTCCCTGTATTCTGCCAGTTGCAACCAAGTGTTGCAACTGTCTCTTTCGTTTCATGATGTAACCGGAAATTTCTATTCCCCTTAACCCCCCCCCCCCCCCCCACCGATATTTTTAAGACCTCTCTTTTTGTGTTGGTCTCTTAAAAATTTTTCTAATAAATTGCAAAAAAAAGTACACTTTTTTTTTATTCATAAAAAGATATTTGAGCAGACAATAAGTCGCACGGCCATTAAATACCCATGGGTTTGGTAAAGCAAGATAACATTTTAATATACTAAAATATATAAGAAACAATACAATGTAGTAGCAGATATAGAATTCTACGACATAAATTACTGGTGTAAATTGTTTCACACATACAGCAATACTAAGTCCTAGTAATTCTTGAATGCTCTGAGCCTCTTAGTTATTTATAACCAATAATTTACATTTTGAATATCAAATTTGAGTGACTAGGTAGGTTAAACATGTTTGTGGCGAAACGATACAATAGATGCTTATGTTGCCAGTTGGAAATTATTTAATCCCACTACCATTGTATTTGTTTTTCTTACTTTGTATGTACCTATGTTTTCATATGCACACACACACATACACATATGACATTATGATGTAAACAAACACAGCCGTTTGTTGTTGATATTTTAGAAGTCTTTATGAATTTTCTTAGCTCTAAAGCGTGGCTTGAGTAAATTTTTATTATCGTTCGCTAAAGATGATAATCATCATGTGCCATACCGGTTGGCGTAGGCGACCAACGCCGTCCACAATCTTCTATCTACAGTTCATTGTATCAGTTCTGTTAACTGTTTTCCATGCCATGACATCAAGCTATCTAGTATTTTCTCTCTTTGTCGCCCACGATCTATCTTTCCTTTTATTTTGCCAGTTGTAACCAAGTATTCCAACTTTCCTCTTCTCATGATGTGCCCGAAAAATGTTGATTGTTTCTTTCTGATATTTTTTTTAGGAGTTCCCTTTTTGTGTTGGTCTCTTTGAGAATTTCCTCATTGGTCTTTTTAGCTGTCCTGAAACTTTCAATATTCTTCTGAGAAATCCCATCTCTGTGGATTCTAATAGTCTTTTTATGTGTTTGTCTACTGTCCATGATTCGCTTCCATAGGTCAGAATTTGTTCTATATAGTGCCGATTAATTCTCTTACTCACTTCTATTGAAATAATTTTGTTGCATATGATCATAAGAGAAACTATAACATAAACTGCGACAAGAATTGTGGTTTAAGCGGGATTATTTGACACCAGTAAAGGTAACATTTCTCGAGTTTTGACATACTGCTTCTCAAAAGCATTAAGGAACTAAAATATCACTAGCATACAAATTAACGAAGCTGTGACATTATTTCTGTTCAAAGTCACAAATATGAACCGTTGCAATAAAATATTAATCTCAAGAATGAGCGGAATGTATTTTACCTAAATATCATAAATCAGGCAACACTTTTATGTATATTACTAAATGCCAGTCTGGTATTAAAGCTCGCATTAATAAAATATTACCATTAAAAAAATGACAAACCCATTAAAGGTAAAGTACGAGACTTGAATCGGGGTCTTAGCACGCGAGTTTTCACACATATGTGCTCGGCGTTATCCAGAAAGTGTTTGGAGACTTTTGGATAGTTTCGCTTCAAGCATCGAAACCCACGATGCGAGGCGGCATTCCTCACCTTCCCAGAGTACTATCCTGGTACCCATTTCTGCCAGCGGCTGGGTCGACCGCAGGGGGGGGGGATTTTTTTAATCCGGCCTCGAGTACAATTCACACTGTTTGTCCGTCCGAACGTCGCTAGCCAAACCGGGTGATTTTCTCAAATAGGCTACCGAGACCATGGCCAAAATCATTATCGGTGTGATGTGACACTTTACACTGAGCAGACTTCTGCCTTGCAACCTCTTGACACTCTAAGGGTGGCTACCCATTTTGGCTCATTACTCTTTAGTGTCTTTCTCCTTTGTCATTCTGGTCCTAGTCGATCTTATGTATCAGAATAATGATTGAAAATACCGTCCTCAAGAAACATCATAGTTGACTTTAGCAACTTTCCACATTTACTCACGAATGCTTAACAAAATCAACTGCCAGATACGTCATCTCCGCTAACCTGGGCTCTAGTCTACATGTTCAAAGTGCACAATAATCACGTTCATCCTAGCCTATCTCAAACGATTTTATCCTCCTCGGAAAAGTAGAAAAAGTGTAAAGGATGTAGAAAGTAGCTTCACTTTGTGCTTCTCTAGTCTTTATTTGTCTGTGTTTTCTATGTTCCAGCAGAAGATCAGCTTTTAGATCGCGATGACGGAGGCAACATGTATTAGAAAGTACCCATATCTATACGATTTATATGTTTCCAGTCTCCCATATATTTATCCACAACTTCTCTTACCTTTCTCCCATATATCCACAAAACTGCTACACTTTCTACATTTTTTTTTCCTCTGCAGAAAATGTTACATTATCTAAACCCACCTCTTTCATCATTCGCCAACCTAACCTCAACCCTTTCCGCATATACTTGTACCAGGGTTTAGATTTAAAAAAATAGATTGAGTAGTTATGATTATTATGATGTTTGTCTAACCTCGGATCGCCCTTGACTTTGTCTACTGCGTTAGTTATTACTAGCAATCGCTTTTTGCGACAACACAAAATAGAAGTACTCTTCCCATGTTAACCGGAAATTAATGTTGCTACGAGGGATGATATAACTCAGAAGAAAATCGCTTATAGAACGTCAAGTCCAGAACCTAGTGTATTTTTGGAGAAACCTCTAGGTACAGGATTGTAAAGTCCTGACGATGTGTTGTGGGAAAATGCGGTATGATACCACAGAAGACATCAACTAGATTTTTTTTTTTTTTCCGGAGAGTATTTGCTAATGCAAACTTCAGATACTGGCTAATAAAAATTATGAAAAGATTAGCAATTCCTTCACACAAAAAATACCGGAAATTAAATAAAAATGGCAAAATACTAACTTTTCTTTTCCCAGCTGAGATGCTCACGACCTGAACTACAGCATGCGAATGTGAAACAATGACGCTAACTCTGATAGCTGAGAAGATAATTTAATCATTATTTATAAAGAGATGAAGCAGAGGAGTTCACCAAATAACTTCCACGCAGGAATCAACAAAATAAGTATCTAAGAAACACTGAAAATGAATTAAAACTGACTGGCGAATGTATTTAAGCAAGGAAAGCTCACATAATATGGCTGGAACAAACGAGATTATGGCATTGAAGGAATAAAAATAGAGGGTTTCTGAAAATAAGGATAAGAGAGCGATCCAGAAGATGCTGAGACCAGGAATGTCCTAAGTTTTAAATAGTCTTACAGACTGCACTCACAAAAGTAGGTAACATCGCTAGACAAACAACAATATTGTCTGATTTGCAGTCACAACAGTGACGTTCTCCTGTGGACTAGTTGATGAGAGTAATGAGATTTGAATCGGCGTCTTAGCACGCGGGTTTTAACCCATATGTGCTCGGCCGCCTATCTAGAAGTGTTCGGAGACTCCTGCCTAGTGTCGCTTGAAGCATCGTAACCCTCACACGAGGCGTCACTCCTCACTTACTCATAATGCTACCCAGGTATCCATTTCTGCCAGGGGCTGGGTCGACCGCGGGGTATTTCTTCCAACCACAAGTACAATTCATACTGCTTCCGGCGGACTATTCTAAGATGATGATGATGCTGCTGGTGATGATGACATCAGGTTTAGATTCTCTTACATAAACGTGATTTCGCCACTCTAGCCTCCATTACATTCGTCTCATATTCTCTACATTTATTGCACATCTCAACGCATTTTCTCTTAGATCAACAGGTCTTCGACATTACGTGCTTCCCTTTATGAAACGCTGTCCAGATCTTGGCCACACCCCATCTAAAAGCTTTTTCCAGCTGACCTGGCAATTCTCTGCAAGTTTAGAGGAAACATTTAAGAAATCAGTGGCCTTCAAATTGGGTGGTGTAGCCCATTGGAACGTGGAGACATTGCTGGGATTTTCTAAATGGGATGCTGTATTAAAAGAATGATGACTCTTTCTCTCTCTCTCTCTCTCTCGCTCTCTCTCTCTCTCTCGCTCTCTCTCTCGCTCTCTCTCTCTGTCTCTATCTATCTCTCTCTCTTTGCGATCAAGTCTCAATCAGAGTAGGATTCCAGACTCTCTTATGAAGTCAGCTGTCTGTTTGAGTGATTCGATTGCCCCATATAGTTTCTCTTCCAGGGAGGTGGGTGTGGACCACATTGCTCTTCTTAGGTCTGTGTACTGGGGGCAATCCTGTAGAACATGTTTTGTTGTCCAGTGTACAGTGGCATTTGCTGGTTGTACCTATTTTGAATTTGGTGAACACGTGGTATCTCATTCTATTGTGGCAATTGCGTAGGCGAAGTATGATGACTTGACCCACCTTGATAGTTGGAGGTATCCGTCCCTCTCGTTATACATTTGGTGTTCTCGTTTCCATTGTTCGTGATACTGACCTTTGATGATGGATTTGGCTTCATCATAACTGAGCGGATGGTTCTCTTGTGGTAATCTCCCTCCCTCTATAGTTAATTTGTCTGAGCGTTCGTTTCCGTGTATATTACAGTGTGATGGTATTCACTGAATGACTACTCTCTGGAAGTTATTGCACAGTTGGTCTAGGGTTGTTCTCAAGTCATCTAGTTCATTGTTTCTGGGTTTTGTTTAGAGCTGTTAGTGCTGACAGTGCATCAGTCAGTATTACCCATTTATTGTGTATGTCAGTACAAATGCCACCAGAAATGGAGGTGGAGGTGTGATGTTGAATAACCAGGAAGAGATCATCAAGTCAATAGCTACTGGGAAATTCTCAAACAACTTTAAAGCAGAAACTGAGGCGATGACTGATGTCTGCTTTGAACCACACTAGAGCGCGTTAGTATCTATATCTTTCACTGGTACAGTCCCAGTAGTTCTTCGCTGATGTGTCATTTTGCTCCTTTGTCGGTTATAATGTTTTTTTTTTTAATAGTGTATTATAAGTGTTTATATTTGTTAGAATTATGCAATCTCGCGGGAACAGTTGATTGTGTTCACTTTCTGTGTGGTTTCGCCTTATGTCTTTTGGTGTGTGCTGAGACTGCTATGATTGGGTCTACAGCTACCTTTCTTTGTTTGGGAGATGAGATAGTAATTCGGATGATTCGACTGGCACGGGCGGTTCAGCAATTATGAATTTTAATTCGTTGGCAGTGATACCGGGGCCTTCCATATCAATAACAATATCGCGGTGTTTTAACTTGAAACTGAATCATGCAGTCTCGCGATTTTTAAAGTTGAGCAGAATCATGCAATCTCATAGTGTACTTACTTGAAACAGAATCGTGCAATCTCGTGGTGTCTTAACTTGCATTAGAATCGTGCAATCTCGTGGTGCCTTAACTTGCATTAGAATCATGCAATCTCGTGGTGCTTTAACTTGCATTAGAATCATGCAATCTTGTGATGTTTTTTTACTTGAAACAGAATCACGCAATCTCGTGGTGTTTTTTACTCGACACAGAATCGTGCAATCTCGTAGTGTTTTTTTTTTTTTACTTGAAACAGAATCGTGCAATCTCGTAGTGTTTTAACTTTGATTACAATTATGCAATCTCGTGGTGTTTTAACTCTAAACAGAATAGTGTAATTTCGAGGTGGATTGATAAAGAGATAAACTCATCGGCGACCGAGTTCGTACTCCCATGAACATGTACAACACTAACGAATTTTGTTGCAGAACAATGTCTAGGTGAGGGTCATCGCCACTTTCTACAACACAGGATATGTTTCATATCATTGTAAATCAAATATCATACACACAGGCAGGGTAAACGCACTAAATTGTCCATGTGACTTGCAGGACGTTAACAGACGACATATAGAATCAAAGAAGATCAGAATACTTCCAGTAGAGCGCTTCCCTCCTTAAATTAATTTGTATTTTATTTGCAATTACCGATCGCCTAAAAATAATTTGTATTATAATTTGTATTTTATTTGCAATTACCGATAGCCTAAAAATAATTTGTATTATAATTTGTATTTTATTTGCAATTACCGATAGCCTAAAAATAATTTGTATTATAATTTGTATTTTATTCGCAATTACCGATAGCCTAAAAATAATTTGTATTATAATTTGTATTTTATTTGCAATTACTGATAGCCTAAAATAATTTGTATTATAATTTGTATTTTATTTGCAACTATCGATCGCCTAAATATGAACACAATACACATTTCATAATAGCCATCTTTCAGGCAACGTATGGAGAAGTTGCATTTCAGAAAATGAAAGACGTTTTGTGTAACAAGTCTCTGTCAATAGAAGTGGGAAACAGGGTTTAGAGGTGCTATATAGAGCCAATTCTGACATATGAAAGTAAATCATGGACAGTAGACAAACAAATCAAAAGACTATTAGAGGCCACAGAGAATTGATTTCTAAGAAGAATGTTGAAAGTTCCACGGAGAACTAAAAAGACAAACGAGGACATTCTCAAAGACGTCAACACAAAAAGGGAACTGATAAGAAACATCAGGTAGAAAAAAATGGACATTTTTCGGGAACATCATGAGAAGTGAAAGTTGGAAAACTTGTTTACAACTGACAAAATACAGGGAAAGAAAGATCGCGGTTGACTAAGAAAAAAAAGAATCTGGATAGCTTGGTCTCATGGCACTGAAAATAGTCAACAACAGAATTGATACGATGCTCTGTGGAAGAACATGATCGCCTACGTCAACCGGTATGGTACATGATGATGATGATGGATGAATGGAGAGAATGACGCAGGCATTAGTGAAACAAATGTTAGTTAAACAAGCGGAAAGTCAGGAAAGTATTGTTAGAGCAGAAGTGCAGAACGAACACGAATCTACATGTCCGCATTTATTGAATAATCATGTAGTGGTGGTAGGTTTTTGGAAAGGAATAGACTACTTGGATTCCACCTGCTTGTTTTAATCTGACTTGTATCTTAGTTATAACCCTAACTATTGTGAACCATTAATGCGTTAAAATGTTCTCAATTCTGTTAATTCCTTAATTACGTTTTTTTTTTAAATTTTAAACTGAAATAATTTCGGCCCTAAAGTTAGTTTAGTAGGTTAATGCTTGTGAGAAAACAAAATAATTTCAGTATTAACTTTAGTTTAGTAGGTCAGTGCTTGTGAGAAAACAAAATAATTTCAGTATTAACTTTAGTTTAGTAGGTCAGTGCTTGTGAGAAAACAAAATAATATTAGTATTAACTTTAGCTTAGTAGGTCAGTGCTTGTGAGAAAACAAAATAATTTCGGTATTAACTTTCATTACAGAAGGAAACATGTGGTTAGGTTAAATACAAACATAACAACATCATTTAGCTCCAATGTTAAATCATTAGGTGTGAAACATGGAGAAAAACAAAAACTGTAGCAACAAAGATAACACTTTTATTAATGGATGCTTGCGTAAAATAAAATGTTGGAAATGGCAAAATAGAATTACTAACTTGGAACTATGGGAGTTTTCCAGATAAATACTAGCGGACAAAGAGGATGGTGTTGTCATAAGGCAACAACTGTCAACTGATAGTATTACACGGCAGGTCTTTTTGTGGAATCATCATTGAAGGAGATACTAGGGAAGACCAATGTGTGCTCGGAAAAGACAGGTAGCAGAGATTAAAAAGATGCGGAAGGCATGGATTAGCGATTTTCAGAGAATGGCATCAAATAGGACAGGACGGTTTGGAAAATGTTTGTTGGAGACCAAAGCTCCACAAGGAGGTTAGAAGTAGAAAAGGATGAAATAGACGATGAATAGCACAGCGTAGATGAATCTACTGGAATGAACAACATTATTAAGATGAGTTTACAAGACCCTTGTTGTCATTGTGATCACATTTTGAGAACCACTGCTCTCCCCGATATGTTTTTGTTTGCCAGTCAGCACATCATTGACCCGACTTACGGCTTATTGTTGCCCCCTGCCTGTATCCCGCTTAGAATCCATTATAGACCTCACAAGCGACAACAATTCCAGCGCTATAACCAGCTACAAAAATTAAAGATTAACACAAACGGCACCTGGAAAGAAAGCAGCCTGTTCAGCAGAAATGAAAGGTAATGAAATGTTTTTTTCCAGAATGGAATCAGAAAAGTTCTTATATGTCAAAAAAAGAAAGCTTGTCATTCCTAGATATAAATATTTGTATGTTTACACTTTAGTGATGAATTACGATCACAATATGTTCAGGTAAACATCGTCGTTTTATTACATGTGCGGATTGAGTTATTGAGTTATTGAGTTTTTGAGTTATTGAGTTGTTAGCGGGTCATCATCATTGCACTCTTAACATATCCATAGGTGCTCAGATCCCCTCCTCAGCAAGTCCTGCAGTGTCCAGCGACTGACGACTCCAGTTCTGTGTTGGTTTATTAGTCTTACACGCCCATTAAGTTTCTCGTTTTTGGCTGTGCCCATCTTAACTCCCATCTCTTTCAACTGAATGAGTGACGTAGACTCATGGTTGTCGAAGTCCTGTGCCCTTCTTACTTTCCGGAGGGCATTGATAACATCCGCCCGATCCAATGTCCGGATTACTGTAAACATTAAAAGTTTCCGGTTCTAGTAAATCTATCACTAAATACCAGTGAAACAAAATTGAACCTCCTAGGTAATGAATGAGAAAAAAAAATTGAAAAGAAATTTAAGAAAGGGGTATGATTACATTTTTACGAAGGCGAGGAACTAAACAAATTCAAAACGACGTTGTGTCTGTGTAGGGCTTCAGCTGGCAATTTTAACTTCCGTAAATTCATTTTTACTGGTAATCTTATATTGCACTTCGAGTTGCAGTTTAAAAAAGGGGGTAGAACCTCAGCAAACTTATTCAGTTCGTCACCGGAAGTGAGCGGAAACAACATGCTGGAACCGAACACAAAGTTTAATGCTTATGGACATCTCATGAAATAACAATGAGGACTTTTCACGTGAGCTGCCTTGACAAATATCCTGGAAAGATAAAGTGACAAACCATTGGGAAGATATAGTGAGATCATCATCGAGTGCCTTCTCCGCAACGAAGGTTGGCTACCATGGATCGCCATTCTACTCTGTTTCTTGCTTTGATGGTGCAGGCTGTCATAGATTGACTTGTCCATCTTTTGATGTTACTCGTCCATGTTAGTCTTGGTCTGCTTATGCCTCTTTTACTTTGTATTTTCCCTTCCAATATTACTTTTAGTAGGCTGTTGTGTATTTTAACATGCCCCAAAAATGTCATTTGTCTTGTCTTAATTGTATTGGTTGGTTACGTTCGCCCGATGACTAAAGTATTCTAGAGTATCATGGTAGACTAGAATATTCCTCTTCATCATCCGCCCTTACAAGGACGTAGTGGACGTGTCTGCGTTGTGTTGTGGTTTGCAGTATAACTGCTATATTTGCGCCTTTCGGCCCAACACATCCGACTTCAGCACGTCTTAATTGTATTTAGTAGTTCTATTTTTATTTTCAGTTGTTTTAAAACTTCATCGTTTGTTTTCTTTTCTTTCCATCCAATTCTACCGATTCTTCAATAAATCCACATTTCAAAGGCTTCAATTTTCTGTTCTGTTTTCTTGTCTAATGTCCATGTTTCTGCACCATACAGGAATACTGAGAAGATGTAACATTTTGCCATTCTTAGTTTCAGCCCTGCTGATATTTGTTTCGTTGTTAGTATATTTTTCGTGGCATTAAAATTACTTTTTGCCATACCTATTCTTTTGTTTATTTCAATTTTAGTGACATTGTTTTAATTATAGTGACTAGTTTTAATTATAGTGACATGGTTTTAATTATAGTGACATGGTTTTAATTATAGTGACATAGTTTTAATTATAGTGACATAGTTTTAATTATAGTGACATAGTTTTAATTATAGTGACATGGTTTTAATTATAGTGACATGGTTTTAATTATAGTGGCATAGTTTTAATTATAGTGACATGGTTTTAATTATAGTGACATGGTTTTAATTATAGTGACATAGTTTTAATTATAGTGACATGGTTTTAATTATAGTGACATGGTTTTAATTATAGTGACATAGTTTTAATTATAGTGACATGGTTTTAATTATAGTGACATAGTTTTAATTATAGTGACATAGTTTTAATTATAGTGACATAGTTTTAATTATAGTGACATAGTTTTAATTATAGTGACATAGTTTTAATTATAGTGACATGGTTTTAATTATAGTGACATAGTTTTAATTATAGTGACATGGTTTTAATTATAGTGACATAGTTTTAATTATAGTGACATGGTTTTAATTATAGTGACCTACAATGGGTTATATAGAATGGCTATGGAAAGGAGAGGATGGCTCTTCGTCTTAGCCTGCACCCGCTAAGGCGAGGGAGAAGGGGAAGAAGAGTGGATGCGTTGTGTCGTTAAGTTATGGTAACGCCGCCATATCTGCTCGTTTCGGTCCGAAACATCCAACTTCAGCATGGGTGAGTAGATTTGTTTAAAAATGTTGCCCGGACAGCGACCAATTTGGCCTACTCTTTTCAATGTTAACTGCAAAGGGTTCTTTAACGTTCGCAAGCTTATAAACCATTCCCTCCACTCACAACTAGTGTTATATAACGTATTTCCCCCCACACGCATAACTAGTGTTATATAAAGTATTCTCTCGACACACAATTATTGTTTTATAAAGTATTCCCTCCACACACAACTAGTGTTATATAAAGTATTCTCTCCACACACAACTAGTATTGTATAAAGTATTCCCTCCACACAAAACTAGTATTATATAAAGTATTCCCTCCACACAAAACTAGTATTATATAACGTATTCCCTCCACACACAACTAGTATTCTATAAAGTATTCTCTCCACAGACAACCAGTTTTATATAAAGTATTCTCTCCACGCACAAGAACTATATTAAGCATTTCCAACTTACTCTACCACTGACAAACATTATCACTCGCAACAAATACAAGTTGAAGTTAATCACTATGAATATCAGAAAAGCGACTAAAATGTCTGGAAGAGACACAATGAGGAATTAAATGAAATGATAACCAATCTTCACAGTAGGATTGAGATAAAAAGATAATCGGTAGATATCGAGTCTTTGGCTAAATACCGAGGTAACAAGAAGCATAATGTGTACGTCTGTAAAAGTAAAAAAGTAAAGAGTCACGCCAAGTGGCGTATAGGGAATATGATATTATAGCTCGTTTCAAAACATATGCCCAACTTCAAAACGCTATTACTCTCTAACCGTTTGTTAAATACTTTTGAAATTTTCCAAATGTTATTAGAATGCAAAAGACCCTTTAAATGTAGATTTAACAAATATCTTGCAGCTGCAGTTTTCTTAAAGCGGCGATATTTCTTTGATGTTTGTCAAAATTGTAAATTGTGAAGCCCTAAAGAATAGAAATTACCGTAGTTGCTGGTCTACGATTAATTTTCACTAGGTAAAGGCGTGGCCGTAATGGGGAAATAACTGGATAAAACAAAACACCAGGAGAATTATTGTCTGCTCAGTTCGAGGACGGTCGATAATAATGTCAAGGTATACCTGTATGTCCAATTTTCATAGTTGTGTGGTCCTGAAAAGTTTGTTGAAATAATTTAAGGTAATATAGGGCCAACATTGTGGGAGCTATATACTTTCATTCTGAATCAGACGAATCTAAAAGATTAATAACTGTTTGGGGTTGAACATTCCACAAACCATAATTTTTCCAATATTCCTCTTCCTGTTTTAAGACGTGGTCTTCACATTTAGCCCAATAATCTTTGTCTATATTTAATAAAGCGAGATTAGCAAGAGTCTTTACATCGCATATTTTGAATGTTGTATTTTCATCTGCCACTTGTCCTTTTAATTTTGCCCAGATTAGTTCTATTGGATTTAAATGAGCAAGGTAAGGTGGCAGCCTCAAACTTATATGACCGTGCTCTTGGATAATCTTATCTATTTGAAAAATCTTTGTCCTCTGTTTTTGCTTTACTAGAGATAGCAATTCAGGTTTTAAGTACATGTTATTAAATTGTATGTGCTCCTTTGTGAGCCATATCTTAATAGCATCTTTTGTACTGGATGACGTCGGGACTTTATCTTCAAGTGCAACAATGTTGTGGTACGCTGCATTGTCCATTATTAGGCAAGATGGTCGATCTCGTGCTGGGAGAACAGAATTTTCAATCCAATGTCTAAATATGTGACCATTCATCTCAGAGTGATAATCCCGATTGTCTATGGATTTTGAAAGAAAAATGAGCTCTGCATTCTGTATTAGTCCATGTTGTCGACTACCTGCATGAGCAATTATCAAGCGCTGTCCTTTGCTGCTAGGTATTAATCTCTTAATCTTTCCATCTGATGACTGCCATTCCCTTTGGTTAGTGTGGTGAGCATTGATCCATGTTTCATCCAAGTACACAATATCATAACCTTGCTTGCGCACCTCTTTTACTTCACGTAAGTATTTGCTTCTCATGACTACTATATGTGGCTTCTCACAGATGATGTTTCGTCCATTGGAATACTTTCTGAATGTAAAGCCTGCAGCTCTCACATTCCTCCATAATGTAGACTTTGATATTTCAATACTGTTGTTCTTTTTCAGCGATACTTTAAATTTTCTTATTGTAACAGTTTCATTCATACCCAACATTTTGCGAATTTCACTTCTAATAAGTTCACTGTCGAAATTATCCAACATTTTTGCTCTTCCTTGTGATTTTGTATATTTTGAACATTGACGGTCACGTGCTTGAATCCAGCGATTAAATGACCGTTTAGATAAATCCAAAATGTGTCTTGTCCTATTCTCAGGGTTTTCTAAAGAATGAAATAATCTTCCTCGTTTAGCCTCTTTGCAAAAATAGTCATACATTTTTATTGCGATGTTTTGTAAACTGCAGAATTTCATTTTAAGACTCATGATAAATGTTATTGTTCCACATTACGCCGCTGAATTAACGGAAATGGAACACACACAATGTCTCGTGTTTACTACAAGTGTCTAATTGTGTCAGACAACTCACGCGGAAAGCGTGCAAAATCGTAAATTTGAGCGTGTATAGATTTGTAATCGCTATTTTTAACTTAAATACTGTAAACACTAAGTTTTGACTACATCAATGGGTCGTTATAAATTTATATAAATCAAATAAGCAATAATAATAACCAAATGTTTGTTTTTAATGAAATTAATTCCCTGTTGGGTTCTAATCATTATAACTATACATGCAAATTTTGAAAAAATTACAAAAAGCGGTTTAAAAGATATTGATTTTTAAAGTTGGGCACGACTTATGAAACAAGCTATAGTGACCATACATTTTACAGACCGTCAGCAAATGATTTTCGGGGTAATGCGGTCGGTATTACGCGCGCTTCGCTTTACTTTCCTAGAAAAAAAATCCGGTACCCATTTAAGGCTGGGTGAACCCGGAAGTGGTCGATTGGGATCGAACCCTACCCCTTGCCCTTTGTCGTCCAGCTCAATAACCACTGAGCTATCGCGGCTCCCTAATTTGTACGTCTGGAGAGAGATTAATTCCTTGCCATATAAAAATATATACAATCTTGGAGATGTTTGCATATTAGGCTACAGAACCAGAGTAAGATTGAGTACATCAAGAAAGCTCTATAGCAGCATCACATGACAATTGTTGGAGATGCCAAGAAAACTCTATAGCAGCATCACATGAGAAAGAACCAGAGTAAGATTGAATGCATCAAGAAAGCTCTATAGCAGCATCACATGAGAAAGAACCAGAGTAAGATTGAATGCATCAAGAAAGCTCTATAGCAGCATCACATGAGAAAGAACCAGAGTAAGATTGAATGCATCAAGAAAGCTCTATAACAGCATCACATGACAATTGTTGGAGATGCCAAGAAAGCGTGAGCTGGACATTTTTGTTTATCTCTTCCTTGACATCTATAAGAGCATAATGATAAGTGCAGACGTTCATATTGAGGAACAATACACGTCGTTTGATTAAGACAAATGTTCACGTCCAGTGTCCATGATTGTTTTGCCACCTCATTTATCAGTCTGTGAATTCAACAATTATCAGTGAATAATTTACTTTTGCATATTCGATTGTCTATTGTCTGGGTTATTTCATGCAAACTAACACAATATAATGTCTGTGCTTAATATTATTTACCGCGCCTGGTGCAGTACATACAATGTTTACATATTCTCTACCGTCGTTTATATTTTCTTTGTTTTTTTTTTTCTTTTCCTTTTTGTTATCCAATTCTGTCTATTTCACAAATTATGACATAATTCATCCACATTTCTCCATTTGTGTTATCCAATTCTGTCTATTTCACAAATTATGACATAATTCATCCACATTTCTCCATTTGTGTTATCCAATTCTGTCTATTTCACAAATTATGACATAATTCATCCACATTTCTCCATTTGTGTTATCCAATTCTGTCTATTTCACAAATTATGACATAATTCATCCACATTTCTCCATTTGTGTTATCCAATTCTGTCTATTTCACAAATTATGACATAATTCATCCACATTTCTCCATCTTGAACGCGGATTAAGAAATTTTTCTGTTGTTGGATGTAATCCGGAAGTAGCGTAAATATTTACATATCATTATCCTCATCATCGCATGCCGTACCGGTCAGCGTAGGCGATCATGTCCCTCCACAATTCTCTATTCACAGTGCATCGTATCAAATGCTGTTGTTGACTGTTTTCCATGCCATGACACCAAGCTTATCTAGTATCTTTTCTCTTTGTCGTCCGCGATCGCTCTTTCCCTGAATATTACCAATTGTAACCACGTATTTCTCTTGTGTCCGAAAAATGTCGATTGTTTCTTCCTGATGTTTTTTTTTTTTTTTTAGGAGCTCCCTTTTTGTGTTGGCCTCTTTCAGAATGTCCTCGTCTGTCTTTTTAACTGTCCAGGGAACTTTCAATACTTTGCTGAGAAATCCCATCTCTGCGGCCTTTAATCGTCTTTTCATTAATTGTCTTTTGTTCATGATTTGTTTCCATAGTTTCCTATTGTTTGCATAGTTCAGAAATGACTATGATTATCGCAGATTGTTAATGTTATGACCGTTGACTTCAATCCCTTTTTTTCTTTGTCTTCTATCGATCTCATAAAAAAGGGAGAATAAATTAGACAGAACACAGTCTTTGTCTGACTCCTTGTTTTATATATTGGAACTGTTTTGTTTGGTTGCTGATTCTTATAGCTGTTCTTTGTTGCCAACAGATTTTTTGTTAATTATTCTCCGATCCTTGCCATCAATATTTAATTTCTCTAGCGTGTTGATTTTTTCCACATGCTTTATTTTATTAAATGCTTTTGTGTAGTCTATAAAACACATGTATACATCTTTTATTTTTTTACCTCTATAAAACTTTCTATCAATGTTCTCATGTTGATGTTTATTGCATTATTGTGCCCTTTCCTTCCCAAAATTCACACTGTTCCTTATTTGCTTCTGGTTTTATTTTGTTCTTTATACGTCTCGTGATGATTCTTAGTAATATTTTGGTCATATGGCTCAAGAGACTAATATTTCGATTGCGTTTGGAATGGCTACAAAGACAGATTTTTAGTAGATCTTGGTGTCCACTGTTACATATTTCATTGAGTAATTTTGTTATGACTTGTACTCCCGGCTCTCGTAATTCACTTATCTCTTCGATTGGTATATTATCGAGACCTGGAGCTTTGCCCCTTTTCAAGTGTTGAATTGCCTCCTCTACTTTACTATACAGTATTGATGATCCTGTGACTGTGTTTCAATTATTTAGCTCTGGTATTTTATCATCATAGAGTTGACTGATATTTTTTGTCTATCCATTATCATCTCTTCTCTCCCATTCTTATTTTACTTTCCTTTGATTTCACACATCTTGAAACTTTATTTCCTTATTTTCTTTATCTTAATTAATTTAACAGATTGTGCATACATTTTTAATCTTTCTTTGGTTCTCTGCATTCGTTTTGAATCTCCTTGTATAATCTTCTGTATGTCAGTTCTTCTTTCTTGTTTTGGTCTTTTGTACGTAGTTCTAGTATTTCTTCTTTCGTCCATTTCCTCTTGTTGATTCTTTAGTCACTAGTATTACTTCTTTTTATCTTTGTTGAATCGATTGTTTGAGAACTTCCCACTGCTCTTTGATTTTTTTGTATTTTCTCAATGGCATTAAATCTTTTCATAACTATCATGCTGTACATATCACTCATTTGTCTACCTACTTCAAGCATATCTAGTTGTAATTTCATATTTCTTGGAGATTTCTGTGTCATGTTATTGCCGAGTGTCCATGTGCGCATGCTCTCTTTTCGTTTCAGTTATTGCTATATGGTGCCTTATTGTGTATGTATTCTCATAGTGGCGTTAGATTTATCTTTAAGTCGTTAAGATTTCGTTTAATTTTTAAGAGTATGTATTTTGTTTATATTTTCGTCCCGGCTGAAGATCGTTTGTCGAAACGTTGATTTTTTTGTGCTCATTCGCATAGCTGAAAAATCCTAGTTTTAGTACTTTATTGTATTTAATCTCGCTTTGTTGTACCCTTAAATGGTTTTAATGTGTATTATGGTCTTCCAGGATGCCGGCGGTCATCACTATAACTATACTATAACTAACGTGTATCTATGTATTCTATCTTATTCTTGTGAAGTGGAGCGGAAATAATTATGGACACTCTTTTTCGATGAAGTCGTTTTATACTGTCACCGTCGCAGCCGATTTGGAGCTGCTAAGGCCAAACGACAGAGGAAAATGGCTGCATGTCGACTCGTCTTTGTATATCGCTTCGGTTGCTTTGTTTGTTTAAATGTTTGTTTTCGAACAAACTGGAGTGATGAAGTGGGAGTGCATTTTCTTTTCAGTGAAAATCGTTTTAAATCGTCTCGTGTGTCGTTAATGAGAGTTGCGCAGTAGTCGATCAACGAGTTCTAGAGGGAGCTGTGATACAAGTGGAACGGATATGGGGAATTCCCGACTGGAGTGAACTTCATTCCTAGAACAGTAAAGAACAGAATTATGTTTATTCTAAGAACCAATAGGTGGAGTCGACCTAGTGACATTAAATCATCATCGCCTTAAATCTTCAACACAACAAAACAAATCAATGTCACTACATCATTTGATATTTGATTTTTAAACATATTTATCTACCACAGACAGACAACTCTACAATTGGTCGGCGGGATATCATCAATGGTCTTCGAGATGTGGGAAGGGCACAGGACTTCGACAACCATGAGTCCACGTCACACCTTCGGATGAAAGATCTCAGTTAAGTCGGGTACATCCAGAAACGAGAAACTTAGTGGGCGTGTAAGAAAACTTAACAACTAACACAGAACTGGAGTCGTCAGTCGCTAGACAGTGCGAGACTTGCTGAGGAGGGGATCTGAGCACTTAAGGACATGTTCGGTGTGCAATAATGATGAGGGTTAAGGCATAAAAATGCGAGGCTGCAGTAAAGCTGAATGTGAGGAAAAATTAAAATTAGATTCAATTGAATCTGAGAGATATTTTGGTTAGGAGCCATCTCCCTCGCTCCCACCCTCAACACTTCGGTACGGCCCCTTGTGGTCGTAACTGTATCACATGTGCCTATGTGCTCCCTGCTGACTCGGTCTTGTTCCCTAATGGACGGTTCGAGATCAAGCCTCATAGTCCATTATGGTTCGCTGACCCCGAGAGGTATGAATGTATCACACTCATACGCATAGTTTCCTTTTGGTTGCTCCTTCCCTTTTGCATAGCCTTCTCTGCTGCACATATTTGGGTTCTTTGGTCTACTTACTATGCCATGCTACTTATAGTTCTTCTCCTCTAGTCCCTTAGGAGACACTTCGGTGTTCTCCTCTATACCTTTTTTTCTGTGCTCCTTACCCCTCATTTGTTTTTATTGTACCCCACTCTCAGACATCTCACTCTTACCGCCTTTTGAACACCTGTTAGTCTACTACTCGATTCTTTCTCCTTTGTGTTTGCACACTGACCCCTGTGTGAACTCCTCTGGTTCTGTGTGCATTTGCGCACATTTTTGCACGTTTCTCTACGTTCACGACAGCCGCACTTGGTTGCTATTCCTTTTGTTTTGACAGGATAGTTTTTTTTGTTTTCTTTAACACATTTCGATTGTTTTTGTTTTGGTTGTTTCGTTATTAGTTTTGTGTGTGTTTTTTTTTTTGTTTGTTCCTGATGAAGGCCTATTGGGCCGAAACGTTGTTTAGTCTGTGTCGTCCACTTATCACGTAAAGCTTCTTACATACTATTTTTTTTATTTTTTTATTTTTCCTGCAATAATGATGACCTACAAATAACACAAGGAACGACACTTATCAAAGAATCTAATTTCCATAAATTGCTCCGATTTAGACACAAAATTGTACAAATTAAGTATCTCCTTGAAATTACCTTTATAAAAACAAGTGAAATGATTTGCTCTAAAAATATTGCCTCGTTTTAATTATCCAATCAATGCCCGTGCTTGAACTACTTCACTTTACGCATATCCGGGTTTCTTCTCATTTCTTGTTTCCCACATTTGCCTGTCCTTGTCAGTGAAACTCATTTCTGCCTTGCCATATCTTTGGTTTTCGAATAACAATGGTTGTTAAATGTAGCATATAATCACAACCTATATTAAATTGTGTGTATGTGTTCTCCTGTATACGATTGTCTGTGTGTGCGTGTGTATATATATATATATATATATATATATATATATATATATATATATATATATGTATATATATATATATATATATATATATCATCATCATCATCAAGTACCGGGCCTACTGGCGTAGGTGATCATGTCTCTCCACAACTTTCGATCCCGACAGTTCTTTATCATTTCTGCTGTTGACCTTCTGCCAAGCCATTCTCTTAAGCTGTCAAGTATTTTTTCTCTTTGCTTCCCCCTATCTCTTCGTCCCTCAATTTTTCCAGTTGTTACAATATATTCCAATTGTTCTCTTCTCACTACATGGCCAACAAATGATGTTTCTTCCTAATATTGGAAATTAGCTCTCTTTTGGCTTTGGTCTCTTTCAGAACATTTTCATTACTCATCTTCGCTGTCCATGGTATTCTCAACATTCTTCTGTAAAACCACATTTCTACAGACCCCAGTGATTTTCTTGTCTGTTGTCCTATTGTCTATGATTCACATCCATATTTAAAGGCTGGCTCTACATAGCATTTAAGAACTTTTTTTCCTGTTTCTATTGTCAAAAATGGATTGCATAGTATCTTCCTCATTTTCATGTGGCGATTCATGATTGTACAAAGAAGTGACGAAGGTGGTTTTCTATTGCCTTCCGTCGGTTTGTTTACGGTTGGCTCTGCTAGCCTTTGACTAAAAAAGTCTCACCCACAAGGCAGTGGGGTTGTTTTACTTCGGGGTACCCTCCCTTAGCCTTTTACTCTCCCGAGCTTACCTGCAAGGCAGCAGGGCAGCCACAGGTTGTACTGTTTACTGCATACAGTAGCAGGTAAAATTACCTGACCTGACAGATATATATATATATATATATATATATATATATATATATATATATACACACACAGATCATTTCTATTACTATGCTTCATATGTGCACATGTGTGCTTGTCATGTGTGTGTATGTGTGCTTATTTGCGTGTAAATGTGGGTATGTACGTTTTCATGTATGTGTATGTGAACGTTCTTACACGCGAGCACGCTTATATTTGTATGTATCTGGTCGATTCTGGTAAGTACCAAAAAAATAGCCAATCACAACTTTAATTTCTCGATTTAGCCACTGTGTTTTAGTTGTCCATTTATATTGATATAGAGGGGTCACATTTTCCGTGGGGCTCATTCACAATCTGTTACCTACATGACCTGAATATTGAAAAAAAATGAAACCATTGGGATCTGAATGAAAGGCATCAAAGCCAAGACCATGAACAATATTCTCAGAAAGGACGTTCTAGATAGAGAAGGTGGAAGTCCTACAATCTACATCTCAGCTTCAGCAGTGTTGTGGAGTATACTGACCTTTATGCTCTTACAAAATGGATCGATTGTGAAGCGACGTATCGGCACCAGCAACCGAAGGTTATTGCCAGGCAATCTGAAGAGAGACATTCATAGAAATATCAAATCATATTGATTGAAAAGAACGGTTGAGCATATAACCATCTCAAACAACTAGGTCTTGAAGATCATAAGAGAGATATCGATAAAACTGAACTGTTGAATTGACTGTGAGGCGGCGATTAAAGGAGCAATGTAAGGAACGTCTTGAAAAAAGACACATTTGTAACAAAATAAATAAAACAACATTACAACAGATCAAAACATCTGCAGGCTGTAAAAAATTGATTTAGGTCTGTGTAGATGCTTGCTTACGTTCGCCCGATGACTAAAGTATTCTAGAGTATTCGTAGACTGTAGAATTCCTCTTCGTCATCCGCCCTTAAAATGACGTTAAGTGGACGTATCTGCGTTGTGTTGTGGTTTGCAGTATAACTATTATATTTGCGCCTTTCGGCCCAACACATCTGACTTCAGCACGACATTTTTGAGTACCGGGTTGTCTTCCCTCTTCGATCCCTGCTCGCTTGGCCAAACTAGACAGGTTAGTCTGTTACTGGAGACACCACGGCGAAGGTGGAGCAGGGTCTGGATGGTTTTGGTTCACCGATCCTGGCGCAAACTATCAGCTATGGGTCACTGACAACTTCCTGCTCTGATGCTGGGAGACGCGCCAGGTCTGTGTAGATATAATATTTGCTACTTCCTCCATATTGTTGTCAGTTCTGTGTGTTTAATCATCATCATCATTTGCCATACCTTTTGGCGTAGGCGATGATGTCCTTCCAGAATCTTCTATCCACAGTGCATGGTATGTATCAATTCTATTGATGACTGTTTTCTAAGCCATGATATCGAACAATCTAGTATCTTCTCCTTTGTCATCCGCGATCTCTCCTTCCATGTATTTTAATCGTTGTAACAAAGTATTCCAACTTTCCTCTTCTCATGATGTGTCCGATATGCTTGGATATCGACAAAATGTCGATTGTTTCTTTCTTATGTATTTTAGGAGCTCCCTTTTTGTGTTGGCCTCTTTGAGAATTTCCTGGCTGGTCTTTTCAGCTGTCCAGGGAACTTTAAAACATCCTTCTGAGAAATTCCATCGTCTTTTCATTTGTTTGTCTATTGTATATGATTTGCTTCCTTAGGTCAAAATTGACTCTATATAGCACCGATGGACTCTCTTTCTCAATTCTATTGACATAGACTTGTTTTGATAAGACTTTTTTTTTAATTTTCTGAAAAGCTATTTTGGCCTGAGCTATTCTGTGAGTCTACTACATGTCATTTCCTCTATACTGATGTGCAATCTATTGTATACATTCAACATATATGTCCATTCTAGCATTTCGTATAGTGTATGACTTTACATACGATATATGTCACACCAGGATTTACATTCAGTTTACTTTTAACGGGAGTGGTAAAATAAGATTAAATACGATCAGACAGAATATAATGCAATGGATAAGACAAAAGATAAAAAAAATATTAAAAGATAAACGATAAGATAAGATAAATGTTTGAAATATCTTGTTTATCTCGCCTGCGATATAACAAGAAAATAATTTAAATATAATTATTAACGTCTATAACAAATTACTTAAGGAAATAAAATGTACATAAAAAAGAAGAGCGATTCTTAAGGGCAGAATATACCTACAGAAAAGACAAGCTGCTCCCGTGCAGGACGATTGGAGACAATCAAAGGCTAAGGGAAGCAAACCTGAATAAAATGCTGGCTGAAATCGGATGCACTGGGCCACTGACGCAGAACACAGTGCAACGTTTTAACAGGTATTCAATCAGGGTGGATCTAACAGACTCTAATTATGATGTTCTGTCTGTGGAGTCGATCAATTCACTTAAACAGACAGCTGGCTTCATGTGAGTGTCTGGAAACCTAATCTGATTTAGTCTTGATCGCAGAGAGAGAGAGAGAGAGAGAGAGAGAGAGAGAGAGAAAGAGAGAGAGAGAGAGAAACTTGCACAATTTGATAGGAGTTCATCCAACATCTAAAAGTGAGTACCTGATATTTCCCCCTGGGGACAATAGGCGGCCTGGAGTGGTACTGTTTATATAACTACTATTTTATGCCGATAGTCAAGGTTAAAATACACACACACACCCACACACACACATACATTCCATTCACTACAGAGCTTGGAAAGTACTATAGTTATATTTAACTTATAAAAATACACTTCTTCTTCTACCTTTTAGCTCCCAGTGGAGCATAGGTCTTCAACAAACACTTTCCAAGTCGTTCTGTTTTTTGCAATTCTTTTAAGATCATTCCATGTCTTCCCCATCATCTTCATCTCTGCTTCGATCTGTCTTCTGCAAGAATTCCTTGGTCTTCCTCTTTATCTTTTCCCCTGGGGATTCCAAAAAAATGCCTGTTGTGTAATACTCTCAGTTGGCTTCCGTAGTGTGTGTCCTATCCATCGCCATCGTCTTCGCTGTATCTCTTTATCCATTGGTATTTGACCGGTACATTTCCATAATTCCACGTTAGTGACTTTGTCCTGCCATTTCCATCCCTTTATTCTGCGCAAGCATCCATTAATGAAAGTCTGTACCTTCGTGATTGTCAATTATGTTATTCCCCATGTTTCACAGCCATATAATAGGACCGACTTAACATTTGAGTTGAAAATAAAAAAAAAAAAATACACTAGTGGAGATTAATATGAATAACACGTGCTTTCAAATTGTGCGTATTTTAGATTTGAATATGTCGAGAAACACTTAAGTGATGGCAAAGTTCATATTTATATGTCGTAGAATGCTTGTCTTAACTGGCAAGAAAATAGAGAAATCGTGTTTTGTTTATAAACTAAACTCAACTCTTATGTTATTGATTTTACCTTTAGCGCTCCGTGCACATAGAGCTGCCAATGTTCAATAACTGGTATCGTCACCAATTTACTGATAGCAGCATTGCACTACGCGAATTATTTTTCCTTTTGACGGACGCACAAAGTAGCACTAATTTTCCTTTAGCCAATATTTTGTTTCTTTGGTTTTTGCATTCGCTTTATAGTTTTATTTCTTCATTCTATAATGGAGATTGCCATTAGAAATATAATGTCAACAAAATGGCAGTCCTGTTTTTCTATCGTGGCACACTGTTAGAAGCACACCAATAATAAAAAGTGTACTACCAGAGGAAGATTGGTAATCCCCCACCACTATCTACTACCAGTAGTTTCAGAGGAAGATTGGTAATCCCCCCCCCCCAATCTACTAACAGTAGTTTCAGGGGAAGATTGGTAATCCCTCTTCCCCCCCCCCCCCCCCATCTACTAACAGTAGTTTCAGAGGAAGATTGGTAATCTCCCTATCTACTAACAGTAGTTTCAGATGAAGATTGGTAATCCACCTATCTACTATCAGTAATTTCAGAGGAAGATTGGTAATTCCCCCCCCCTCCCTATCTACTAACAGTAGTTTCAGAGGATGATATGTAATCCCCCTATCTACTAACAGTAGTTTCAGAGGAAGATTGGTAATCCCCCTATCTACTAACAGTAGTTTCAGATGAAGATTGGTAATCCCCCTATCTACTATCAGTAATTTCAGAGGAAGATTGGTAATTCCCCCCTCCCTATCTACTAACAGTAGTTTCAGAGGAAGATAGGTAATTTCCCCCCCCCCTCCTCCCTATCTACCAACAGTAGTTTCAGTTCAATATAATGTTGCCATAACCATCAAAGCCAAGCCAGGATGGTTGCCACGAATGTTTGTATGTAATTGTGAGTCAGACTGTCACGACATTTTCCACACTTATTAAAATATTATATTGTTTGCTACGAATCATCATAACTGCCCACCGGACAAATCTATAGGTGCTCTGAACTTCTCCCTTAAATATCGAGAAATTCCGACGAGAACCCTGACCCACGTGCACGAACTCCATAGCACGGCCTCGTATCCAATCGATGTGAGGAAGTTTCTATTTTTCTGACAGTTTTGCCAGGGCAGCGGTCATTTGTTTGGGTCTACTCATTTCGATTATTAACTGCCAATGGATTTTTAATGAGCGAGAGTGCTCTTGGGATCTCCTGTTTTTTGCCGTTATTTGAGGTGGCCACACATCGGATCTCACTACCCAGAGATCTGGGGCATGTTAAGCTACGGCGAAACCACCGATTCAGTTTTATTTATTTTTTTAAGAAAAAAAAAATATTTCCACTGGTGGAATCCTGGATATTCCTATCCAGAGGCCGATATTTTACCTTTAGACCAGCCGGTCCCATCATTCTTGAACAGTGCCTAAGCGTTTTCAGTTCGGTTTAGATCAAGGCTATTGCAGGACAACTTCTGTACTGTCACATTCGTCATTTGCAGCCGTGATTTGGTGGTGTATGGCTTCATGCTTTGAGTCGCTGGCATCTTAAAATATACACCCATTTTGTGTACGTCGTCCTGTGTAACTTTCTGACACTTACATTAGACACCGTTAATTTTCTCATGTTTCTCATGCGCTGTGTGCTTGTTAAGGAAATCCAAGCTAGGAATATACAGATCTCAGAGTTGTTGATAAAGGTTATGCACAAAAGTCAAATTATCATGTGTATGGTTTATTCGAAGTATAAGAAAATATATCGATGTAATTACAGAACCTGGGAGAGTGTAATATAACAGCGGCGGTAGCCTAGACACGATAACATAATTTCTAGTAACAATATAGTTTGATAGACATTTAGACGTCATAACAAAAATTATGTGTAATAATTGACTTCTATATACAATCAAGACATTTATCCATATAAATTATGAAGTGTAACTAAATAACTGTGCAAATAACCTTTTGTACGAGATCTATACGGTGTCTTGATTCATCATATGAAATGTCGAAAACTGACATTTTTAACACTTTCACAACAAAACTGACATTTTCAACATTTTGACAACAAAATTAACATTTTCAACACTTTGACAACAAAATTAACATTTTTAACACTTTGACAACAAAACTGACATTTTTAACACTTTCACAACAAAACTGACATTTTTAACACTTTGACAACAAAATTAACATTTTAAACACTTTGACAACAAAACTGACATTTTTAACACTTTGACAACAAATCTGATATTTTAAACACTTTTTACAACAAATATGATATTTTAAACACTTTTTACAACAAATCTGACATTTTCAAGTTTCTGCAAAACTAGGCCGAACAGCCTAGCACTTGAACTATTACAAAAATATTTTCTGAACTTCGATAGTCATAGAAACAAAAAATCGTCACCACATTGACATTTGTAAAAGAGTACATCAACAATAGGGAGCCTCGATAGCTCAGTGGTTAGTGAACTGGACTACAAAGAACAAGAGGTAGGGTTCGATCCCAACTGACGGCTCCGGTTCACCCAGCTTGTAATGGGTACCGGATTTTTTTCTGGGAAAGTAAAGCGGCACAGGCGTAATACCGACCACATTACACGAAAAATCATGTGCCGAAGGTCGGTAAAATTTATGGTCACTAACACCATATTCCCTATACGCCACTTGGCGTGACCGGGGTAGTTTACTTTCTACTTACATCGACAATAACGAAAAGAGTATAGCACACATTTATAAGGTTAAAAAAATATCCGCACTTCAATAATTTAGCAAATAATTATAATTATTAATTAACAATTAACGACAACTGCAAATCAATCATTTTAAATCAACTGCTAATTATAAAGTGAATATATTTTCATTCCCACAGTGATTGTGCAATCTTTTAAAAACTAATAAAATGTTAATTTTGACAACTTAAAGAGACTGTTATCAGTAATTCAACAATTGCTGAAATAAATTTTTCATAACTCACCAAAACATGGAAATTTTCATTACGTCTATAAAAAAGTAAACAAACAAAAACTTAATGCAACAATCCCAATTTAAAATTCTATGAAAATAAAAAAGTGTGATATAAATATATACTAGATTGAAAACTCCTCAGGGAGTAAAGTAAATAAAATAACAGAACTAAAAAAAAGGTAATCGTATTTAAGCACTAGAATTATAATATGAAAGTTTTGTTCTTGTGAAATTGTAAATTAAATTGTTGCAATATTTATTCTCTCCCATTTCTCTTTTTCTCTACATTTCTCTTAGTGTTTATTGAACACCGAGCCAACACGTGAACGTCTTTCTTCCATAATCTCGTTTGTGTTTGATATTATTTGTAACACTACAATTTGGTCTTTCTCGTGTTCTGAAGTCATTGCTAATGTAGACACTTAACACAGGCTGTAGTGGAGGTGAAGCGGTGGATGTTGAGCTCGTCTGTTGAAGTCGAAGGGTCGAGCGATTCGAGTCTGATCGACAGCTTCTTGGCGTACTTAGTTTCAATGGCGTGTTGCTGACAGCATTGCCTAGTGAACAGTTTGTCGAAAAACATGTACGCCACAAACGACTTTTTTCCCGATTTGTTTTTACAGCTGGCTGGATAGTCTATATGCTCATGTATACTACTGTATGGGCTTCCGGTCTATATGGCGGATATTCGACAGGAACCATTGAGGCACTGTCTGAAATGTGTTTCTTGTTGCAGTTTCCTCATATTCCAAGTCCTGTGTACTGCTGGAACTATAGAATTTAGTGCTCTGTGCACACCGTGAGCTGTGCTTTTCATCCGGATGGTGTTTCTATATTCAGTTTGCTTACGATGAATGAAAATATCGTCTGACGAAGGACAGATTGGCTGCGTTCACTTTCGATGCCGTTTGGCCTTATGTCTTTTGACGTGTGCTGTAGCAGCTATGATGGGGACTGCAGCTGTATTTCTTTGTTTGAATATTCGATGAGATGTTAATTCGGATGATTCCACTGGCACGGACGATTGAGAAATTATGGATTATAATTCGTTTTCCTGTGGTACCGGGGCCTTCGAATAACTATAACTTCTACATATGGTGAGCGATAACACATAACAGTCATTACTTTAATGAACAAGAGAGTTATAATATACTGAATTATTTAACAATTTCGAAATGTTACTTTTTTACCTGAGACAAGATAGAAAATTTGCAGAGGAGATCTGAGGTTACTCAGAAACAATATCTTGTCTGACGATGAAGATTTATTCTGCTATCTCCATAAGGTTTCAAAGACCCATTTGCACTGACAGTTATTGTAACAAGCTCACAGTCAGTACTTTTAAATGTCCAGGATCCTTGTCCCAAACACCAATGATATATATAGAACATCAAGACGAAGCCAGAGAACGGATCGTGGATGATCGTCATGTACAAGTATGGTTGCTAGACGGGAAAAGAAAAGCAGAGTGTTTTATCTGAAATAAGGTTCTTTAACAAAAGTAGATTGTAAAAGATAATTGAGCTGTTTTTTTCAATACTTTAGATAATAAGGTAAATGCCTGGCCGGACGCATGACGCATGATTTAATAACAGGATATGTCTGTCGAAATCCTGATGTCTGGTAATCCTGTGCACGAGAGGCATGTTTCGGAGACACTCTATGAATGATTGCTATCTGGATATCAAGATGGTTATTATCAATGATAGTGCATTTACGGGGCTGTAAATATAGAATGCAGCGTCGAGCAAGTAGGAATAATAATCTTCATGAGCAAGCACGATATGTACACAACCACGAAACGATCGTTGAGCATACATTGCATTTTAGTGATGAGTATCTATGGCATCATCTTTTGCTCCTCTGATACATAGAGCCGTTTCACGTCGGAGATCCGACTCCAGTCTGGTTTGGAACCGAGAAGATTCAACTCTTTCCACTCTTTCCTTTAAAATCGCTGGTATCCTCTCCATGTCTTCCTTGTGTCCTATTACTATTCCTTCCTGCCTTATCTTTATCACCTTCCTTGCTGTTTTTCTCATTTTCCACCCCTAACCTTTCGTTCTTTTACTCTTTATCCCGTTTACTTTGTACCCTATGGGACACCTCCTGTCTTTCTTTTTTTTTCAAATGTTTCACAGTTTTTCTCCTTTGATTTAATTAAATCCTAGATACAAATAATAATAAATAAATATTATTATATAGGGAACTTCCGAGGCGATAATAGGGAATAATAGAACAAAGAAGTATGTGTTAGCACTCGGAAAAATTGACAGACAAACAACAACAGGAAAAAAACGAAGAACAATATATGGTCCGAAGCGGGATCGAACCCGTACTCCCTGGCACCGCGCCTTGCCACGAGAAGCCGAACGCTTGGCACACTGCCACACAGCTAACTAAAAAATTAGCTATTGTAGCAGTGTCTTACACGAAGGCGTTCTCAATGACTATAGCATAGGGTAACGATCACAGACCGGAAATAAATTGTATATTTGTACTTTCCTATTAATGCAAGTATCTCCCAGTAGGGCTGAATACTTGTGTTGCAGACAAACACTTATTGGACGAAACAGAACAAATAGTAGTTTCCAGAAATAGAACTTCTTTGTTCTATTATTCCCTATTATCGCCTCGGAAGTTCCCTATATAATAATATTTATTTATTATTATTTGTATCCAGTATATAACCACTAGTGTCCGGTTAGCGCAATCGATAGGCGGTTGGCTTACCACGGCAACAGCCGGGGTTCGTAATCCTGGCGAGGACACCTGGGTTTTACTAATTCCCTAAAAATTAGTAGGAGCCGCGATAGCTCAGTGGTTAGTGAACTGGACTACTACGGACAAGGGGTAGGGTTCGATCCCAACCGACGGCTCCGGGTTCACCCAGCCTTAAATGGGTACCGGATTTTTTCTGGGAAAGTAAAAGCAGCACGGGCGTAATACCGACCACATTACCCCAAAAATCATGTGCTGAAGGTCTGTAAAATATAGGGTCACTAACACCATATTTCCCTATTTTTCCACTTGGCGTGACGGGGGGTACTTTACTTTTTACTTATATAACCACTGGAAACTACTATTTGTTCTGTTTCGTCCAATAAGTGTTTGTCTGCAACACAAGTATTCAGCCCTACTGGGAGATACTTGCATTAATAGGAAAGTACAAATATCCAATTTATTTCCGGCCTGTGATTGTTACCCTATGCTATAGTCATTGAGAACGCCTTCGTGTAAGACACTGCTACAATAGCTAATTTTTTAGTTAGCTGCGTGGCAGTGTGCGAAGCGTTCGGCTTCTCGTGGCAAGGCGCGGTGCCAGGGAGTACGGGTTCGATCCCGCTTCGGACCATATATTGTTCTTCGTTTTTTTTCTGTTGTTGTTTGTCTGTCAATTTTTCCGAGTGCTAACACATACTTCTTTGTTCTATTATTCCTTAATTAAATCCTACTTGCACTTTGGCTAATTAAATCCTACTTGCACTTTCGTCTAATTAAATCCTACTTGCACTTTGGTCTAATTAAATCCTACTTGCACTTTGGTCTAATTAAATCCTACTTGCACTTTGGTCTAATTAAATCCTACTTGCACTTTGGTCTATTACTCATTTAGCTGAACTCCACGAAGTACGAAAATCCTAGTCACTGTTTCCCCCCCCCCCCCTTTTTAATTAGATTTATGATGTTGTGTATTCTAACTCAAAACTGTGTGCTTAATGTGTATAGTTTTTTTGTTATACCTGATGGAGGTAATCGCTGAAACGTTGTATCTTGCCTTGTTTTTCTGTTAGTTAAGCTGCTCAATACCATTTTGTTT
Source organism: Megaustenia siamemsis (assembly GCA_032433765.1). NCBI lineage: Eukaryota > Metazoa > Mollusca > Gastropoda > Stylommatophora > Ariophantidae > Megaustenia > Megaustenia siamemsis. Next base: position 109,370,805 of record JAVIAB010000073.1, on the reverse strand, counting down.
ATTTTCTTTATCTGTGAGTTTGCCCACCCGGTATGATACCAGAGCTGCTAGTTCTTCTTTTTCTTATCGTGAAACTGTTAAACGGGCGTGGGTGGGCTGTGTCGCTAGTTTGCGGAAAAGCAACGATTTCTACGCCTTGCGACACTAGCCATCCGTCTTCTGTATGAATATATATGCTTGCCCTTAAAGAGACCATTTTGGCCTACTCTTTTCGAATTCTAATTATCAAGGTTCTTTAACGTGCGCGAGCGAACATGGAATCTCTTGCGTTTCGCCGGTATTCAAGAGAGCTATATATCGGTTACTACTATCCAGAAACAAGGTACCAAAGATTTCAAGCAAAAAATCCCACCGCCAGTGGTATGGTTCTAACTTAGGGTCTTCCTCATTTGCAACTACAGGTATGTCCTTCCACAATCTTATATCTACAGTGCATCGTATCACTTCTGTTGTTGACTGTTTTCCGTACTATGACATAAACTATCTAATATTTTCTCTCTTTGTCGTCCGCGCTCTTTCTTTTCTTGTATTTTGCCAGCTGTAACCAAGTATTCCAACTTTCCTTTTCACATGATGTGCCCGAAAAATGTTGATTGTTTCTTTCTGATGTTTCTTAGGAGCTCCCTTTTTGTGTTGGTCTATTTGAGAATCTCCTTGTTGGTCTTTTTAGCTACCCAAGGAACTTTCAACATTCTTCTGAGAAATCCCATCTCTGTGATCTCAATCGTCTTTTCATTTGTTTGTTTACTGTCCATGATTCGCTTCCATGGGCCAGAATTGGCTGTATATGGCTCAGGTGAACTCTCTATCTCACTTCTATTGACATATATTTGTTACCATGTCTATCCTTTAAAATAGCCACCAGAACAGACAAATTTGTTTTGTTCAACTTCGCAGAATCCAAGTACACAAAATACAAGATGTGAAATAAGAAAAATAACAAATCACTTTTATCTGTCGGCCACTCCAGACAGGTGTTTCCTGCGCTCCACGCAAAAAATGATTTGACTGTAATATGGAGATTCTCAGTAGTGATTTATTCTTCTACCGCGATAATTAAGAATATTTTTTTCTATCGTTTTTTCCATTCTATTACCGGTGCATTTTTTTTTGGGTTAAATTCAAGAACTGAAAGTTAACTTCCGGGTATAGGATCAGAATTGTTCTTAACTTTCCACAAAGATTTTGATTTTCATGTTTTCTTTTTTTGTTTTTAGTTAAAATCTCCCCCCCCCCCCCCATCCTTTCAACAACAAAAAAAATCTTCCTGTGCAAGTCAGCACGCCTACTATTTTGTAAATAAATAATCAGCCGCCATCTGATCACCCAAAACGTTAGTTTTAATTTCCGGCTGCTCCTCTCAGTTTCAGCCAATTCTATTCAGGCCTTACTTGTGGATGAGGTCAAAAAAAAGCGACACGCAATGTTACCGGAAATACCGCCATAGCAACTTCTTCCATATATGCATTATTTTATTTTCTTTGGTTTATCCCCCTTCCCTTCCCCCCCCCCTTCTTTACACACACACTTTATCTACCTTCATTTCACGCCTGAATCTCGATTTCCCCTTGCGTTTCTTGTTCTCTTTATTTATTTATTATTTTGGGTTCTATAACATATTAGTCTAATTTATTCTCTTATATTATTTGCCGATTTTTCTGCCAGATTGTATAATTATATTTTCCTTTCTTTGCGAATCTTACTGTCAATCATTCTACCTTCCTTGATTATTCTATGTCTCGCTATTTCTTTGCTTTTTATTCTTTCATTTGTTTTATTGTTTTTCAAATACATTTCTGTATTTCTATATTTTATTTTTAAAATTATTATTGAGTCTCTTTATATCATTCTCTTTAATTCCCCTCTACATCATTATTTATCATTCCCTCCCTATACGGCCTTTATTATTTCTTACTGCCTCCCTTTACATAATTTCTATGGTCTCTATGCATATCAGTATGTTATTATCTCTCTATACAACATTATTTTCTATTGCCTAGCTACCCAACTTCTATCTCTCTTTCTTTCTTTCTTTCTTTCTTCTTTCTTTCTTTCTTTCTTTCTTTCTTTCTTTCTTTCTTTCTTTCTTTCTTTCTTTCTTTCTTTCTTTCATTCTTCTTTCTTTCTTTCTTTCCTTCTTTTTTCATATTAGCACATGTGGCTAGAATTTCTGCTATACGTGTTTTAATCACCCCATTTTAACAACAGAGCTATAGATTTATACCGCAGGTTGAGTGTCTGAAACAAGACACAGATGAAATGTATCGCTCCAGATCAAGCGAGCGTCATTTCTTCCTTGCTATGAGAGCATCTTCATCCGTCATTCTTTCCCCTTCTAACCGCGTTGTGCTGCAGACACCACACAGAAATGATAACCCTTGGAGATGTGAGACATCGACATGGCAAAGACTAAAGTTTAAATTCCAGTCATAAATCAAGTGAAGTGACTGGACTGTATGAAGCACTTGCCTCACGTCATATCTCGCTTGAGTTGTGAGGTCTGACAGCCGCGATTAAACAGCCTCTGATTGCTGCTTTTACAGTATACGGACCTTTCTCTGTACCATCTGGATAAAATGTTAAGGGAAAAAGGTGACTTAAATATTGACAGACGGAGAACAGTCAGATAGGAAAGTGAAATGCAACAGCTAATCTGTACTATAGTAACCAGACTCCAGCGACCACCAAAGAAATTCGTTGTACTCGATAGAAATATATTTTCTCCCCTAGAAATGGACGTTACCACGTACTCGATAGAAATATATTTCTTCCCCCTAAAAATGGACGTTACCACGTACTCGATAGAAATATATTTCCACCCCCCTAAAAATGGACGTTACCACGTACTCGATATAAATATATTTTTTCCCTAGAAATGGACCTTACCACGTACTCGGTAGAAATATATTTTTGTTTCCCTAGAAATGGACCTTACCACGTACTCGATATAAATATCTTTTTACCAAAAATGGATGTCACGAAATGATTGTGAGTGCGAAACTAGTAACGTTCAGTATCATTGAGTGCAGTCTCCGTATCTAAGGTTGACTACCATGGAGCGGCATTCCGCTCTATCTCTTACTTTGATGGTGCAGATTGATATAAGCTTACTTGTCCATCTATTGATGTTAATCGTCCACGTTAATCTTGGTCTGCCTCTGTCTCTTTTACTTTGTATTTTCCCTTCCAAGATTACTTTTTCTAGGCTGCTGTGTCTTTTAACATGCCCCAAAAATCAAATCTAATTTATCTTGTTTGAATTGTGTTTAGTAGTTCTCTTTCTATTTTGTTGTTGTTTTAAGACATCATCATTTGTTTTCTTTACTTTTCATCCAATTCTACCTATTCTTCTATAAATCCACATTTCAGAGGCTTCAATTTTATGTTCTGTTTTCTTGGCTAATGTCCATGTTTCTGCACCATACATGAATTATGAAAAGATAGAACATTTTAGTTACGTTAACAGAGATTTAATTTTTAATTTATCGGGCAGTAAACGTGTACCTGGGAGGAGGTTGTTTACATTAAGAGCCAAGCCCGTTACCTCTGAATTTCTAATCAAGTAATAGAGTACGTATACACACGCATGACATGTCAATGTAACACGTGATGTGAGTTAGGATAGAATAATAGACAACTATTTTGAACTATTTTATTGTATTCTATTCATGGAGTCAGTTTCATTGCAATCGGGACATCCCCCGTACCCGTTCCACCGTCCATCCCAGCATTTCTCGAAAAGCAAGTTAACTGATTGTTCATGTAAGGTGCTGTTTGTAGACACGTCTGCTTTTTCCACAAAGCATTGACCCCTTTTCCACCCTTAGACTCCTACGTCTCTCATTGTATGCATCATTGTCTCACACTTCAATCTCTTTCCTTTTTGATCTCCTCTTCAATGAACTGTATGGAAGTGTCGCAACCGACATGTAATAAACAAGGGACGTATGTAGGGTTTACAAAAATATGAGTAAAACTTGTCACATTTGATGGATTGCCTCTTCTTTTATTCTCCATATAACTTTTCTGAACTTTCCTTTCCATACTATAGTGTTTAACTTGATCATATATCTTTTCTGAACCTTCCATTCCATACTATAGTGTTTAACTTGATCATATAACTTTTCTGAACTTTCCTTTCCATACTATAGTGTTTAACTTGATCATATAACTTTTCTGAACCTTCCTTTTCATACTATAGTGTTTAACTTGATCATATAACTTTTCTGAACCTTCATTTCCATACTATAGTGTTTAACTTGATCATATAACTTTTCTGAACATTTCTTTCCATACTATAGTGTTTAACTTGATCATATAACTTTTCTGAACCTTCCTTTCCATACTATAGTGTTTAACTTGATGAGTTAAGTGGTTCCTATCATTATCATCATCATATGCCGTACCGGTTGGAGTAGGCGCTTATGTCCTTCCACAATCTTCTATCCACAGTACATCGTATGAGGTCTGTTGTTGACTGTTTTCCATGCCACAACATCAATCTATCTAGTATCTTCTCTCTTTGTCGTCCCCAATCTCTCTTTCCCTGTATTTTGCCAGTTGTAACCAAGTGTTCTAACTTTTCTCTTCTCATGTTGTGTTCGAAAAATGTTTATCGTTTCTTTGTCATTTAATTTAGGAGTTTCCTTTTGTGTTAACCTCTTTGTGAATGTTCTCGTAGGTCTTTTTAACTATCCAGAGAACCTCCAACATTCGTCTGTAAAATCCCATCTCTGTGGCCTTTAGTCATCTTTTTATTTGTTGTATCATCATCAAGTACCGGACCTGCCGGCGTAGGTGATCATGTCTCTCCACAATTTTTTATCCCGACAGTTATTTATCATTTCTGTTGTTGACCTTCTGCCAAGCCATTCTCTTAAGCTGTCTGGTATTTTTTTCTCTTTGCTTTTCTCTATCTCTTCGTCCCTCAATTTTCTCAGCTGTTACAATATATTCCAGTTGTTCTCTTCTCATTACACGGCCAAAAAATGATGATTGTTTCTTCCTAATATTTTTGTTTGCATACCCTCCATGATTCGCTTCCATATGTCAGAGTTGACTCTATATAGCACCGATGAACTTTCTTTCCCATTTCTATTAACATAGACATTGTATAAGACGTTTTTCATTTTCTGTAATGCTATTTTCCTATGAACTATTCTGCTCGTTACGTGCGAACAGAAGATACACCCCAAAGCATTGACCTACACTGTTCTGAACACCTAATCTACCTTTAATGTTAAAAGTAATAGAGTGTTTTAATAGTAAAGTAAGTAAAAATAAAGTAAGAGTAAAGTTTATACTATTTTATTCGATAGTTCATCCTCATTAAACATTGGGCAACTAAGTGAAGCAAAGTAAAATAAAATAAAGTCAAACAAAGTAAAAGTAATATAAAGTAATTAATGTAAAGCAAGCTGTAAACGACAACCAATTATGCCACAAGAATCTGTCTGGCAATGCGAGCCTAGACAAAAAGAAATGTATCAGATGGACCAATGTGGAAATAACAAACATATATGCGTAGGTCTACACAGCACACACTTCGTCAATAACTTGATCCATCTGTTTAATTCAGACATTTACTGTCTAAATAATCCTCAAATAAATCAAACTATTTAAAAAATAATACATGTCTATTTAAGAACCCGGATTGAGAACTCTGGGCGGGGACACAGACTTAATTTATTTACTCCCAGGTTGGTTGCTTCAACAAAGGGCAATAATTGAATAAACTCCGCTTTGATGTGCGCTGCGGTTAAGAAGCTGTGGTTCGTGATCTATTTAGTGTAGACAAAGATAGGATCTCAGTGAATGTGATGATAGATGAGAAGTGAGACAAGACTAGGATCTCGGTGAATGTGATAATAGATGAGAAGTGAGACAAGACTAGGATCTCGGTGAATGTGATAATAGATGAGAAGTGAGACAAGACTAGGATCTCAGTGAACGTGATAATAGATGAGAAGTGAGACAAGACTAGGATCTCATTGAATGTGATGATATATGAGAAGTGAGACAAGACTAGGATCTCAGTGAATGTGATAATAGATGAGAAGTGAGACAAGACTAGGATCTCAGTGAATGTGATAATAGATGAGAAGTGAGACAAGACTAGGATCTCGGTGAATGTGATAATAGATGAGAAGTGAGACAAGACTAGAATCTGAGTAAATGTGATAATAGATGAGAAGTGAGACAAGACTAGGATCTCAGTAAATGTGATGATAGATGAAAAGTGAGACAGAACTAGGATCTCAGTGAATGTGATGATAGATGAGAAGTGAGACAAGACTAGGATCTCAGTAAATGTGATGATAGATGAGAAGTGAGACAGAACTAGGATCTCAGTGAATGTGATAATAGATGAAAAGTGAGACAAGACTAGGATCTCAGTAAATGTGATAATAGATGAAAAGTGAGACAGAACTAGGATCTCAGTGAATGTGATGATAGATGAGAAGTGAGACAGAACTAGGATCTCAGTAAATGTGATAATAGATGAGAAGTGAGACAAGACTAGGATATCAGTGAATGTGATGATAGATGAAAAGTGAGACAGAACTAGGATCTCAGTGAATGTGATGATAGATGAGAAGTGAGACAAGACTAGGATCTCGGTGAATGTGATAATAGATGAGAAGTGAGACAAGACTAGGATCTCAGTGAACGTGATAATAGATGAGAAGTGAGACAAGACTAGGATCTCAGTGAATGTGATGATAGATGAGAAGTGAGACAAGACTAGGATCTCAGTGAATGTGATGATATATGAAAAGTGAGACAGAACTAGGATCTCAGTGAATGTGATGATAGATGAGAAGTGAGACAAGACTAGGATCTCAGTGAATGTGATGATAGATGAAAAGTGAGACAGAACTAGGATCTCTGTGAATGTGATGATAGATGGGAAGTGAGACAAGACTAGGATCTCGGTGAATGTGATAATAGATGAGAAGTGAGACAAGACTAGGATCTCGTTGAATGTGGTAATAGATGAGAAGTGAGACAAAGCTAGGATCTCACTGAATGTGAAGAGAGAAGAGAAGTGAAACAAAGCTATTATATCGGTCAATGTTATGAGAGAAGAGAAGTTATATTTTATAGTCTATAGCGACATGAAAGTGCGTAAGGATTCGAAGACACGAAGAGAAGGTATTGTAGACAGTGCAATGAAGAGAACCATGAGCAAGAGATAAGGAAAATAATTTAGTAAAAAATAAAGATTTAGTGGAAATAATATACGGAAAGATAAAGAATGTTTGGAACAAGTGGAAGATTAGATTCTGGAAGGAAACATTAATGCAACCGCTTTTTGTATGACGTACATAACACTAAGGTATTAGGCCACATAGGGAGCCGCGATAGCTCAATGGTTAGTGAACTGGACTACAACAGACAAGGGGTAGGGTTCGATCCCAACTGACGGCTCCGGGTTCACCCAGCCTTAAATGGGTTCGGATTTTTTCTGGGAAAGTAAAGCAGCACGGGCGTAATACCGACCACATTACCCCAAAAATCATGTGCTGAAGGTCTGTAAAATATAGGGTCATTAACACCATATTTCCCTATACGCCACTTGGCGTGACGGGGGTACTTTACTTTTTTTTTTTTTATTAAGCCACATGATAATTAACAGAAGAAATACAAATTGGGACGAATGGGGGGAATTGGTTGGTCTCCAGGCAAGCCGTCTCTGGAAACAGAGAGGTTGTTAGTTCAAATCCCGGCTGCACCAGTTGGGATTTTTATTTGTGAATTTCTCTCTGCCGCTACCAGCTCAGGTCTCAGCAACGAGGCCCGGCTTGAAACGTCAATTACTCATCGACAGAAACAAATATGAGTACCTCCTTAGTCGGAGTCATCTGCATGTGCAGCGAAGGACCCATGTGCACTCGTCTGCCAGGGAAAAACTGATTAATGCGCAAAATTTAGTTCCTAGTCTCTAACAGACAAAAAGAAAGGCAAGCTCAGTAACAGAACTCTGGTTTACCAAGGACAATAGGTTGGGTTCTGTCCCCTGATGCATATTTCTGGCGATGAAATTAAACACTGACTACGATACTAGACAGAAATATGCGGACGTCATACAAATATGGGTACTAACTTCATTTTTCGTATACCCTTCACTGTAGGTTTTTAATATAATATATAAAGCACAATAAGAGAACGGAAATCTGCTCGCGAGTTAACGGGAATAATAGAACAGAGTGAGAGATGCCTAAAATAAAGGAAATAATGGAACAGTGTAAGATGTAGCAGAGATAAATGGACTAATGGGACAGCGTGAGAGATAGCAGATGTAAAGGAACTAATGGGACAGCGTGTGAGATAGGAGAAATAAATGGAATAATGGGACAGCGTGAGAGATAAGAGAAATAAATGGAATAATGGGACAGCGTGAGAGATAAGAGAAATAAATGGAATAATTAGACAGCGTTAGAGATAGCAGAAATACAGGGAATAATGGGACAGCGTGAGAGATATCAGAGATAAAGAGAATGAGGAATAAATAATAGATACCAATATAAACGAGATCTCGCATGATGCACAGAGAAGCAGAGAAAGAGAGAGAGAGAGAGAGAGAGAGAGAGAGAGAGAGAGAGAGTGGGGTTGAAACTTATAAAAGTAGGAAAAAACTAAACTTGTTAAAAATTAGAGTAGAGAATTGTATGAAACGATCTAAGGTAAGAGAGGATATGTAAGAATTTAAAAAGGAACAGAAAAGAAGGCCAACAGCTGAAAGGAAACGATAATTGAAAATATATTTTTCCGGTCTGTTGTACTATTACCACCAAGAAACATCTCATACAAACTAAATCATTCAATATTGTGCTATCAATGCCAAACATGGTCACTTACATCTAAGCACAAAAGAAAGCTGGCGTCACCACAGAGACATGATGTCTGAGAATAGCAGTTTAAGTAAGCAGGAAAGACATAATAAGAGAAGGAGTAGGCATTGAGCCAATCCTAAGCTACATAAAGAAACAACAAATAAAATTGGTTTGCCCATCTAAAAAGAATACCGTGTGATTCCTTACCACAAAAAGCTTATATTAAAAAAGAAGGGTAACGATCAAAAGGCAGACCCAGAGTAAGACGAAGAACAGACATCAAAGAAATGTTACAACAGCATAAATTGACAACGAGTGAGGCCGCCAAATGTGTGAGAACCAGAACGGGTACACGAGGACGTAAAGAAAGAAGAAAGTATATTTTACTTCAAACTGATATTTATATCTCAATTCTACACTGTCTTTCTTGATATAACACGACTCTGGTAGCGACAAAAGAGTGCTAAAGGATTCGAAGACACGGAGGATATTGGTGTCCTTACAGAACGTAATCATTTGGGTAAAGAAGAAATGGAAGGCCGGAGTGCTAAAAAATACCGAGGATAACAAAAAGAAGTAAGAGGTGATTATGGAATACCGCTATTTGTGTGTGCCAAATGTTTGAGTCGCATCTCTTTTTGGAGAATAATTCAAGCCCAATCTAGGAAAGGACACACAAATCGATGAGAACATTTTTCTGACCTTTCTTTTTAATCAGGTTAGCCCATAGTTGTATGTGAGCTTGACCCTTGTACCCGGAAATCAATAACAATTACTGGCCATTAATGAATGAAAGAACCATTTACTGAAACGAACACGCCTATTTGTGATTTACATCTTAAGGCCAGGGTTCACCATTCTGGGTATTTTGTGCGGGCCGAAAAAAGTCGACCGGAATTTCGATTTCTTTCCAATGAAATGCCCGTACTGTTTGTGACAGGATTGAAGTGGCGTTCTCGATAAGACGAGGCAAATTTACGATTCTGAAAACTGGAATCTCGTTGATCTAACCCAGTGCACCCTAGGCCTATATTTAAACATCCGAAGCCTATATGTGTCTTATTCATATTCATTGAGTCTCCTTCGTTTCTAGTTGTTGAAATTTACCAGAAAAAGAAAAGGCTTTCTTTTTGAAGAAATAGCAGATTTTATTATGTGTATTTTGCCTTAATCATGAATCTCATTTATGATTAATTTCATATACAATGATTCATGCACTCGGGTTTAAATCCTACTAGAAGCTGTGGTAATTTTTCAAAAATAGGAAAAATTAATGTTACCCTCCTAGATCTTCTGGGTAGTGAGATCCTATGTCTAGCCCTCTCTGGGTAGTGAGATCCGATGTCTAGCCCTCTCTGGGTAGTGAGATCCGATGTCTAGCCCTCTCTGGGTAGTGAGATTCGATGTCTAGCCTTCTCTGGGTAGTGAGATTCGATGTCTAGCCCTCTCTGGGTAGTGAGATCCGATGTCTAGCCGTCTCTGGGTAGTGAGATCCGATGTCTAGCCCTCCTGAATAGCGGCAATAAATAGGTTGTTCCGTGTGCACTTGCGCACGTTAAAGAACCCTTGACGATTAAAATCGAAAATAGTAGGTCATATGTCGCTGCCCGGGCAAAATTGTCAGCAGAAACCTACCCACACCGTGCATCCCAGGCGTGCTACGGAATTCGTGCACATGGGCTAGGATTCTCCTCGGATTTTCTCGAGGCTCTTGAGGGGGATATCGCAGCACCTATGGGTTTGTCTAGTGTGCAGTGATGATGACCCTAACAACAATATCAAGATGATACATTTTATGAATTAATGCAATGAAGAGATCGCGAAAGGGGCTATACTTGGTATTTAATTATTTGTACATACGATGTCGTACTATTGTTACATTTTTATACCAACTATGTTTTACCATGTGTTACTTTAGTTTACCATATATATGAGCATATTATGATCTGTTAACTATTGTCAATAAACGCAAAATGAAAAGGTCTGGCCTCGTAACTCGATCGTCTTGTCTGACAAAGAGTATTCTACAAGGGACTGTGAAATTGACCAGAAGATGTGTGTGTTAGACAGAGAAAGAGGTGGGCAGGCAATCAAACAATGGACAGGACTCGATTTTGCAGTCTCAAAGAATGACTGAAGATATAGATAAATGGAGAAAGTTGACAAAAGTCTATTAGCGGTGTCTAAATGGCCCCCGGGGATTATGGGGCGAAGAAGAAGACTACGAGGACACTATACAACGCTCTTGATATGAACGTAACTGGGGGCCTCGGTAGCCGAGTTGGGAAAACCACCCGACTGGGGCCTCGGTAGCCGAGTTGGGAAAACCACCCGACTGGGGGCCTCGGTAGCCGAGTTGGGAAAACCACCCGACTGGGGGCCTCGGTAGCCGAGTTGGGAAAACCACCCGACTGGGGGCCTCGGTAGCCGAGTTGGGAAAACCACCCGACTGGGGGCCTCGGTAGCCGAGTTGGGAAAACCACCCGACTGGGGGCCTCGGTAGCCGAGTTGGGAAAACCACCCGACTGGGGGCCTCGGTAGCCGAGTTGGGAAAACCACCCGACTGGGGGCCTCGGTAGCCGAGTTGGGAAAACCACCCGACTGGGGGCCTCGGTAGCCGAGTTGGGAAAACCACCCGACTGGGGGCCTCGGTAGCCGAGTTGGGAAAACCACCCGACTGGGGGCCTCGGTAGCCGAGTTGGGAAAACCACCCGACTGGGGCCTCGGTAGCCGAGTTGGGAAAACCACCCGACTGGGGGCCTCGGTAGCCGAGTTGGGAAAACCACCCGACTGGAGGCCTCGGTAGCCGAGTTGGGAAAACCACCCGACTGGGGGCCTCGGTAGCCGAGTTGGGAAAACCACCCGACTGGGGGCCTCGGTAGCCGAGTTGGGAAAACCACCCGACTGGGGGCCTCGGTAGCCGAGTTGGGAAAACCACCCGACTGGTGGCCTCGGTAGCCGAGTTGGGAAAACCACCCGACTGGGGGCCTCGGTAGCCGAGTTGGGAAAACCACCCGACTGTGGGCCTCGGTAGCCGAGTTGGGAAAACCACCCGACTTGGGGCCTCGGTAACCGAGTTGGGAAAACCACCCGACTGGGGGCCTCGGTAGCCGAGTTGGGAAAACCACCCGACTGGGGGCCTCGGTAGCCGAGTTGGGAAAACCACCCGACTGGGGGCCTCGGTAGCCGAGTTGGGAAAACCAACCCGACTGGGGGCCTCGGTAGCCGAGTTGGGAAAACCACCCGACTGGGGGCCTCGGTAGCCGAGTTGGGAAAACCACCCGACTGGGGGCCTCGGTAGCCGAGTTGGGAAAACCACCCGACTGGACTACCGACGTTCGGACAACCCGTGTTCGATTCCCGCTGGGAGCAGTGTGAATTGTACTCGTGGTTGGAACAAAAAAAATACCCCCACGGTCGACCCAGCCGTTGGCAGAAATGGGTACCAGGGTATTACCCTGGGAAGGTGAGGAATGTCGCTTCGCATCTGAGTTTCGATGCTTGAGGCGACACTATACAGAAATCTCCGAACATTTCTGGATAGGCGGCCGAGCACATATGGGTGTAAACTCGCGTGCTAAGACGCCGGTTCAAGTCTCGTACTTTATCTTATCTTACCTTTACGTAACTGAATGGGAAGAGTTTGAGATAAGCGTAGATCCAACTGGAGGCAGAGAGTAAACGCTGGCCAGAACCCACCGGGAACTCAATTTGAGAAATCTTGTCGACTTTAGACGCGCTAAGAGGTTAAAACAGCGTCATCCTTCCATGGGCATTGAATCTGTCTTTTCTCAAGACCAATACTTCAATATATGTTCTAATGCTACTACTTCTTCTACTACTGCTTCTACTACAACTATTACTGCTATTACTTCTTCTTCTACTACTGCTTCTACTACAACTATTACTGCTACTACCTCTTCTTCTACTACTGCTTCTACTACAACTATTACTGCTACTACCTCTTCTTCTTCTACTACTGCTTCTACTACAACTATTACTGCTACTACCTCTTCTTCTACTACTGCTTCTACTACAACTATTACTGCTACTACCTCTTCTTCTACTACTGCTTCTACTACAACTATTACTGCTACTACTTCTTCTTCTACTACTGCTTCTACTACAACTATTACTGCTACTACCTCTTCTTCTACTACTGCTTCTACTACAACTATTACTGCTACTACCCCTTCTTCTACTGCCACTGCTTCTACTACAACTATTACTGCTACTACTTCTTCTTCTACTGCCACTGCTTCTTCTACAACTATTACTGCTACTACCTCTTCTTCTACTACTACTGCTTCTTCTACAACTATTACTGCTACTACCTCTTCTTCTACTACTACTGCTTCTTCTACAACTATTGCTGCTACTACCTCTTCTTCTACTACTACTGCTTCTTCTACAACTATTGCTGCTACTACCTCTTCTTCTGCTACTACTACTGCTTCTACTACAACTATTACTGCTACTACTACTACTTCTGCTTCTTCAGCTACTACTATTACTACTACTGCTACTGCAGATACTACTGCTACTACTACTATTACTGTTACTACTATTACTATTACTATAACTGCTACTGCTACTTTTACTACCACTACTACTACTATTACTACTGTTACTATAACTGCTACTTCTACTACCACACCACTAGTGCTACAACTACTATTACTACTACGACCACTGTGTCGCTTTGTTAATGTGTTGTCCCTCCCCTAAGTAAAGCTGCAACCTTAGCCTTTTTTCAATTTTTTATTTTTAGTATCATCAGCTTTACATTATCTTTGCATTTGTGTGCACCTGATGCATTTATATGCTGTTTAGCCCTTTACTACTACCAGCACTACAAATTCAAATACTAATTTAGGAAGATTTGAATAATCTTTTTGCTAAGCACACGCCATTCAAAACTACAGTAGTCATCAAGTTACAATTAAAGCATGAAAATATTGTCCAATGTTTGACAAATGTTGATATTAATGTTATCTTTACAATATAAAAAAACACGATTACTAGAAATATAAAATGTAGATAAGATAAAGCAGAAGAAAAGAAAGAGAATAAGGTGGGGAGAGAAGTAGTTATGTACAAAGAAGACACATAAACGGCAAAAGAACAAAGGAAAAAAAAATTAAGTTAGTGTTGAAGACAATTAAAGAAAATGAACAAATAGAAACGTTGAAAGAGAAGATTAGAAGAAGCTGAATAAATATATGCACAATAAGAGTAAGACAAACAATATAAAAAAGAGAAAAAGCAAGAATACAGATTTACAACAGAAACAATGATTCTCTAGCTACGCTTGTACACTGGCCGCAACTCCTGCTGAGAATTCCATAACAATTATAAAGGGGCAACTCTGCAATCGTAGAAACGTACTCCTGATACAAACAGATTTACGTCCCTTGAGTTCACAGTCCGTGACATGTCCACACATTTCTTGGCGAACATTTAATGGACTATAGAAAGGTTGAAAATTTAATAAACTTCGGATGTAAAAGAGCTCGTGTATACTAGACACACAGTTGAACGTTAGATACAAGATGACAAGAATTGAGTCTTTATTTGAAACACTCTCCCATTAATGTGATCTTATTGCCTTTCGTCGATTTTCCACTTCATTCACCCTACATTGTTTCTGGCGTTCTTCCATTAGCATTCACGACTATAGCTCGTTTCATAACTCGTGCCCAACTTTTAAAATCGATAGCTTTTTAACCGCTTGTTGTAAGTTGTTCAAAATTTGCATGTAAAGTTATAATGATTAGAACCCACAGGGAATTAATTTCATTAAAAAAAACATTTGGTTATTATTGTTGCTTATTTGATTTATATAAATTTATAACGACCCATTGATGTAGTCAAAACTTAATGTTTACAGTATTTTAAGTTAAAAATAGCGAGTAAAAATCCATACACGGTAAAATTGACGTGTTTGCACGCTTTCGCCGTGGTTTTGTGACACAATTAGACACTTGAGAAATTGTGTGTTCCATTTCCGTTCTTTCAGAGGTGTAGACGTGGAACAATAACATTTATCATGAGTTTTAAAATGAAATTCTGCAGTTTACAAAACATCGCAATAAAAATGTATGACTATTTTTGCAAAGAGGCTAAACGAGGAAGATTATTTCATTCTTTAGAAAACCCTGAGAATAGGACAAGACACATTTTGGATTTATCTAAACGGTCATTTAATCGCTGGATGCAAGCACGTGACCGTCAATGTTCAAAATATACAAAATCACAAGGAAGAGCAAAAATGTTGGATAATTTCGACAGTGAACTTATTAGAAGTGAAATTCGCAAAATGTTGGGTATGAATGAAACTGTTACAATAAGAAAATTTAAAGTATCGCTGAAAAAGAACAACAGTATTGAAATATCAAAGTCTACATTATGGAGGAATGTGAGAGCTGCAGGCTTTACATTCAGAAAGTATTCCAATGGACGAAACATTATCTGTGAGAAGCCACATATAGTAGTCATGAGAAGCAAGTACTTACGTGAAGTAAAAGAGGTGCAAAGGCAAAGTTATGATATTGTGTACTTGGATGAAACATGGATCAATGCTCACCACACTAACCAAAGGGAATGGCAGTCATCAGATGGAAAGATTAAGAGATTAATACCTAGCAGCAAAGGACAGCGCTTGATAATACTCATGCAGGTAGTCGACAACATGGACTAATACAGAATGCAGAGCTCATTTTTCTTTCAAAATCCATAGACAATCGGGATTATCACTCTGAGATGAATGGTCACATATTTAGACATTGGATTGAAAATTCTGTTCTCCCATCACTAGATCGACCATCTTGCCTAATAATGGACAATGCAGCGTACCACAACATTGTTGCACTTGAAGATAAAGTCCCGACGTCATCCAGTACAAAAGATGCTATTAAGATATGGCTCACAAGAAGCACATACAATTTAATAACATGTACTTAAAACCTGAATTACTATCTCTAGTAAAGCAAAAACAAAGGACAAAGATTTTTCAAATAGATAAGATTATCCAAGAGCACGGTCATATAAGTTTGAGGCTGCCACCTTAACCATGCTCATTTAAATCCAATAGAACTAATCTGGGCAAAATTAAAAGGACAAGTGGCAGATGAAAATACAACATTCAAAATATGCGATGTAAAGACTCTTGCTAATCTCGCTTTATTAAATATAGACAAAGATTATTGGGCTAAATGTGAAGACCACGTCTTAAAACAGGAAGAGGAATATTGGAAAAATTATGGTTTGTGGAATGTTCAATCCCAAACAGTTATTAATCTTTTAGACTCGTCTGATTCAGAATGAAAGTATATAGCCCCCACAATGTTGGCCCCTATATTACCTTAAATTAGTTCAACAAACGGTCCTTTTCAGGACCACACAACTATGAAAATTGGACATACAGGTATACTTTGATATTATCGTCCGTCCTCGAACTGAGAAGACAATAATTCTCCTGGTGTTTTGTCTTATTAGGTTATTTCCCCATTACGGCCACGCCTTTACCTAGTGAAAATTAATCATAGACCAGCAACTACGGTAATTTCTATTATTTAGGGGTTTAAAATTTACAATTTTGACAAACATCAAAGAAATTCGCCGCTTTAAGAAAACTGCAGCTGCAAGATATTTGTTAAATATACATTTAAAGGGTCTTTTGCATTCTAATAACATTTGGAAAATTTCAACAGTTTTTAACAAACGGTTACTGAGTAATAGCGTTTTGAAGTTGGGCAAGTGATTTGAAACGAGCTATAGTATAGAAGTTAAAAAAAAAGGTAAAGTGCCCTGTCACGCCAAGTGGCGTATAGAGAATATGGTGTTAGTGACCGTGATTTTTAGACATTCGGCAAATGATTTTTGGGGTAATGTGGTTGGTATTACTCCCGTGCCGCTTAACTTTCCCAGAAAAAATCCGGTACCCATTAAAGGCTGAGTGAACCTCGAGGCCATCGGTGAGAGCCAGACAATAATGTAACTCCACAAAAAAAAAACAGATATATCTCAATGCCGTATGCGTATGGTAACAACAACCATCTGTCTTAATTAACCCTACATTCTGTAACCTTTGTCTGTATCTCTCACGATAGTTGACTGTTAAATGCATCAAGCCTACTAAAAGGAATATTGGAAGGGAAAATAGAAGGTTAAAGAGGCAGTGGCAGACCAAGACTAACATGGACGAGTACATCAACAGATGGAAAAGTTAGCCTATGACAATCTGTACCATCAAAACAAGATACAGAGTGGAATGACGCTCCATGATAGTAAAGCTTCGATGCGGAGACGGTACTCAATGATGATGATGATATGCATTAAATGTAGGGAGCAGGACTCAGTCGTGGTCAATGCGGAGATCAACGGTCTCATCTGGGATAACACCGATGAGAAAGATGCAGTCATCTATACAGACGGATCTGTAATACGACACAAAAGGAGTGCATGGGTATTTACAGCACGATCTGCTGGCAGAATATTCAAGGAAGATAGTGGTTCATACATTATGAACACGAGTAGCATGACGATGGAGGTGATGACAGTGATCAGGGCATTCATCTGGTTAGAGTCACAAAACTACACACACGACTGCACACTGAGTGATTCGATGAGTATGATAAAAAAGTAGTGGCGGGCTCTGTACGCAGGCAATGGTTAGAGTCATTGCAGAAGTCAAAAATACGTAAGGTCACCTTTGTCTACGTCTCATGATATGCGGGAGTACGGGTAACTGAAAGAGCGGGCAGGTTGGCTAGCTGCGCTATTGTTGAGGACGGTCAACCGATGGAAGGGGCAGATATAATTAATGTTCTCCGGAAAGTGGGAAGGACACATGACTTCGACATCCATGAATCCACGCCAATCCTTCGGAGAAAGAGATGGGAGTTAAGATGGGCACAGCCAGAAATGAGAAACTTATTGGTCGTGTAAGAAGACAAATCAACCAATACTGAACTGGAGTCGTCAGTCGCTGGACACTGCGAGACTTACTGAGGAGGGGATCTGAGCAGCTATGGACATGTTCGTAGTGCAATGATGATGACCCGCTAATAACTCAATAACTCAATGCATTGTGCCGTGTATAGTCTTTCTCGGTTTAGTCACTCTTTCTATCTAGCCGATCTCAGTATAATCACTCTTTCTATCTAGCCGATCTCAGTATAATCACTCTTTCTATCTAGGCGATCTCAGTATAACCTCTCTTTCTATCTAGCCGATCTCAGTATAATCACTCTTTCTATCTAGGCGATCTCAGTATAACGACTCTTTCTATCTAGCCGATCTCAGTATAACCACTCTTTCTATCTAGGCGATCTCAGTATAACCACTCTTTCTATCTAGCCGATCTCAGTATAACCACTTTTTCTATCTAGGCGATCTCAGTATAACCTCTCTTTCTATCTAGCCGATCTCAGTATAATCACTCTTTCTATCTAGGCGATCTCAGTATAACGACTCTTTCTATCTAGCCGATCTCAGTAAAATCACTCTTTCTATCAAGGCGATCTCAGTATAACCATTCTTTCTATCTAGCCGATCTCAGTATAATCACTCTTTCTATCTAGACGATCGCAGTATAACGACTCTTTCTATCTAGGCGATCTCAATATAATCACTCTTTCTATCTAGACGATCTCAGTATAACGCCTCTTTCTATCTATGAAGGCAACGAAAAGAACAAATAGATTGAACGATTTTTCGATCGCATTAGATATAAAGCAAATAAATAAAACATATATTAAGAACCTCAAAGTGGTGGGTAGAATAAATTTCTTTCAATAAGAGAAATTACGTTGTTATTGAGATTATGTGGTCTTGAAGAAAAGACTGACATTGTCAGAACAGAACGATATTCTGGACAAATGAAAGAACTGTCAACCAACACCTACTGGTACAGGCAATCGTTGATTGCTGATGAACATTTTGAGAATAAGATCTATGGATGTTTTTGGAGTCTGGTGATTATGATCCTAAAATAACTTAAAAAGATTTCTAGCCCTCCTCTTCCTCATTTTATCTCTACCTCGAATTTATTTTCAGTTGCTATCTTTTGTTTTATGTCCTGGAAAACTTGTAACTATTTCAAGTCTCTCCCCCCCCCCACCTTTCCAATATCATTTTTATGCTGATTTGTAAGTTTGTGTTAACTATGTTCATTGTCATATGTTAAGCCATCTAAGTATGTATTTTAAGATGTTTTTAATTGTCACTATAAGGGAGCCGCGACAGCTCAGTGGTTAGTGAACTGGACTACCACGGACAAGGGGTAGGGTTCGATCCCAACCGACGGCTTCCGGGTTCACCCAGCCTTAAATGGGTACCGGATTTGTTTCTGGGAAAGTAAAGCAGCATAGGCGTAATACTGACCACATTACCCCAAAAACCATGTGCTGAAGGTCTGTAAAATATAGGATCTAACACCATATTTCCCTATACGCCACTTGGCGTGACGGGGGTACTTTACTTTTAATTGTCACTATTGAAACTATTCTGTACACTATAATTTGCTATAGACATTGTGTATTACATCAAACTATCTGTTTTATTTATTTTTAAAAAAAAAAAGCAACACAAGATAGCGACACTTTTCATACACAAAGTATAATGAACAAGACATTTGACTTTGAAAAAAAAATCCCGATGTATAACCAACAGAATACTTGGTTACAACTGGTAAAATACATAGAAAGAGAGATCATGGACGACAAAAATAGAAGATACTGGATAGCTTAGTGTCGCAAATAGTCAACAACAGAATTGATACCATGTACTGAGGATAGAAAATTGTCGAACAACATGATTGCCTGCATAATCTGATATGGTACATGATGATGATGATAACAATGTATCACAGCTTTAACTGATAAAGAGTTAATGTTTACCAAAAAACCTTGACCAATGACCTTGAATTTACGTAAATGGGCTTGATTTGTATTCCACATGGACTCAAAGACCGACTACCTGACCTAATTATAGTTCTTTCACAAATTCATGCCCACAGAGTTGATCAATTATCTCGGAAACTGTTTGATGAATTTCTGTAATTCTTTTTCATGAAATTTTATTTTTTTCACCGACCTTCAGATTTTATAACATTTAAGTACAAAGGTAGTCTGGATTTTGCACAAATCGTTGTTTGTTATATAATTTTTAGGAAAATATCAAACCGCTTGCTCTAGTCATTACATTTTACTGTAAATTATGTTAATTTTCTAACAGTGCAAGCCAAAGGCGTATCCGTATTGCAATGAATAGAGCAAAATTTGTCATTTGATTTTATAGCTTCGTCATAAAGACAAGTAAACTTCCTTGCTTGACCATCGCCTCTGCAGAGTCAACATTCTGTCCTATCCATCGATTGAAAGACTTTCTATTTATATTTAGAGCTACCCGTGTTCTGTTTTCTGTTTTTTTTTTTTTGTATCGTAATATGGATATGTGGAAATAATTAATATGCTGGAGAAATTAAACATTGATGGCAAGGATCTGCGAATCATTAAAAAAAAACATGTACTGGCAACAAACAGCAGCTATACGAATTAACAACCAAACAGGACAATTTCAACTTATAAAACAAGGAGTCCGACAAGGCTGTGTTCTGTTGCGGGATTTGTTTTCACTTTACACCGAACATATTAAGAGATCTATAGTGGACAAAAAAGGAATTGAAGTCAACGGTCACAACATAAATAATTTGCGATATGCGGATGATACAGAGAGACAGAGAATGAACTACAAGAAATGATAAACATATTATTAGAAGAAAGCAACAAGAAAGGTCTCAGTCCTAATAGTAAGAAAACAGAAGTAATGGTCATATCGAAGAAGCAATCACCACCAGCATGCAGCATAAACATAAACAGGACAAATTTGAAACAAGTACAACGTTTGAAATACTTGGGCACAATAATAACATCAGACGAAAGATGCATCACAGAAATAAAAAAACAGAATAGCTCAGGCCAAAATAGCATTTCAGAAAATGAAAAAATATCTTATGCAACAAAATCTATGTCAATAGAAATGAGAAAGAGAGTTCATCGGTGCTAGATAGAACCAATTCTGACCTATGGAAGCGAATCATGGACAGTAGAGAAACAAATGAAAAGACGATTAGAGGCCACAGAGATGGGATTTCTCAGAAGAATGTTGAAAGTTCCCTGGACAGCTAAAAAAGACCAATGAAGAAGTTCTCGATGTGGCAAACACAAAAAGGGAGTGCCTAAAAACATCATGAAGAAACAATCAACATTTTTCGGGCACATCATGAGATGAGCTGGAATACATGGTTACAATTGGCAAAATAAAAGGAATGAGAGATCGCGGACAACAAGGAGAGAAAATACTGGATAGCTTGATGTCATGGCATGGAAAGCAGTCAACAACAGAACTGATACGATGCACTGTAGATAGAAGATTGTGGAAGAACATGATCGCCTACGCCAACCGGTATGATACATGATGATGAATATAACCGACCACTTTTAGATTCCTTGCAAAAGTGCATGCACAATAACACAGTTGCCTTTTGCATAGCGATGAATTTACACTTTAAACTCTTCATGGTTTTAAAAATCAAGTAGTCACTTCACAACAGCTTACGAATTATATATATATATATATATATATATATATATATATATATATATATATATATATATATATATATATATATATTGTCAAAATACGCCTCTGGACCAATTTAACAAGAAACCAAAAATGAAATCACCAAAAAATAAAAACCTCGGAGTGGCGCGAGTCTTACAAATTAAGAGTGCGAAACGATGCTAAGGTGTGTGGTGTGCACGTGAAATTTGCCTTTTTTAATTGGTGAGCTGATTACAACAATGTGGGTATTGTAAAATCCTATAATTTAGGACAAGCAAGAAAATCATATTTTTATTTACCTCATATAAGCAAAAATCTTTTCCTAAATGCATGAAAGTAGGGCAAAAAATCAGACTGTAGGTCGGAGAAAAAATAAGATTTCATGAAAAATAATTACAGAAATTCATCAAACAGTTTCTGAGGTAATTAATAAACTCTGTGGGCACGAATTTGTGAACGAACTATAGCTACCGTAAAGTGCTAACTATCCTCTGCTGCGCGCCTGAGAGGTGAACCACCGAATCAGATTTTCTCTGTAAAAACACGATTTGTCTTGAGTCTCTCTCTAGAGAGCCAATATGCATACCACGACGGATTTCAGTGAAGAGATATTGTCATGAATGCTACAGATTTGTGTCCTTATCTGTTAGCATATGCGCCATTACATTAAAAGTACGTTATATTTGTCTATAGTTGAACACAATCATTCTGAAGACAACTTGTACTTTCTATACAAATCTTCAATAAGGTCAGATCGTGCAACATATCAGTGATGTATCAGATGTCGTTATCTACAATTCTTCCATTCTTGTTATCAGTTCATTGTTTATTTACATTGGAGTAAGTACTAGTGGTAGTACACCATCGCTGAAACATACAACTTTTGGTTGCAGTTTCTAGTTGTTTGGATTATTTTCTTCCTGGAATGTTGCACTAAGCCAATTTTTGTTTTTACATAATATCAGGTGACATGTCCTATGTAGAACGTTGCATTCACCACAGCCCGCCTGACAGCATTTCTGTCTGCAGTCAGCTCTGCCACTTCATATATTGACATCTTCAATGTCTCCTTGATGTCTTGAAACCACCTTATTTTTAGTTTGCTCCTGATGCGTCGTTTAGGAACCATGTCTTCCAGGAACCACGCCTTCCTTTATTGTTCTTTCCAGCACGCTGTGTCTTTTGGCGAGACCATAGTATTTTAATTTCCTCTCTAGATTGGTGTTTGTACGCCAGTTTCTTTTAATGTATACGTCTTTTAATGTCTTCATTATTTTTATTCGTATCTTAATGATTTTTTTTTTCTGTAGCATTTTGTTTCAAATTAATCGATTTTTTTTTTTTTTTTTTGCAATTTTGAGATTGCCCATAATTCACAATATCTTTTAAGTGTTAATTTAATTTGCTTAAATGTTTTCCGGGCTTCACGTTCATAGTTCAAGATTGATTTTATACAGCATTAATGAACACCTTCTTCTCTAGCATCGGATAATGACGTGTTTTAGTTCTGGTAAAACGCTGACAACTTTGTAACAAAACGTGTATCACAATTAACAGCACATTAGGGGGCCTCGGTAGCCTAGTTGGGAAAACCACCCGACTGGACTACCGACGTTCGGACAACCCGTGTTCGATTCCCACTGGGAGCAGTGTGAATTGTACTCGTGGTTGGAAAAAAAATACCCCTACGGTCGACCCAGCCGTTGGCAGAAATGGGTACCACGATATTATCCTGGGAAGGTGAGGAATGTCGCTTCGCATCTGAGTTTCGATGCTTGAGGCTACACTATACAGAAATATCCGAACATTTCTGGATAGGCGGCCGAGCACATATGGGTGTAAACTCGCGTGCTAAGACGCCGGTTCAAGTCTCCTACTTTACCTTTACCTTTACCTTTAACAGCACATTGCTTTAGATTTAACTTCACTTTTGTGACTGATATGAAATTTTCTTTTGCATGGACCGCTAGACATGACTGGTCATATTTCGTTGAATGAAAAACGGGACATTGGAATGGTAAAAACGGGACTGAGGAAAGTTATGTTATATACTTTGTTTGCGAACAAATAAAGTCATGAAAAGTTTCATCAACATCAGCATGAGTTAACAACTATTTTTCAGTGACAGAACCCGGGCACAATTGTAGATAGACGTCGGGATGGTCTAGTTTATCATGTACATCTGACAATTCGACTACTTGATTATATATATAAATGTGTCCATGATATTAATATAAAATTATAGATTATGATTTATTATTACAAAAATTTGAAAATGTCATTATCATCATTTGAGTGCCGTCTCCGCATCGAAGGTTGGCTACCATGGAGCGCCATTCCACTCTGTCTATTGCTTTGATGGTGCAGATTGTCATAGGTTGACTTGTCCATCTTTTGATGTTGCTTGTCCATGTTAGTCTTGGTCTGCCTCTGTCTGTTTTACCTTGTATTTTCCCTTCCAATATTACTTTTATTAGGCTGTTGTGTATTTTAACATGCCCAAAAAATGTCATTTGTCTTGTTCTAATTGTGTTTAGTAGTTCTCTTGTAATAAGAACAGGAGTAAGGCAGGGATGCATTCAGTCTCCATTTCTCTTTCTACTGGCCATAGATTGGATTATGAAAATAACTCAAAACAACAGAAATGGGATACAGTGGTCACTGCCCAAACAACTTGATGATTTAGACTTTGTTGATGATATAACTCTCCTATCACACAGCCATCAACAAATGCAGGATAAAATTAGCATACTTGATGAGAGATCACAGCAGCTAGGACTGAAGATTAATAGAGATAAGACCAACATTATGAGAATTAATGCAGTTGGAAATAACCAAATAAAATTAGGAGAAATACCTCTACTAGACGTTCAATCTTACATATATCTGGGCAGTAATATAGATAAGGAGGGAGGAACAGAAAATGATACCAAAATAAGGATATCAAAAGCAAGAGGAGCTTTTCTTGCACTGGGGAACATTTTCAACTCAAATGTTAAGTCGGTCCTATTATATGGCTGTTAAACATGGAGAACAACAAAATTGACAATCACAAAGATACAGACTTTCATTAATGGATGCTTACGCAGAATAAAAGGATGGAAATGGCAGGACAAAATCCCTAACATAGAATTATGGAAATGTACCAGTCAAATACCAATGGATAAAGAGATACATCGAAGACGATGGCGCTGAATAGGACACACACTACGTAAGCCAACTGAGAGTATTACAAAACAGGCACTTTTTTGGAATCCCCAGGGGAAAAGACAAAGAGGAAGACCAAGGGATTCTTGGAGAAGACAGATAGAAGCAGAGATGAAGATGATGGGGAAGACATGGAATGATCTTAAAAGAATGGCAAAAAACAGAACGACTTGGAAAGTGTTTGTTGAAGACCTATGCTCCATTAGGAGCTAAAAAGATAGAAGCAGAAGAAAGTTGTCTTTTCATTTTTAGTTGTTTTAAAACTTCATCGTTTTTTTACTTTTCTTTCCATCCAATTGTACCTATTCTATAAATCCATATTTCAAAGACTTCATTCAGAAAATGTAAGCTTTTTATATTTTGAACGAAACAGTTTATTCAAACGATGTATTGTTGGAAGACAGAAAAAAAAAACGGCACTATTTCTTTTGCCAGGTTGATTATACACAATTTGGGATCTCAGAATGTCAAGAAAGTCAACCACAGCTACCGCGCTGAAGTCGGACGTGTTGGGCCGAAAGGCGCAAATATCACAGTTTCACTGCAAACCACAATACAACGCAGACACGCCCACTTAACGTCATTTTAAAGGCGGATGACGAAGAGTTGTACCCGTTTAGTTATCGAAAGAACGCAAGCAACCACAGCTGTAATCTACGCTTGAGTATTGTCTTTTTTAATGGGGGAGGGTTGTATCTTTGTCACGTCGTTGAAAACATAAAATAAAACATTCAGGGAGCAGTATTCTTTACATAGGAGCACTAACCAAAAGAGGGAGCCGCGATAGCTCAGTGGTTAGTAAACTGGACTACCACGGACAAGGGGTAGGGTTCGATCCCAACCGACGGCTTCCAGATTCACCCAGCCTTAAATGGGTACCGGATTTTTTTCTGGGAAAGTGAAGCAGCACGGGCGTAATACTGACCACATTACCCCAAAAATCATGTGCTGAAGGTCTGTAAAATATAGGGTCACTAACACCATGTTTCCCTATACGCCACTTGTCGTGACGGGGGTACATTACTTACTAACCAAAAGACCTACATTGAACATGCTGCCGGTATTCTCCAGCGTCACAAACGCCCCCCCCCACCCCACCCAATCTAATTACAAATGTTTAAAATAATTAATGTGTTATCAGAACTAAACTCATTGCACTAGGTGTCCCACTAGGTCCAAAGATGTTGCTTCTTTCAGCCGATGACTAAATTCATGTGAACGTTAAGGCTTATCTGCTAGGTAAAGGTTGTTCCAGCTGAAGGCCTACTTGGCAGAAACGCCGACTTTTATTTTGTCCATTACCACGTAAAGCTGTCATCATATCACTTTCTTCTTCCTCTTTTCTTAGATCTGCTAGGTAAATACGCGTTCAATACTTCGACAGAACGTTTTATTTCCGCTATGTGTTTATCCTAACTCAGCCTTGGGCCTATGGTAGTATCAATTCTCCCTTGTGCTAATAATAACGGAAATCACTCAAACGTTGTCTTGTCTGTCATGTGACTTGGTGAATCGTTTGAGCAGCTTCAGAGAACAGAACTTGTTCTTCCGATTACGACGTCATTCATTGCTGTCTGTGAGTTGGTTACGTGTGGATATGTTTATTGTTCATGTTCTCAACATTTCTCTTTTTTCTATACTCTTTCTATTAATAAAT
The DNA here is from genome assembly GCA_032433765.1 of Megaustenia siamemsis. Taxonomy (NCBI): domain Eukaryota; kingdom Metazoa; phylum Mollusca; class Gastropoda; order Stylommatophora; family Ariophantidae; genus Megaustenia; species Megaustenia siamemsis. The sequence continues at coordinate 109,344,477 of JAVIAB010000073.1, read as the reverse complement.
AATTTGTAATTAGTTCATAACCATCATAATCAAGTATCATGCCTGTTGGCCTAGGTGATCATGTCTCTTCACAACTTTCAATCTCGACAGTTATTTTATCATTTATGTTGTTGACCTTCTGCCAAGCCATTCTCTTAAGCTATCTGGTATATTTTCTCTTTGCTTCACTCTGTCTCTTCGTCCCTCAATTTTGCCAGTTGTTACAATATATTCCAACAGTTCCGTTTTCATTACACGGCCAAAAATGATGATTGTTTCTTCCTAATATTGGAAATTGGCTCTATTTTTACTTTGGCCTTTTTCAGAACGTTTTTATTACTCTTCTTAGCTGTCCGTGGTATTCTCAACATTCTTCTGTAAAACCACATTTCTACAGACTCCGGTAATTTTCTTACCTGTTTGTCCTATTCCCATTGATTCACATTCATATGTTAAGACTGGCTCTACATAACATTTAGAAACTCTTTTTCTTATCTCTATTGTCAAAAATGGATTGCACAGTATTTTCCTCATGTTTTGGAAAGTTGCTTTTGTCCCTGAGTTATTCTGCATCTCACCTCTGTTGTACATCTACTACATTGATAATAACATTGTTCCAAGATATTTATATTCTTTTACCTGTTTTAATATTTTTCTACCTGTCTTTATTGTGCATTGCGGTGATGTCTTTTTCATTGTTGCTTCTGTCAGTTTGCTATTGAAGCTGAGTGATTATTTTTCATTGGGGCCTTGGTAGCTTAGTTGGGTAAAATCACCCGACTGAGCTACCGACGTTTCCCGCTGGGAGCAGTTGAGTTCTACTTGTGCTTGGGGATTAAAAAAAACCCAATACCCAGATGCTGGCTGATGTGGGTACCAGGTTAGTACTCTGTGAGGAATGCCGCCTCGCATCGTGAGTTTTTATGCTTAAAGCGACACTATCCAGAAGTCTCCGAACACTTCTAGATAGACGGCCGAGCACATATGGGTGAAAACTCGTGTGCTAAGACTCCTATTCAAGACTCGTACTTTACCTTTACCTTTATTTTCATAATTCATGATAATACTCGTATATTATAGCGCTTGAAAGACATAAAGAGCAAGTTAAATGGCAGCGCCATTTCTTTCTAGTTTTTATGAAAGTATAAGGATGACCAATTTGTGTCTTTCCGACTTAAGTCTTGAACATTGCTATTTGTCACGTGGTGTAAAAGCGAATGGCTGATTGGGTAGAGTCATGTCCTTCTTCAGATAAGCTGAACGAACGAGAGTTCGAAAACCGCTAGAACTCAACAAGTTACGAGATTTAGTTCAGGTTCAAGTACAAAATCTTACATGAACATTTCTGGCAGGGGCACTGAGCATGCGACTATTATTCTCTAGACTCTAGACCACAGAAGTATAGTCAGAATTGTGAAAAACCGCGTATGGATAGATTTAAACAAAAAGTTGTATACATGTGTGATGATATGATATGCATATGTGATGATATGGTATCTATATGTGATACTGAAGATTTTGCAAGAAAACCTCGTCTCAAATGCTTGGACTTTTCAGCTGCAATTATGCCGTTCAGGTTTATAATTAACAAGTATTAAGTAAGAATGCTGTAACCAAGAAATCAATGTGCCATTCTTTAGGTCCTGTACAAATGTTTCTTTTTCTCAAGATTCCTTTGTTTATCTCATGTTGTCTCTGCCTTACCCACCAGCACGCTCAGACAATATTCTGTGGCATCCTAATTTCTTCACTCTAGAATAAAACAATTTCAGAACAGAGCTAAAAAATCATATCGCATGAGAGGGCCCACAAGATGATAACATTCCCGAGAAAGGGGAGAGCAAGAGGAGGACCTCATCATCATCAAGTGCCGTGCCTGGTAGTGTAAGTGGTCATGTCAGTCAAACAACTTTCTATCTCAACAGCTATTTATCGGTTCTGTTGATAACATTACTTAGAAAGGGGAGAGCAAGAGGAGGACCTCATCATCATCAAGTACCGTGCCTGGTAGAGTAAGTGGTCATATCACTCAAACAACTTTCTATCTCAACTTCTATTTATCGCTTCTGTTGTTGAATTCCAACCAAAACATTCTCTCAAATTGTATCTCATCTTTCTCTCTGTTTTCCTCTATCTTTTCTCACCTCAATTTCTTCAATTGTTACAGCATCTTGAATCTGTTCATTTCTCATAATTTTGATCAGAAATATATGATTTTATGTGAAGTATCTCCAGCATAGAAATGAGCGTCGAAACCATCAAATTTGAACTAGCTGCTGTGTGAATGGAACAAGCAGCGATGAGGTTTTTTTCAATGACGTAAGGTGGATACAGTAAGACGGCTATCAACCGTTCACAACAGACCAACATGTTTTCTTCTTTTAATTTTATGCCAAAGAAATCTATCTATCTATCTATCTTTCGTTCGCCTGAAGCATTGTCTATATCTGCAATGTCGTTTCCTGTATAAATGTTACTGTCTTTTGTAATTCTTGCAGTGGCCCATATAGTTTTGTCTGTAGTGTTGTATCTATGGGCCAATGGATTTTCCTCAGTCTACTATATTCAGTGCAGTCTTGAAGTATGTGTTCAGCAGTCTGGGGCGCCTGTCCACATGTACAAGTAGTTGAGGTGCCGATCTTGAATTTTGTATACATGTGACTATGGAGTCGATTGTGTCCTGTTCTGAGACGTATAATGATAACTTGTTCATATCTATTCATATTATAAAAGGCATCCTGATTTGGGGCTTGTGGTCCTCTGATTGATTTGATTATCTGTTTCTTATGATGGTATGTAACAGGTGTATCTAGTTGTGTGCCTGTTGAACCTTCCTTTGCCAACTGATCTGCTTTCTCATTTCCTGGTATTCCACAGTGAGATGGGATCCACTGCAGGGCAACCCTGTGGTGCTTGCAGAGTTCAGTCAATAAGGTCTGCAGATGTGGTAATTTTCTGGATTGTAGTGCCTGGAGTACTGATCTTGCATCTGTCAAAAACACTACAGGCTGCGGGCTAAGATTAATGTTCAGCAGTTTTTCTATTGCTAACTTTATTGCTTGTATTTCTGCATCATAATTGTGACAATATTTCCCTGTTGCTATTTTATTCATATCCCTAGTGTTATTTGGGTATTCTATATATGCACCTGCTCCCCCATTTTTTACTGCATTCTGTGCTGATCCATCTGTATACACACGAATCCATAGGTCTTGTGGGTATTCTTCATCCAGGAAACTGAGAGTTATTGTTTTTCGCTGTAGACTATTCTGTTCCTCTTTATCAACTATTCCTTTCACTTCTGTCCGTATTTGAACTGATAATCCAGATTCCTCTGTCCAGGGAGTCTGTTCTGGTATGGGCAGTAGGGGGTTAACAGCTCTTGGCATGTCTGGTGTTTGTCTACTAATACGCTTGGCTTGGTGGATAAAACTGCTTCTCTTAAGTCGTCCCAATGCAAGATTTTGGAATCGGTCCTTCATTGGATGTCTCGGCATGCAAGCAAATTTTTCTGCCTGTATCAGCACCTTTGTGTCCCTCCGTTCTCTCAGTGCTGGTATCCTCCACAATTTCTCCATCTCTAATATTGGTGTTGATTTCATTGCTCCTGTGATGACCCTAAGTGCCTGGTTTTGTACTTTATCCAGTTCTTGAAGTGTGGTGTTTGATGCTGAACACCATGCAGATGATCCATATTCTAAATGTGGGCGTATATTCTGTTGGTAAACTTTACTTAGTATTTTCCCACTCGCACCCCACGTAGTTCCACACAGCTTTCTTAGAATAGCCAATTTTCTCCTTGCTTTTTGGGTTGCCTTATTTATCTGCTGTTTCCAAGATAGTTTGTTATCAAATGTAACTCCGAGATACGTAGCCTGTATGTCTTCTTTCACAGGCTCATTGTTTATATAGATGGCTCCTGCTTTTTGTTTTGGGGAAAGAGTGAAAAGTGTAGTACTGCATTTGTCTGTATTGATGCTGATACACCATCTATTTGTCCATGAATTCAGTGCATTCATAGCTCTTTGTAACAATTTGGAGGCCACTGTTGCATACTCCTCTGTGCACCACATTACCAAGTCATCTGCATACATTGCCACTTTGATACCATGTGGTAGTTCAGTAACTAGGTCATTGATGTAGATCAGAAAAAGTGTTGGAGATAGTACCCCTCCCTGTGGAACGCCCTGGCGCAGTAAGACCTTCTTACTCTTAAGACCATCCAGTTGCACTCTGGCTCTCCTGTTATGCAGGTATGCTTTGACCCATTTGTACATCCTGCCATTTACTCCATAATTTCTCAGTTTCTTCAAAAGCCCTTCCTTCCATACCTTATCAAATGCTTTCTTTAGGTCTATCCATGCTGCTAGTACCAGTTTCTTTTCTTGAAACGCATCCTCAATTTCCTGGGAAAGATAGGTTGCCTGATCTTCGGTAGAGTAACACTGTCTAAAGCCTGCTTGTTGTGGGACAAGGAGATTTTCACTTTCCAGGTACCACTGCAGTCTGAGATTGATTATACGTTCCATTGTTTTACACAAACAGCTTGTAAGGCTGATTGGTCTATAGCTGGATGTCATTGAACCATCTTTTCCTGGCTTTAGTAATGGTATCATAATTGCTTCTCTCCATGCCTGTGGCACTTTACCTGTGATCCAGCAAATGTTTGCCAAAGAAATCAATATTGTTCTGAAGTTGTGAAAAAAAAAAGAAAAAAAAAACGCAATCCCAACGCTCATCTCATGGTCTCAATAGCAGTCTCTTTTCCTCTAACCCATTGCCTTTTCTTAACGAGCTCCTTTAGCGGCGTCCAGAAAGGAAAAGCTCCAAGTTCATTCAGCATCTCAGAACAAGATCATTATTCTCTTCTAAACCTACTTCGAAAAGCCATGCGCCACCAATGGCGTCTGAACAGACCAGCCATGTCTGTCCGTCGATGACAAATTAGCCATCTTTTCATGGAAGGATGTAAAGACTCAAGTACAGTGAGACTTCCTGTTTCCCTTTTGGGCATGGTTATATAAATACACAGTTTCGCAAGGTTAATGTAGAAAAAGTGAGAATTTGGATCAAATATTGTGCACATTTCATACAGAAACGTAATTCCTTGTTATTTCTTATAAAATATTGTTAAATGGCTTATCAGTATAAATTATAACAGCTGTTATTATTTACACATTAATTAAATATTGACAATGCTAATGTCATGTTTTACGCATGCGAATGCACAGAAATTATTTAATTAGACAAAGTAAATATGCCAGCAATCGCGTATGTCAATATACGTAGTTGTTCCACGTAAAATCACATACGGCTATGACGTTAAATACAGTGAGTTTCGATTTTCGAGAGGTCTTTTATTTTTATTTCTTCTTCTTTCCTCCCTCATTTGCTTGTTTCAATGTCATCAACATCATGTGCCATACCGGTTGGTGTAGGCGATATTGTCCTTTGACAATTCTCAATCCACGGTACGACGCATCAATTCTATTGTTGACTGTTTTCAATGTCATGATATCAAGTTATCCTGTATCTTCTCTCTTTGTCGTCCGCGACCTCTTTTCCGTCTATTCTGCCAGTTGTAACCAAGTATTCCAACTGTCCTTTTCCCATGATGTGCCCGAAAAATGCGCTCATTGTTCCTTTCTGATGATTATGAGGAGCTTTCTTTTTGTGTTGGCCTTTTTTTTTATAACTTTCAATGTCAAGGTGGACAAATAACGTCCAGTCTTTTACACTCTTGTTTGGCCTCATCAGCTGTTAAATTTCCTAGTATTTCTAGTTTTTGCCTATCCTATGCCCTTATCTTACTCGCATACTCCCTTTCTTGGATAGGAGTCAAGGTTATGTTCCTAAGCTTTCACTATGTCATGTATGAGTGTCCGTTACACCCCACTACTTGCTCCTATGTTCCAAAGCTTTCACTATATCATGTATGAGTGTACGTTACACCCCACTACTAGCTCCTATGTTCCTAAGCTTTCCCAACATCATGTATGAGTGTACGTTACACCCCACTACTTGCTCCTATGTTCCTAAGCTTTCACTATATCATGTATGAGTGTACGTTACACCCCACTATTTGCTCCTATGTTCCTAAGCTTTCCCTATGTCATGTATGAGTGTACGTTACACCCCACTACTTGCTCCTATGTTCCTAAGTTAGTTGTTAGAGGAGTCATACTAGATCGAAGTTATTATAATGTGTTGTTAGAAAAGATATATTACTTTTCTATTTTAAAATCTTTCATCATACATTTTAAAACAACTTGATACCACGAAATTAGACACAATAGTGATGTAGTGTTGTAGTGCTCGCTCTCTGGCTTAGCGATAATGTGACCGTGGGTTTGATCGCAGCTTAACTCTTGCCAGTCGACCTAACTTGAAAACGGGTACCTAGATCAATGAGCTGGGAAAAGCAGATAACCGCAAGTACTGGTTATGTCTCCCTCAAAAGTTTTGGTTATAAAAGTGACGTTCAATACGTCACTCTCTTTACAACCTTAACAAAATTCACGTGACACCATTTATCTAATGGTAAACAAAATACATTATTCTACATCCAATAAAATCTCCAAGCATTAAACAGAGGTTTACAATTATTGACTTGTTTGAAAATTTGGTAACAATGTCATTAATCAAGAGCTTAAAATGCGACGGCACAACAAATTATGGAAGAGCACCAACTTGTCTGATCTTATCTCTTCTGTGCCAAATGTTAATTAATGACCGCATCAACAGTGTGACCTGCCCTGCGTGTCTGACTGCTTAGACCAAGCTTCGGGATCGTGGCACGTGTAGATGCTAATGTTCGTGTAATAATCTTCTGACTTCTCATAACGTGATTCATCATTTGGTCGAATATGCTTTGCAGAACGTTGCATTCTGTACAGCCCGCATGAAAGTGTCTCTGTCTCCAATTAGATCTCCCACAGAACGTTGCATCTACCACAGCCCTCATGAAAGTGTCTCTATCTCCAATTAGATCTCCCACAGAACGTTGCATCTACCACAGCCCTCATGAAAGTGTCTCTATCTCCAATTAGATCTCCCACAGAACGTTGCATCTACCACAGCCCGCATGAAAGTGTCTCTATCTCCAATTAGATCTCCCACAGAACGTTGCATCCACCACAGCCCTCATGAAAGTGTCTCTGTCTCCAGTTAGATCTTCCACAGAACATTGCATCCACCACAGCCCTCGTGAATGTGTCTCTGTCTCCAGTTAGATCTCCCACTGAACGTTGCATCCACCACAGCCCTCATGAAAGTGTTTCTGTCTCCAGTTAGATCTCCTACAGAACGTTGCATCCACCACAGCCCTCATGAAAGTGTCTCTGTCTCCAGTTAGATCTTCCACAGAACATTGCATCCACCACAGCCCTCGTGAATGTGTCTCTGTCTCCAGTTAGATCTCCCACTGAACGTTGCATCCACCACAGCCCTCATGAAAGTGTCTCTGTCTCCAGTTAGGTCTCCTACAGAACGTTGCATCCACCACAGCCCTCATGAAAGTGTCTCTGTCTCCAATTAGATCTCCCACAGAACGTTGCATCCACCACAGCCATCATGAAAGTGTCTTTGTCTCTAGTTAGATCTCCCACAGAACGTTGCATCCACCACAACCCTCATGAAAGTGTCTCTGTCTCCAGTTAGATCTCCCACATAACGTTTCGCAAACACAACACTCATGAAAGTGTCTCTGTCTCCAGTTAGATCTCCCACAGAACGTCGTATTCACTACAGCCCGCATGAAGGGATCTCTGTCTTCAGTCAAATCTCCCACAGAACGTTGCATTCGCCACAGCCCGTCTGAAAGAATCTCTGTCTCCGGTCAGATCCAGTCAGATCTCCCACTTCTTCTGTTGTCATTGTAGTTTTGATGATGTCTTCAAACCACCTTCTTCTTGGTCTTCCCATGATGCATCGTCAGGAACCATGCCTTCCATTATTGTTCTTTCCAACCAGCTCTGTCTAATGACGTGGCCATAGTATTTAATTTTACCTTAGTTCACATATTTAAATTACAGCAAACACTGAGGCAGAAATCATGAGTATCCTAAATGTATTTAGATTCTCGTGTGTTACCGGGGCGTCATGAGTAAAGAATAGTGACACTGTCCTTCCAAGCATGTCGTAAGAGGCGACTAAGGAGGTTTATCGATGGCTTGACAAGCTGTCATTGTAAAAAGTATTGTTATGGAAACAGAACCATAGATTTTAGAAGCAGTGATCTCTGCAATATGTGCCATTTTGGCACGCAAGGTTTCTCTTTTTGAGATTGTGGTTCTGCCCTATGTGCCGTCTTCGGTTCGAAAGGACAATAGATAGAAATGTATTTAGAACAGACCTCAGTTTGAACGAACTAGGTAATGTCACGATATAGTTATATAGCCTGGTATAGTTCACGAGCCTTCAGACTCAGAATCCAACAGGACAGAGGAAAAAAAAAAACATGTTTTTTTAATGGAGTTGACTATTATTTTTACTAACTTATTTACATATGCACTGTTCAAAAATAATTACCCACAGAAGTAATTAGGATATCCTGTCGACTTTCATTTCTTCTGGATCACCGATTATTTATGTACTTTTGACTATTTTATTTTAAAAGAACGTTTCAATAAAAATCAATTTACGGAAGTCAACATTCAATTAGTTCATTCAAGTACGGGCGTTTTATCACTTTTCTTCATTACTTTTCATTTTCCTATTCTCACACATAGTCTTTCATTTGAATATAGTCTTTCATTTAAATATAGTCTTTCATTTGAATATAGTCTTTCATTTGAATATAGTCTTTCATTTAAATATAGTCTTTCATTTGAATATAGTCTTTCATCTGTATAGATCTTGTTTTCTCATTTTCTATTTATGATTAATGAAATTGTGTCAAAAATGAATGCTTGTGTCTCCCGATGATTAAATAAAGCTGCTGAATATTTTATTTTTGAATGAATGCTTGTGTCTCCCGATGATTAAATATAGCTGCTGAATATTTTATTTTTGAATGAATGCTTGTGTCTCCCGATGATTAAATAAAGCTGCTGAATATTTTATTTTTGAATGAATGCTTGTGTCTCCCGATGATTAAATAAAGCTGCTGAATATTTTATTTTTGAATGAATGCTTGTGTCTCCCGCTGATTAAATATAGCTGCTCAATATTTTATTTTTGAATGAATGCTTGTGTCTCCCGATGATTAAATAAAGCTGCTGAATATTTTATTTTTGAATGAATGCTTGTGTCTCCCGATGATTAAATAAAGCTGCTGAATATTTTATTTCTATGTTATCTTGTTTTGTTTACCTTTAAAATATAGTCATTCCCATCCTTTCTTCGAGTAAACCTTGATACATTTAATCTGAGAGAAATCGAATCAGCTATGATTTTGACTCATTCTTAAAAAATACTCTAAACCCATGGTTCAGCTGAATATTACCAACACGGGGTCGCGACCCCATAGGAGTCAGATGACATTTGGGATGAATTAAATTATTTTTCATTGGAAATTTTTACCTCAAGATATCTAAGATGCAAACAAAACCAGAAAGGCCAGACATATTTATAAATATATATACACATAAACAAATATATATATATATATGGAGTGAGAGGGTCTACTTTGATTTCCTTTATAATCAATAACCTTACATTTCTGGATTCAGAATTTTAAAAAACAGATTTCACGGGACAACAATATACTAAAACCGGATTTCTAGAAATGTCAAAATCAGATTTCATGAGACAGAAGTATTAAATCAGATTTTGTGAAACAAAAATATGTCAACATTGTATTTATAGAAATGAAAAAAAATGTCAACAGAGGTTATCAAGTACAAAAATTATGTTTTCCCGAACAGGTTAAGTCATGATTCATAGAAACACACCAAGCAAAATGTTATCGAAGAAGAAGTTGTAATTAACTTTTGAAAAAAAAACAGCCAATCTTAAAGTCACGAAAAAATAAACCAAATTTAGAACCAAAATTAAACTTAAAAAAATTGTTTTTCGAAAAATTAAAATAGTATTCATACTAAAAAAAACTGAACCATATTTTCTAGAAACAAGAAGAAATGCCAAATAACAGTTCGTATACGAGCGAAAAAACTAGAGCCAGATTCCATGAAACACCAGCCTAAAGTCATTACATGCGTCAGCAAATACAGGCGTGATGAGTTCCGTTGAGCGTTCCTGCAAGAAACTTCTTTCAAGTGATGGGAACGGAAAGAAGAACTGATGAAAGTCAATTTCACTTGTTTCAATGTGACAACATAAAGCCGTGCCACATGTGAACCAACGCAAAGTCTTGCTTCTTCTGAGCTTTCATCATCATCGAGTGCCTTCTCCGCAACGAAGGTTGGCTACCATGGATCGCCATTCTACTATGTTTCTTGCTTTGATGGTGCAAGCTGTCATAGATTGACTTGTCCATCTTTTGATGTTACTCGTCCATGTTAGTCTTGGTCTGCCTATGCCTCTTTTACCTTGTATTTTCCCTTCCAATATTACTTTTAGTAGGCTGTTGTGTCTTTTAACATGCCCCAAAAATGTAATTTGTCTTCTCTTAATTGTATTTAGTAGTTCTCTTTTTTTTCAGTTGTTTTAAAACTTCATCGTTTGTTTTCTTTTCTTTCCATCCAATTCTACCTATTCTTCTATAAATCCACATTTCAAAGGCTTCAATTTTCTGTTCTGTTTTCTTGTCTAATGTCCATGTTTCTGCACTATACAGGAATATTGAGAAGATGTAACATTTTGCCATTCTTAGTTTCAGCCCTGCAGATATTTGTTTTGTTGTTAGTATATTTTTCATGGCATTAAAATTACTTTTTGCCATACCTATTCTTTTGTTTATTTCAATTTTTTACATTTTCCATCATTGGTTATAATATGTCCCAGGTAGTTGTAGCTCTGGACTGTCTCCAGATGTATTCTCTCAACTGTGATATTTAATTTTAGGTCTTGAGAATTTTCTTTGTTTATGATCATAGTTTTAGTCTTTTCTATATTCATATCTAGTCCATATTTTTTGCTTGTTATGTTTATCACATTAAGCAATTGTTGTAGGTCTTTAGGATTTTCTGCTAGTAGATCAGTATCATCAGCATATCTTAGGTTATTTATATTTTTGATTAGGTGATTGATTGGTTCTGAGCTTTAGTTTGCAACTTATCATTCAAACATGACTGTATTCAGAAAGTGACAAGTAATAAATGTTCATTGATGAACCGGAAAGTAACTGTAGCTAGTTCTTGTTGGATTTTGCCCCTACTATTATATGCTTTGAATCACTGGAGTCTGTATAAATGTGATTTTACAGAAGAATGTTGAGAATACCATGGACAGCTAAGAAGAGTAATGAAAACATTCTGAAAGAGGCCAAAGCTAAAAGAGAGCTATTTTCCAAAATTAGGAAGAATTAACATCATTTTTTGGGCCATGTAATGAGAAGAGAACAGCTGGAATATATTGTAACTACTGGGAAAATTGAGGAATGAAGAGATAGAGGGAAGCAAAGAGAAAAGATACCAGACAGCTTAAGAAAATGGCTTGGCAGAAGGTCAACAACAGAAATGATAAATAACTGTCGACATCGAAAGTTGTGGAGAGACATTATCACCTACGCCAGCAGGCCCGGTACATGACGATGATGATGGTGATTTTATGCTTTACGCATATTTTAAAATTATGTCGTGCGCTGCTGAAGCCCAAAATGATAGTAAATTGTAGCGCTGTTCCCTACCAGGCATGATCGTAAGAGGCGACTAAGGAGAGTTGGACATGGGACTGGTTATACTGTACTGTAAAAACAAATTAAGCCGCAGAAACGTCACAAGCATGGTTAAATATAACAATATAAATGTTTAATTCCAATCTTAAATAAGTCCTATTTTATGGAAAAGAAACGTGGCGATTGTAACTTTCTTTTAGATTCAAACTACTAATTGTGAGAATGGACGCAGAATCATGCAATATGCCATACATGTTACATATTTTTTATAATTGTAATTTTTATATTAATGTCTTTTCCTAGCTCGTTTTCTCTCTCTCTCTCTCTATCTATCTCTCTCTCTCTCTCTCTCTCTCTCTCTCTCTATCTATCTATCTATCTCTATCTCTCTATCTATCTATCTATCTATCTATCTATCTATCTATCTATCTATCTATCTATCTATCTATCTATCTATCTATCTATCTATCTATCTATCTATCTATCTATCTATCTATCTATCTATCTATCTATCTATCTATCTATCTATCTATCTATCTATCTATCTATCTATCATCATTAAGTGCCATCTCCGCATCGAAGGTTGGCTACCATAGCCGCCATTCTGCTCTGTCTCTTGCTTTGATGGTGCAGGTTGTCATAGGTTGACTTCTCCATCTTTTGATGTTATTCGTCCACGTTAGTCTTGGTCTGTCTCCCTCTGCCTCTTTTACCTTGTATTTTCCCCTCCAGGATTACTTTTAGTAGGCTGTTGTGTCTTTTAACATGGCCAAAAAATCACATTTGGCTTGATTTAATTGTGTTTAGTAGTTCTCTTTTTAGTTACATTAAGACTTCATCGTTTGTTTTCTTTTCCATCCATCCAATTCTACCTAATCTTCTATACATCCACATTTAAAAGGCTTTAATTTTCTGTTCTGTTTTCTTGTCTAATGTCCATATTTCTGCACCATATAATGTATATATATATATATATATATATATATATATATATATAGTTATTGAGTTATTTGCGGGTCATCATCATTGCACTCCGAACATGTCCATAGGTGCTCATATCCCCTCTTCAGCAATTCCCTCAGTGTCCAGCGACTGACGACTCCAGTTCTATGTTGGTTGATAAGTCTTCTTACACTGCCACTAAGTGTCTCATTTCTGGCTGTGCCCATCTTAACTCCCATTTCCATCATCCGAAGAAGTGACGTAGATCTGTGTTTGTCGAAGTCCTGTGCTCTTCCAACATCTCGAAGGGCATTGATGATGTCCGCCCGATCCATCGGTTGCCCGTCCTCAACGACAGCGCAGCTAGCCAACCTGTCCGCTCTCTCATTTCCCCGTACTCCCGCATGTCCAGGAACATAGACAAAGGTGACCTTACGTATTTTGGATTTCTGCAAAGACTCTACCCATTGCATGCGTACAAAGCCCGCCTCCACTTTTTTTATCATGCTTATCGAATCACTCAGTATACATGCGTGGATGTAGTCTTGTGACTCTAACCATTTGAATGCCTTGGTCACTGCCATCACCTCCATTGTCATGCTACTCGTGGTCATGGCGTATGCACCACTGTCTTCCTTGGCTATTCTGCCTGTTGAGCGTGCTGTAAAATGCCCATGCACTTCTTTCGTGTCGTCTTACAGATCCGTCTGTATAGATGACTTCATCTTTCTCATCGGTATTATCACAGATGAGACCGTTGACCTCAGCATTAACCACGACCGGGTTCTGTTCCCTACTTTTCCTGTCGAGTGTGACAATACATGAGAAAGTTCCCTTGAATGACGTAGGCACCGGTATCCACTCCTCACCAACGCTGATATTGGTAAGCCCAAAGACCTGTTTGATGACATCTTCTGCCCGGCCCACCCATGATTTGCCTCTTTTTAGCCTGGTACCTTTCTCTGTGTTGAGCACGTGGTGCAATGGATGCTCTGTATCTGTACTAATCTTCAGGTATGCTCGTGCTCTCCAGATCTTGATTCTGTCATCCATGGTTGGAAAGTCAAGAAGATATCTCATTGCTACACAGGGAGTGTCCTTTGTACATCCCAGGATAATGCGCATAGCTTCATTTTGTATTTTCTCCAGCCTATCAATTTGAGTCGTACTGACAGTAAGAATGGCCAGGGCATACTCGATTGGTGCGAGGACTAATCCCTGGAGCAGAAGAATAAGTAGCCTCTGCTCGATGTTGGCAGCTGCCATGACCTTCAAGGCGGCTAATCCTTTGCAGGATTTTGTTATCACATGGTCGACGTGGTCCCGAAAACACAGGCTGCGATCAAACTTAACTCCGAGGTATGTCATCAACTTGTCCCTGGTCACCTCATCAGCTCCTATTCGTACTACCGGTGTGGTCGTATTAACGATATGATTGTTAAGGGAGAAGCATGAAACTGATGCTTTATTAGGATTAACCAAGGCACCTGAAACCCCACATCAGGAAGAAATGCGATCGAGTTCGTCTTGCATTGTGGAGACGATTCCCCGTCTGTCTCTTCCCTGTCGATATACCAGAATATCATCAGCAAAAGTCATAGTTCTTCCCTTCCCATCCAGCTGTTGGGCCGTGATCGTTATTGTGTACACGTTGAATAGAACTGGTGACAATGGTGAGCCTTGTGGCAGCCCAGGACAAATGGATGTTGGCTCGGAAGACCAACTTCCACATCTGAGTATCACCTTCCTCTGAAACAGTGCCGCGGCGATCCATCTAATGAGGAAGGGGTTCACCGCCAGTTTGAGAAGCATATGCATGAGATATTCAAATGGTACCCTGTTGTATGCATCCTCCAGATCTATAGCAGCAGCACATGTCTCCTCTCGTCTGTGGAAGCCTTCGAAGACGTCATAGGCAAATACTGCCGCATTGAGCCATGTCTCTTTGTTATATCTATAACCTCCGAGTGTGGATGGGAATACGCGTTTCTGTTCAAGGCGACAGGTGAGGACACGGGCAACTATTTTCTCCAGCAGCTTGCCCGCAGTGTTCTGCATTGTGATGATTCTGTAGGCACTGATCTGAGAATGGTCCTTGTTTGGCTTCGGTAGCGGTAGTAAGTAGCTGTGTAGCCACTCCTCCTTAATCTGGCCACTCCGAATACTCGCATTAAACTCATTGGCCAGTTTTGTCAAGTCATCATCAGCTAAATCGCCTATGTCATCATACCGAACACCATCTGGACCAGGAGCAGTGTTGTGTGACCTTTTAAGTGTCGTGCGAATGGTATCGGTTGTGATTGTGAGATCTTCTTCCAGCCCTACATCCTTACACAAATTTGACAAAGATCCCCGTATCCTCATTCTTACAGCCTCATTTCTTTGGTCCGTCTACTCAATGTAGCGGGCAAGCAGGGCCTTCCCTTTGATCTCATCAGATTTGTGCCATATCTGGCCTGTGCTCTGTGTCGTGGTGTGCCATTAATGCACTGATGAAGGCTCTAGAATGTGGCGAGCGATTTTTCTGAGCACACTTTTTTACAGAAGTCATCCCATTTGGCATCCTTTGCCTGCTTAGCGCATAGTTTAAAGTGCATCATTTTTTGGTCGACCTCTACTTTCAGACGCTTCAAAAGCTCAGGTTGTGTTCTACCATACCTTCTGGCTTTCTGCCATGTATTGACCGTTTGTCTCTTGCTCCGCCAAGCTTCCTCGATATCTACATTCCACCAGAGTGGCTACGTCCATCTCTCCTGCCTCCTACGAGGGGCGCTCTGTTTCCTATGTCTGTTTTCTCGTAGTTGAATGTGTGGAGCTTTCTTCTCTGGCTTTTATTTCCGCCTTTATCAATTAGGAGGACACATGGATAGTGATCACTTCCGTGGAACCCCAGTGCATTCCACCAGCAAACCGGCGCGAAGGTGGAAGACACCAGTGCCAGGTCTATGACACTATCAGAGTCCCCTGTTCGAGTGGCCATTCTTGTTGCCCTTCCATCATTCAAGCACACTAAATCGGCCGATACCAGTGCGTTCTCTAGGTCTTCTTCCTGCTTGTTGGTTATGACGTTACCCCACTGGTCTCCTCTAGCATTAAAGTCTCCGCAGAAAATGACATTTTCTTCATCGAATTCGAAGAGATTCTGCCATTGTTGTGTGTTCACCTTCCCATTACAGGCATACACATTAACAATCACGAAATGAACTGGGGTCTGCACCCTAACCGCATGTACCTGCAATTCTGCATTGTTCCACACAGACATATGAACTTCAGCTGCTACCATATTGTTGCGCACAAGGATGGCCTGCCCAAGGTGTCGCCTATTGTAAAAACAATGAAAGCCAGGAGTACTTACTGTCCTATCACCAAGAAGAGTTTCTTGCAAAACCATTATATCGGCGCCGCACAGTAGCTTATCAAGAATGGGCCGTCGTTGATTAATGGACCCACAATTCCAATAAGTAACGCGCACATACTTTAGGTCTAGCCTCTCACACTTTGACAGTTTAGTGCCACCCCTCTTGCCCCGTCGTGTTTTCCTTCTTCGATGATGTAGTTTGGGCTGCATCTGAAAACTTCACTTACCGTCGTCTTTGATCTAATCTAATCTAATCTAAGCTAAGCTAAGCTAAGCTAAGCTAAGCACTTACAGCAGAATATAGTTCAAGGTGTACGTTGGCAATCACTCAATGCAATATATATGAATATATAGAGGCCTATATTGGTAATCAATTACGTCCAATCTAACCAATCCAATCTAATATAGAATTTGACATCGTGGATTTGACATACCGATACTGAAGTACGAATGCGACCTGAGGATTGTGACAGTGTGTTCTTCATCTTTAGATATTAATAAAAGAACCGAACCTAAGAAAGAACGATGATCTTCATCGGCACTGACAACAACAACTACACTGAAGTGTATCCTAATATCATTTAATTATCATAATAAACTGATTTATTTAAACTTCAGAAATTGCGAATAGCTCAATCTTTTACTTCATCCAGGGATATACTGCTTGATGAATGTCACTTGTGAGCACTTAACCAACGCTTCAGGAATATTAATTTAATAGCAAACAATTGAATGTTTTAATGTGAAAGTTCGTCATTCACGTGTTTTACATTAAGGCGGAGAATAAATGCCCTAATAGAAGAAGAAATAAAACATAAAATGTTATCTCAGAACTGATTAAAATCGTCAACCATCGATACCACTCATTATTACTAAATGCATGCATTATCAATGTCATCATAGTCAGGTTTGCATACCCCTTGCAGAACGGTGCTCTCATCACAGCCTGTCAGAACGAATGTGTCTCTGGTCATATTTTCCACTTCTGGTTCATCGAAACCAACTTCTTCTAGGACGTCTTACCCTGTCTCATTTCCCTGAAACTATGCCTTCCATTATTGTTCTTTACAGCCCACGGGGTGATATGACCCTACCATTTTAATTACCACTGTAAGATAGTGCTTTTTAACTAGTTCTTTAAAAAATTATTTCAGTCCCTTGATATATCACCTTGTTGGTATTGTCCTATATGTTCCTCATGACATTTCATCTCTGTTATCTCGACCAACAGTCTTTAAAAAGAAAGCAAAGGTTTTGTCTGTTGTTTTATATTTTATATTTATAGTCTGTGTAAAGTGGGAGCCGCGATAGCTCAGTGATTAGTGAACTGGACTACAAAGGACAAGAGGTAGGGTTCGATCCCAACCGACGGCTTCCGGATTCACCCAGCTTTAAAGAAGTACCGGATTTTTTTCAGGGAAAGTAAAGTGGCACTGGCGTAATACCGACCACATTACCCCAAAAATCTTGTGCCGAAGGTCTGTAAAATGTATGGTCACTAACACCATATTCCCTATACGCCACTTGGCGTGACGGGGCACTTTACTTTTATTAACTTCTGTGTAAAGTAAAGTTAAGATTCCCATCAGTTTTGCTAAGATTTTAGTGTTCGTATTTGTCCACGACTAATGTCACTTTTTTGTGACATGGTCAGTATCACGCCAGGCAACTTGTACTTCACAGAACAAAATTTGGTAGCCAGTTTTACGTGGCTTGGTCAACCCTGCAGCCTTGACGGTCGGATGAAAAAAAAATATGTGGCTTCAGGGAATCGAATTCGGGCCCTTCTGAAGCGAGTGCACTGACTACTCAGCCACCGCTGTTACACATTCAAACTAAGAATTCCATATGGAGAGATGATATGGATCTCATGCAGGATGAAATCAAGTGTACAACCAAAGAGAGAATGTAAAGAACGTCTAGAGACACCTACTCAACTATGCCTAATAATAGCCAGTAATTGACACCAGATAATTAATTTATGCTACAAAGTTGTTTACAAATTTCCAAAATAATATTCTAATGGACATTACAATTGTCAAATAAGGCAAGATAATTCGACAGTTTTCTTTCAAATCATAAACTTCCATCATAATTTTTTTTTTTTTTTTTTTTTTTTGAGATATAGAAACAAAGTTGAACGCATTCGAAAATAAATGTCTAAGGAAAATACTTGGTATAGAATGGAACGAATTCAAAACAAACGAGGAAATTAGAGAAATCGCCAATCAACCACTAATATCTTCAGTAATAAAGAAAAGACGATGGTCATACGTTGGACATGTGATGAGAAGAGATAATAATCGAATAGCAAAGCAAGCCCTCATATGGGAAACAACAGGTAAAAGAAAAAGAGGAAGACCCAGGGAGACACTGAGAAGAACATTGATGAGAGAGGCAAGAGCAGCAGGAATCGGCTCCCTCAATGAGATAGAACTGCTTGCACAGAACAGAGACAGATGGCGAGATTTGATAAAATATCTTTAAAAGAAAACTGCTAGAACAAAAATTCATATAGGAGAAGGTGGATCTTGGTCTACGCCCTATGGGCCGGTTACGGCTCGAAAGGTCAATAGATAGATAGATAAACTTCCACCTAAAATGTGCATGTTACTGGTTCTAAAAATAGTTCCCTGTTTGCAATTATTTCTCATATCTTGCCAGACCTAATGGTAGTACATGACATTATGGTCTAAGGTATCGCTTTTGTTTTTAAAATGTCCATAGCCAGCTCACCTACTGGTAGCACATGACATCAAGGTCTAAGGTATCGTTTTTGTTTTTCAAATGTCCATGGCCAGCTCACCTACTGGTAGCACATGACATCAAGGTCTAAGATATCGTTTTTGTTTTTCAAATGTCCATGGCCAGATCACCTACTGGTAGCACATGACATCAAGGTCTAAGGTATCGTTTTTGCTTTTAAAATGTCCATAGCCAGCTCACCTACTGGTAGCACATGACATCAAGGTCTAAGGTATCGCTTTTCTTTTTCAAATGCCCATGGCCAACTCACCTACTGGTAGCACATGACATCAAGGTCTAAGGTATCGTTTTTGTTTTTAAAATGTCCATGGCCAGCTCACCTACTGGTAGCACATGACATCAAGGTCTAAGGTATCGCTTTTGTTTTTCAAATGTCCATGGCCAACTCACCTACTGGTAGCACATGACATCAAGGTCTAAGGTATCGCTTTTGTTTTTCAAATGTCCATGGCCAGCTCAACTACTTCAACGCTAATAACCCTCATGTGCATGAATTCATCTCTTCCGTTTTTTAACACTCCGTCATCACATTGTTCTATTTTACGTACTCTCTCTCTCTCTCTCTCTCTCTCTCTCTCTCTCTCTCTACCTTTTCTAACCCTTCTAGCCCATTATTGTCTGCTTCCAGCGGAGGAATCCCGGTTCTCCCATGTCGTTTTGTTTTTATACCGCTTCGGTTTCCTTGTCCTAGATTTTCTGTTCATGGAATCACTTAATTGCTCACGAACACACGAATACACTACCAATACAAATGAGTTTCGACATCCCCGTGCTTAAGCCTTCTGCACTGCCAACACTATTTGTACAATTTACCATTAGTATCTTTTTGTTATTTGTGTTAGTTTATGTAATGTTATTTGTCTTTCCTGGAAAAAAAAGGAATTTGATTTGACTCCACAATTGGCTTTTATGTATTTTATGTTATGTTTTTTTTATGATACGTTTTAGTTTATGTTTTTCACTGTAAAACTGTGAATAAATTATTCATACTCATGTTGCGCGCAATTCATTCTTTCATCGATAGTATTTTTGCACTGTCCCATGGCTGATGATATACAAATTGTAAAATTCTTATATTACAAATTAACAGTATATTCCGCCTAGTTGAACACACGTTAATAATAACAAACCGGCATCTTTCTGAATAGTCAAATCAACAGATAATAAGTGGTAGATTTAGCTGACATTAGCCACTACTGGTACACACTTTCCATTACTTCTTCACTCTCATATTTGGGTTCTAAGAGTTTATTTTATTCTCTATTTGTACTCACACATAATGCCACGGGAACATAATAAGTCCGCTAGATTTTGTTGCTGTTGTTTGTGCTCCTGTTTGAACCTTAGCAAATGAACGTATTTACTTAATGCTCATGACAATTACTGCAACTTGCTTCATATTATTCTGCCTGTCTTCGTCTGTCTTGCCATTCAGTGTCTAGAACTACTACGGCAAATGTATTGTACAGTCAGTGAAGAAATTACATTGATCGTGCCTCTGAAACATGTTTATTATTCTCAAGTTTCAGAGCCATTATTTAAGTACGTGGTAACATTTCTGCGCAATCAATAATTCGATATCTGCGCTACTGGCAAAACAGATATCTGAAGGACTTGTGTTTCATATTATATTAATTTTATTTAAAACTTATTTATACGTACTTATTCTTTATTTAAAAATAAATGCAACTTAATATTGTCATGTTCATCCCTTAATAAATGCAACAATTGTAAACAATGTATATCATGTAAGATTGATTGCATTAGAATATTCATGATTGGTTTAGATGGGTCCATGGATAAAGTCACGGCTCACGTAGTGGATTGTAAATCTGACAGCACCATTGTGGTTCCATAGAATTCCATATGGAGAGATGATATGGATCTCATGCAGGATGAAATCAAGTGTACAACCGAGGAGAGAATGTAAAGAACGTCTAGAGACACCTACTTAACTATGCGTAATAATAGCCAGTAATTGATACCAGATAATTAATGTATGCTACTAAGGTGTTTACAAAGTTTCTAAAATAATATTCTAATGGACATTACAATTGTCAAATAAGGCAATATAATTCGACAGTTTTCTGTCAAATCATAAACTTCCACCTAAAATGTGCTTGTTACTGGTTCTAAAAATAGTTCCCTGTTTGCAATTATTTCTCATATCTTGCCAGACCTACTGGTAGCACATGACATTATGGTCTAAGGTATCGTTTTTGTTTTTCCAATGGCCATGACCAGCTCACCT